>CM053598.1:154366926-154399752 GCA_028646575.1 Pseudocheirus occidentalis | reverse complement strand
GGATAGGTGTATGGATAAGTAGAGAAAAGGTATTAAAAGAGGGTGGGGGGGGGGGTTGTATAACGGTGACATCTGAGCTGAGCCTAAAAGAGGATACTGAAGGCAGAGATGGAGAGGAGAAAGTGCTTTCCAGGCATGAGGGTTGCAGCCTAGAAAAAAACATGGGGAGGAGAGAGAATGTCTAGTTTGGGGGACAGCCTGTGGTTCAGGCTGCTTTTAATTTAGAGAATATTATGAAATGGGAATAATGTGAAATTGGTTGGTAAGGTTGTAGCTAGCCTGGGGAAGGTCTTAAAAGGCCTTTTAGGAAGAGCATTGGGAACCACTGAGGATTTCTAGATCAGAAGAGTAACATGGTCCTATCTGGGCCTGGGGAAGGCTTTTTGGGTAGTTGTGTGAAGAATGAATTAGATGGGGAAGAAACTGGAATCAGGAAGAAGAGTTGGGAAGCTGTTGCAAAAATTGTCTGGGTGACAGGTGGTGAGGGGAAGTGTGCATGAAGAGGGGGTGAATGTAAGGGAGGCTACAAAGGTAGCATGAGCACATTTTAGTAACTAGTTCAGTGTGGGATGTGAGACAGAGGACAATTAAGAATGAATCACATGTTTGAAAGTTACCTGAGAGGCTGGTGGTGCCCTCCACAGAGAACGAGAACTGCGGGAGGACGTGATTGGGAGGAGGAAAATAAATCAGCTTCATTTTGGACATGAGAAGCTTTGAGATGCCTGCAGCACATCTGCAGGGGTTGTCCAACAGGCATTTGGTTGTATCAGAATGGAGTTCAGGAGAATAGTTAGGCTGAGGATGTAGAATTGAGAGTCACATGCATTTGGAAGCTGATAGGTCATCAGGGGAGACACTGGAGAGAGAGGAGTAAGTCAGGACAGAACTTCAGGGATGCCGTGATTCGGAGTGCTTTGATGGAGTCTAATTTTGGTCTTTGTTCTGCTCTCTGCAGGCACTGCTCTGCACTCTGCAACCCACTGTCCTGTGCCCCAGCTCCAGAGTCCATCCCTAACCTCATCTCCCTGGGTTGTGGGGGGGGCTGTCCCCCACTCAGTCTGTCTGGATCATCTTCACCCTTTCCTTTCCTCACCTCCTTCCTGTCCCTTCTCAGCACCCTGGCCCAAATTCACAAGGGGCTCTGTGGCCAGGTGAGTCCTTGGACAGTGAGTTTCTGCATGAGGGTTTGGATCTCAAGCTCAGTAGATGAAAGTAAGAGGAAGAGAAGAGGGCAAGTGGGCAAGTGAGACAGATCCCCCTTCTGTCTTGCTTTCGTTTGGGATTAGATGGGGGAGGGGTAGGTGCCAAGAGGCCTTGAGAAGGCAGGAAAGCTGGGTCTGAGCATGAGCACATTCCCTCCACAGCTGGCTTCAGTGTTGGCTACCCCAGGGCTCCAAGATTACTTGCTTCATTGTAGAGCACCCTCTCACGTCCCCCAACTCACCCCGTTCCTGGCTTGGGCTCTGAGACATGAATACCACCTACAGTACCTGGTGCTCACCCTGGCACAGAGAACGGTAGGCCTAGGTTTTTTCCCCTTGTTCTTTCACCTTTTTTACCTTCATCTCACCTATGGTTTTAACTATCCTGCTACCTCTACTTACTTTCCTTTTTCCATTGGTCCCTCTTGCTAGCCTTGCCCCTTGCCAGCCCTGTCAGAATCCTTCTCCCTACCCTGCTCCAGTCCCATTAAACCCTTTCCCATCCTCTAGCCAAGTCTGTATCAGCCCTGCCTCCCTTGTGGTCTCTTGCCTTGTCCTCTTTCTGCTTCTGCTATTACCACTCAGCCTTCTCCTTTCTTGTGTCCTCTGCTCTGCAGGCTGGGCTCAGGCCAGATCCAAGCCCAGATGCCAGTGTCTATCACACTGTGGCACTGACACTAGTGAGTCACCTGCTGCCGGGCAGTGAGTACCTGGCCCACGAACTGTTGCTGGGTTCTGTCTTCCGGCCAGAATTTCTCCCGTAAGTCTGGGGCTTGCCGAGGAGGAGCATGTCTGGGGGTGGAGTGGGGGCCCTGAGGAAGATGTGCCTCTTTGGACTCTATCTCAAGGATGATCAGTGCTGTTTGTCTGCTGACAGAGAGGCGGTAGCCACCCTGATCTCTCCTTGTTTCATTGTGCTGCAGGGAAGGAGCTTCAGGGGGGCCTGAGGCTGCTGACTTTTCTGACAAGCTAAACCTGGGCAGCAGCCGGAGGCCTGGATCAGGACGAGGAGCCCTGCTGGCAGAAGCGTGCCGGGATCTCCCCAGCATTCGAGGCTGCTACCTGGCTCATTGCACGCTGCCCTGCCCTGCCCTGCTGCATTCCCAGGCCCTGTACCAGGGAAAACCTCTTCACATTCCTTCATTGCTCCTCCCTGTGCCAAAGGAGCCACTGCTGCCTGCGGACTGGCCCTTCCTCCCTCTCATCCACCTCTACCACCAGGCCTCTGGCCCTGTCTCTAAGGCCCTACCCCCCAGCTCCTTGGGCACGGCCACCCACGCCCTGCAGTGGGTGCTGGTCTTGGAGAGCTGGCGCCCTTCCAGCCTCCGGCCTGTGCCTCCTGCTGCCCGCCTGGCCAGGCTCATGTGTGTGTTCCTGATGGACAGTGACCTATTCCGTGAGGCCCCCATCCAGCACCACATCACAGCCCTGCTTGCCCAGCTTTGCCAGCCCCAGGCACTGCCTCTCCTAAAATTGGACTGTCCCTTGCCTGGCCTGGCCTCCTTCCCAGACCTCTACACCAGCTTCCTGGAGCACTTTGAAGCCGTCTCCTTTGGGGACTCTCTCTTTGGCACGCTGGTTCTGCTCCCCTTGCAGCGCCGATATAGTGTCACCTTACGCCTTTCCCTTTTTGGGGAACATGTGGGAGCCCTTCGAGCCCTTGGACTGCCCCTTTCCCAGGTAGTTAGCCAGTCAATCACTGACAGTGGTTTGAGCTCCTCTCTTGCTGCTTCTAGTGCTTTTGAGCATTGTAGGAGGTCCCAAGAAGCACAAAACCCACAGTCCTGCCCATGAGGATCTTAGAGTTGACCTGAACATAGCACACAGCAAAAGACCAATAGAATGCCCTGTATAATCCAGTGCTTTAAGATTGCAGAGTAAGAGAGATAGGTGGAGACTGGAGTGGGCAAGGAGGGCTTTATACCGAGTGCCCCCGAAAGCCTGGAAACAAAAAACAAAACCACACCAAGACTTTTGGGATACCTTGTCCAGAAGTTATGGAACATAGGCTTGATCTGGGCCTTGAAGGATGAGTAGGCCTGAGAAAAGTGAAAAGGAAGGATGTGCAGGGGAGCACAGTGAGGAGCCTGGCCTGACCAGAACAAAGTTCCAGGGTTGGGGAGCAGTAAGGAATGAGACACAGGGTCTGAAGGGCCTTGAATTGAGTTGCTCCCTCCTGTAGGTAGCAAAGGAACCAACTGTATGTTCTCGAGTGTGGGAGTTTTTCTTTTGGGAAAGTGTCATGCTAGTATCTTTGCCAAGTGTCTTCTTTGTCCCTTACAGTTGCCTGTGTCTCTGGAAAACTACACAGCACCCCCTGAAGACGACCTGGAGCTCCTGAAACTCTATTTCCAAGCCCTGGTGACGGGTACTCTCTGCCCACACTGGTGTCCTGTGCTCTATGCTGTGGCCGTGGCCCACGTCAATAGCTTCATCTTCTCCCAGGACCCAAAGAGCTCAGTAGGTTATGCCCTCATTTCAGTATGATGGGAAAGGAACTGATGACTTAGCCGTCTATGATTCAGGTCTTCAGATCCTTTGAGGAAGGCACTGGGTCCAGCTCCAAAGGGGAGGAATAGTGCTAGGTGGTTAAGAAGGATTTGGTATTCGGTGGTGGTGGGAGGAGATGTCCCTTCCTGGATGGAGTCTTCCACAGCTCTGTGTCTTTATGTTTCTAGGATGTGATGGTAGCTGCCAGCAAGTGGATGCTCCATAAGACTTGGTTGCTGGCCAATGAGGTGGGTGAGGCTGGGGTGGGAGCAGGAGAACCAGGAAGCATTGAGGAGGGAGAGCAGGGTTTTAGGAGGTAGGGAGCAAGAGGGTAGGTGTTTCTTCCTGCTCATGTGGCTGCCTCTCATTTTCTGCAGCGTCTGAAGCAGCACCTTCTCTACTACAAGCTCCCCAGTGTGGCCCTGCCTGAGGGCTTTGAGTTGTACCCTCAGCTGCCTCCCTTGCGACAAAACCGCCTTCAGGATGTAACCAATGGATTACTCAAGGATGAGGTGCCAGGGTCTTAGTGCCATAGTCAGCGAATGGACCATGTTCTCCTAGGGACTGAAAGTGGGATTCCCTCTTCTAAGTAGGTACAGATGTCCTTGATGTCCTAGAGAGATGGGATCATCTCCAAGAGTCAGTCCAGCAGAAGAACTTGTCCTGCAGAGACAAGAGCAAGAGCCCTCCTTGAGGTCTTGGGGGAGCCTGAAGGACTGATGTCCCTAACTCCCTTCCATGGGCTTGGGTCTCAGACATCCTTTTCTCAGAGGATGACTAGTGAGGGCTAGGCCGGCCTGCTGTACCTCCTCCTCTAAGACTAGAATCTGATAGTTCAGTGGCTGTGTGTATGCACTGAAATAAAGTTTCTTCCTTTATAGTCTTCTGGCCACATGACTTGTTCTTCTGTTGATCATTGGCAGCATCGTTTCAGAGTTAGGGATGACTGCAGATCACTTGGCCCAGTCAATCACAGCTGGATGAGCTTGTAGGCTTGGACAGACCCATCTCTGGCCCTGCATTTTCTGATCAGACCACTTTAATTTTTTTTGGAGGGCAACTGGAGGTAAGTGACTTGCCCAAAGTCACACAGCTACGAAGTATGTCAAGTGTGTCAGACTTCCTGTTGTTGCTCGTCTCCACTCACACCTTTTCCAAGTGGATCCATTATCAGGACGTGTTTCTTCCTAGGAAGATAGCCATAAGATGAGTAAAAGCAAATGTTGGGAGGTTGTAGCATTTAGGCTACATTAGGAACCATACAAGTGAAGGTTACAGACTACTCAGAAAGTGGGATATGGGGTTGCTTGGGCCACATCTGGGATGAAGAGAACAAGACCATGTGGCATCTTGATTTCCCCTATAAGCCCACCCTCAGGATTGGAAACCAGTCCTGATCAGTGCTGGCTCTGATGAACACGGGAGGGCATTATGCCTTCTAAGTGAAAATCGTTGTTTCTGGATCTTTTTCCCAGTCCTACATGGAATTAGCCATCTCTATGTCCCAATTGGAGTCACCAACAGCTTCCTTAATAACAGTTAATCAACACCTGTGTCCATCAGCCTCTGCTTCAGAGATGGGGAGTGGAGAGAAGGAAATTGCTTCAGAGGCAGTAATGGGAAATGTCCCAGCATCTGCAGGGACAGCTAGAGATAATCACTGTCTCAGGTTTTTCATATCCTTCCATCCATTTCTATTTTAACTTTGAACTTTCTGTCATGTAAAACCTAGGCTCAAGACACCCAATGGTTTGTTAACAAAAACAGTACAGTGCAAAGCAAAGCCCTCTTGTACAGCTGTGATAATATTAGAGCATTGAACAACACGCATTCCTTTTCCTGGGCACATATACAAGAACAACATGCCTATCCCATCCCTCCTATGCCTTTGGACAAGGTGCCCCAAATCACCCTGTTTGAGAAATTTTAAAGTTCTTCAAGGGGGTTTTGGTGGTAGAAGGGACATTTAATTTCATCAGTCTAGTGCCAGGGATAGGGAACCTGTGATCTCAAGGCCACGTGTGGCCCTCTAGGGCCTCAAGTGTGACACTTTGACTGAATCCAAACTTCAGAGAACAAATCCCCTTAATAAAAGGATTTGTTTTGTAAAACTTGGACTCAGTCAAAAGGCTGCACCCGAGGACTGAGAAGGCTGTATGTGACCTCGAGGCCAAAGGTTCTCTCTTTTCACTCTAACTTCTAGCCTTAGAAAGGTACCTGAGTAACTTGCCCATGGCCACATAGCTAGTATAATCTGAGGAAGAACTTGACCCTAAGTCCTGTCTCTCCAAGACCAACTCCAGCCACACCGTTGTGCAATCTTCTTTGAATTAATATTATGAGAACATAAGTAGATGGGATGTTGGGTTTATAGTCAGGAAGACAGCAGACTTGGGTTGGTCTGATATTAGCAGTAGATGGAGCACTGGACCGGGAGCCAGGAAGGCCTGAGTTCGAATCTAGACTCAGATACATCCCAGCTGTGTAACCTCAGGCAAGTCACTTAACCTCTTTGCCTCAGTTTCCTCAACTGTAAAATGAGGGTAATAATAGCACCTAACCTCCCAGGGTTGGGTTGTGAGGGTTTGTAAAGTGCTCAGCACAGCACTGACAGAACAGACAATAAATGCCAGTCCCCTTCCTCCCAAGAAGCTACCAGGTTTATCTCTCTGAGCTTCATTTCTCTTCTATGTAAAAGGGAGATAATACCTGTAGCACTAATATTGCTTCGGATGATTGCTTTGAGACACAAAAACATTAAAATGAATGAATGAATCAGTAAATGAGAAAATATTAAGTACTTACTGTATGCCAAGGTAAGCTCTGGAGAGAGGAACACAAAAAGACTTCCCTTCCCTAAAGGAGCTTTTATTTTACTATGGGAAGATGACATATATAAGAGGAGCATTTTGGTGTGAGTGCCTGGAATTGTAAGGGAGTTACCAGTGACATGTTCTTTCAAGGGTCTCTGGACTGCTTCCCAAAATCAGCACTCTCAAACTTGCACATTGGGTCTGGAGCTTGTAACAACTACTCACAGATTATTAGGGTAGTGGAAGGGTCTAGGTCTCCAAAACTACAGTGCAGAAGACCCTTCTAGGGGCAACTAGGTAATACATTGGATAGAGCACTGGTCCTAGAGTCAGGAGGACCTGAGTTCAAATCTGAATTTAGATACTAGCTGTGTGACCCTGGGCAAGTCACTTAACCTCGTTTGCCCCCACCAACCCCCCCAAAAAAGACCCCTCTGGTGAGGTTAATAGCCAATAGTCACATTCAAAGCAAAATATTTACTATAGTAAGAACCTTAGCTACAGAATATCTCTCCTCCACCGTTAGCCTGAGGGGGCAATCTCCCACATATACACACATCACTGGAAACGGAACAAATTTAGAGTATGCTGGTCCTGAGGCACATGTGCATCCTATGCCCTCTAGTACTGCAGAGCCCTGATGTCATTTCATGGGAGTCCTGCTCCACTCCAGGCATGGCATCTCTTCTGGGTTAAGATGTTCAGTTGGGATCACTCGGTCTGCTGCCTTCCAAAGCTCTACTCGAAACTACCAGGGGTAGTTCTTGATTGAATCCAAAATCTGTTCTGCTCTCATTTTAAAGCTAATTCTTGTCTTGAATGTGCCTCTCTGGACTCTACGTATTTCTGTTTTCTGCCTTGAAACACTGAACACTGAACTTCTTCCTTTAGTGGTCCCTGTTGATCCAGTAGCTACAGTACTGGATGACATGGATGATAATGGATTTGGGGAGGGAAAAATATCTCTGACTGACCTCTGGTAGGAGCTCAGAGCTATATTCCACAAAGCTGCTCCCTGCCTCCCAGATTTCACACTAAATCAAACTGTCCTCAAAGCTTGGAAGACTTCAGTCTTTTTTTAAAAAATAATTTTTTTAATTTTTTTTAATTAAGAAGCATTTTTTCTTCCTCTCCCATTAAAAAAAAGCAAAACCATTATAATACATACAGAAAAACAAAATTAATTCACACTTTGGCTCTGTCCAAAAATATGTGTCATTCTGCAACTTGAATCCATTTTCTGGAATAGTAGCCAGTCATTGCATCCCCCAGAGTTTTCAAGTCTTGAAAAATGTTTGTCTTTACAATTGTTGTTATTATATAAATTGTTTTCCTGGTTTTGTTAACTTCATTCTGCATCAGTTCATACAAATCCTCCCAGGTTTCTCCAAAACCATCCCTTTTAGCTTTTATTATGACATAATGATCTTTCATTATACTCAAATAGCATAATTTGTTCAACCATTCCCCAAGTGATGAGCACACCTTAAACTTGCAATTCTTTGCCACTTTAAATAGCACTCTCCTTGTGTACATATGAATCCCTTGCTTCTTTCCTTGATCTCTTTGGGCACAAGCCTAATAATGGTATCACTAGGTCCGCAAACATGCAAAGCTTAGTAACTTTCTGGACCTAGTTCCAAATTGTTTTCCAGAATAGCCTGTACCATTTTGACACCAACAACACGTTAATGTCTGTTTTCCCAAAATCCATTCAAGATTTGTCTTTTTCTTTTTTTTCAGTTTTTCCAATCTGATGGATGTAAGGTGAAATCTCAGAATTACTTTAAAATATAAATTTTTCTAATAGTGATTTGGAGCAATTTTTTATATGGTTCAGGATTAACTTTTTTTCTTTTTTGGAGGGGAGAAGGCAAGGCAATTGGGGTTAGGTGACTTGCCCAAGGTCACATGGCTAGTAAGTGTTAAGTGTCTCAGGTCTTCCTGACTCCAGGATGGGTGCTTTCTTCACTGTGCCACCAGCCACCTGCCATGTACCTGCCCCCCTTAACTTTTTAAAGTCTTTCAGGGATGTGACCAATGTCTACCCAGCCAATGGCTAACTGCCCTTCCTATTCAATCAAATTATTCCTCCCCACACTTTGTAAACAGTGACAAGACCTATATTATCTGAGTATTTTGACTTTCTAAAGTTAAATGCACCCAACAATCCTTGCCCTGTAAATTTATGATAACAATCTGGGACACAATGCAATAATAACAATTAGCTAATTGCTAATAGCATTTTTATAGTGCTTTCCAAGCACTTTGCCCGTGTTCTCTCACTAGGTTCTCAGGGCACCTCTGTGAGGGAGGTGCTGTCATTATTTGTTACGCCAGGACAGATGAGGAAATCGACTGAGGGAGGCTGTGTGGCTTGCTTAGGGTCCTGTTGCTAATAAGTGTCTGAGGCAGGATTTGAGCTCACATCTCCCTGACTCCAAGTCCAGCATTCTATGCATTACCCCTCTTTATGCCTTACATTTGTGTCTTACAAAGCTTTCAAACACAAGCTTCAGAGAGAAACAGGGCAGGTAGTATCCCCACTTTACAGCTGAGGAAACAAGACTCAGAGAGACTAAGAATTTGTCCAAGTTCACACCAGAGAAGCTAGAGCTCCGGTCATCTGCCTAGGCCAGTGCCCCACCAAAATGTACAAAATGTGAGTAAATGGGTTTGTGGGTATGTAGGTGGATGTGGGTATGTAAGAGGGTGTAATTTGCAGTCTTAGTTTCTGGGCCTATTAACCCCTAATCCAGACACTGGATAGAATAGTCACAAAATTTAAAAATTGCACTTGGGGGACCATACAAAACCCCCTATTCCATCTCTCCCAGGCAATCCCTGATAAAACTGTACCTGACATTATGCCTGACAGTTCATTATCAATGAGCCAAGGGAAGGACAGACTCCATTGTCCCACTGTTCTGCCTCTGAATTTCCTTCCTTGGCTCCCTAGGGCACCCGTGTAACTAACTGGGGCAAAAAAAACAAGGCTTCACAAGCTGTTTGGCCTCTCCCCATTCAAACCCAATAATGCAAAGACCCGTCATTGGCCTGAGTCCAAGGTGATTTTTGGCCAAAAGTGGAATTGTCTCTTTCCTCTGAGGCATTCGAGGGACGCTGGTGCAGACACACTGTGCCCCCTCGTTCCTGAGCTGCTCGGGCCACGGATCTGAGACGGGTGTGGCTGGGGCGGTCTCTAGGACCCTGAGGTACCCTGGGGCGGCTGGACACTCCTATAAGCCTCAGGCTGTCTGACAGTCCAGCACAGCTGCTTCGGAGTCCTTACCGCACCTGGCTGGCCGGGGCGGGGCGGGCGGGGTGATGGAAGGCCTGGTCCATTTGCTGCTGTGGCTCAGCTCTGGGGGTAAGCGTCATCGCCACCGACCACTTGTATACAGCACCTGAGGGTCCCTACACGGCCTCGCCCAACCTTCGGGAGGCCCGGACAGGACTGAGGACAAGCTGAGTCTTTTGGCCCTCAAGCCCAGAAGCTCCTACTCTCCTGCAGCCTGTCAGGGTGGAAAGGGGTAGGAGGGACCCGGGAACAACCTGCACCTCCACGATAGGGCGTTTTACAGTGGGGTGGTGGTGGTAATGTGGTCCAGATGACCCCTCCACTTTTCCTATGGTATCTCTGTTCTCCAGGGAGCCCCTCCCTGAGTAGTGCACCTGGATCCAAAGTCCCAGGAGATCCGGAGCGCTCCTGGCTCCGTTCTTTTCCCTCGGGTTAGATTTGAGACTCTGAGGAAGCTGGAGAAGACTCGGTTTGGGGGCAAATGGGGGAGAGTGATGTGAGTGGGAACTGAGGATGGATAGGGAAGGGGCCCAACCCAGTAGGTCACTGAGCTGATGGGGAGGCAGGATCAGTACGTCTCAGAGCTCAGGGTTCTGTGCACCAGGAACAATGAGGGTCAAGCGCTTGGGATGGGGAGGGGGGTCATGTCTTTGTACGCTTGTGGTGAGGGTCTGGATGGTTTTGCCAAGGTAATGCGTAAAGAGGGTTCTGCCGAGGGCTTCCTAACCCCTAATTCTTATTTTCCTGACTAGTGAAACATCCGGATCTCTCCCTACCCTTTACCTTGCTTTGAAGGTAGAGGGCTCTTTAACCCAAGATTAGATAACCCAAGATTAGAAAGCAGATTTGAGGGGTTCATCCTAAAGCTTTATCTGCCCACCGCTAACATCGTAGGATCACAGGGATTATAGGATTTTAGAGAAAAAACCTGAGACCATCTAGACCAGAGGTTCTTAACCTGAGATCTACAAGCCTGTGGGTAGATTTCATGGGGTCCAGCTAACTCAGAAGGAGAGATTACATCTTTATTTAATTATCATTGGTTTTCTTTGTAATCCTCTAAATTTTGTTTTATTCTGAGAAGGCATCCATAGGCCTCATGAGACTGCCAGAGGGTTTATGACAAAAAAGGCTAAACATCTCTGAGCTAGACCTAATTTTACAGACCAGGAAACTGAGGTCCGTTTCCTTGCTCAGGGTCACACGGCCGTTAGTGACAAGGCTGAAAGTCAAGCCTAGCCCATTTGCCACACCTTTCTAATCCACGCCCCACTCCTCCTGTCATGTCTGGATTTCTTCGGCAGGTGCCATTCTCTGCTCCTCGAGTTCCGAGTCTCCGGTCCCTTCCCTGCCACCTCCTCCTCTGACGTCTCTTGTCCCCGGACTCGAGAGGACTGCTGTCGCCTCCCAGAGTGGCACTCAGGAGCCAGCAGCTTCCCATGACCTTTCTGGTGAGACCCTCGGTCTCCCTAGCTGCAAGACCGCCCCTCCCTCCCAAACCTCACAGTTCTCCTCCTACTCCCGTTTTCCTAGTCTCAAACTTCTGATCCCATGCCCGGACATTTCTAGCCCTACCACCCCCACCTCCTTCTCACTGCTCTAACTCCTGGGTTCCTCAAAAGGAAGCCCGGTTAGACTCGTTGGTTTTTTTTTTTTTTTTTTTTTTTTTTTGCAAGCCTTTCTAGACTTCAGCTATGAGCAGCTGGACAGGACGTGGGTGGGGGACGAGAATGTCCGGACAGCGGTGACCCTCTTTTTCCCTCTTCCTCTCCCCTTTCCTTTCCCCCCTGTTCTCCGGTCTAGACGGGCAGTGGCTTTTCTCCACCTGCGGAGCTAGCGGGAGGCGCGGCCCCACGCAGGCGCAGTGCGACGGGGCGTACGCGGGCGGCAACGTGGTGGTGACCGTGGGAGCAGAGGGCTCGCTCAGAGGAGTGCAGCTCTGGAAGGTGCCGGCCCTCGACCGTTATCTGTAAGTGCCTGGGCTGGAGGAGCACAGGGCGGAGGCTTAGAGTGATTCACGCCAGCCCAGACACTGTGCTGGTCAAGGGACTGCCCCAACTGCGGTTAGGAATCATAAGTGATGAAGAGAGAGAGAAACGGAGAACGGATTCCGCCCGGTTGAGAGCTTTCAGGGGTTAGAGACCCATCAAGCCTAGAATCTTTGGCTAGAAAACTCATCCCAACGAATCCTGACCTGGCCTGACCTCACTCCCTTCTCCTCCCTGCTTCACACACCCTGCTCCCGGCTCCAAGAAAAACAAAAACAAAACACCAAAACTTTATGGAGATGGAGATACGTCTAGTGAGCAAATTCACCCTAAAGTCACCAGCATAGGCACTTAGCCCGAACCCTAACTTTCTCATGGGGAGGGATCTGAGCCCTGGATAGGGATGGCTAAGGAGCCAAGGCCGGCTTCCCCCAGGATCTCTGCCTACGGGGCCGCTGGAGGCAAAGGCGCCAAGAACCACAACTCCCGCGCCCACGGGGTCTTCGTCTCATCTGTCTTCACCTTGCGCCAAGGGGAGCTGCTCTACATCCTGGTGGGGCAGCAGGGAGGGGATGCCTGTCCTGGAGTGAGCAAAGGGGGGTTACGGGAAGGGGACGGGCTGGGGAACGCAGACCGACTGGAGTGTTTAGCAAGCGGGGTTAGGAAACGGGGAGTTGTCGAAACCCACTGTCTATTTTCCCTCCTTGTCCTGTCCCACTCTGTGCTGGTAGGGGAGCCCGGAGAGCCAAGACGTTTGCCTCGGGATGTCTTCAGCAGCGGAGGAGGAAGAGAAGGCGGCTGGAGCCCCAGGGTTCCTGGGTCCCAGGCGCTGGGCTGGAGGGGGCGGGGGCGGTGGGGGCGCCTCCTACGTTTTCCGGGTAGGTCCCATCTATTCCCCGCCGTCCCCAGGGCTCTTTGGATCCTTCTTCTTGGCCCGTGACTCCATCCCCAGGACCCGAGGGCTCTCCATCCTCCCGGCTCCCGTGAAGGAGGGTCCTTGGGAGACCGACTCTCTGACAGCGCCCATGACCTTCTCAGCAGCTGCAATCCGGACAACTGGAGCCCTTGCTGGTGGCTGCGGGCGGCGGGGGCCGAGCCTACCTGAGAAGACTACAGAGAGGCTCCCCAGGGGCGACTGAAGAGAAGCTAGAGAACCGGACCTCTGCTCCTGGGAGTGGCGGGAGGGGCGGGGCCGCAGGTGAGAGGGCGCTTGGGGCCCTAAATGATCGTCTGGAGTGAGGAGTCGGTCCCTACGACTTCCTTGGGGCTGTCTGCTCCAGCTCAGACTTTTGTCCGTTCTGCAGGTGGAGGAGGCGGATGGAAATCGGGGGCTCCCTCGGCACAGGGCGGTCGCTCGCTGCTGGAAGGAGCGGAGGGCGGCCAAGGATGTCCTGGAGCCTGGGCTGCGCTCGGATGGGCTCCAACTGGCGGCTTTGGGGGAGGAGGCGGACCCTGCACCGCGGGAGGTGGCGGCGGAGGTTACCGGGGTAGGTGATTTCCCAAAAGGGCTGACACAGAAAGAGTTCTCCCTGAGTTAGGGAAGTGAGGAAAATCAGTAGCTCGTCCTATCCTTAGGCACCACAGGCGTGGCCACGATTTGTGCATATAGATATAGATTTGTGCAGGAAAGAGTGCACCATTTCAGGAATCGAGAGTTACCCGGTGATGTGGGGCTTCGGGGTGAGACGAGACAGCAACCAAACAGTAAAATATCGTCTTTAGCTTGTAAACTCTTCCATCTTCCCCATTTTCCCTTTGAGAACCCTGCTCTGGGATCTACCAGGCAAGCGGACATCCCCTCCAGCAGCCAAAAGAATCCTGACGCACGGTCCTGCGCTTTATCTTCATCCCTACCGTCGCTGTTCGTTGGAATATGACAGGGTTTTTCCTGGCCCCCCTGAAATCACACTACATCTTATTATAAGCCCAGTAAGAAGGGATCCATTCTTCAGAAGCATGAGAGAGGCGATCACGGGAAAGTCTTATAGTGTGATTTCAGGGCTGCCAAGAAATCCTTTGTTTCATAAACAAACATTTCTGAAAATGTCGGACTTGAGGCCAGTGTGATTTGCTTTCTCCCTTCATAGACAGACAATGGGATTGTTACAACACTCACTATATGCTTTCCTCTAGAAACCCCTCAGCTCTCCATTGCCCAGTGCCCATGTTCCTTTTCCTCAGATTTGCAAAATAAATAAATTGTGCGCTAGATGGAAAGGGCCGTCCCCTTTCAGACCCCAGAGTTTTGTGACTAAGTCCCACTGTGTCATTTCAATAACAATGGGTTTGCAGTTAAATGACCTGGGTTTGTAATTCTATCTGTGTGACACTGGGAATGTTACTTTAAGTCCCTGAGTCTGAGTATCCTCATGTGTAAAAATGAGGAGGCTGGACTGACATCTAAGGTCCTCAAGGGCTTAAAATCTTACGTCCTGTCAGACGTTTATATCTCCGTCCCTTCCTCCCTCCCTCCACAGGGGGTGATACTTCAGAGACAGATGATCTCTGGACAGATGGGGAAGATGGCGTTTCCTTTGTACATCCCAGCAGTGAGCTCTACCTGCACCCTTTGACAGGTAAAAAGCTCTACTCCACTCACATTCCTAACCTTCACCCTTAACCTTCTCTGAAGCCCTTTGCATGCTCCATGTAATAACAACAGCCGCAGTTAGTCCTGTCTGACTCTTTGTGACCCGTTTTGGGGTTTTCTTTGCAAAGATACTGGAACGTTTCGCCACCTCCTTCTCCGGCTCATTTTTACAGATGAGGGAACTGAGGCAAACAGGGTTAAGTAATTTGCCCAAGGTGACATGGCTAGTAAGTGTCTGAGACTGGATTTGAACTCAGGTCTTCTTGACTCCAGGACTAGTGCCCTATCCACTGTATCACCTAAATACCCCAGCTGCATTTATACTGCATTTGCATACATTGTTTGGTGTGATCATCACAATAACCTGCTTTTGAGATAGGTCCTGTTATTGTCACCATTTTATAGAGAAAAGTTAAGTGAGTTGTCTTGGGTCATTCATTGAATATGCACCTAAGACAGGTTTGACTAGCCAGGTCCTGTGCTCTATCCCTGATGCCACACTGTACTCCCATCAGATACATTGGGTCTGAGGTCCAAAGGGAGCATATATCTATTATGATCTGAGCAGTGCTTCACTGTTTGTTCATTGGGACTGGGGCCTTCAAGGCTTTGAGTTCTGAGGGCTGTTCTGATAATCCCTTATTCTGTTTGCAAGGTTGACAGAAACCTGATACACTTCTAGGCTTATGACTATCCCTAATGGAATGGCAAGAAGGGCTCTCTCTCTCTCTCCTTTCCCCCTGCTTTGTGGAAAGACTTCCCCAAACTCTTCCCCTTGATTCCATATTACCTTGGCATTTCTTGTTCTGGTGCTCAACAGTCACAGAGAACCATGGTGAGGTCCATATCAAGCTGCACCCTAACTGCAGCCACTGTCCTTTGAAAGAATGTCATTGGAAGGCTGAGCTCAGAGAGGCTGTCTGCATGTGCCCAGAAGGCACCATGTTGGTTGGAGATAACTTTACCTGCACAGGTACCACCCTCCCCCTCCTGACCTCTCTTCAAGGTATATCACCTCACCCCAATCCCTCTTCAGCGCTTTCAGATAAAATCACAGTCTAAGGTAGGATAGGTCTAAGATACAGAAAGGATGGACAAAAAAGGTGCATTTCCTCTTCTTCCAGTTGAGGTGAGGCAGAATCCATTAATGATTAGATGGTGCCTGGGACTTTGCCCCAAGCTACCAAAATTTTGAAGAAAGGTGCTGATAATATTTTTTGTCCTTCAGCAACATAGAAACAAATATGCTTAGAACCTAGATGCAAAGAATAATTAGTTAAAATAGGATACCCCACCCCTCAGACATACCAGGTAAGCTCTTTTCCAACCTGGCCCTTCCTTGATTTGAAGCAGCCTTACAGCGTTCAAGGATCTCTGCCATGTTCCCCACTCTCCCCCTACCCCATCCTAGGGAACATTTTGTTCCAATTGCCCCCAAGAGCTAAAAATTGCTGGTTGTGGCTGTAAGGGTACCTTACTTTGAATAACTTTCCAGGTTGGAAGGATTTAAGTTCAGTTTTCTGGGAGGGAAACTTCTTTTCTGGGGTGTTTCTCATATCGACAGAGTTAAGGGGTCTAGCCATAATCAGGCTTCTCTTCACAGAACTGTCCACTCCTCTGAGTCCTTTGATTCTGACCATGGTGGTAGTGGTGGTGACTTCAACCCTGGGCCTTCTCTTGATTTGTGGAGGTCTGATAGTAGGTAAGGAGCACCATCAGAGAGAGATTAAGCCATGAGAAGGCAAAAGAGCCTATGGGAGCCAAGCCTAGGCAGGCAGAGCCTCCAGAAGGAGGCAGCATTCTTGGTGGAGGAGAGAAGAGTCTGGGAGATGGGTTTGTAATACATGTGCCATGTACAATCCCGTGCTTGCTATCCACAGCACACCAGCAGAAGTGGTGGGGCTTGTGGGGGACAAGGCTGCCAGGCACCGAGTTCTCTCTCAGCAAACTTCGAACCTCAGCCATCAGAACTGCCCCCAACCCCAACTACTGTCAGGCTGGGCTTTGTCCACCCCTGCCCTTGCCCCTCCCACCAGGGCTTCTTGAGGTTCCCAGAGGCAATATCACTCTGCTCAGGTGAGACTCCTCAAAGCTCTTCCCTTAAGGTCAGTACTATCTCACCCCACACTACTCTCCTCCCCATCCCCCTTTCTTTCCTTCAAACCTTCCACTGCTCTTGTTCCTTGCCAGACAAAATTATTTTCCAGGACTTGAGTTTTAAAGAGTGGGGAGGTTTCAGGGGGCCACTAAGAGCTCCGCTACTCCAGGTCCACCCAGCTGGGTGTACAGTAGGTGCTCAATAAATGTCTGTATGAATAAATGAAATACAGGTTCTTGCCAGTCTTTTGAGATTCTTCCCAGATCCCTGGCCTTTCCCCTGATTTTGACTTGTTTTCCTACAGAGCACTGGGGCATGGTGCCTTTGGCGAGGTGTATGAGGGGTTGGTGGTGGGCATTGCTGGTGGCCCTACTCCACTTCAGGTGGCTATCAAGGTGAGAAGTCTAATCTGGACTCAGATGCTCAAGATGATCATAAAATCATAGACTTGGGGTTGGCGGGAAAGTTAAAAACCTTCCAAAGCCAAGCTGGCCATTTTATGCCTTAGGAAACTGAAGCCTAAACTGACCCAGGTTCACAGTGTACTTGTACTCCATTTTCTACACACTTTACTATATGAGGGAGGACCAAAACAAGCATTTATTAAGCGCCTTCTGTGTGTCAGGCACAACTACC
Source organism: Pseudocheirus occidentalis (assembly GCA_028646575.1). Taxonomy (NCBI): domain Eukaryota; kingdom Metazoa; phylum Chordata; class Mammalia; order Diprotodontia; family Pseudocheiridae; genus Pseudocheirus; species Pseudocheirus occidentalis. The sequence goes on along the minus strand of CM053598.1, from coordinate 154,382,631 downwards.
ATAGCATTTTATGCTAACAGTGCTGGAAGGAGGGGGTGCCATGGGTGGGCACTAGGATCTAGAAAGGGAGACTGGGGGGCAGCTTCTCTCAGTTGATGTGGACCCAAATGGCAGAGGTGTGGTGAGCACATCCGAGTCCTGGAACGGGAGAGGATGGTTGTGCCTAACCTCGTTGTTATGGAGAAATTGGGTTCTGAGAAAGGGGATAAGTGCTATTCAGGGGCCTGAGGAGGTCTCAGACCTCTCTCTTTCCATAGTTACTGTTATGTGTGACCTGAGACCTCAGGAGAAGCATCATGCTGTGGTGGAAAGAGCATTCATTGTGACCCCTTTGGGGGTTTTCTTTGCAAAGATACTGGAATGTTTCGCCATTTCCTTCTGCAGTTCATTTTTACAGATGAGGAAACTGAGACAAACAGGGTTAAGTGATTTGCCCAAGGTGACATGGCCGCCAGTAAGTGTCTGAGGCTGGATTTGAACTCAGGTCTTCTCCCTATCCCTTGCATCACCTAGATACCCCCTAGCTGCATTTATACTGCATTTCTGTACATCGTCTCGTGATCATCACAACAACCGTGCCTTTCGGATAGGTCCTGTTACCACCATTTTATAGAGAAAAGTTCAGTGAGTTGTCTTGGGTCACTCATTGAATATGCACCCAAGACAGGTTTGATCATGGAGCGATGGTGTCTTTCCCTCGTCCAATCTCTTTCCTCTTTCACTTCCTCCTTAGACCCTCCCTGAACTCTGCTCCCAACAAGATGAAATGGATTTCCTGATGGAAGCTCTCATCATCAGGTATCCTTTAGGGCTTGGGGGACTGGATGCCTGATTGAGAGAGGAAGACCTAAGGGGAGGCAGTGGTACCTCCAGGCTCCACTGGTTTCATGGACTGATTCCCAGTATCTGGGGGTGGGGATGAACAGAGGGGGTATCCCTCACTCCATCTTCTCTAGCACCTAGAAAGTTGTATACTGGCACATATGGGTCCATGCGTGTGTGCAAGCAGTGTACACATCTCTTTCTCTGTGATGTATTTTTGTGTCTGGTTGTGTGGTGTTGGTTTGGTTTGCACACTTGTGTGTGAGCATTCATGTGTGCCCCCAGTAAGTTCAGCCACCAGAACATTGTGCGGTGTGTTGGGCTTAGCCTCCGGGCTACGCCTCGACTCATCCTGCTGGAGCTGATGGCCGGTGGGGACATGAAGAGCTTCCTGAGACACAGCCGGCCTCACCTGGTGAGCACCCCTCCCCCAAATACCTGTATCCATGAAATCTTCCAAGTGACCTCCTGACTACTCCCTTGCTCTCACCTGGAGATGCTCAATTCCCCATCCAGCCTAGATAATCTCTGACTCATCTTTGGCTCCATCCCAAATCCCCACATCTCTGGCCTTTGGGTCCTTAGATGGAATGACCCTCCATCCTCCCTTGGTTCCCAGGGCCAGCCTTCCCCTCTAACCACGAAAGATCTACTTCACCTTGCCCGTGATGTGGCCCAGGGCTGCCACTACCTGGAAGAAAATCACTTCATCCACAGGTTGGGGAGACTAGGGGGAGGGAATATTGGCTCAGGGGGCACAGGCCCCATGGAACCTTCAGGTCTGACTGTGTACATCACAGGTTGGGGCAGTCAGATAAAGAGGAAGGAAATATCTTAGGAAAGAGGGACAAGAAGTCCTTGTGTCCAGGGGCCAATAATGGGCAGGGAGGTTGGGGATATCTAGCAAGTACCTCCTTTCCTGGGAATTGAGGTAATGGCTCTACAGGGATATTGCAGCCCGGAACTGCCTCCTGACCTGCAGTGGACCTGGCCGAGTAGCTAAGATTGGTGACTTCGGGATGGCTCGGGACATCTACCGGTGAGGGGAGTTGGATGATACCTAAAGGAGGGAAGGAGAATGTACCTATAAATGGTTGGAATAGCAGGAACACAGGGGATCACATGTCCTGCGGAGGATGTGTTGGCACCAATTTCATGCTTCCTTTTTATAGAGCAAGTTATTATCGAAAGGGAGGCCGTGCTATGCTACCTGTCAAGTGGATGCCCCCTGAGGCTTTCCTGGAGGGCATATTCACCTCTAAGACTGACTGCTGGTAACAGTATCCTATCAGCCCAACCCTGGGAAAAGGCATTCTAGGCTGGGCTTTTCCTTTGCTGCACAGGACCCTAGCTGGCATCCTTCTAGGGCCTGAACATGGCCTGGAGTGAGGGGCTCTGGGGGAGGCAACATGACCCAATAGCTTGAGGAGAAAAGTCTGAAGATGTAGCTATTGTGCCCAGCTGGTGTCAGGCTGATTCCTGACTGTGGCACAGGTCTTTTGGGGTCCTGTTATGGGAGATCTTCTCACTGGGCTACATGCCTTACCCTGGTCGCACCAACCAAGAGGTGCTGGATTTTGTCATTGGAGGAGGCAGGATGGACCCACCTCGGAACTGCCCTGGTCCTGTGTGAGTAATGGGTGCTACTATCCAGTGGATGATGCCCAGAGAAGTGGGGGTTGGGGAGGTGGGAGCACTTAGCCAGCCACTGCCTCAGGGCAGTAATACCCAGATTCACTCCAGGTACCGGATCATGACCCAGTGCTGGCAACATCAGCCTGACCACCGGCCCAACTTTGCTAGTATTCTGGAACGGCTCCAGTATTGTACCCAGGTGTGTTGGCACAAGAAAGCTGCATATTGTGTATTCTCTGGGGTCCTAGGATCATAGACCCAGAGCCTGAAGGGATCTCAGAAACCATGTAATCCAACCCCTGCATTTTACAGATAAGGAAACCAAGACTCAGGAAGGTCACGGGACTTGCTCACCACACAGGTGGGATTCAAACCCAGGTTCCTTGATTACAGAGCCAATGAATGCTCTTTCCTCTACACTATGATGCTTCTCCTGAGGAGGTTTCAGGTCACACATAACAGAAACTATGGAAAGAGAGAGGTCTGAGACCTCCTCAGACCCCTGAGTAGCACTTATCCCCTTTCTCAGAACCCAATTTCTCCATAACAATGAAGTTAGGCACAACCATCCTCTCCCGTTCCAGGACCCCGATGTGCTCACCACACCTCTACCAGTGGACCTAGGGCCAGCCCTGGAGGAAGAGGGGGTCTCTGTGCTGGGAAATGGTCTCTCGCACTCCCTGCTAGCTACTGGCAGCGTGAACACTCCCCAGCCTAAGGAGCTACGGGTTGACAATCTTGAGACTTGGGGAGTGAGTTCTCCTGGCTCCAAGCCCCCTAAGCCTAAGGGACTCCAGCTGCTGGACAAGAGGCAGAGTCTGTGGAATCCCACATATGGGTCCTGGGCCTCCCCAGGTGCTGAGGGTGAAGACTCAGGCATCGAAGAGAGCAGCACTTCCTCCCCCAGCCCCTCCCCTACCCTTCCTAGCTACCCTGGTCTCCAAATCCCAATTCCCTCCTGCCCCTGACTCACCACGCCCCTCCACCACGTGTGATGATGGGTTATGCTGCTTGTCAAGGTGGGAGCTAGGAGACAAGGGAAGTGTCTCAGGCTGACATGGAGGCACCTAGCCCATCACAGGCCAGCACAGTCATCTCAGCTTGACCCCCTGAAGCTCTTGTTTCCTGAACTTGTGTCAGGTCTGGGTTTCCAAAATGGTAGTTCCTTTACCTTTGCTGATTCTGCTCTCTGAACTTGTATCTATAATGCACTGGAATAAAAAGCTAGGTTATTGTGTTGGAAGGGTAGAGCCAACTTATCAGCTAGGCTATGTTGCCCAGGCTGCTGCCCAAGTGAGTGGCTACAGGCTGGACCAGGAAAGACAAATCTGGGTCCCCTTCTGGCTGCTTCAGGCTGACTTTAGACCTCACCATCATTTTCCTGCTTCCAAGTCTTCATTCACCCTTGCTTCTGGGCTTGGACAGATAGTACTGCTGGCTGGGAGAGAAAGGGGTGATAGGGTTACAGATTATGTTGGATGGAACCTCAGAGATTGCACAGCTTCCTCCCTCAGTTTACAGATGAGGAAACTGAGGCCCAGAGATATTAAGCAACTTGTTCAGGGTCACACAGCTAATAAGTGTTTGAGACAGGACTGGACCCATGTCTCCACAGCCATTAGTCTTCATATTACACCTCACTGCTGGTCAGGTCAGGACTTGATAACAGCCAAAGTTCCTTTCAAATTCCAAATTGCTAGATTCTACTCGAGGGGAGTGGGGCAAGGAGACACAGGACCCTGCATCACTGAGTTTTATTGGAGAGGGAAGGGAGGGAGAGAGGCACCCCGTCCCTCCCCACTAGTGTTGAAAGGCCAGACCATACAGGTCATTTATGAAATAAAACTCCCAAATCAGCTCCCTTCCTCCCCCCTCCCCATGCTCAAAGGGCTCGGCAGCAGTCCCTCTCTCCCCCAGGGCTGGCAAGGGGAAGGAGAAGAAAGAAATTGTTGTTCCTTCCTCTCAATTAGTGTCGTTCCTCTTTAGGAGGGTCAGAGCTCTGGCATATGTACACTCCTAGCCGTCAGTCAATCTGCAGGAGCCGCCCTCCCAGTGGAGGCTGGGAATACTGCAGGCTCTGTCTTGGAATCCTCGGGATTGCAAGCCTGGATTCCTTAAGTCCTGTGCATGCAAGACCAGCGGGTAGCAGCAGCCCAAGGTCTATCCTACGGCGCTCCGAGGAACTCTGGGATGGGGACGGGATTAGCCTCATCTTTCAGCCAGGCTCCCCAGGATGCTGATGAGATTGTCCAGCCCCAATAGGTATCCATCCTCTCGGTTGCCTTCCTCCCAGGGCCGCCTGTGGTCCAGGGTCTGCCCATCAGGCAGCTGAGTGGTTTTGCCGAAGTCAATGAGCCACACGCCTGTGCGACGGCTCTGGTCGTGCACGAAGAGAAGTGAGCTGCCAATGACCTGAAATGGAGCAAACTCAGCGGCCACTAAGGTACCAGACCGTGCTCCACGAAGTCTAGGCGTCCAAGCCCTCCCCAGCCCACCCTACCCGGCGTGCTTCTCACCTCGTGTCTCCGGAAGAACTCTGACACGCTTAGGGTGTCTCTGATCTGTTGCAGCCGGTTCAGATATTTCCTCTGAACAGGGGAAAGGAACAGGGTCAAAGAGGGAAGAAGAGGGAGAGCAGAGGTTCTACTCATGGTTTTGACTCGGAATTCCAGATTCTAAACATCTCCATTCTCACTCCCCTCCCCATCCCCATCCCCGGCTCTCACCAGCACTTCGGCATCCTCCTCTACAAACTCAGCAAACACCCGAACTACCTGCTCCCGGCTTCGGGTCGTCTTGAAGTCAGTGCTGCATGACCCATCAGCTTTCTAAAGGAAGTGGGAAGGGAATGGGTAGAGGAATGGTTCAGCACTGACAGAAGGGAAAGGGGTGAATGGGCTCAGTCTGGGGAGAGTCTGTGGGACAGAAGATACCTCCGATGGCTGTTTAGAAGCCCTGAAGCCTCTATTCGGGGATGCATGGGGATGCATGGCGGACGCCGGCGCAAGGTGCTCACCTTGATGCCTTCGATGCGGAAGCCCAGCGTGGTGCTGGAGCTGATCCCCTCCCGCCACTGCATGTAGCGTGGCTTGGTAACAGCCCGCTGTGCGTGTTCTTCATCGGTCGGGGCTGAGGGGTCCACAGCCACCATCTTCTTATACATATCCTTACGAAGCTTGGGCCGCTCTCGGGCCTTGGTCAGTTCTTCTTCCAGGTAAGTCCTGTCGTAAAGGTGCCAGGAGGCAACGGGAGAGAGACGATGGGATGAGAGAAGATGGGCAGGTTAGTCTGAGACTAAGCCCGGGTGCCAGACATGGCCCTCTTCCCTCAGCCCCTTCCCCTCCCTACGGGACACCCAGCCACTCTGCAGGGCGCTCACCTGACACCCATCTTACAGTCAAGCACGCAGGGCCCGTCGAAGCCGGCCAGCAGGTCCTGAAGCTGCAGGTAGCTTTCACCGTCGCGCTCCACCACGCCGTGGAACGTGGGCACGCAGCCTCGAAGCGCGTCGCCCATCAGACGCGTTAAGCAGCTACGCTCGGGCTCGGAACAGCGCTTCAGGATAATCCCGTTCGTTCCTGCAGCCTTGAAACTTCCTGAGGAGTGAGAGGGTCATGGATCAGCCCCCTGCCTCAGCCAGGAGGAGCCCCTGAGGATTGTTACTTTCCTCATTCCTTCCTCCAGCGCCCAGTTCAATGGTAGTTCTTTCTCTGACCCACAGGCCTTCCCAGGTGAAGGCCAGTGCCCTTCTCTACTCAGCTCCCCCGTCTCCTCACCCGTGTGACCAGCCAGCTGCACCCAGGCGTAGCGCTTTTTGAAAGGGCTGATAACCGGCAGGTTCACCATGGTTCGGATCTTCTGCCAAGGATTTTTCTGAGGAAGAAAGACGAGAGGACAGGAGTGGGTTCTGGTGAGCTCTATTGTCCTGGGTGGGGCTGTCAGTCTCACAAACTTAAATGCAATGCCCCACGGCCCCTCCCCTTGGGGTCGACTTCCCGCCCCCTTCAGTCCATAAGTCAGAGAGCCCTCGAGCTAGGGGCGGGCTCACCCTACCCTCCCTACAGGCTTTAGCGTTGGGGGTGGGGTAGGTGATTAGGAGGGAGGCAGTACCCCGGCACAACTACACCATACGCCCTGGGTCCTACTCCTATGGTGTCTTATCTTCCACTTTAGTATCCGGCTAGAGGCCTCTCCTCTGGTTTATCTGGCAGCAGCCGTCGGCACGGGAGCTCTGCCACGTGGCTAGGGACCTTAGGGCAGCAACAGAGACCAAACTCCCCAGCCTCCCATACCCAGCCTGGACTATCAGAGCGGGAGCAGCCCCAGGAGATGAGTAAAATTAAGGCGAGGAGACAAACACCCCCAGTATTCTGACCAGTTAGTTTCACTTGTCCTTCCCCCTCCCCCTGCCCCTTCCATTCACCCCGCCCCAGATCTCACCTCCCTAGTTATATCTCCTTCTCCACCCGCACCTCCCCACCCCCGCACCTCTGCATCTTCTCTCTCCATAGAGACCTAGTGTCCCGCTTCGCTAAGGGCATTTATAAAGTGATCGGCTTGGGCTTGCTAACACTTTCCCAGCACGACGGAGTTGACCATTTAATTCAATCACCTAACTAATTAATCCATCAACAGACATTTATGAAGCTCCTACTGTGTCAGGCACAGTGCTAAGCTCTAAGGATAGAAAAGACAAAAAAAAAAATAGTCTCTTGCCTTCCAGGAGCTTACATAGGGAGAGAGGGGAGTGGGGAGGGGAACAAATAAAGACAGACAAGTAAATGCTGTACATATAGAGAAAGACATGCAAACACACACAGATTTGACAGACCTGTGATTTCATCTGCGTAGGAAGAATTCCCTACACAGATACAGACTGGCCTTATCTCTCCTCTTTAGTCCTAGAGAGCTGCCTGGGCAGTGATAATGGCCAATAGCATTATATAGAGCTTAAGATTTGCAAAGATATATGTGTAATATATCTTTAGCTTGAGCTAACCTTTGAAGGAAGTTGAGATTCTGAGGATCGGAGGGAAGGAAGGAGTGCATTCCTGTCCTGGGTACAGATAGTACAAAACAGGGAAAGGGGAGATGGCATGTCATTTACAAGCATAGTAAATAGGCCAGCCTGACTGGAAAAGTAGAGAGCTTGAAGGTAAATGGTGTGTTCCCATGTTTTCTTCCACTGATATAGGCCTTTTAAAAGATCTCTGAGGAAGGGGCAGTTCCTTAACCCAGGGATCCTTGGGCTTTTTGAGAGATAGAGAGAGACCTCCTTTTCATTTCCTCAGAGCCTAGGGCAAGAAAATAAGGTGTGAGTAATCTGCTTTATCTGCAGCCTTCAGGTATGGAAAGCAATGCTAGATCAGCAGCCCAGAGAGACCAGAGTTCAAACCCAGCTCTGGGCTTTAGCTGTGGGAATTTGGTCTCTCAACTGTGAAATGACGATAATAATGCCACTCTCTTACCTGACTTTCTTAATGGTCAGATCCCTCCCCCCAAGTTACCCAGTCTTGACATGATTATGTCAAGTGCTTTATAAACCTTTAAGCAATTACCATATATATATATATATATACCTCTAGTAGCTTTATGACAGGTTTCTAGGTGGTTCAGTGGATAGATCTGTGGGACTGGAGTCAGGAAGATCTGAGTTCAAATGCAGACAGATACTCGCTACCTATGCGACCCTGGGTAAGTCACTTAACCTTTGACATAGTCGACAGAAGAAAGAAAAGGCAAACTACTCCAGTATCATTGACAAGAAAATCACAAAGGAGAGCAACAAGAGTTGGACACCATGAACAAGAAACTGCCTTACATGACTGCTGGAAAGATCAAATGAGATGAGCATGTCAACTGTTTTATAAACCTGAAAATGTCATTTGTCATCTGGAGTCAGAAGATCTGAGTTCCTATCCCCATTCTGCCATTTGCTACCTATCCGACCATGGGTGAGTCACTTAAAAGCTTCGGGGCCTCTGTTTCCTTATCTGTAAAATGACGGAGTTGCACTAGAGATGGGAGGGAAGTCCCACATGTCTCTAAATCCTAAGATTATGTCAGTTTGAGGAGGAGGCGGGAAGTAGAACCTGGGCTGAGGTGTTTAGAGGAGGAGGTTCCATCCCCTCCCTGTAGGAATCTTGGCTAAGAATCCCATGCCATTAGTAATCTAATCAGACCAGAGAGCTGTCAAGTAAGGCTCTGAGATCAAAGGGAGAGGAACGATCTGCTGGCTAGGGATCACTGCCTTATCTAAAGAAATGGATTTCCTTTTTTTAAAAAATAAAGGTGTTGTTTTTAACATTCATTTAAACAAAAAATTGTGTTCCAAATTCTCTTCCTTCCTTCAGAACCTCCCCACCCACCGCCCAGTGAGAAGCAATATGGTAGTTAATTATATATGAAATCATACAAAATACTTAGGAATGTGTTTTTTCTTTGGAGGGGGGAAGGCAAGGTAAGGCACAATTGGGGCTAAGTAGCTTTCCCAAGGTCACACAGCTAATAAGTGTTAAGTGTCAGAGGCCTGGATTTGATCTCAGGTCTTCCTGACCCCAGGGTCACTGCACCACCCAGCCGCCCCCTCTAATGACTACTCCAGGAGCTGGTATAGGGGTAGAAGGAGCAATTTCACTAGGCTTTGGAGCAGGGAGGTCTCTATTAAGCAGTCCCGGAGGCTAGCCCAGGGAGTTAGCCACCTAGCCACTCCTCACAGTCTATAAACTAAGTCATTGAAGATTTCACTTTTCCAAGAGCCTCCAGCAGAGCCTCTTCTCTCCTCTTATACTGTCCCCTCTCTGTCTTAGGCCCTCATTTTCTCAAGCCTAGGCTACTGAAATAGCCCGCTGGTTAGTCTGTGTGCTACAAAGCTCCCCCCTTTCCAGTCCATGCATCTTCTCTCCATTTGGCTACCAGAGATTTTCCTAAAGTGCAAGTCTTCCCAGGTCACAATCCCCAGCCTCTGTTCAATAAACTCCAGAGGCTCTCTAGCATCCCTGGGATCAAATATTAAATTTAAAAAATCCTTTGACATCCCCAGCTCTTCATAACCTAGTCCACTCTCTTGGCTTCCTTACATCTTGGACAAATCCCTCCCCTCCCACCATGTCCTGCTTGATCCAGTGACACTGGCCTCCTTAGCCAAGACTCTGGGCAATTTCACCGGCAGAGCTGGGAGCCTGGACAACTGTCTCCCTCTTTATCTCCGTCTTCAGGATTTCCTGGCTTCCTTCAAGCCCCGGCTAAAATCCCGGCTTTGACAGGAAGCTGTTCTCAGCCACTTGACTCTAATGTGGTTTGTTTCCTATTTATTGTCTATATGGCTTGTTTATCCATAGTTGCTTGTATGTCATCTCCCCCACTGGGCTGGGCAAATGCAGCGAAGGACGGTCTTTTGTCATTCTCTGTATCTTCAGGGCTTAGCACCGTGCCTTGGCACAGAGAAGGCACTTGATACATGTTTTTGACTGATTGGGTAACTCTCGGGGGGAGGGATCTGACCACTAACATGTGGCGAAAATAGAAGTCCTTGTCCTTTTTAAGGGCTCTATTCAACCTACCTCTGATGATCAGTGATGCCTTCCAAGGCTGAGAAATACAGATATTGCACTTCAATTTGCAGTGTTACATAGCACAGCAAAACATTAAAAACAGTGGGAATTATGGTGAATAGCTTTAGGTTCAGAGGAGCTGAGTTCCAATCCTTACTCAGCTGGCTTGCTCTCTGTGTGACCCTCTGAGGTTCCTCATCTGTTAAATGAGGGGGCTGGACTATATTATCTCTTAAAGTCTTATCTCTAAATTTATGACCCTAAGAATTATCTTCTATTCATTCCTTTCCTTTAATTTACTAGTCTGTGACCTTGGGCACAAGTGACTTAATCTCTTAGACACTCCTTTGATTTCCTCACCTGCAAAATGGGGTTAACAACACACCAGCTTTACCTATCTCATATGCTCAGGGTGGGGATCAAAAGAAATACAGCTAGAAAAAGTCCAGTTAGGTTGACTCCATTGCTATCTGATCAAAATGAACCCCTTCTAAGTGTTCCCTCAATTAATGTGGGTCAGATATTGCACTTTTGCCTGGAGAGAATTTTCAGACGCAGAAGGAGGTGACTTGCAAGTTCAGATTCCCTCCCCACCCTCAGCAAAATGGATGAAATTTGTCTCAGGGTCCTGTTCCACCTCTCTGGACACCCTTTGCAGCCTCTTAGTGCTTAGCCACCCAGGCTTTCATCAGGGCCAACCCTTCCCCTTCTCCTCTCCCCCCAACCTCCACTCTAAAATTACCTGCGCTTCCACAGCACCATCAAATCAAAATCTCCATTCCCACAGGTAAGGAGAAAGCAATTTGCCTAATCAGATCAAGTAATTCACATTTCACAGACCTAACCCTCCCTTGAGGGTATTTGCATTTGAAAAAAGGAGCTTGTGGACTGACAGCCCCTAGTGGAGTCGGGAATATTTGAATTTTATAGTTCTGCCACGACAGCAAAAAGGTGGTGTGACCTTGGGCAAGTCACCTAACCTTTTAATGCCCCAGGCCATTTTCTGCATTTATAAGAGGGTACTTCCTTCCCCCCCCCAAAAAAAGAGGGCAGCAATGTGGTATAGTGGACTGAAAGCACCAGCCCTGAAGTCAGCAGGACCTGAGTTCAAATCCAACCTCAGACATTTATAAGCTATGTGACCCTGGGCAAGTCACTTAGTTCCAATTGTCTCCCCCGAAAAAAGGTGGGGAAGGAAGAGAATATGGATTAGTTATTTTTGAGCCTGGAAAGCCCTCTGCCTGTGCACCCCCAACCCACCCCAACCTAGGACAGAAGAGAATCATAAGGCACTTCTAAGAGTTTGAAGTATTCTCATGAGACTGGTTGCTATCCCATAAGCGAGTAGGAATGGAAAGAGAGGTTCAAGCAGGAGACTGCGTAGTGAGATGGAATGTTCATAAGATTAGGAGTAGAGCACCTGGGTTCAAGCCCTTGCTCTGCCACTTATTGATGATTTGACTTTGGGCAAGTTACTTCCTCTAAATTCCCCATCTATAAAAGGAGGGGATTAGAGGAGGTGATCTTCAACCTTCCTTCCACTTCTTGATCCTTGATCTATTACTGAATCCATCGACTCCCCATTTCCTAGTTCCTCACCACAGCCTCCAGACAAAGTGACAAAGTTTGGGAAAAGACCCCAAAGTGGTCAAGAACCCACTCCCCTCTCCTAAGCTGGAAGCTGGCTTTGCATCCATGGTCCTAGCTTTTACGTTCAGCTCAGATTATATTGAAAGGTCAGAAATGCGCAGGTTCCAAACCACTTGGCTACCAGGATCAGGGGGCCTTAGGTATAGACAGACGTATCTGCCACAGATACTCAAAGAAGTCAACCTACACCCCTGTTCCTGTGCAAGCCTTCTTCGCCTTTGCCCGTCTGCTCCCCGCCCTCCTGAAAGTAGTTTCCTGGCACAACCCAAGTTGGGACAAGGAAGGGGCGGGGGACCCGAGATGACTGTTGCTGGTAACCCCTGCCTGAATCACAGCCTAGTGGACTGGCCAGAAGCCAGCTCCAGTCTGGACCAGGCTGAGCAGGTACAGCTGTGTTGGGAACCTGACCAAGACTGGGCTAGAGTCAACAGGGGAGCCCGTGCCCTTCTGGTGTTGGGGAAGACGGGCCGAACCTGGGGGCCCCGCCTCCAAGCGCATCCGGCCCCTTCCCCCTGGCAGGTGCATCCTCCCCGGGCGCCGCTTCCTGCCTGTGGCCAGGGTGATGTTGAGCCTAACTCAGTGTCGTCGGGTCCCAGGGTAAAGCGTGGTGTAAGAAAAGACAGAAGGGATCCCCACAGTCTCGAGTCAGGCCACGGGCAGGAGCAAGGCCTCAAAACTCCTGGGCGGGGAGGCAAAGTCCGCTTGTGTCCCTCCCCCGTCCCCCAGGCAGCTTCGGTCAACAGTCCCCAGTTCGCTTATCTCCCGCCGCCGCTGTTTGCCTTCGGCGAGGCCCACTGCAAGGCTGGGGGATGGTAAGAGATTGGGGAGAGCAACCCAGTGTTCCCAAGGCCCGGGACTATAATAGGCCTTTCTGTGCCTAACCCAGTCCGCACTTAACCCGGGACCGAGAGAGACCCGAGCCAAGGGCAACCCCCTCAGCAGGAGTCCAGCCAGGTCTCTTGCTCCCTCTTGATCCACGCCTCCCCTGTATCGTACCGAGTCCAGGTAGGAAGGGAGGGGAGGCAGGAGAAGAGGGAGGAAGAACAGAGAGTGGCTGCCCCCGCGAGACCCTCCTCACTCCTCGAGCACCCACCGGCTGCGCCCCCGCCTGCCTCTCAGCTGTCGGGTTTGAGTGGCACAGCGGCCGCCCCCGACCTGCTGCTACTGCTTTTGGAGTAGGGGGGATGGGAATAGAAAGGGGAGTCTAGGCCTAAGAGGGACGGCGACCTAAGGAGTCCCATTGCCCCAGTTCCGGGGTCGTCCACCCACACACATTCTTTCTGCGGTCTCCTACTTTTCTATTCGGGCTAGGCGGCAGGAGGCCTTCCCAGGCTTTTGGCCCTACCTCGGTCCCTAGAGCAACATGTCTTGTGCTCAGGCACACCTTGGGAAAGGGAACGTGTGTTACCGCGCGCGCACGCGCGAGCGTCCCTCTAAGAAGACTTTTATTCCTTCTTTTGTCATTAACCCCCTCAAAATTCCCAGGAGACAGGTATTTTTAGCTGTAGATGGTAGGGAATTGAGTCACGGAGAGACTACGTGACTTCCCAGCAACGTACACCAAGTTTGCAGCAAAGTCAGGACCCAGCACCGGGAGTGTCTTAAGCATAGATCTCCCCATGGAAAGGTCTGGCAGTCCCTCTGCCTCTGAACCCCACTATTCCTACCCCTCTCCTATCCCTCAGCCCTGCTCATATACTCCTGCTTCCAAGCAGCCAGAGAAGGTGGCCCTACATTCTCTGGGTAGGCCAGGAGCCACCTGGGCTAGAAAAGCCAGAAAGACCAGGTCCTTAGAAAGAAGGCTGCTTTGAACTAAAGATCCTAACTTCTCCCTCCTTCCTAGTTAAAGTGAGTGCCCCCGGCTTACCTTTTCCTCTTCTCTACCCCCCTCCAAACCCCCACTCCAGCCCCCCACTCCACTCCCCGGGGCTCTTATGTAAGTAAGCTCGAGGATGGAACAGCTCCCATTCTGCCCTCAATCATGAAACGCAGGCGCCTATTTTAAGTATTTTATGGTGCTTCTGACGGAAAGAAAAAGGGACAGGAGAGATTGATCCCCAGTAGGGGGTCTACCCGCATGTGTGCAGCGTTAGACACGCACACACAAGCGCACAGACACAAGGAGGAGGCGGGCTCCGCCCAACCAGTCCAAGAGACAGGAGTAGAACTGAACAAACCAAAAGGAAAAAGGACCTGAGTGTGAAGGGTCGAATGTGTCTCAAGCAGTGGCAGAGAAGGTGAACTTTCTTTGATTCCTTAATGTTTCCCATTTCCTGTAGACTCCAGTCAAAGCAGAAGCAAGGGAGAGTTGTCCGCCTCAATTTACCTCACAGAATGACCACCCCGCTTCCCCTCCAGCGGGACAGGGTTTTGAACCACAGGTAGGCTCTCGCAAGTCGAACCTCAAGGCCTGGACTGAGGCAGATTCTAAATCCTCCCCCAATCCAAATGGTCCCCTGTTCCCAAGTCAGGGAAAAAGCTGCCTGCTGGGAGCCCAGAGCAGACGGCGGCAGCTCTGAGAGCAGGAGCCAGGAGAGCCACTCCACACCCACTCGGGAGAAAGAAACCGTAGCAACTGCGGAGGATGGGAAATACGACGTCTTGGGTTGGGGGAGGTAGCACCCTCCATTCCAAGAGTTACTGAGGCCTTCGCCAGAATAGGACAAGTTAGCCTCTGCAGTACCTGGTACCCCTCCCTCTGAGAGCCAGAACTGGTGGAGTGCTGTCCCGCTTCTCCACAATTCAGTTCAATGCAATAAACATTTATTAAACGCCTACTGTGTACAAGGCCCTGGGTTAGGCGCTGGGGATGTAGCTCCAAATTTCAGCTCTTCTTCCTGGAATTTACAGCCACATTAGGGGCAATCTGGCTTGAGGCAGGGGCTGCTGACCACCTACTCATTCTCCAGGGACTTTGTCACAGAGTTGAGGAGCTGTCAGGGTAGCCCATCGCTTGAAGAAGTTTCTGAGACAATGTCACTTTACCCATTTCCAGGGACTTTGGGGTCCTCCCTCAAAACCTAAAGGGACCACTCTGCCCAGGCTGGCCCGCCCACTCCTGGGTGGGGGAACTCATCTCTAATTTTCTCCTGGTTCTACCAACCAACAGGCAGGCTTTCTAGGGTTTATGAACAGCAGACTGAACCGGGAGTGGGATAGGAACCAAGGGGTAGGGGCGCTGGAGACAGCTTCTAATGCAACCCAGATCCCAGGTGTAGTGTTCCTCTGGCACTTGGCTTCCTCGTCTTCCCTCTGATACTCCCAAGGGGTTCCCCTGCCAGTCACCTACCAAGGAGGTGATGAGTCCCCACCGCTGCCACCTCTTCTTGCCCTACCCCGCCCCCAAGGTCGACCCTGCCCCGCCCCGGTTCCTGCGGCCGCTTCTCCCCCCCACCCCTTCCCCGTACCTGGACCACTTCTTCGCTCTGCTCCAGCTGCACGTTGCCCCGGCTCCGGCTCTCGCTGTCGCTCAGCAGATCGTCCTCGGAGTCCTCGGGCAGCGACGAGGAGCCGGTGGAGGAGACCGAAGACGTGGAGAGGCGGCGGGGCTGCTGCAGGTGCGTGGAGCCCGCTGTCTGGAGCCAGCTTCCCTCTGGCTCCGGTGGCCCCGGGCTCGACGGAGCCCCGTCCGGCTCCTCAGCGGTCACTGTCAGCTGGGGTATCATCACTGGGGCCGGCGCCGGGGCCGGGGCTGGGGTCAGGGTCGGGGTTGGGGTCGGGGCCGGAGCCGGGGCCGGGTGCGACAGCCCGTTAGGGACCCGTCCCCCTCGCCTCTTACCCCGGGGAGCCCGAGGGCCCCCGGCAGCCGCTGCTGCCGCCGCGGCGGCACACCGAGCCTCGAAGAGCAGGCGCAGCTCCCCGACGCTCCGCCGCGGGGCCCGAGCCAGCGCTGGGCTGCCATGCCCGGGGTCCCCCGGCTGCGCCATGCCCGTCGGGCCACCGGGGAGTGTCATGTCCCGGGCGGAGCAGCAGAAGCCGAGCCCACCAGCCCGCGGCGCCGCGGGGACTGGGGACTCTCTGCGCCCACAGCTCCGGTCGCCCCGGG
>CM053598.1:154333119-154366826 GCA_028646575.1 Pseudocheirus occidentalis | reverse complement strand
TGTTCCAAGGCTTCGGGGCTGGAAACGATTCCGGGGGGGTCTCGGGGCTTATTCCTGTACAGACCCTCAGCTCATGGCCACGTGCCTTTACCTCTGTACTCGAGAAGAGACGGGGCGGAGGAGGAGAAGGAACCCAGACCTTCCTCGCTCCTTCCTTCACGCTCCTTCACTTCTGCATTCCTTGGCTATTCCTCGCTCAGATTGTTTCCCACTCCCCGCTGGCTCTAGTGCTTTTCCAGGCTCTGAGGCAGCCTCGCCGCCCTCTCTTTTCTGCCCAAGGTTCTGTGCCACCCGACTCCCTTAAAAGGCTCCCACCCTGTGGGTGTGGGCGGGAAAGCAAGGGACTCTGCCCAGGAGAAGGAGCTGGGCTACCTAAGCCAAGGTCTCTTTTCCAGCTAGGTTTCTCCTCCCTTTGGCATAGAACAAGGTCAGGGGGCGGAAACCTTACCTCCCCAGGTACCAAGAGCGTCACCGTGGCCTGGGAGCACAGACTCATGCTTGTGGAGACCCTGGCAGGCTTGTAGAGGGAGGGATAAGCAGTCCCACTGATTGCTCCTTAAATCAAAAGCCCTTCAACAATATAGGTACAATACTTGTCCCAGGAACCCGGGGCTGGGAGTTACAAGACCAGATTCTTGTCCCAGATTTCCCATTAACTAATTGTGCCACCCGAGGCAAGTCACTTAAACGAGTTTCCTTATCTATCAAATAAAATTGTAATAAAAATCTGCAGCATCTACTTCACGGAGTTGTTATGAGATAAAATAAGATGACATATGAAAGCTCTTTCACAAGAGCCTTGCAAATGTTAAGGGATGCTTGGTGTAGTAGATAGAGGGAGCTACAACCAGGCCTCAAAAAGACCAGGGTTCCCATCATGCCACTGGTACTTTTCGAAGATGACACTGGGCAAGGCTCTGTGAGCCTCCTTTTCCTGATCTAAAAAGGATCACTCACCTATCTAATAGAATTGTTATGCGGATCAATTGAGATAATAAATGTAAACCAATTTGCAAACCATAAGACTAGAAATATGAGCGGTTATTATTATACTATATAATAATGAGTGGAATATAAGGGCTGGAAGAGATCTTATAGAATCTAGTTTTGCAGGTGAATAAACTAAGATTGTGACCTCTCTGGGTCTCAGTGTCCTCATCTCTACAACAACAACAACAACAACAACAATTTATAGAGAGCTTTTACTACTGACAAATCACTTTCTGTGTGAGGTGGTCACAAGTAATCATCCATTTTATAGAAGAAGAATCCAAGGCAAGTTAAGTGTGTGTGGCCCAGGGAAACCCAGCTGGAATGTTTTGTGACTTTGGAAGCGCTCTGTGTCTTTTCTTGTGTGTATTACTACCAAACTGGTAGGATTCTAATAACATGAATTTCAATAGGGATCTGCATAAAGACCAAGGTCAAGTCCCTTGACCTCCCAGAGCTCTAGGAAACTCCTCAAGGCTGGGAGTTTCAGAGGAGGTACCAATCTTCACTGGGGGAACTTCACAGTGGAACTTTCCTCACAGGGCAGTTCCCATTACCAATGAAATCACAGATCCTGTAACTAACCCAGTGCCCATAATACAACCAATTGTAGATTCTTTTTTAAAGATGCTCAAGATGATCATAAAATCATAGCCTTGGGGTTGGCGAGAACATTAGAAACCTTCCAAAGCCAAGCTGGTCATTTTATGCCTTAGGAAACTGAAGCCTAAACTGACCCAGGGTCACAGTGTTTGTCTTGTACTCTATCTTCTACACACTTTACTATATGAGGAAGGACCAAAACAAGCATTTATTAAACGCCTTCTGTGTGTCAGGCACAACTATCATAGCATTTTATGCTAACAGTGCTGGAAGGAGGGGGTGCCATGGGTGGGCACTAGGATCTAGAAAGGGAGAGGCGGGGGGACCAGCTTCTCTCAGTTGATGTGGACCCAGATGGTAGAGGTGTGGTGAGCACATCCGAGTCCTGGAACGGGAGAGGCTGGTTGTGCCTAACCTCGTTGTTGTTGGGTTCTCGGGTTCTATCTATTTTGGGCATCTCAGGTCCTCAGTTCTGCTGCTAAATGACCAGACAACCTTGGAATACTTTCACAAACTTTGGGGGCTGGGAATAGAAGAGATACTGAAAAAAGAGATTTGAGAACTAAGCAAATCATTCTTCTAGTCAATAGCTAGAGCTAAGTGCTAGGTCCCCAGAACTATTCCCTGAGAAGAAGTAGGTCTCTTGTGTGCTCCCTTTCTTTATGAACTAAACAGCTAGCATAGAAAGAGAGAGGGGAAGCAGGATAGAATACAGTACATAACATGGGTAGAATCTGATAGTCCAACATGCTTGTCAAAGAGCTCCTGTTACCCCTAGTGAACTAACTGACTCATTGATCTTTCCAGCCAAAGGAAGAGAATACTAGTTCAGTAATCACAGTACCTGGACTGTGATCTCTAACAAGCAAATGCTTGGGGGAGGTTAAATATTGGGAAGGAATTATTTTTTTTCCTCATGGTGGGTTGGCACAGTGGGTCACTCTAGGAGATGGATACTTTTTCCTTGGAAGAACTCAGACCTGAATTCTCTAGTACTTATTAAGGTGTTAGTAAGTGTTAGCTTGGGCTAAGCACTCCAACACACACCACCCCCACACTCTCACCCCCCACTCAGGGTAGCAGTCCATGTCAGGAGAGAATTGGCAAGCTACACCTAAAGAAAGAAGAGGGTTCTGGAAAAGTGTGGGGATGAGAAGATCCAGCATACCTGGAAGTGTCCTCAATTTCTCTCCTCATCTCAAAGCTCTCTTTTTATTTGTCCTTTCCATATCTAAGGAAGACATGGGGTTCCTCCTGGCTAAGGCTAACTACTCTACCTGTGCCTTTGGTCCATCCCATTTCCTGTAGGACCTCACTCCATCAATCATCCCTTCTCTCTTTCCTGTCTTCAATCTCTACTTCTATCCTGCCTCTATCTATGTACATATTTGACTCTCCCCCCCCCTCCCAACCCCCATTCAAAAAAATCATTCCCTTGGTCCTGTTATTTCATTGAGATGTCATTGTATATCCCCTCTCCAAGTTCTTCCACAACCAAACTTGATAGAGAAGTTTGGCATTTGCCTCCTCTACTTGCTATTTAACCCTATGCAATTTGCTTTCCATCCACATACCTACTGAAATTCCTTTCTCCAAGCTCACTCCTGACTTTCCAATGGCCAACTCTAATGTTGTCTTTCTTGTGTTCGGCCCTCATCCTCCTCAGTATTCTTACATTAACCATTTTATCCTTCCTTGGCTTCCAGGACATGATGCCTCTGGCTCTTCTTCCCCTTTAAGTAAGCCTTCTTGGCACTTCTTTTCTCTGGTTAATCATGTAGGCTTTCTCTAAGACTTTAACATGGAATTTCTTTTTCCTTCATCTCCTCTTCTTTAACTTCATCTATACACTCTCATGACTTCAACGATTCCCTCTTTGCAAATGATCACCTATCCATCTTCATCTGAGACCCCTCTTCCAGGCTCTACACCTGATATTCTTCACTTTTTCCATGTGTGCTGGACCCTTTTGGCAATCTAGTGAAGTCATAAGTGCTAAATTTCAGTTAAAGCTTAGTGAAGATAAAGATGTAAATTTGATCCCATCCAAGTTCATGGACCCCTTGAAATCTAACCATAGAGCACCTCGGAGGCTAAGAACACCAGCTCGAGATTCCCAGCTCCAACTTCCAATACAAATACCCACCTGTATGTTTGTTTTAGTTAAATTGTTTTTCAGTCATCTGACTCTCCATGACCCCATCTGAGTTTTCTTGGCAGAGTTACTAGAATGGTTACTGGAATAACCTTCTCTAGTTCATTTTACAGATGAGGGAATGAATGCAAGCAGGGTTAAGTGTATGTTTAGCCCAAGCTAAAAAAAAAAAATCTAACACTGAATGAACATTTCCATCTATCTGTCTTTGTTTGCAGCCTTAGGGTCATCTTTGTCTTCTCATTTTTACTCATCCCATGATATCTTCAGGACCTTAACATCACATTCAGCCACCGAAGTAGCCTCCTGACTGATGTCCCCATCTTCAGCCTTTCCCCTCCATTCCATCTTATCATTCATTACTAGGTTAAAACCTCTTTAATGCTCTGGTATGAATGCATTTGACCCACTGTCAGAAACTTTTGGTTACTCCTCAGCTGACTATAGAATAAGGTCCAAACTCCTTAACTTGGTATTCAAGGTCCTTATAAAGGTTTGTTGAATGAATGAATTCTATGATTCTTAGGGCAGGGAATGAGAAGTGGGGATGGGGTGTCAGTCTCTAAGCACTTTCTGAAGTTTATTTCTCTCACAGATGGGGGGTGGGTAGGAAGCATGTGGAGGAAGAGAGGAAAGGAGGAAGGAAGGAAGGAAGGAAGGAAGGAAGGAAGGAAGGAAGGAAGGAAGGAAGGAAGGAAGGGAGGAAGGAAAGAAGGGAGGGAGGAGGAAGGAAGGGAGGGAGGAGGAAGGAAGGGAGGGAGGAGGAAGGAAGGGAGGGAGGAAGGGAGGAAGGAAGGAAGGAAAGAGGGAGGGAGCATCTATTAAGTGCCTGCTTTGTTTCTGGCACTATTTGAAGCACTTTACAAGCATTATCTCATTTGATCTTCACAACAGCCCTGTGAAGTAGTTATTATTATACCCATTTTGCAGATGAGAAAACTGAGGCAGACAGAGGTTGAGTGACTCGCCCAAGATCACAGTTAGTGAGTGTCTGGGACTGGATTTGAATTCAGGTCCTCCTGATTCTAGGCCTGGTGATCTATTGATTTTGCCACCTTGCCTCCCTAGGTTGTGTGGAAGAGAGGGGAGGGGACAAAGCATACACTTTTGTGGGCCACTGAAGATCTGAGTATCTTCTCTAAAGAGTGTGTTCTCTAATAGATCTGGTGATCTATTATCACCAGAGCACGGGCATAGCCCAAATACAGCTGGCCCCCATGCCCCTGCTAGGCCTCATAGTTCCTTTCAGCTATTTCCCCAGCCTTTAGGAGCTGAGTGCAATTCTACTTGGGGCTTGGAAAGAAGCATAATGGATGTCCAGAAGCGAGGCTTTGTGGGGAAGAGAAGGCAGGATGAAAACTAACCCTGGAGAAGGCTGGAGGAGACCCTCTGCTCTCTTCTGTAAAAGGAGGGCTTTTAAAGCAGAAGTAAACTGTCCTTATTTGTGCAGTGCCAGAAGCTGACCTTTTTCTAACACTGATGCAGGACATCCCCATGTGACAGGGATCTGTGATAATCTGCTTATCCAAGGCAAATGTGTTTTCTGGAAAAAAATTCAGGGAGTTTCCTTGATTGGATCACTCAAGACCCTTCTAAATGCTAAAAACAGTAGGATCAGCAAACCTGCCTGCTACGGGGCTGTTACCTTGGTAGGCCCTCATCGTTGTTGCTATAGCCAGGTTGGTAGGCCCCACCCTGCCCCCAATCTTAAGTTCAAGTTCAAGGCTTAACCGGGTACAAGTGCATGATCAAATCAGCCTTTCTCTTTGCTCAGGTCATCTAGTACTTCTCTACAAAGAGACATGAGGTTTGTAAAGGGGCGTGGGGAAAGGGCAGAAAGAAGCTGACTTATCAGAGGCAAATGGGTGAGCTCATGGACCTCATGAACAAGGAGTCTGGCATCTTGCCTGATGTTCTTCACCTGGGATCTCTGAAATACACACATACATATACATATATGTGTGTATGTATATGCACATGTATACACATATATACATATATACACATATATGCATATATGTATATATCTATATACAATAGATATAGGTAGATGTACATAAGAGATAGGTAGTGTGTGTGTGTGTGTGTGTGTGTGTGTGTGTGTAAAGCTGTGTTATCATATCATTAGTTTCCCTTGTAATTCTATGTGCTTCATTCTATGAACTTAAACTGTTCTGAGGAGGAGGTCGGAGGCTTTGCCTGGCTGCTGAAAGGGTCCACTCACACAAAAGAAGAGCCCCTGCTTTAGTCCTAGAGCAAGTCCTCTCCCCAGCTTCGGAGCTAACAATGTCTCTCAGGCTCTGACACTGAAACCCATTTTTCTCTTCTCTGGAATACCTTAACCTTTCCAATCCCAAACAGAATCGTGGGTTTTCCAGGGACCTTCTTCATACAGAATGGAAGGAGGGCATATAGTGAGGACAAGATAGCCAGATGCCTTTATCAGGGGAGATCCATCTCTCTGAAAGTAATGTTCCTGAGGGCCCTAAGTCACTCTAGCCTATGTTGAACAAAACGTGTCATCACTTTTGTGGATGCAGAACAAGAACATTTATTCCTATGACACAGTTAAAAAAAAATTTCCTAACTCTCTCAGGTGCAAGTTTCCCAGAAGCCAAAAGGAGTTGGGAGCTGGAAAGAACCTTTGGCAAAATCAGCTGTCCTAACAGAAGTGTAGGTGAGAGGTTACCAAAGGAACAGGAAGCTCAGACAGAATTGGTAACCGAAAAGCAAGGGCTTGGGAAGGACGTAAGGAAGTAAGGAGAGAGGGAGGAGGAAGGGAAGGAAGGAAGGAAGGAAGGATGTATGTATGGATGGAAAGAAGGAAGGAAGGAGGGAGGAGGGGAAGGAAGGAAGGATGTATGGATGGAAAGAAGGAAGGAAGGAAGGAAGGAAAGAAGGAAGGAAGGAAGGAGGAAAGAAGGAAGGAAGGAAGGAAGGAAGGAAGGAAGGAAGGAAGGAAGGAAGGAAGGAAGGAAGGAAGGAGCTAACCCAGGAAGAAAGCTAACAGAAACCCTCTGCTCCTCCCAGAGGGCATTCCTGTAATAGGAGTTAAATCAACTTTCCCTTACATACATATAACAAACAGAGTTATAACTTGGGTTTAGGAAAGGTGTGTGTGGTTTGACATCCAGGGCCTGGGTGTTGTGGCTGTTAACAGCCTCCGCGCCATCCCCACCCGCAGCGTATTTACAAGCCACTGTAATGTGAGTGAGTTATTCACTGACTGAGTCACAGAGAAGCAATTGCCCTATGTGAGGGGCAAGGTTCCGAAGCCCAGCTGGAATTCCACTTCTTTACCTTCAGGTGGGCTTTATGTTCCAGCCACATTGGCCTCCTCGCGACACCCACATTCACCGCATTCCCATTTTCCAACATCTTGCCTTTCCACAGGAGGAATGGCCTTCCCCGTGCCCCACTTTCCCGCCTTTTATATCTTTGAATCCCTAACTTCCTTCAAGGATCGTCGAGATTCGAATCCTACTCCTACAAAGGTCTTGCCTCCCCACCCCGCCCCGCCCAGCCCCGCCCCAGTTTTTAGTGTTTTGACCCAACGAAATTTGCTTTTTCTTTATTTCACATCTTTATGTATCTATTGTTTCATACCCTGGTGCAAATAAGCTTCTTGAGGACAGGGACTGTTTGGTTTTATCTCTGTATTCCCCCCAACTCCTAGGACCTCGACAAAGGCTTGCTGAGTAGAAAAGAACTGAATTGCTGTTGGTCAGCCTCCAGCTCCCATCCGGGGCAGGACTGTAGTCAGGGGTTCAGTGGATGGTACCCAAAGAGCGTAAAATCGAGGAAGTAGAGGCTGTAGAGACCACTCAGCTGTTCGGGGCTGAGCTGACCAAGGAAGTGCCGAGTGAGCTGGCCGTCTGTGCGCCTCTCGCTCTGGTGCACCTTGATCGAGGGAAAGAGCCCTTGGACGGGGATTCCCAGGAAGCTCAGCGCGTGCCCCGCCTCCGAGCTCAAGCTCTCGTGCCGGATCAGCACATCGTAGCGCACGCTGCAAGGGGAGCAGAGCAGCGCTATGGGCTTCCAGTGCACGTCCAGTTTGGCGGGCGCCTGCCGCAGCACGAAAGTCACGAACTCGGCGAAGGTGAGGTTGCGCTGGTTCTCCCGGTCCCGGTAGCCGCGGACGGCGGTGCGCATTCTGGCCGCCAGGTGCATGTAGTAGGGCTCCGAGTGCAGGAGCTTGTCTCGGTAGGCGGAGACGAGGCGCTCCAGCGGATGGCGGGTGACCAGCACCGGGGTGTAGTCCTTCAACATGAGGTCGCACTCGGGGGGCCGGAAGGCGCTGAGCCGCTGCAGGAGGCGCGTGTGGTGCACGCTGTCGGACTCCACCTCGGCCGGGTCCCAGCGACTCAGGTTGAGGGCGAGCAGCAGCAGCACGCGCCTCCAGTTGGAGCAGCCCGCCTTGGGCACCTCGCAGAACAACAGGCGGTGGTTGGGCTCCACCAGCAGCTGCCGGGCTACCGGCTTGGGCAACGGGAGGCTGCTGGACTTCCAGAGGCCGTGCCTTTTGCAGACGGCGCTCAGCTGCGCCTGGCGGAGCCGCTGCGTGCGCTGCCAGGCGCCGTAGGTGTCTGTGCGGACAGGGAAGGATGGGGTGGCGTCAGGGGGCGCCGTGGAGTGAGCCCAGGACCTGGAATCCGGCAGTCCTGAGTTCCAATGCTGTCCCAGTCACTTAGCTGGGTGACCCCAGGCAAGTAATTTAAACCTCTCCGTGCCTTACTTTCCCCACCTGCAAAATGACAATAGTAGCACCTACACCTCGAGGCTGTTGTGAGGATCAAACGACTTAAATATATGTGAAGCGCTTTGCAAACCTTAAAGCGTTATAAAAACACTAGCTATTACTGTCTCTATTAGGGGGGAGCCTGTTTACTCCCCAATCTTCTCCTTCTACAGAAGAGGAAACTCAGAAATGAACCAGGCTCCTGTTTTTTCAGGGATTTGCAACTGAGCAACCTTGCTGGAGAAGCATGGTATATGTAGCCAGCCATAAGGTCAGGAAGGTGTGGGTTCAGATTCTTTTTTTGACACATAGCTATCATCTGGGTGAGGATGGACAAGTCGCTTAACTAACTTCTCGGTGACCTCAAGCAATTATAATTTAGTCTTAGAAAATAAGTTGATTAGCAGAAACAGTTTCCTTACAAGGAGTTCTATTACCGAACATATCCTCCACCACCACCACCACCTCCCTCAAAAAAAAAAAAAAAAAGAAAAGGAAGGAATGTGGTTATCCACCTGATTAGACAGACCCTTGTTTCCCTACAGGGCAGGCACCTTTGCCTGAGTTGCTTACCAGTTGAGGGGGTCTCCAGCTGCCGGTAATAGATCCAGAGCAACAGGAGACACAGGCCAAAAAGACAACGCAGTGTGTAGGACACTTGGCTCATCCTGGCTTTCAGGAGCTCTGAGGAGCCTACAGGATGGAATCAGGCAGAAGGACTAGCGATGGGGAGTCAGTCCCGTGTCTTCTCCTTCCCCCCTCCCTCCAAGGGGCTGCAGGAATTCCAGGGTCTCTCTTTTGGCCCTTTCCTCCTCTTTCCCCTGTCTCCCCAGAGTTTTGGCCAGCCAACTTAGGTTGATGAACGGAGGCATGTTTCTCTTGGTGGTGGTGGGAGCAGTTCTTAAGATCTGAAACTGCAAAGAGCCTTATCTAGTCCAATTTCTCTCAGAGATCAGGAAATAGAGATTAAGAGAGGTTGTAAACTTACCCGGGGTGGCACAGGGACTAAATGGTGGATCTGACATTTGAACCCAAACCCTTGCAATTTCAAAGTCCACCTTGGCACAGCCCTTTTTTTTTCCTGAGGACTGGAGCTGTCCGCTGGTTCAGAAAAGATGCAATTTGTCACTTTCCTTTCTCCCTCCTTGTACTCCTCCTTTTTACACCTCCTACCACCAACTACAGCTAAATTAAGCGCTTCCATTTAAAGACTTGTCTATAGAAACAGAGGGGAGTTTCTATCTGATCTACCTTTTACTATGATGGGAGCAATAAATCGGCCCAGGATTGGATGTGCATTCGATATGATGGACTGGGGAAGGATAGACTAATTATAGCTAATAGCTAGTATTTCTAAAGCTCTTTAAGGTTTGTAAAATGCTTCCCCACTATTTCATTTGATTCTCACAACAACTCTTGGAGCTAAGTACTCTTGTTATCCCCATTTTACAGATGAGGAATCCCAAACAGATTTGACCAGAGTCACGAAGCTAACTAGGATCACTTATTAACAGGTTTATTATCCTGAGGGTTCACTTCTTTATGGGGGGTGGAAGAGAATTGAGGGAAGGGTCCTTGGCCAGTAGGTTTTATTTGGGATGGGGATGAATTATAAAAGGGACAACTTCCTCAAACTGTGGTTGCCACAAGACAACCTGTGAATATACAACACAAGATTCTGGTGCTCTGAAAAATTATACTGTTCTCTCTCTCTCTCTCTCTCTCTCTCTCTCTCTCTCTCTCTCTCTTTCTTTCTTTCACTTTCTCCTGCCTTTTCTCCCTCTCCTTTCCCTCTTCTCTTTCCGTTTTTTCTCCTCTCCCTATTCTCTTTGTCCTCTTCCTCTCTCCTTTCTTTCTCTCCCTCCCCTCCTCCCTTTGTCTCTTTGTCTATTCTTCCATCTCTGTCTTTCCCTCTATCTCTCTCTGTCTCACAAAACTCCTTTGAAAAATATCAATCTTGTTTCCATTGATTTGAAGATAGAAGGAGCTTTTGGATCACACTCAGTCCTGGAGAAGTAGAGAGAACAGAGCCTCCTAGAGGTTAACTGCAATGGCAACAGCTGGAAATGCACCCTCCAATACAAGCCAACCAGCCTTGATTAATGAATCAACCAGCATTTATGAATGCAGCCAGGCCCTGGGAATACAAATAAAAAGCAAAAACCAAAGCACTTAATACATGCTAAGTGCTGGAGTCTCTGTCCTCAGAGAGCTGACATTTTACTAGAAGTCTTTGCTCCCCAGCATCTGCACACAGACCTCTCTGCATTGCTTCGTCTCAGAGAGAAGTAAATGGTTGAGCCATAGGGGACAAAGAACACCGCTACTGCTGAGCTTTTTCTACCTTGGAGAATTAGGTTCCTGGTTCAACTCTACTTCTAGCTCAGGACCTCACCTTCCTCTTGGCCAACTCAACAGACAGGTCCTCTAGGCTACTGGGGCTGTCTTTAGGACTTAGTTATTGGTCTTGGGACAGAGAGCACTTCAGTGGTGGCTGCACTCCTCCTGCCTTCTGGGTTTCAGCCTAAGGGCTTAATTAACTTCTCTTCCCATAAGTGCCCTCCTTACCATGCTCCCCAGGGGTGGTTCGGTCTAGGCAGTGTAAGAAGGAGGTCAAGATAGCCTTGGGTCTAGGTAGAATCATAACTAGGGTGGGGGGTGGGGGTGGTGAGGGGTGTGACCCAGGTAACTACTTGGAGTTGTGAGGGGGTTATTTCCTGAGGCATCCAGAGGTTTTGGCTTCTGTGAGGAAGGAAAGGATGGGGAGTTTGAGGGTGAAGGTGACTCAGGAGAGAGCAAAGAGTGAGGTTTCAGACCAGAGGAAGATAAAGGTTGTGGAACAGGATGCCCCTTTCCCGGCTCAGCTGCACCGGCACTTTAAGACTTCGTACTCTCACTCTTTTCCCATCCCTCTCCCCCTAAATGGTTTTGCCCCCATGGAGAAAAAGAAAAACTCCAAGTCACAGCTGTAGGTTCAGGTATCCCCAGGAGAGTTTCTGGAGCATTCCCCAGTCTCACCTGGAAAGATGTCAGAGTAGTTGCAGAAAGCTCTCAAGGGAGAAGCTGAGGTCACTCCTGGATCACAAGGGACCAGGAATCAAAAATGAAGCCCGCCCTGGGAGTGTGGAGAAAGGTCTGGGAGGGGTCCTGAGATCTGCAGAGTTCAGTGATCCTCACTGGGCTCTGCATCCCAACTGCCCTTCTGGAGACCCGACACACCCTCACCCTCCAGCCCTGCCTTGGGAGCTGGCTGAGCACCGCCTTCCTCAGCCAGAGGTTCAGCCCCTCTACTTCCCCTCCCCACCAAGCTGGCTCTTCTGCAGTGACCTGGCAGGGCCGAACTCTCTGCCCTCTCAGATACAGGGGAAGGGGTTGTGTGCAAATCCTCAGCAAATCTTTATCAGTCCAAGGTATGTGCATGTGAAAGGAAACTTCTTTGATTTGTTTCCTGTCTCCCAAAGCTCCCGCCCCCCCAGATATAACTGCTCCAGATGCTCCTTAGAGATCATCTAGCCTATTTCTTTTATGGAATGGTGAAAAGGGGTAGCCTGAGGTAGTGGAGTAGGGAGACCTGCTTTCAGCTCCCTCCTCTGTAACCTTTGACAAGCAGCTTAATTTCTCTGGGCTTCTGTTTACCTCTCTATAAATATGTGAGGGGGTGGGTTTGGAACAGGTAACTGTTAGGGTCCATTCTAGGTCCAAATCTATGACCTTGTAGTCTAATACTTTTATAGATGAGGAAATGGAAGCCCAGAGAGGTTGTGACTCTTCTCAAGTCACACAGTAAGTGGAAGAAATGGAATACAACCCAGATGGGTCATTTGAATCCAACTCCAGCACTTTCCACTACACCACACTTGCCTTTTCAACCCCGCACCCCACTCACTTCTCAGCACCCCCTGCCTGTGACCTTTGCCAGGCCAATGGGATGGGATGGGCTGTGGGAGTAAATAAAATGAGAGCCCACACCTGAGCTCTAGGCATAGCTGTGACTGCTGTGACTCTGAGCAAGCAAGTCACATCCTTCTCTAGAACTCTGTATTTATCTGAGGGAAAAAAACGACGGACAAGACCGTCTCCGAGGTCCCTTCCATCTATTAGCCTATTCCGAGATGTTCAACCCAACATTTCTTCCCCTTCCCCTCTCCAGCCTCCCCCCTCCACTTTTGCCTTCCTGTCTCCAGGATTTCCCTTATCTCTTGCTACCATTTTATCTTGTATTCTTAATCTTTACGGTAGAAAGAGGAATTCTTGCCAGGAATTTTAAATTTTTGACTTTGATTTTGCTGCTTCTCCTTTCTTCCTTTCTCACTTATGTATTCCCTGAGAACTTAAAACTTTGGTCCCTTGGATTTGACTGCTGGGTTACCTCCCCAGGTGTGGGCTGGAAACAGGCTGTCTTGTCTATACAGAACCAAAGTCTACCCCTTCTCGTCTAGGCTGCAGGGATGCCCCTTGTTTATATCTGACCTCCTAATCTTGGGGCCCTGCCAAGGCTCCTTCATGGCCCTGAGGAGCTTCCTCCTTTCCCATCTTCATCCCATCCCCCACCCCACCCCATCCTCAAATCAGTCAAATCCGGTCCAACCTGACCTTGGGAATTTCCAGATCCCTTGCTACAAACAATACTTGGGAAAAGCACCCTGGAGCTCCCAGCTCTGCCAGCTTCCTCCCCCACCAATAGGGGCAGTGCCCATTTCTGAACCAAGCCCTTCCAAGAGAGGGAGGGGAAGAGGGTGAGAAAAGTGCAAGGCCTCCTAAATTCTTAAGCCTATTCGGACTCTTGTGGGTGTGTCTAAATGGGGAGGGAGGGAGGGAGTCCTCCAAAGAGAGAAAGTAAGGTTTTAGGAACTTAGGAAATTGTCTCAGCTCTTTTTGGAGAAAGGTGCTAAAGAACAAGACAGGTCCCATAGCTTCCCAAGCTAATATGTGTCAGGGTGGATTAAGGATTCCCTCCCCCAAGGCAGATGCTCTCTGGGAACTTTTCTCACAAAACCAGACACCAAGAAATGCTTGAGGCCACAGAAACAATACTAGACATGATCCTACCCGCCACTTCTGGACAGAGACCTCAAACATCACCCCTCACTGGGACTAATGTAAATTTCTCTCCCGGGATGATTTCAGACCAAGCAGATTCTGTAAAATGGCGTCAGCACTATCACCTTACATTAGGGTTGGATCTTAGAACTATTGTATAGTCCTTCCCTCTAAACCAGTGGTTCTCAACCTGTGGGTTATGTTCACTTTGTAACAATGAAAATACATCCTGCATGTCAGATGTTTACAATTCATAACAGTAGCAACAAAAATAATTTTATGGTTGGAGGGTCACCACAACATGAGGAACTGTATTAAAGGGTCATGCAATTAGGAAGGTTGAGAACCACTGCCCTAAAGGCTTTGGAACAAGTTAGTACCTTTTTTGAATCTATACATATATCACTCACAATCCTATAGCCCATAGGTGGTAACTCTGGTACCCAACTGGGCATTCTTGGTGCGTGGTTCTGCTGAAGGCTGAAAGAACTATCCTCTTCCAAATGGCCTCCGCAAACCAGTGTGCTGGTAGCAATGGAGTCATGTTATAGTGTAGGTGGAAGGCAGCAAATTTTAGTTTAATAGAGCCATTTCTCACAAGGCTTAGACTTTCGGCAGTGTGTGAGGGAGTCAAAGGGCATCACTTCTATGAAATACAGGTGGTGGAAAAAGCAGTATTCTCTTCTCTCCCACTATACTGAGAAGAACCTTTGCTGAATATCTAAGGTAAGATATTACTATTTTCCAAGTCAACTAGCTGCCTTACTGTTTTGACAGTAATGAAATGAATTTCAGGAAGCCAGGTTACTTAAGGTTTGGGAAATGCGAAAGCTTCTGGGTCCCTCATCTTTGGCCCAAGAGCAAAAGGAAGCAAAAAGAGAAAAAGGAGATGAATTCTTAAGGTTTTAGGACACAGGTCTGTGACAGACTTTGCCACTTGGGATGTAATCATCGGATTAAATCTGATCCCCTTGTTAAAACAGGGCATAAAGTTTATTTACAGATATCTGTACAGTTTGAGTGACAAGTCAGGACTCCACACAAACAAAAGCAAATAAAATCATCCCTTCTGAAGGGAAACGAGGCTTTACCCCCACACCTGTCAGAAGAGGAAAAGCAAGACTGACAGACATTCAGATCTGTACATCATGAGCTCAGCATATGGACAGAAGGGAAGGCATTACCTTTCCTGGAAGAAACAGAAAATTTGTGTAAACCAGCCCCTCAGCCAATGTTCCCATCATCAAGGCAGCACCACAGTGCATGCTGAGCTGGACTCTGTTGCTGCTCACTCTGGGCATGAAACAACTGTACACAGCCCCAGAGACCACAGCTTGGTGACAATGCCAGTTTTTTTGGAACCAAGTGATACACCTGCTTCACACGACCCTGCAGAAGAGTCAGCAGTCTTGGGGAGGGAGGCTGAGCCACAGGCAGGCTATTCAGGTGATGAGTGAAGTTCGCCCTTGAGTCTTCTTTGGTTGATTTCTTGTTTTTCTAACTATATTGCAGTCAGTCCAAACAGGAGCCCCTCTGTGCTTCAGTGTCTCAGGCTGAAGGTTTCATCTGTAGTATGTGGGGAGGTGGTGGCAAACCAGCTACACGGTGATGCAAATAGTGATTATTTTTTAATACAAATTTTATTACACAGCTGTAACATCATCGGCGCGCTTCTCCAAATCCAAATGTTGCTAAATACAGATCTACATGGTGGATCAAAATGACTCCAGCAATTCTGGTTGATTCTGTAAATTCACTTCTTTTAAAAACATAAACAAAAAAGTCCAAGTACATAGTTAGGTGAGAGGCCCCAGTGGCCTCAGTGACTCAGGCACAGAGTCCAGAAAATGTTTAACAGTCTGTGATTCCATATTTACACAATAGTCCACAAAGGGTGGGTTTTCAGTCAATGGACTATTCAAGTAAATAAGTTTTTTTTAAAATTCTTTTAATAAGCCCATTAATTTTCCTTCACACAACAGAGCAGAGCTATGGCTGCTGCAGCCCTGTTTTACAATCCATTTACTGATTTTACACAATTGCAATGGACTCTTTCTTTAAAATATCCTCTGCTTTTTTTTTTTTTAAAGGAACAATGTAAACTAAGTTAAAACAACACTGAGGATCTGATAAACTCAGGAAAGCTATCCATTTCATTTCTAAGATTAAATACAACTTAAGTCTGATCTTTTCTTCATCCCTCCCTCTCCCCCAACTCCCTGTTGTCAATCAGGGGCTAGAGAGGTGCAAAGCTGAACGTCCAGTTCTCCTTCCCTCCAAAAAAATCATCAAGCCCTCAGCTGTTCCTTTAGCTTAGTTCTTGGTTTAGTATATTTAGCTGTACTTTGTTCTGAAAAGATTTGTTAAATGTCACTTTTATTTACATTTGGAGCTTTACACCTGAGAATGATTATCAAGCAGTCAGCTTATCTCCTCTCAACCATTCTGTAAAGACACACACACACACACACACCTTTGTGCTGGCATTACATTAGCTGCACCAACTATATATATAAAGACACACACACGTGATATATATCACATACACACATATATGTGCATATATATGCATGTATATACACATATCAATGCGTACACCTGATAGATATCATTTCTGTATATATATGCACACACACAACTGCACATGCTTGTAACATTTTCAATTGGCTTTTTTGTGTCCTTTCCTCTCACGTTAAACAATTTTTTTTTCTTTTTTAAAAAAAGCTAACTTTAGAATTGCTCACAAAGCAAAACAATTTATAGGAGCATAAGGTTATGGGGCATAGAAAGAGTAGACGTGGGCATGGGGCCGAGGGCAGAGACTCCATACTGGAGCAGAGAAGCCACTTCTTGCATTCTGTGGATCAGTGAGGAGTTAAGTCTCACTGTCCTCCCTTGAACCCTGGCTCTGGACTGTTGCTCCCACCCTCAACCCCTCCCCATCCACTGGGTAGGGACTTTACTAGGGAGTTTTTCTGAGTTCATAGAGGTGACAGGGAATCAGGGAGGGATTCACACAGCTATAGTAGCCAGGCCTGTTTAATAAGAAGAATCACATTTAATAAGTTTCTTTCTTGTAGTTTCAGATGCTCAAATACAGCTGATAGAAATTTGAAACAGCCGTAGAGAACCATAACAGACTGATACAAAGAGTACTGCATCTTAAAAATGATAAAAAAAACACCTGGGAAAAGCCCCCACACACATACACATCCAAGTGTGTATACACACACATGCACACACACATACATACATACAAACACACACACACACACACACACACACATACACACACATACACACACACCTCCCTCTTAAAATGTACACTTTTTGGAAACTAAACCAGTTTTCAAAAACTCCCTTCTGCAGAGGTGGAGAAAGATGTAGAGAAGGAAGACTGTAGGTGACCAGTTCCCATCCCTGCCAACATGGGCCAGGTGCCAAAACTTGATGACCATCATGCCCAAGGTGGTACAGGGAGAAGCTTGCCCAGGGTTGCTGCTGCCACCCACAGGCTCTGCATGAATCCTGACTCTGCTATAATACTGAACATAGGCAGAGTGGCCCAATGAACTGTAGTGATGACAAAATAAAAAGCAAAATGCAAACTGAAAAACATGGATAAAACCCAAGAGAGCTCGAATCCACATAGGTGTGGGGCAGCAAGAGGGAGGGTGGGTGGATGAGGGAGATCTATACAGTAAATGGTTTTATGTTACAGATGACTGGCAGTTTAAAGAGTCTCTTCCCAGCACCCCTGCTGCTCCAGCCCAAAGAGGGCAAACCAAGGGAGAAGAGGAGAAGAGGAACATCATTGTGGTGCATGCAGGGTCAGAAGCAGCAGGCTGGGCTTGCTCAAATAAGTCCTCGTCGTTTCTTATAATCTTCTAAATTCAGAGACCTTCTTGGAGCACCATCCTTGGCTGGAGGAGCCTTTGAGGTGATAGCCAGCGTCTTTGATTCTGTGTGGAGAGAACATCATGGGAACTGTCAGTGACTGGGAAGTTCTCTTTTTTCTTTAGTTCTTACTTATTAAATATTTCCCAATTGTGTGGCAAAAACAATTTTTTAAACATTTTGTAAGCTTTTAAGTTCCAAATTCTCCCCCTTCCATCCTGTCCTCCTGTGATAAGTCAAGCATTTTGATTTTGATTATACATATGAGATCATGCAAAACATATGTCCAGGTTGCAAAAGAAAACACAAAACAAAATAAAATAATCAAAATAAAGAGAGTAAAAAAAAAATGCTTCAATCTGCATTCAGAGTTTGTCAGATCCCTCTCTAGGGGAGATGGCATTTTTTATCATGGGTCCTTTGGAATGGTTTGATTAGAGCAGACAAGTTTTTTGCAGTTAATCATCTTTACTTTACTGCTGTTACTGTGTGCAATGTTCTCCTGGTTCTGCTCACTTCATTTTGCATGAGATCATATGTCTTCCCAGATTTGGAAACCATTTTAAGATGAGAAAAGTATACTGCCTTCTGAATGCTACCTGCACCCATTCAGAACACCTAATCCCTGTGGGTCTTTAAGCAATGCTCCAGATCAGTAGGCCAGCAGGCGTCCCTAAAAACAGTCCTGCTGAGATTTCTAGACACGATCTCCAGGCCCATCACCCTGGCCTACCTGAACTGGGAACTTGCAAGTCAATCTTCACATCAAAGTCATGCACTTTGAACAGGTCCTCTGAGAGGTCACTGGCTGACTTAGAGTTGATGTCTTTGTCCTTTCCTTGACCCTGTAATACAAATATCTGAAGATTGAACAGGACTAGAGGAAAACTGAGAACCCTTGGCAAGACATATAGTAAAGAAGAAAGGCAGCAGTTTCTGGTAATGATTCTTCTCTCTAACTCAAGTACTAAATAAAACTTGCTTAATCAAGTATCCTAGATAGTTACCCTTCTCAAAGGAGAACATATAGTCAAAGACATGAAAGTCACTTCTCCAAAGCCCAAAAGGAGGGAGATATAAGTGAACTCCAGACACGAGTACTTAAGTATCTTCCTCTCAACATCTGGGGTTTCAATTGTTCCATGAGAGGGTCCCTTCAGTCTGGATAACTTACACTGGGAATGGGAGCAGAAAACATACAAGACTTAATTCTTACTGGTGCTCAAGCAAAGAAGCTGCTTTTAATTAGATGGTTTCTTCCTAATGAGGAGATACAGAAGTTACTTATTAACTTCATAAACAATGGGTAGTAGGGCAAGTCTAGAGCTTCAACAAGAATGACTATTCCTTGAGTAGTGACTGAAATGGTAAACTAGAGAAAATGTATTCATATACACTAGCTGCTTGGCCCCAAAGACTACCTGGGTAGTACTTACCTTGTTCATCTCCTTTGGGGCATCTGGTAATGCCCCAGAGCCATACTTTGCATTCAGCTGAGCCAGGATGGCAGCTTGAACAGCAGGGTCTCTGGACTGAGAACAAAAATAAACTACATTTAAGGCTCTTCAGCACTCACTCTGATTGCCAGAAATATTACCTTTTCCAACACCCTTTCCCTAAACAAGCCACCACCAACACCCTGGAGTCTTCCTCAGTAGAAGAACACAGTAGGAACCACCACTTTTGTAAAAGTCATACTGTCAGGTTCTAAGTAAGCAAATCTACAGGATTTTCAGAATTCATGCTGTCATTCTAGTTCTGTGACAAGGGAGAAATTCACACTAACTCCCAGCAGAGCCATCCCCTTTTGCTTCTATGACAGACTTTCAGAGGCCTTGACTTAAGAGATATCACAGTATTTGGATCCTGAGCCCAAGGAAGAACAAATGCTAGTCATCTCTCTCTGAATCTCCAAGATGTACCCAGGCCCTAGGAAAAGCTTTCTTTGGCTCTGACTCCTACACTTACATTAGAGACAATAGTTGGTTTGCACTGCCGCCTGGTGAAGGGGTCCATTTGCTGATTTTTCATGTTATGACTTTCAGCCTGAAACAGAGAACAATGAATTACAGAGACTGGATCACTTGTTTCCTTCCCTCGTTACCCAGAGTAAGTTCATGTTGGTTTGAGATGAGTCAGAAAGATCAGTTATGTTCCCTAATATCCAAGGTTCCCATTTTCCTGAACTTCATAATGCAATATATTTGGTGACAGAGAGGCGACAAAAAGAATTTGCACCAAAAAAACTAAATTCATCATTTTAGCTGCACTCACCACAAGGGCTTTCTCAGACTCGACAATGTTCCATTCCCGATTTCGTTGGTTGATGTAACTGTGGAGAAAGCGGAATATGATGAGCAAGAGGCAAGTGTCAGATTCAAGACAGGAACCAGAAAGTAGTAGCTCAGGGGATGTGCCAAAGGAGTGGGGCATCACCATCTCAATGATTCTGTTCTGGGCTCAAAGGCCCAGGGGACCATGGGAAGGTAGGAACAAATCCATGAACTCACCTGATGGCAGAAATATTCTTTGTTCGCTGCCGATCTAGGGCTTCTGCCCTTTCCTCCAACTCATTCAGTTGGTCTTGGATTTGTTTTGCCTTGTCTTGGTCTCCCAAGTCCTCTGCCATGGCCTGCAAACACAAAGTCATCTGTTTAACAGGCCTCATTTAGGGTTGGTCATAAATTACATTCTCTGACTCTAGACACAGTCAAGACAACGATCCCTATTGGAGGATGGGTGTTCTCAAGATAACAGTCAGAAATTAGAGTATTCTGAAAAAGTTTGTTAAAAATGCAAAGTATTGTTTTTATTAAATTATGATGAAACTCCCTACCTACTTGCTTGGCTCCTCAGGGCCACCTAGTGATCAATATGGTTAACAACATCCCTATAGCCAATTCTTAAGAAGGACGAAATGCCAGCAAGAGATATATAAGATTTTAATGTTATCACTGGGAAATATAAAGAAAATCCAGTCTATCCCTGTTTGCCAATACCACTTATGTTGCCAGCATTTATGATTAGCATTTACGTCCTGCTGGTTCAGGGGTTGATTATACAGGCATGAAACTTGGGAGTACAGAATCTCAACGCAGAGCAAAACAGAAGAAACACATACGTTTGTTTAAAAAAATAATAATCTTGATTAGTTTGTGGAAGTGAAAAGGGCCAAATTTAACCTACATTAGCAATCAGGGTGTGCTAAATGCTTAGTTCAGAGCCTTTCTCAAGTCTCTCACTCCAAAAAATACCAGTGGTTTCTGTCTCCATTCCACCTTAACAAAGCATCACTGGGGAGCCTGAGGCCAGCCTAAGGACTATCCCTTACCTTTTCCTTCAGAAGCTGCGTTTTTTTCATGGCATAGTTGGGTGGAGCTTTTCTGAATCTCTCTTTCTCTTTTACAATCTGTACCGGAGAGGAGGAGACATCAGGAATGAGGTAAGAGTCTTGTTATTTTAAAAATATCTTTGCAGATGAGATAAACAAAGTCCTTCCTGGAAGCAGCTTCTCTTCCTAGGGCCGAGCCGGGCCCCACAGAAAGAGTTCATTCCAAGGGATAGGCTGGTGCTGACTGAGCTATGGAGAAGTTTCAGGGACAGTCTGCAAAAGGAGTATATACCAATGAGCTCTGCAGCAGCCTATGGGTCTAGGATGGTAATGCTAGCTGCTGCCTAGGAGAAAACTACAAAAACTGAAGAACACAAAGAGAAGATCTGCAGAACTACAGGGAAGCAGAAGATGGAGAATGAACTTCAGCAAAATGCTCTGGAGAAAGAAAATCGCTGAAGCACCAAGTCACGGCAGAATAGTCAGGCACTCAAACCCCCGAACCCTGGGTTTATTTCCTCCGTCTATGATTTTCTTCTTGGAATCTTCTTCCCCACTCATTAAGAAAACAAAATTGCTAAAAAGTGTCAGACCTCAAAATCTAGCAGAGCCTAGAATCTTGACCCTCACTAGAGACAAACGGTCCCTGATGAACTGCCAGTCCCTGGGGTATCAGCTTCTTACCTCTTCAATATCCTGATCGTTGAATTTATAATTCAAAGCTTCTTTAATGGACAATTCCTTCTTGTTGATTTCATCCAAAGTGGGTAGCTGCATGCCAGCAGAAAACATCTGGATATTTCACCCAGAAAAAAAGAGAAGACAAAATGTCAAAAAGGGCTCTAAATGTGACTGTTACATCTTTGATTAACTAAAGTCTATCAACTTACAGCTTCTTTCCATTTCATGAATTCACTTTCTGTGAACTCTTGGTTTGAGACAAACTCCAGGCGGAACACTCGCTGGTCACTGCCATGCCTAAGACAAAAAATGTGGGCACTATTCAAACCACAAATGGTGACTAGGGAAGGCAGCATGCAGTTTTATCAGAGTTACATCCCATTCCCATGAGCGCTGCCTTAATAAAAATTAATAAATTCCATCAGTCAATCCATAACAAGCATTCGTAGTACCTTCCTGCCTTCTGAACAGCATGAACAATGAAGAGGGCAGAGGTTCTGTCTCTTGGGGACTCCCAGGAAGCCATATGAGAAATGACCCACAGTTGAGGGTCGGGCCTAAAACGGTTTTGTTTGCTTGCTTTTAAATATTTTTCATAAATGACCATCTCAACAAATAAAAACAGAAGAAAGAAGCTTAATATCAAGCCCAAAGAACTACTTACATTAAAGAAATATCTTGAACAAGAACTTATTTACTTTGAATTTTCTCCCAATTTCTTATCTTTACACAAAGTTCTGTTGTGGTTTAGTCAATGTAATCACTCTAGTTCTACTTTCTTTGGTTTATATTATTTCAACATTTTATATACTTTTCATATTTGTAAGTTTGAGAGAGGAAGGGTCAAAAAAGGAGGAGGGCTGGTTATGTAGCTATAATGAAGGATAACTAATGGACAGTCTATATGCTCCAATGACATTCCTGAAATGTCAAAATATATTGAGGGAGTACCTCAGCATGTTGGGTAGATCCCTCCATTGGAAGATTTATAAAAGGACATGGATAAAGAGTTGCATAGGATTACAAAAATGGATGGATTGTGATTTGCATTACTGAAGGGAGTCCGTATTTTGGTGCAACCACTGATCCATCAAAGTATTCCCGTATTTTTAATAGTGTAGCAATACCCTACTACATTAATAAACTACAATTCATTCACTCATTTGACCACCAGTATGGAATGATTATATATGCATATATTTCTGAGTAGAGAGATAGACAGAAAGCCAGAGATAGATAGAGCAGCGGCTCTCAACCTGTGGGTCACAACCCCTTTTGGGGTCGAATGACCCTTTCACAGGGGTCGCCTAAGACCATCAGAAAACACCTATTTCCTGTGGTCTTAAGGAACTGAGGCACCACTCCTCTATCTGTCTCCAGGCAGGTCTGCCCACATGCAGATACACCTGCATATTAATTAAAGGGTCAGCAGCATTAGGAAGGTTGAGAACCACTAAGATAGAGGATAGAGAGATAAGCTGTTTTCTTTTATCTTTTAATCTTTTATATTCACTAAAGTCCTAACACAATGCCTTATGCTGAGGAGGTGATCTTGGTTTCCTGAAGGCTATAGGCTATGCTGTAAGGCAGTGGTTCTCAACCTTCCTAATGCAGTGACCCTTTAATACAGTTCCTCATGTTGTGGTGACCCCCAATCATACAATTATTTTCGTTGCTACTTCATAACTGTAATTTTGCTACTGTTATGAATCTGTCTGACAGGCAGGATGTATTTTCATTGTTACAAACTGAACATAATACACAGGCTAAGAACCGCTGCCATAAGGGAAAGTTCTAGCAATCTGAAAAGGAAAGTGTAAGACAAGTGAAGAAATATGTTTTGTGTCTGAAGATGAAGCTAGACTTGTGTAAGGGGGTTTATCATGAGATCAATGGCAAGATATACCTAAACACAAAAATTCATCTTTTTAACACCTATCATTTTCTGGTGATACTATAGAGCTTTGAATTATGGAATACCAATCTTTGAAGAATCAAAATTATGGGTGATTTGAAAGAAAATGAAGAGACATATATGGTGGATATAGGCAGGTTTAGGTGTGTTACCAATGACAACTTTCGTATTTGGTGTATAGCAAGATAATTTAGACCTGGAAGGGTCACTAGCATTCAAATCCAACCCCTCTTTTTATGGATAAGGAGGCCGAGGTCCAGAGACTATGAATTGCTAATGTGTGACAAGTGTCAGTTCTGGGATGGGAAGTCAGGTTCCATGACTCCAATTCCAGCCCTCTTTCCACTATAACAAACAAGCAGCAGCAAGCAATGTTGGTGTGGCATAGAACCAAGTCGAGAAGCAGAGCATCACTTCCAGCAACTAGCCCTGCCTGCAGAAGACTAACCAGGAAAGAAATTCCAGGGCAAAGAGAAACCCACACTTTTACCACTGTGAAGCAACAGAACTTCCCAGCTGGCTGATATGGGCCGAATCCGGCAGCAGGCTTCTCTTGCTCAGACCAAACCCAAGTCAGGAACTTGCACAGCTCAGATCGGGGTAGCAGCAATCAGACTCTGCTCTGGATCAGATCACTCTGAGAGTACTGAAAGCTTTCAGTTCTTTAGCCTGTCCCTGAGATCCTGGAATAACACCAACCGTCAATAACCCCCAAAAGCAGCAATAAGACCAGGTCAGACCTTACCTCCAGAAATTCCACAGAGCCTAGCCCTAACATCAAGTCCAAAGTCAGGAAGCAGGATGGAAGAATGGACAAACAAAAAAAGAACCACACCATAATGAGCTATTATGATAGTAGAAAAGCTTAAGACACAAATGTAGAAGAGCATGACTCCAAAGCATCTACAAGCAAAGTGTGAGACAAAATCACAGATTGAGCAAATATTCAATTAGGAATCCTGGGAAAGAAAAGAGTTGGGTTTTTTTGAAGAACTAGAAAATGTTTTATAAATTAAATGAGTGGAAAAAAAATGGAAAAGAAATGAGAGCTACAGAAGAAATGATGGGAAAGGGAATTAGTAGCTTGGCACAAAAACCTTGCCCAAGTAACAAAATCCCTATAAATCAGAATGAATCAAATAGAAGTCAATGAGTCCTGAAAGCAACAAGAAATATTAAAACAAAGCTAAAAGGCTAAAAAAAAAAAAAAAAAAAAAAAGAAACCCAGAAGAAAATGTAATATTTCTCACAACAAAAACTAACACATAACAGATAAAGAAGGGAAAAAAATTAAGAATCACTGAACTAATGGAACACCATGACCAAAAAAAGTTTAGACATCCTATTTCAAGAAATCTTAAAATAAAACTGCACAGATCTCTTAAAACCAGAAGGAAAAAGAGAAATAGAAAGAATCCCCTGGTTGCTTCTTGAAAGAAACCTTCAAATGAAAACATCACAGCCAAAATCTAGAGCTTCCAGGTCTAAGGAAAATTACTGGAAGCAGCTAAAAAGAAAGAATTCAAGTACCATGGAACTACAGTTAAGATCACACAGGATTTAGCAGTCACCACTATAAAGGAACAGAGAAGTTGACTATGATATTCCAGAAGGCAAAGGATATGAGCTTACAATCAAAAATAACTTACCCATCAAAATTGAGCTTAATATTATGGGGATAAAAGTGGATCTTTAATGAAAGAGAAGACTTCTAACATTCCTGATGAAAAGACCAGAGCTGCAGAGAAACTTTGAATTTCAAACACAATACCAAGGGAAAAAAAAGGTAAACATGAATGACCAGTAAGAGACTGTTAAGGATAAACTGCTTAAATTCAAATGTGGGGAGATGATCATATGTCCCCTCTGAACCATACCTTTAGGAGGAGTTAGAGAGGTTCATAAGAAAGTCTAGCAATGGCTGTGTTATGTTCTGATGATCTTACAAATGGAAAAAGAGGGGAACAGGAATATACCAAAAGAGAAAGGAAAGGAAGGAAGGTTAGAGAAAGTAATTTCACATAATCAGAATACACAAGTAGATATTTATACAAATGAAGAGGTAGTAACAGCTGATGACATCTGAACTTCATTCTCATCTTAGCAGGTCAAAAGAAAGAAAGGTGAGGGAGAGAGGGAAAAGGGGGAGGGGGAGAAGAGATGGGGAGAGAGAGAGAGAGAGAGGGAGAAGGGAAGAGGAGGAGAGAGAAAGAGAGAGAGAGAGAGAGAGAGAGACCTTTTTTGGTACAGAAATACATTTTATTCAACAGGGAAATAAAAGAGAAGGGCACTGGGTTGGAGGATGGGATATTCGAAGAGTAGATGAAG
Organism: Pseudocheirus occidentalis; assembly: GCA_028646575.1. Taxonomy (NCBI): domain Eukaryota; kingdom Metazoa; phylum Chordata; class Mammalia; order Diprotodontia; family Pseudocheiridae; genus Pseudocheirus; species Pseudocheirus occidentalis. The sequence goes on along the minus strand of CM053598.1, from coordinate 154,341,148 downwards.
GGAGGGATTAGACCTAAGCAAAATAAATTCTAAAGATGTGCAAAAATATTTCATAACTTTTTTTGAGGTAGCGAAGAATGGGAATCTGAGGGGGTACCCATAAACTGGAGAATGAACAAACAAGTTATTGTTCATTCACTCACTCATCATATGATGTAGAGGAAGTTCCCCTACATGTCGTATATACCCCCGAGTTGAAGACTGACAGTAAAACATAGCCAAAAATCACAAAAGGTGAGAAGTCATGGAAGGGTTGGGATCTATACTCAGTGTGTGCTGGAGGAGGAGGGAGGCAGAGGGGTAGTCTTTCTACATTAACAAAAACCCAGATTCATTCAAGTGTTGAAGTACTTTTTTGGGTGCATACTGTAGAAGCTGACATGCAATACTTATTTTTCTCATTTATGATGAGCCTAATGCAATAGGAGTAATATCCTAACACTGGACCCCTCCTCATCCCTCATCCAAATTAGGCTTTAATTTAAAGAGTACTGAGACCACCATGGAGCCTTGGCTGGCTCAAGGAACTAGAGGCTAAGTCTGTTGATGGCAAGTACAAAGAAGCGCCAGAGATTCTCTGATGGACAACTGGGACCAGGGAAGCTAGGCTCTGCTAAACCAATTGAGGTGTCCTCAAAACCACCTATCCAACCTTGTTGGATCTCTTTCTCTTGCTAGGACTAAGTAATCTCCTCTTGTTAACAGCTGGATGTCCTGTAAGGTTAAGTGTTTCATTGCCTTAAGATGTAGACTCTAAAACTAATAGGGAAAATGCCTTGAGGGATGGTCCAGCCTAGATTACTGAATACTGAATTACAAAATGCCTCAGTTAAAGTCATCATTTTAAATCTGTCAAATAAGCTTGTATGTACCCTTTGATATTACTGTTTACCCATTTACATTATGATGGTTAGACTTGACTCATTTTCTATTATAAATTTTCATATTTTCTATGTCTATAGCCAAACCAGACTCTATAAAACTAAACACATTTCCTTTATTTGATGCTGTTCAAAACTAAACTTGCCTATCTAGTCAAAGATAGAATTTACACCTGAAGATTACCAACATACTATTGCCTTTTTTCCACCCTTTCTTCCTGCCCTTTCTCTTTATCTGAAACATACTTCTAACTGTATTCTCACATAATTCATTTCCTTTAGCCTTTCTGTAAATTTTTCTCCTTCCAAAGTCCAACTGTAATTTAGAAATTGAAACAATATTTTTAACTTTTTTTTACCATGAAAGTTCTTGCATTAAGACTTAAGTATGATTAATCAATATTAAAAAATCAACAGTTCCAAGTATTTTTATCTCCAAATCAGATCTTTTAAAGTATGATTTTTTTGTTCATGAATTCATGGAAGTCCTTCTGGATTGCCTATACATCTTTTATCTTCAAAGAGGATGAATATTATATGTTCCGGGAAGGTGATCTCAGTATCAAATCCCATGCTTTCTGATTTTAAAAATGCTTCACTGTTTTCTACTTTTTGAAGAAAACTTTGGTGAGATCATTTGCCTTTGTCCCTATATCCAAGTTTCAGGATAATGTGCTTTGGATAAGTTCAATTTTAATTTCTCTTTATGAATTTTGGAAAGTATATGTTTACAAAATATAATTTGTTTTTAATAGTTCTGGGAAGTTTTTCCTAACAACAATATAATAGTAACAATATTTTCTTCAAAAAAAATTCTGGAACATCAAGAATTCTTATGTTCCCTTTTGTGGATCTACCTCTCAAATATTTAACTGCTTTCTGCACTGCTTCTAAATCTTTTGCTTGATGAGTTATTTTCTGAGCTTGTTTTTCTCTTCCACTTCATATACTAATACTCAGTGTTACTTCTGACATCTTTTCTACTCTCTTAATTATTTAAAAAAAATATCAAAGCTTTCTTTTGGTCTGCTAAATATATTTTTGGTGAGCTTTGATTTTCTTATAGTTTTTAGCAACTGTTTCTTTTCAGCATTTCTGCTGCTTTTTTAATAGGGGGACCATGGATGAATAGTTTAACTCTCTTAATCATGGATTAGTCCACCATTTTCCTTAGTCTTTTATATTTCCTTCACCCTACTCTACATTAGTTCTTTTTAGGCAGATGGAGAATTACGACAAAAATACATTGAGACTTTGAGCTAAGCAATGGAAGGGTTACTTCTAATCTTAACTAATGACTTGCTGTGCTATCATGGGTCAAGGTTTTCTCTATGCCTCAGTTTCCCTAGCTGTGAATAAGCAATTTCTCATGTACCTCTATAGAAAGGTAGACAAGGAAAATTAGAAGTTGTCTACCACACCCACATATGAATGTGTGCCTGTATGAATACTATTCACTATTCTCTCTTGAATTCTAACCCCCAACATTAAACAGGAAGAATATAACAAATGACAACAGACACTTACTACATGACAAGGGAAAGAAAATCCTTAAGAATTCTATTTCTCTTACCTTAACTGTAATCCTTTGTTTGTTCTGGTACCACCCAGCTGGTAAACCTTGGCTGTTTCCACAACACCAGTGATTTCAGCAACCTGAAGGAAGGAAATACCAGTCAAAAACATGTATCCAATTTTCCTAGACCTAAGAAAGTATAGATACCTGACTCCATTCTGATAAGAACATAATGGAGTTGGATCCCTCAATTATTATGAATAGAAAACAAACTTAAGGGAAATGTATCTAATTATGCCAACATATTTCAGCTCTAACGTAATTTTTATTTTACTGATGGGATTCAATTGGGGCCTCAGATACATGATCTATATTATGTGGAAATTTTTCATTATTTTACTTTTTAACGAGTCTAGACCTATGATTTCATTTTTATAGAAAGTTCCCTTTATAGAAATTCCATCCACTAATGCAGACTGGCAAATCATCTGAAATTTCATCTTCAGAGAGATGACTGGGGTAGTAATAGGTTAGTACATGTTAAAGGCTTGACCTGTACCCATGTCTTCTTGACTCCTAAGTCAGACCTCTAGACATTAAGGTACACTGCTCCTCTAAGTGCTTTTGCATGAGAAAAAAAATCTATTATTTCTTTCCAGATGGACAAAGTCCTTATTGCTCATTTCTGACATACCTCCTCCTTGCCCTGAGGACAAAAAAGCTAAAAACTTTATTCATGTGTTCTAAGAGCCCTAAGCTAGCAGAAAGAAATTTCCTCAAGAGCTACATGCGTTAAGGAAGCAATAGAAGTCTCTAGGCATTTCTCTTGGGTACTCAATTTTTTTTATTATTGTAATTTAAGGAGAAATCTAAAGCCAATTTCTTCTACTGTGCTAACTTGTAAGGCCAAGCAGTAGAAGGGAACATAAGGCATTGCAGCCTAGAACAACTCTGAAATCGAGTTTATGATCACAACAGAGGGATAAAATTACCCAGCCCAAATAAGGCACAAATGTAGCAGCAGCTTCTGATCCAGTAGTTTTTGTGTACTGAACAAAAAGAGCAGTCTCTGGAATAATGCTACACAGTTCTTTATTCAAATACCAACAACTCATTTCCTATATTTGGTCTAGAAGGAAATAAAAGCCTTTGTGTGATGTGGATACCATTTGTCACCAACCAACTCCAATCAGCATGTTAATCCACTGCACATGTCCCAACTTCACACACACCCGCACTCACCCACACACACCATCCATTTCCAATGTTATAGTATTGTTTCTTGACCCCATGGAGCCAAGAAACAAATGCTCACCCGATAGACAGGTTTACTGTTGTGGTTCCCAATGCCAATTCGTACAAAACATCCTGTGACTGTCTTAGCGAAGAAAGGCATGTGACACCATCGTTCTAGCTTGTGCCGTGATAACCGTACCCGGTTCAACTCTTCAGGTAGAGAAACTGGCTGTGACTTTGGAGGGACCTCTTCCTTTCTAGGATGGATAAAGGAGTATTGGATACAAGTGTTCATTATGATCATGCAGTATAAAAATTTCCTAAATTTAAACAAAAAGGTTCCTATTATGAGTAAAACACTATGTTGATATTAATAGCTAACCAGCATTGACATAATACTTTTAAGTCTGGCAAAGTGCTTTATAAATATTATCAATACCACCATGAGGTAACTTTTATCATTATCCTAATTTCACAGATGAGGAAAATGAGGCAGCAGAGATATAGTGACTTGGCCAGCTGGGGTCTTACAGCTAGTGAGTGTCTAAGCCTGGATTTGAACTCCAGTCTTCCTGCCTCCAAGTCCAGTGCTCTATCCACTCAGTCATCCTGACAGACACTGAAGACTAGGACTGAAACATGCAAAGTCCTTGCCCTCAAGGAATTCATCATTGAATAAGGGAGATAAGACAGTATGTAAATATTGTAATGCAAACTGTAATATGTTAAGTGCATAGAAGAGGTAAAAAAAAGGTGCTAACAGATAAATTCAACTTGACAGAATATACACTCAAGATTAACCTCACCAAAAAACCTGGCAATTATTTACAAAAACGTAAGCTTTAGGAAAATGATCACTAAAAAGAAAAGACAAACTGCCACGTATTGTACCAGTGGGGGCTCCCTAGTAAAACAAGAGAAAAAGCAGGTTGTTCTAAAACAGCTGATGATCTGATAGAGTCAGAAAAAGTACAGAAACTTGTTGAAATAATTTAGAATCTGTTCTTTTATCTACTAGTAGCCAGATGACAAAGTGGCTTGGTGTGTTAGGCAGTATCAGAGGCAGACCCTCACCTCAGGTGTAATAAGATAAGTAAGCTCAGAACAGGAAGTTCACAGGTTAAAGAGAGATTTTTCACAATACTGGGAAACTCCTGGGTCTTCCTCATGATCAGACATATTTGACTAAAGCCCATCAAACTAAGATATTGCCTACTCACTCCTCTTCTTCATCAGAAGATGTTGTCCTCGATGAGCGATCAGTCTTCTCACTGGATTTATCATCCTCTTCCTCCTCTTCATCATCTGAGTAGACTTCACTTGTTTTTAATGGCTGTTTTTTGGCAAGCAGCTCGGCTGAAAAGAAAAGGAGGATCTTTGGCTTGGTTCTCAGTGACACTGGAGGCTGAAATATTCATTTTTACAAAAAAATCATAGTGGGGAAGGGAATGGAGATGTCTGTTTTGGTCAGCATGTCACAATAAAAGAGGCAGATTTAATCATCTCATACTAGTGTTCTTCTGTTTTTGATGGACTCAAGACACTTGAAACTGACTGAGAGATCAGTTAAGGCAAAAAATGTCAAGAGTCTCAAGAGCATAACCTCATTTGGGGTCTAGGGGAACTGAAACAGGGAAATTAACCAGATGTGGAAATGATGCCCTGATGGAATAGTCATAAAGATGCCATCCCTACACAAAGTCAAATCAGGCTCCAAGTCATTAGTGACTCTGTCTCACCTGTTCTATTTTTCCGTTTTTCTCTCTCTGCTTTCAGTTCTTCCATGGCCTGAGACTTTTTGTCTAGTTTTTCATCCCTCTTGGAACGTCGCTCCTTGTTATGAGACATGACCTAGGAGATTGATTGGATGAATATGCATAATGTTTCTTGCTTTCAAATTAGCAGCTCACTGGATAATTTCCACATATAGCATCAATCACATTCCTTTACTTTAAATCATATTGAGTTTATTTTTTTTTAATTTAAGATTTATCTGAATGGAAAGTACATCTCTATACAGACAAACAAGGAAGAGTAATAAAAGATTTGTTATGTTTCACAAGCCACTTTTGTGTTCCTGATTTCTAAACAGCTTCTAGAATGAAACAGAAACTTGAGTCAGAAAACTAGTTTAGTTGTGACTTGCTGAGTGTTGATAATGTTAAATAAAGACTTTTGTAATGAACAGAAAAATGGATCTATGTTCAGAGGTCAATGTGTAAAGGGTCAGAAGCAAATATTTTAGGATCTGCAGGCCAAAAGGCAAAACTGAGGGTATTACACAGGCTTCTGTATAATGAGATAAAAACAAATTCCCAGAGTTTTATTAACAAAATTAAAATATAATAATAATAATAATAATAATAATTATAATTATAATGTACAATTTTTGGTAATACTGGTGTACTAATGAGGACAGAATTCTTTATTTGGGGATAACCTCTAACTTAACTGTGTTTCAAAGGTAGCATTCCCCATCATCAAAATTGACTGCAAAAGTTCATCTGCCAATATTGATCTGTAATGAGATTTTATATACTTCAACTTTTAAAATCTCTCTTCAGAGACAGGTATTGCCAAATATTGATACCAACCCATAAGCATATGATTTTAACTGAGCATATCCACTGTCTGGAAGGCATTTATAGAACGCTATTAGATTCTTTTCTTGCTATTTGCCTTTTATCAAATCATTTACATTTCAGATTAATAACTTCCAATTGAAAGTTGGGTAAAAGATCCTCAGTTACCCAGTTAAAAGGATTTTGAAATGTGGGAATTTCTTTTGTACTTGCATTTAGCTCCAAAAATTGCTGCTAGAACTGTAGTTTGAGCTCAGAAAATATATTCATTGATAATCTGTGTGAGAATGGAAAATTTGTTCTTGTTTTAGCTTTTGACAGCAGGGGATATACATAAAGTAGCTTGACACTGCTTTTGATTCAAATATTAGTTCTTATAGAACTGACTGTACCTCAATAAAAATTTTGCATGTGTTAAAATTATCTCTTCCACGAGGTGCAGTGCCCCCACAATATGGAAAATCCACGCAAAAATTTTTGGCCTTCCCTTTGTACCAGAGAAGAAGTCTGAATACTTATCATATTAAAAGATTTCATATGCTGATACTGTACAAATATATATTTTATGCATTTCTGAAATTCTAAAGATTTTTCTGTGTGATCTGTTGGCCTTTATGCATAGTCTGCAGCTTCCACAATATTCCCCAAATGCCCATTTAATTTCTTATGTCAATCCACAATATACTGAAATCATGATGGAGAATGTCCCAATGTAGAAAAGGTAACTACTGGTTTGCCATTAAATTTTAGATTAAATTCATTAAGAGACATCATGAAGTCTGAACCAAAAACTAATTTCCAAAGCCAGTCAGGGTTCAATGATAGCAACTGAGCATGGTTCTTCTAATTCATATAAATGTCAACCTTGGCTCTGTGCTTAAAAAACAATAATAAAACTTTTTCCTCCTGCTTCTTTTCTTGTTTTGATATGATGGGTATGACTGAGTAATTATAATAACATGTCAAGGAATGACTATCCTCATGGCACTGAACCACAGTTGAGTTATAGCTCTGTCATTAGGATTTGTAGTTCACTGAGCAGAAGTGTGATACAATGAAAATCCCACATACAATCTATCACAACTACTCGACTTTGCCATTGTATTGCAACAGCAGCCACAGACAATAAACGAATGAGTGAGTGTGGCTGTGTTCCAAGAAAACTTTACTTAAAAATGTAAAAACCATTCTTAGTTTTCAGGCCATATAAAAACAAGTAGTAGGCTAGATTTGTCTCACAAGTAGTAGTTTGCTGAAAAAACCAGAGCTGAACAGAAAATTTGACAATCAAACAGAAGAAGCATGAGAAGGTAAACATGGGAAAGAAATCATAAGGAACTTATCAAATTTGAATTATTTACATGCCAATATAGAAAAATGATAATAGTAACTTATGAAACTTTTCTCAGCATGAGGATAGGTGAAGGGAATACAACTGTGTGTATATATATATATATATATATACACACACACTTACACATAGGTCCATATAGGAGGCTATATATGCGTATGAATACAATATCTGAGCATGTGTGTATATGTGTATGTAGAGGGTTGATGAATTAAATGTGAAGGGATGATACTTTAAAAGGCGAAATTCTGAGGTGGGAGAGGACTAGAATGAGAGGAGACAGGGAGAAACAAAATGGGATTAATCATCCCATAGAGAAGAAGCAAGGGATAACTAGTACAATTTTACTTGCAATTACTCATTGAATTTGGCTTAGGGAAGAAATGGCATAAACTCTAAACTGGGCATCATGCTACACAGGAGAGTAGGGGGCATGGGGATAACAGGGGGCATGATGGAGGGG
>CM053598.1:154317150-154332619 GCA_028646575.1 Pseudocheirus occidentalis | reverse complement strand
TGACTAAATCCCTTTTAGGGAAACTAGGTCATTCCTTTTGTCAACTGATTGATTGAATCTTAAAATGTGAAGCTGGTTTCTCCCTTAGGGAAAACAGCTGATTCTTCTCTTGTTCCTTGTTCCTTTCTGTAATAAGATATAATATTGAGACTTTCCTTGTTCTGAAAATTGTATATAATATTGTGAACTGTTGAAACTGTGAACATTGTACTGAATCTGATTTTGTAATGGAATAAACATTGTTCACTAATACTGTGTAATTTGAATCTTAAAGGCTGTTCACAGTAGCATTCTCTCAGGAATCTACTGCTGATTGGCTTTACACCCCAGCAATATTGTTTTGAGAACAAGGGATTTTGCTTTGAAGACTTCAAGTGAAGTTGGAATCCACTAACTTAGCGTGACTAAGTCATACTGACTACTGCAAATACCCAAGTTGACACTATCTGCATTCAGTCAAAGAACTGATAAATAGAAGTATGTATAAAATGATTTTACATATATATGTAAAAATATATATGTGTATGTATATATACATATATGTGTGTGTGTATATATATATATATATGTATATACATACACACACACATATTTCTGTCGAATGGTAGCCATCTCTAGGGCAAAGGAGGGGGGAAGTAAAAAAAGTTAAGTTACATAATAATTTATTATATTTATATATTTATTATACATTTAAAAGGAATAGCAAGTTGTACATAATAGATTTGTAGCTTCATGTGCAATCATTTCCCCTTCCCCCTCCCCCCACTCTACTATGCTACAGAAATGCTTGTTTTATTTCTTAAGTTCAGAATAAAAGAAATAAAATTTTAAAAAACCCCAAATCTCATAGTCTGTGAAAATGGCACCATTCTGGTGGTTCCTAAGAGGGTAGAGAGGAGTGAAGTCATTGAGTAAAACCTGCAAAGAGGCAGGTCTAGGTTTGATATAGGGAAAAATTTCCTGTCAATTAAAACTATCCAAAAGTAAGAAAGACCACCTTAGAAGGTAGTGGTTTTCAACTTCACTGGAAGTCTTCAAAGCAAAATCCATATGATTGTTTTTCATGTATGATATACTGTGGATTGTTTTAGGATGACAGGGTTCTGTTTCTAAGACTGGAAAGGTTGTCTGAGACCATTTAATAATCTAATCACCTGATTTTATAGATGAGGAAACTAAAAAGGTTAAGTGACTTATTCAAGGTCACACAGATAGTGTCCAAGGTCGGACTGGAACCCAGGTCTTGTGACTTCCCCCCCTTCAAACATCTTCTTTCCCCCTTATCTTCAATTTCTATCTACTGCCTCCTTTCCTATTATCTATGTAACCTCTACATCTATGGAGATGTAATCCCAGAATACACAAGCTAGTCACCTTTTGGAACTACAATTTCTGGGAAAGGTATTATGAAGATTTCTTGGAAAAAGTCATTTCAAGAAGTTGAGCTGAGTCAGGAGTGAGAGTTCATAATTTGTTCTATACTTTGAGATTACTGGAATATTCTACACTCAACACAGATTAAACATTAGGAGAATTTTACAAAGAGAGAAAGGACTTCTAGTACCAGAGTTTGTGTTTAGGATCTAGAAAATGCATTCCCTACAAGCCTGTGAAGTAAGTAGTACAAGTCTTGTAACCACTGACCTAGAACAGGGGTGGGCAAACTTCTGGTCAATAGCCAGATCTGGCCCACCACCTGTTTTATGGGCTACTGCTCATTAGCTAAGAATGACTTTTATATTTGTAAATGAAGTTTTATTATATTATAAAATGGAAAAATCATTCTTAGTTTTTGGGTTGCAGGCCATACAAGAACAGGTGGTGGGCAGGTTGCAGTTTGCTTATCCCTGGCCTAGAACCAAAGGCTCTAGTCTTAGATGGATCAGGTTCCATATTAGAGACACATTATAAAATATTCTTTGATTCATGCCCCTACCTAGGATTTTCCCTGGGAACATCAGAATTTAGCTTATTTCTAGATCTCCATAAAAAGAGGAAAAGACGGGAGGCTGGGTGGTACAATGAATACAGCACCAGTCCTGGAGTCAGGAGGACCTGAGTTCAAATCTGGCCTCAGACACTTAACACTTACTAGCTGGGTGATCTTGGGTAAGTCACTTAACCCCAACTGTCCTGCCCTCCTTCCTCCAAAAAGAAAAAAAAAAGAGGAAAAGACTCTTCTTCTGTACAAGCATTTGGACTAACAATGAAGCAAAAATAGGACATGCTTTATTCCCCCAGACAGAAAATGCAAAAAACCCATAAGCAATTACGGTTAGGACAACATAAACATGCTGTCCTTTCTAGGGTTGGCTTCTACCTCCTTCTGGGATCAATACTGTTCTCTTAATTTATAGTACTACCCTAGCATAAGGCCTTAGAAAGTACTTGGGTGTCAAGAGAGTTGACCCCCTTCCCTAGATCTACACAGTCCAAGTCTGATTCTTCACATGATGGGTCAGTTCAGTCACCCTGTGAATCCTGTCTCCACTTCCTCTGAGAACTTGGCTTTATCTAGCAACGTTTCCTTGGTATCTAGAAAGCTCATTATCAGAATTCCTCAACTTGTCCAGCATCTCATCCATCCTTCTACAATTGCTTGATGAAAATTCCTTCAGTTTCCTTCTTGACTCTAAAACTTTTCCCTGCTTTGCCCCTGTTTCCATCCAATGACATCTCTTTGGAAGGACTTGACCAGTAAAGTGAAAATAAGTAATATATACCATTTTTTCCTATTCACATTGTTGTGCTCATTTTGTATACTGTTTTCTTGGCTCTGCTTATTTCATTCTGCAGCAGTTCATGTAAACCTTTCTATGCTTCTCTAAGCTTTCCCCTAACTGGGGCTAAGGGCATGGTGTTGGGGAAGAGGAAGAGAGAAATTTGGAAAGATTAGGTGGGGAACATTTGAACTAAGAATTATAAAACTTATAAAATAATCCAATTTGACCTCTTCTAACCCACTTTCTCTTGGGATGGTACCACCTAAAAGATCCAAAATCTGAGATTCCACTCTTTGATCATTACCTACAATCATTCCGCTTTTCCCTCCTATACTAAATCCATATTTTCCCCTTATTGTGATCTCTGCTGACACTGGTCTTTTTGCTGTTGATCCTACATGATGCTCCATTTGTGATCTCTCCCAAATTCTTGCCTTTTCACTGACTGTACCCTAAGCTTTGAATGCCCTCCCTCCTCACCTCTTCCTCCTGGCTTTCTTGTCTTCCTTTAAGTCTCAGTTCAAATCTTATTTTCTGCAAGCCTTTCTTCCCCACCTCCACTTAATGCCAGAACCTTCCCTCTGAGATTGCCTCCAGTTTTCCCTGTATATATTTTGCATATACATAGTTGCTTGCCTGTTGTCTCCCCATCAGAATGTGAGGGGTTTTTTTGGGGGGGGCAGATGCTGTGTTGGGGAATTTCCTAGCCTGGATTCCTAAGACCCCAGGGAGAATCTCACCCACTAGTTATCGTTAGATTGGAAGGCAGTAGTCAAAGTGAAAGGAATAGAAATTTACTAAGTATTAAGGAGAACTATTCCCTGGTATCAGAGTCAGGCATCTAGGCTACAGCCTTTTCGGGACCACTTAAGAGTCCAATCAGCATCATTCTGAAACCTTTAACTAGACCAATGGATTACTGCTCTATCATACAAGGAAAGTGGATTACTGGGAGCGGCAACAGCTTATTGGGTCCCCTGCTTATTCAACTAGGCAGCCAGGGCTTGAAAGGAAAAGGAAAAGGGAAAGGAAACAACAAAGTTGTCATACTAGTCACTCAATATTTTTCTACAATAGCATTTATTTTCCCTCTAATGTTTGTTTGTTTTATTTTAGTCTTTCTTTTTATCTCCAGTGCCTGGCATATTAAAAATAAATTTCTTTTGGAGGGGGGAAAGCAATTGGGGTTAAGTGACTTGCCCAAGGTCACACAGCTAGTTAAATGTCAAGTATCTGAGGCTAGAGTTGAACTCAGGTCCCGGTGCTCTATTCGCTGTGACACCTAGCCACCCCACCTGGAACATATTTAAGCACTAAATGGTCATTGACTTGATGACATTAGTCTCTTGATACATTCACTTTCTCTCAGTCTCTTTCCCCAGTTCTGGCTACATTTACCTTCATGTTCTATCTCCTTCCTTGGCTTCAGAGATACCACACTATTCTAGTTCGCCATCCTATCTAACCAATCTGTGTCTTTTCCCACTGATTCTTCATCTTCCTAATTTCTTAATGTAGGTATTCTCTAAGACTGTCTTTGAACTTCCTTTCTCCTCTCTGTATTGTTTGCCCCATTAGCAAACTCATTTATTTCCAGCTTCAATTTTCACCTGTAGGAAGATATCTTCAGTGCTGACTTCTCTTCTGAGCCCCAGAAGAGCTCTCCAGCTCTCCAGGATATCTCCATATGTCTCATCAAGCACCTCAAACTCATCATGTCTCATACTAAGTTCATTCCTTTTCTCCTTAAATTTGCTCCTCGTTCTGACTTTACTGTTCCTATGAGTGGCACCACCATTTATCTTGTTCCTCATCACAATCAGGTTACCTTTGATTTTTCCTTCTCCCTCACTTTTCATGTTTGATCATTCAGTTCCACTGACTCATCTTCTCCCTAATCCTATCCCTTCCCTCGTTTCTCACTGCCATCACCCTGGTTATCATCTACCAGCACTTTTGTAGTAGATGCCTTACTGGTCTCCCCACACTGATTCTCCCTCCCCTTTGATCTCAAATCCCCTTAAATCTGGTCATATCATTTCTTAACTCAAAAAAATCTAGAGTGGTTTCATACTACCTGATAAGTGTACCACAGGCCCAGATGTAGGCTGGGCTAAAATTTTGTGGTTCCAGTTTCAGGTTCTAACTCTTCTTTACATTTGCATTTCATGAGTCAGCATCTCCAGCCACAATAACAGATTACATTTTAGGCAAAGGCTATGGAATCCATTTAGTTAGACTCCTTTACAGTATTATCAGAAAATCCTTTATTATCAGAAAATACCTTACAGTATTATCAGAAAATCCAACCTAGTTCACCATTATGGTGATATTGGAAGCAGGTTTAAGTTATGGCACAGAGTCTATTTGAATAAGACTCTACTCACTGGTGGAGACTGATCACTAAGTGCTTTTAGCCTGTATGAGGGATCGAGTTTATGAAAGCTTGGAGAATTTTGTTTGATGGCTTCCGACTTTGACAGAAGACACATGATTTCATACTCTCTTTAGGTTCCTGATGGGAGAGAAAGACTCTAGAAAGAAAGCAACATGGAGAGGAGCCAGCATCTTGATCATGTCTTTATCCCCAGCCTATAACAATGATGACAATGCTGATGATGCTGGTTAACATTTATATAGTATTTGCTATGTTCCAGGAAGTTTGCAAAGCACTTTATAATCATTTGATTCTCACAACAACCCTGGGAGTAAGATGTTATGATTATCCCCATTTTACAGATGAGGAAACAGGCAAACAAAGGTTAAGCGACACAGTTAATGTCTCTGATTAGATTTGAACTCAGGTCTTCCTTACTAATGGCAGCTAGATGGTTCAGTGGATAGAGCAGAAGACCTGGAATCAGAAGAACCTCAGTTCAAATCTGGCCTCAGACCCTTACTAGCTCTGTTTACCTTAATCTACTGGAGAAGGAAATGGCAAACCCCTCCAGTATCTTTGCCAAGAAAACCCCATGGGCAGGATTGGCACACTATGGCACACAAGGTCATGAAGAGTCAGATACTCAGCTTAACCCTAAAACTCTCCCCTAGATGAACAATCTTTAAGGGAGCAGATAGATCCACTTCTACCTTGTTTCCCCTTTTTTTAGTCTCTGACCTTAAACTCCTCATTCCTTCTCCTGTCAGGAATCAGTTTCCCTTGTAGAACAGGAGTGGGAAGTGGGGTAAGAAACTCAAGAGATAGCTATTCTTGCCTCCCTTTGTGCCACGTCTAGACAGATCTATATAACCTACATGGGCAAAACATAATAGCACACACTGCCTTACAGAGGAGGAAATGAGGAAACTACTCAGAAATCTTTTAGAGTCACTTAGGGAGAAAAGTTCTCAGATGAAATTGCTCCCAGATTGGAAGTTGTGGGGATGCTCATCCCTTGGGGATGACTGAACAAGTTGTGGTATATGAATATAATGGAATACTATTGTGCTATAAGAAATGATGAACAGGCAGACTTCAGAGAAACCTGGAAAGACTTCTATGAACTGATGCTGAGCGAAGTGAGCAGAACCAGAAGAACATTGTACACAGTAACAACAACATTGTGTGATGACCAACTGTATAACTGACTTAGCTCTTCTCAGCAATACAATGATCCAAGGCAATTCCAAAAGGCTCATGAAGGAAAATGTTATCCATGTCCAGAGAAAGAACTATGGAATCTGAACATAGATTGAAGTATACTATTTTCTCTCTTTTGTTTTTTCTTCTTTCTCATGGTTCCTCCCATTGATTGTAATTCTTCTTTACAACATGACTAATGTGAAAATATGTTTAATATGAAAGTAAAAAAAAAAGGAAAGCCAGGGTAATGAGAGGGAAAAGGGAGAAGAGGAAGAAATAAAGTGAAAGTAGATTAAAGGAAAGATTAGCCCTAAGCAAAACAAGCTAATAGTATGTTAAAAAAAATTATAGCTCTTTGATGTCACAGAGAATGAGAATCTGAGGAGGTACCCATTGATTGTAAAATGGCTGAACATGAACAAGTTATGGTAAATAAATGTGATAGAATACTATTGTGCTAAAAATAAAATTACTCCCTAAAAAAATATTCTTTCAAGAAAATCAAGAAGGTAATGATGTCTTAGATATATTACAGTTATTAAAGTTCCTGGCAGAAAAGAAAAAAACCTTAATATAGTAATGATCTTTACTCTAGCATTAGCTGTTCAAAGACAAAAAAATTAAATAAAAGTGTCCATCAAATCAAAACCAGGATGGGAAAAAAGAGACCAAAAGAAAAATGGCATGCTTTTAATAACCAAGACTTTCTTGAGCTAGAAGGCCAAGTTTGATGCAGAATTCTTTTATTTATTTATTTGTTTATTTGGTTTGGTTTTTGGAAGGGGGAGGGCAGAGCAACTGGGGTTAAGAGACTTGCTCAAGGTCACACAACCAGTAAGTGTTAAGTGTCTGAGGTCAACTCAGGTCCTCTTGACTCCAGGGCTGTGTTTTATTCACTTAGCCATCTAGCTACACACCTCCCTTATATATATATATATATTTTTTTTAACACAAAATAATTTTAGTTTTCTGGAAAATATGTTCTGATGACTTTTATTATTGGGCTTAATAAATTTGACAGCATTTTTTTTAAAGCCTGGAAAGTTTTTTGGATTACATACATACACACATATACACACATATACATACATGCATACATATATACATATACACATATATACATGCGTGTGTGTGTTTTTATATACATGAAAGTCTAGAAATTCAGTACGGCAATTGAAAGACAGTGACCTTACCACTAGCCTTACTTTTATTTCTGTGCATTATCTGTAAAGTGGATAAACTAGGAGCTGTTTCAATACGATCAGGGATTACGCAAAGATGTCCATTATCACCATTAAAATGCAATATTGTGCTAGAAATGCTAGCAAAAGCAATAGGATAAGAAAAAGAAACTGAAAGACTAATCACTGGCAAAGAAACAAGACTAACACTTTTTGTAAATGATAATGGTTTACTTAGAGAAAACTAGAGAGTTTTAAAAACTTGAAACAATGAACAACTCTGACAAAGTTGCATGACATAAAGTAAATGCACACAAATCATTAGCCTTTCTGTATAGTACCATTAAACAAAACCCAACAGGGAGTGATAGAAAGAGAAATTTCATTTAAAATAACTATAGATAGTATAAAATAATTGGGAGCTTATCTGCTAAGACATATACAGGAACTATATAAGCACAGTTATAAAACTCTCTTCATACAAACAAAGATCTAAATAATTGGAAAAATATTAATTGCTCATATGTAGGCCAAGCCAATATAATAAAAATGACAATACTATCTAAATTAATTTATGTATTCAGTACCATACCAATTAAACTACCAAATAATTACTTTATAGAGCTAGAAAAAATAATAACAAAATTCATCTGGAGAAACAAAAAGTCAAAAAATATTAAGGAAATCAATTTTTAAAACAGGAAGGAAAGGGGTCTAGCAGTACCAGCACTACCAAAGGGAATAACACAACACTCAATACCTCAAACGACACTACAAAGCTGTAATCATCAAACCAATTTGGTAATCGATAAGAAGTAGACTCAAGTACAAAAATATTTGTAGTAGCTCTTTTTGTGGCGTCAAAGAATTAGAATGAGGAGATGCCTAGCATTTAGGGCATCCAACAAATTATTATATATGAATGAGCTATTATACTATCATGGTATAAGAAATAATAAAAGGAATGGTTTCAGGAAAACCTGTGAAAACTTATATGAACTAATGCAAAGTGAAGTGAGCAGAACCAAAGAGAAGAATTGATACAATAGAAGCAATTTTGTAAAGGTAATAAACTTTGAAAGACTTCATTATTCTGATCAACACAATGATTCATCACAATTTCAAAGGATTTCTAATGAACATACTATTTGCTTCCTCATAGATAAATGAGGAAAATATTATGGACACAATTTATTTTGATTTTTAGCAAAACTTTTAATAAGGTATCTCTTTAAAAGAAACAAACAAACCTAAGATCATAGTGTTTGGTGTCAGGAAATATAGCTGAAAAATAGATTTTAGTTTAAAGGTACAATTTAACTGGGGGTAATTCTACTCTGTTTTCCAAAGAGTTTTGTGCCTAAGACAAGGACTTTGGTAATGAGAACTTCCTTTTCTGGGTCTTCAGTAATTCAGGCTTCTTTTTAAAAAATTTTTAAATTTTTTTTAACATTTCAACTAATTATTTTTAACGTTTTTATTTTTAAATTTTGAGTTCCAAATTCCCTCCTTTTCAATCATCCCTCCATCATCCACTGAGAAGACAAGAAATCTATTGATTATATATGTGAAATAATGTAAAACACATTTCCATATTAGCCATATTTTTTTAAAAAGTGAGAAAGTTATATTTTAATTTGCATTCAAAGTTGATCAGTTCTCTCTCTGGAGGTGGAGCATTTTTTTCATCATTATTCTTTTGGAATTGTCTTGGATCACTGTATAGATCAGAGTAGCCAAGTCTTTCACAGTTGATTATCATTGCAACATTGCTGTTACTGTGCACGATTTCTTGAATTCTCACTTCACTTTGCATCCGTTCATATAGGTCTTGCCATGTTTTTCTGAAACCACCTCTCTTGTCGTTTCTTATAACATAATAGTTAGTACTCCATCACAGGCATATGCCACTACTTGTTCAGCCATTCCCTAACTGAAGGGCATTTTCTCAATTTCTAATTCTTTGCCACCACAAAAAGAGCTGCTATAAATATTTTTTGTACATATAGGTGCTTTTTATTTTTCTTTGATCTCTTTGAGATATAGACCTAGTGATGGTATTGCTAGGTCAAAGGGTATGCACAGTTTTATAGACCATTGGTTATAGTTCCAAATAATTCTATATACTGTTTTCTACATTCTACCTCTCCTGTCCTTCTCCTAGTGCATTCCTCTTTCTCACCCTTCCATTTTTTGTAAGACATTCCCATGATCTTCCCAACTCATACCCTTGCCTTCTGCCTATGTAAATTCCTTTTAACTGCCCTAATAATGATAAAATTCTTAGGAGAAGTCCAGGTTTTTGTGGAAGTGGGGATAGAGATATTATTGAACTTGCAAGGGCTGTTGACAGCATCTCCACAAGGGTTGCTCCCTGGACCATATCTGGAGGGGGATGAATTGGCAGAAGGGAGAGTGGTTTTAGGTGTGTTGCTAATGCTGGAGCTTTTGGGTAAAAGGGTCCAGGATTGCATCTACCTGGGTCTGATGGCAAGTGGTAGCTGATAAAAAAAAATTATAATGAGAGGAAGAGATACGGTCACCTAAAATGTTTGCTTTGCTAAACGTAGGCATTTAGTACCTATCTGTTAAATTGAAATGGCAGAAATCATTAAATTGAAGGATGAAGCCATGATGGCAGAGTGGTAGGAACTGATAAAGCTGAAATCTTATCTACAAATATCCTCTAAACAGATACTGAAAATAGACCAGACTTGGGGACAGCTAGGTGGCACAGTGAATAGAGCACCAGCCCTGGAGTCAGGAGGACCTGAGTTCAAATCCAGCCTCAGACACTTAACACTTACTAGCCATGTGACCTTGGGCAAGTCACTTAACCCCAAATGCCCTGCCCTCCCCACTCCAAAAAGCAAAAAACAAAAAACCCCTCAAGAAATAGAGAAAAGAAAATGGACCAGACCAAATCCTGATGGGGAAATCTTGAAAAAGTTTCAGTGAGTCATTTGTCCAGCTGTAATAGCAAGCACTGCAGTTGTTCACACCTTGTTTCAGCTCTTGAATTAACACCTTCTTGTTTCAGTTCAAGCTTCTTTTGAACCTTGTGTCAAGTCTGTTAAGAAACAGAATATGTGAACCCCACAACTTGTGAACCCTAGAACTTGGGAACTCCTGGGGAGGAGCTAATGACTACATAAGGAGAGTTGCAGGCTGGAGACAGGAAGAATTGAGAAGAGGACTCTTGTGGTGGCAGAGTCAAGAAGGAGAAAACTAGTGGTGTCCTGGCACTTGTCTGCTCTGTCTGTGTTGATGTTTGTTTGTGATACTTTGTACAAAAGCCCTGGGACCTTACTGGAATCCCTGAGAGAGAATTTTCTGGTTGTATGTTTACAGAAGTCCTGGAGAAGGGTTTTGGAGGTCCTGGGACTTTACAGATGATTTGTGATGACCTCTTGGACCTTGTCAGCGGGTCTGTGTTGATTTCTATGTTCACAATTTGTGCTGACCTCTCAGACCTTGTTGGTGGGTCTGAGTTGATTTCACAGGCAGATAGTGAATTGATGATGGTGCCAGCAATGTATATGAGTATTACTGTGGCTCTGTCAAGCTTTATTTTCCCAGAAACAGGAACTGTGAAGGGCTTGAGGTGGACTGGACACTGTGAGCTTCAATATGGAACAGGAACTAGATGGAGAACTGGACAAGGAGCTAGAAAAGGAACTGGGAGCTGCCTGCCTTTGGACCCAGGTGATAGTTGGAGCTGGGACCATGGAAAACAAACCATGGAAGCTGAGAGCCAGCCTTGAGTAAAGCTGAAAGAAGACTTTACTTGGATACTGTGTACTGACTGAGATTATGATTTATTGTGACCTAGGGGTGGAGAACTTTGACTTTTGTACTTTGTGATTGAATTAGAGATTTTGTGATTGACTAAATGATTATACTTTGTTGAAAACTATTGTGACCACTTTGGTGAAAACTACATGGCCATTTTTGTGATAAGTTGTCAATGCTGTATTTTGATTCTCTGTGATAAATTCTAACACTGTGAATGCTATACTTTGATTTACTGTGAATGTTTTGCTTTGATTTGTTATGGAATTAATAGTGTTTGCTATACTGTGTAATCAGAACCTTAAAAGCTGTTTACAGTAGCATTCTTCTGGAAAGTTGCTCATGCATGGCTTTACACCAGTTCAGCTTAGCATGAGGAGACAGACAGAGAGGTTTATAGAGTTACAACACTGATGTTGTACTGAGTTTAAGTTGGGCCAGGAGCATACCAGTACAGAGCACTCCAGTATCCAAGGGAAAGCTATGCACTAAGGAAAGGGGAGATTTCAGACTCAAAATGTGGCACTGTGTTGGAGAAATGTACCCACTGGCAACTTTGTAGTCCACTACTAGTTGAGTCATAAACCTAACCTGAATGTGAAGGTGTTGTTTGGGTGGTGGGCCATTCAATTCAGAAGTATGCAGCAACAGCAACAAAGGTATAGCTTAGACCAGGGTGGGGAACCTGTGACCTTGTGGCCTCAAGGTCACATGTGGCCCTCTAAGTCCTCAAGTGAAGCCCTATGACCAAATCCAAACTTCACATAATACAAATCCCCACAAGTTTCCCATCCCTGGCTCAGACCCCAGGCCTGGGTAAAGACCTGGTTCCAGCATTTAGCCCTGCCTGTAGGAGAATAACCAGGGCAGGAATCCCATACTAAAAGAGAAACCTACAATTCTGCCACTGTGAATCAACACAACTTTCCAGCTGGCTGATATGCACTGAATCCAGCAACAGGTTACTCTTGCTCAGACCCAAACACAAGTCAGGAACTTGCAGAGCTCAGATCAGGGGAGCAGCAATCAGATTTTGCCCTAGAGAGGATCACGCTGGGAACACTGAAAGTTTTCAGTTCTCCAGCCTGTCCCTGAAATCCTGGAATAACACAATGCTCAATAACCTAAGAAAGCGACAGGACCAGCTCAGACCTTCCTTCCAGAAGTTTCACAGAGCCTAGCCCTAACATCAAGTCCAAAGCCAGGAAGTAGGATAGAAGAATGGACAAACAAAAAAAGGACCACATCATAATGAGCTATTATGATGGCAGAGAAGCTTAAGACACAAATGTAGAAGAAGAGAATAAACTAAAAACATCTACAAGTAAGGCTTCAGAGAAAATATAGACTGGGCAAAACCAATCAACTAGAATTCCTGGAGGAGACGAAGAAAAGAATTTTAAAATATTTTTATGGATGAAATAAAAGTGTTTGAGAAAAAAATTGGAAAAGACATGACAGCTATGTAAGAAAGAATTGTAAAGAATATGAACAGCTTGATACAACAGGTTCAAAACCTTGCTCAATCAACAAACTCCATGAAAATTAAAATGAATCAAAGAGGAGCTAATAACTTCATGAGGTAACAAAAACATTAAACGAAGTCAAAATACTGAAAAAATTAGCAAAAACAACTGACCTGGAAATCGGATAGAGGAGAAAAAAATTAAGAATCATTAGACTATCTAAACACAACGACCAAAAAAAGAGCCTAGATGTCTTATTTCATGAAAAGAAAATTATCCAGATGTCTTAAGAATCCAGCAGTCACCTCTTGAAACAAACCTTCAAATGACAACTTCCAGGGACATCAGAGTCAGAGTCCAGAGTTTCCAGATCAAAGGAAAAAAAATACTGTAAGCAGCCAAAAGAAGTCAAGTACCAAGGAGCCAGTCAGAATCACACATTGAACAGGCACAAATAAAAGGAGAGAACTTGAAATATAGTATTCCAGAAGGCAAAGAATTTGGGTTTATTGCCAATAATAACTTACCCAGCAAAACTGAATAATAGTGCTGTAAAGGAAAATGGGAGGGTGAGCAGGATTTTGACCGATTAGACAATAAAATATATATTTTTAAAGGAAATGGAATTTGGGGTCTCTAGGTGGTGCAATGAATAGAGCACCTGCCCTGGAGTCAGGAGGACCTGAGTTCCAATTCGACCTCAGACACTTGGCACACTAGCCGTGTGACTTCGGGCAAGTCACCTAACTCCAATTGCCCTCCAA
This sequence comes from Pseudocheirus occidentalis, assembly GCA_028646575.1. NCBI lineage: Eukaryota > Metazoa > Chordata > Mammalia > Diprotodontia > Pseudocheiridae > Pseudocheirus > Pseudocheirus occidentalis. The sequence continues at coordinate 154,319,110 of CM053598.1, read as the reverse complement.
AAAGCAAAAAAAAAAAAAAAAAAAAAAGGACAAAAAAAGAAAAAGAAATGGAACAGGGAGGGGGTAGGAGTTGGATTTTGTTGATTGAAAACGATAAAATTTAATAAAATAAAACAAACAAAATTTGTTTAAAAATGGAAATAGAATCCAATTTGGAAAAGGAAGGGGCACAGATAGAGAAAACATGAAATACATGTCGGACCAAAGAGGACGAGTTGGGATCTAACGGTAACGGGAATACTGTAATAATAGCTAAGCACTATAACGTTTTCAAAACTCTTTTACAAATATTACCTCATTTGAAAGTCACAAAAAACTCCCGAAGGTAGGCGCTACTATTATTCCCAATTTACGGATGAGGAAACTGAGGCAGGTTAGTGATTTGCCCAGAGTTACACGGGTAGTCTTAGTCTGAATCTGAGCTCAGGTCAGTCTGGCTTCGGGTTCAAGGCTTTATCACCTAGCTGTCCCAAAATCTAGAGAGACTTCCTACATAAATTTTCTAGCAGGGTAAAAAACAAAAACAAAAACAAAAACAAAAACAAAAACAAAAACAAAACCTAACCCTGACTTGATTGGGCGTCATCCATCATCCATCTACAATGGGCGGAACTCTTTTTGCTTTGGGATTGCGTGCGGAGGCGGACCGGAATCTGCGTAGGACGCAGATGCGGGCGGAAGTCGCTCTTTGAAGACGGGAGAGGATAGATAGGGAAGGTGAACTGTGCCAGAAGAAGGGAAGGACAGCGATATGAGGTGGGTTTGGGGGAACGTGGCAGGTCTCGGACCACTGACTTCCGGCCTCAGAAGGATGATGATTAGGGAGATTTAGGGGTCAGGACTGCTCCCCAGACTGCGTGGGGGACGGGGCGTCAGGCTCCCGGCCCCCGCCGAGTCTCCAAGTTGTAGCCTGCTGCTCTCCACTGCCCGGAAGTGGCTTTAGTTTTTCGGAGGATCCCAGATTTGTGGCTAGGAAGGTTCGCTGAAGTCTTCTAACCCAACGGTCTCGTCTTACAGGTGAGGAAACCGCGGTCCTTGGGGTTGGGTGACCTGTTCAAGGTCACAGAGGTAGTAATTAGGGAATGACGAAGTCAGGATTTGAACTCAGGTCTCCACATTTAAAGCGTCTTCCCCTAACCCGCGTTTTTGTTAGAGTTTTAAATCACCTATTTCAGATGATGTTAGGACTGGGCTCTGTGGAGCTTCTGGATGGAAGGTCTGAGCTGGCCCAGTCGTTGCTTTCTTGGGCTTTGAGGGTTGTGTTATTCCAGGATCTCAGGGACAGGGTAGGGAACTGAAAGCTTCTAGTGCTCCCAGAGTAATCCGATCCAGGGCAAAGTCTGATTGTGCTGCTCCACCGATCTGAGCTCTGCAAGTTCCTGACTTGGGTTTCGTCTGAGCAAGAATAGCCTGCTGCTGGATTCAGCCCATGTCAGCCAGCTGGAAAGTTCTGTTGGTTCACAGTGTCAAAAGTATAGGCTTCCCAAATGCTCCAAATCACTATTGATTCGTGAAATGCAAGTCAAAACAACGTTGAGGTACCACATCTCACCAGTCAGATTGGCTAAGATGACAAAACAGGAAAATGACAAGTGCTGGAGAGGATGTGGAAAAATTGGAACTCTAATTAATGCATTGTTGGTGGAGCTGTGAACTGATACAACCATTCTGGAGGGCAATCTGGAACTATGCCCAAAGGGCTATAAATAATAGCATACCCTTTCAAAACCCAGTAATACCACTTTTGGGGTTGTATCCCAAAGAGATCACAGAAGTGGGATAGGGTCCCATACGTACAAAAGTATTTATTGCAGCTCTCTTTGTGGTGGCAAAAAACTGGAAATTTAAGGGATGCCCATCAATTGGGGAATGGCTGATCAAGTTATGGTATATGAATGGGGTGGAATATTATTGTGCTATAAGAAATGGGAAGGAGATTGACTTCATACTTGCCTGGAGA
>CM053598.1:154287828-154316650 GCA_028646575.1 Pseudocheirus occidentalis | reverse complement strand
AAAAAAAAAAGTGGTAATGATAAATTGGAAGCAGCTACTGTATGTTATTTTTTTCAAAGAATCTGCCTATGATTTAAAAAGCAAAAAAGACAGAAGCCATGATGGGTCAAGTATACCGCAGGACCAAATGAGAGAACAGAGATGGCAGTTTGGGGTAACTACCATACATACTATTGAGGCCAACTTCCTCCTCTCAAATCCTTCCTTCTCTCCACCCCCTCCCATTAGTGTTTGGTATAATCCAAAAGCATAATTGGGATTGGGAGTGAACATTAAAATAGCTCCCTGAACTCACCATGAGATAGTCCTAAACAGCTATCTACTCATTAAGGTTACTGCCCTTTCTACTCCTGATGGAAAAGGCAAGCCACATGGCATAACACTGTTTTGAAGGTTTGGGTTGCCTAAGATAGTCTTAGGTTGGAGGACAGGAAAGCTCTCCAGAAAGGAACTTACTATCACTGGGCAAGAGGTACTGCACTCTTAGTCTGAAGGACCTGGAAAGAAACAGAAAGTGGCCTACCTACTCAAAAGTGCATTATTAACAAGTGAAAAGAAAAGCTCACATAAAATTGGAGGAAAAGGGAGACGCCAATCACAAGAAGAGATAAAATGTATACCAAAACAAACTAATACTACAAATGTTCTGCATAAAGTTCATCATAGCACTGATAATAACCACTAAAATCAATAGCCTCTTTGAAATCCTTAACTTGGGCACCGCTGACTGCCTTCTCCTTCTGAATACTGCCCTTCTCTGGCCCACTTGTCCTGCGACCACTAACCTCTTCTCTTTTCTCTCCACACTCTCAGCGTAACCCCTCTTAGAAGTACCCTGACTTTATTTTGCATGTTTGGTATGTGCTCAAGAGTACCTGCTGTCTTTGTATTCCTAGTGCTTAGCGTAATAGCTGGAATACAGTAAGGACTTAATAAATGTTAAATGACTGAGTGAAGGTCTAAGAGGTCATGGCTGCCTTCAACTACAATATAATCAGAAGTCCCCTAAAATCCCTTAATAAGATGTTATGGATTTATTTCATGATTGTATCTCTCAGCCCCATACCTGTATTTTCAAACTATCTGCCTCAGGATAAAAACTCTTAAGTTATCAGCTTCAGCATATAATTTGGATTAAAATTCCATTTTCAAGGCATGTATCCTACCTAGTACTACAGAATTTCTTTTTTTTTAATCGTATTTTATTTTTTTCCAATTACATATAAAGACAAATTTTAACATTCACTTTAAAAAAAAACCTCTGAGTTCCAAATTTTTTCCCTTCCCTGTCCCCTCCCTAAGCTGGCAAGCAATCTGATACAAATTATATATGTGCAATTTTGAAAAACATATTTCCACATTAGTCATGCTGTAAATACTGTAGCATTTCTTAAGCAAAACTATATTCATCTAATTCATATCTTTTAACAACTCCTATTTCTGTAGGGCTTTAAGCTTTGCGAAGCACCGTCCTCATCTTATAGATGTGGCAACTTCAATTACTGTGATCCTCTATCTTATGAGATGGAATAGCCCTTAAAAAAAATTCTACTAAAAAAAAATTCTACCTCTAAGGGTTTACTCTTTCAAGTTCTGGGTTTGTATGTTCATTACTGGCACTTAAAAATTTTTTTTTCTTTCTCTGAAATGGGTGGTCAATTAGAGAAGGGTCTAAGGAGTTAATAGATAAATGTTACTTACTACCTACAAAGGTATTAACTAAATAGAGGAAGTAAGGAAAGTAGTGTTGCTGATTATTCTATTTATAAGAATTTAATAATGTTTTAATAATAGCTGGGAGAGATAGGTCAGAGCTCAGAAAGGGAAGTGGTAATGATATTTGCCTTTAAAAGACACCTACCTATAACCTAGCTGGAGAAAAAAAAAAAGATTATATAAATGAAATTGAAGTGATAAAGGACAGTATACCATTAAATGCTAACCTGGGTGGTACAGAGCCTAGACTATAAATATGCTACAGTAGTTTAGAATTTGTTGTAACAAGGGTAACAACATTAAGTAAGGTCTATGAAGCAGACTTAATATGCAAAACGCTTGTAATAGGATTTTGTCAGTATCTAGATATATTAGTACCTCTTTTATCTTGCAACCTGGACTATCCAATACTAACCAACAAGTAAAAATTTTATGGAGAGCCAAATCAGATTATCATTAAAATATTTTACTAAGGAGAGACCCTCTCAGATCCCACTCAGAGTTTATTTATTCACCTTTAAACAATTTTTAACAAGTTTCATTATCTGTTCCTTCAGACTAGAAGCAGATTAGAAACAACAAATTTGAGGAGAGGCAGGCACATTGATAATAAACAGCAAACCATCCTAGTAGACAAGAGTCAGAGGACATAGTTAAAAATAAAAAAGTTAGATGTAAGAATTCAGAAAGCACAATAATTCATAACTATATTTCAGGTCTGGGACAAAAAGCTTTATAATCTCAATATTTACTCCTGAAACAATGGAAACAAAAAAAGTTTAGATACTTAATAAAAAATGTTTTTGGCTTATCTCATTTGTGGGAACTGGATAAATAAGGTATCACCTTACAGTAAATACTTCTTTTAAAAAAAAAAGCTGAATAAACAGAAGAATGGAAAATATTAAAAGTCTTTAGGAGCAGCATTTGCTTTCAATGTATTAACATAAATGTGTATAAAGGTGTTAAAAGTACTGAGAAGATTCTTTTACTACATATAGCCTTATGCCCTATATCAACATTATCATTAATGTTATTAATAAGTAACAAAGCTAAAATAATGTTCCATTACTCATAATTGTCATTATTTTAGATGGAACTGCCTACCCTCCTCCCCCAACACCCTCCTTTCTATCCCCTACTAGGTCAAATTACGGAGGTTTTACTGAATCTAAAAAACGTTGAGGCCAATAACAGAGGGCAAAGACAATTACTAGCAGATATCTAGAATAGATATGGACAGGAAAGTAACTGTAGAGCAATCAGGAGGAAAATGTAGATTCTGAGAGGTGTAAAATTGAAAGGGAAACAGAAAGTGAAATTACCAAAGGAGTAAGAGAAAAGAAAGGGCCTGCAAGACACAAGGAAGCAAAGACATAAAAGAGGAATAGAAAGAACTGAACATTCTCTTCCATTACAGGATTCTGTTATCAAAGTTTCTCTTTACATTAATTTTACCTTAAAATAAGATGCTGGGAGCCCAGGGAATCAACACAGACAGACTATATGTTTAACCATTTTGCCTAGAGTCCAACCTACTTGTATTTTCAATTTTAAACATTATTTAGTTAAAATTGTTGAAGCTAAGAGAAAGTCTCAGGGGTATGAAAAGGGAGTCTAGGCTTGGCTCTTTATCTACTTATTTAGCTCATAAGGCAAATAACCACAGCTTTAAAGAAAAATGTATCAAAGGTACGTCTAAAATCCTGATGCCCTAAGAGTTTGGCATTTTAATGCCAAGTAAATCTGGTTTCACACATAGCATGGACTGGAGCCTACCACTCAGCAGGCTGTTCCTTGGGTCAGTCATTCCACCTCTTCGGGCCTCTATCCAAGGAGGGATCTGAACCAGAAGACTTCAGATTTCCTTCCAGCTATAATATGTATATTCTCCTGTACTTTTTTTTTCTCTCCTTATCGCTTATGCTGTTTCTTTCTTGATACATTCTGCTGTGGCACAGTCATTTCCCAAGCACTCCCCCACTGAACCTTCCCATAAAAAAATTAAGCAAAACCCCTAAAAGAGTAAATGGTAACCACCAGGACCTCATCTTACTAGTTAAAAAACAAAGTGCTATAACATTTCAATCTTTCATACATTTTAGGAGGTTCAGGGTTTTCTTAGAACTCTTTTATATTTTCAGGTATGTTTAAAAAAACAACAAAACAACCCAATGAGCCTACAGAGCAGGACATAAAAATTTATCATTCTCTAACTACAATACTCATAATTATCCTCAAACTTTCCTTCTTGAAAATATCTATCTACACATACTGATATATGTATATATACATATATACATATGTATGTGCTAAAACCTTAATGGTTTTGAAATATATCCTTATTCACTCCCTAAATAAACCAGGTATGTGATAACCTCTGCATCTACCCATCCTCAAAGAAAAGAATTTTAAAAAATTTTTTGCTTTTCCCTCTACTTTGCCCTTTCTAACCATTAGTCAGCGATTTCTTGCTCTAGCATACAATAAAGTATCCTTAATGGATACTTTGACACTTAACTGCTTTAATAAGTTGGCTTGAAGATTGGTTAAAACGTACAAATGAGAGGTATAAAAGAGAATTTCAGTATGCAACTGTCTATTTCCACTTTTGGAAACCAGGTTTCTGCTGTACAGAGACTGTTATCCTGGCAAGAGACCTTAGCAACTGCTCATCTAATCCAAACTCTTCATTTTAAAGATAAAGAGACTGAAGCCCAGAGAGTTTAAGTGACTCAACCATGGCCACATGGAAAGGCATGGCTCCTGTTCTATGAAAAAGGATCCTGAATCGGCTAACTTTAAATCTTTTAAGGCTCTTTCAGAAAAAGTAACTTCCCCTCCCAGAAAGTCTCCAAGGGTGTAGAGAATTTGTGTTAACAAAATCATTTAGCACCTCACTTGTTATAAAGGGTTCTAAAAATAGTAATTCTTGAGCTATCTTTCTCACTTTATAGCTTAAGAGACTGGAATACATCCTCAATTTTTGAAGGATGCTTCGCTAAATCACTATCTATGGGATCAGAGGTAGAATCTTTCAAAAAGTGACACATGATAGGGATTTGGTACAGGATGCAGGTCTGAGTCACAAGCACACACCAACACTCTCTCTTCCTCTTTCCCCCTGCTCAGCTTCCTATTTCTTCCACTATTAAATATAAAACCCTCTGTTTGTCTTAAAGCCCTTTATAACCTGGTCCCTTCCCCCTTCACTTCCAAGTCTTACATTTTCCCTTTTCATGTTCTATGATCTAGTGACATGGTTCTTCCTATGGTTCCTCCAACAAGTTACTCCATTTCCCGAGCTATGTGCATTTTCACTAGACGTCCTCCAAGGTCTGGAATACCTTCACTCCTCACCTGTCTCCTGGATTCCTTCAAGTCTCAGTTAAAATTTCACCTTCTGCAAGAAACCTTCCCCCCTCTCCCTTAATTCTAGTGCTTCCCCTGAGATTTCCTTCCATTTATACTCTATGTATCTTGTTTGTATATAGTTATTTGTATGTGGTCTCCCCTATTAGAAAGTTTTCTAGAGTGGAGCTGTTTTTGCCTTTCTTTGCATCCTTAGCACAGACTCTGGCACAAATTAGGTCCTTGATAAATAGTTAATAACTTGATTTTGCAAAAAGTCAAGCCAGATGAGAACTTGAAGCCTCAACTGAGATGGAGGAGAAGAGAATGGAGAGATGGGAGGATAAGGAGGGTGTCTAGAAGTCAACAGAACCAGAACTGGTAATGGTGGTAAGGGATCAGGGCTTATTAGACAAAGGGCGGGGTGTGGATTCTTTGTTAAGTCAGGCAACACCTTTATTAGAAAAAGCAACTCAGCAAAGTCAGAGGAACCTAATATGGCTAAAAGGTTATTTCAATAAGTAAGGGAAGTTTCATTCCCCAGGAGTTCTGCTTTTGTGGAAGTCAAAGCAGGTTGTTTATCCTGTCTGGCTCAACTATAGCTTATAAGAATGACAAAACTCCACACCCTACTGAAGAGAACAGTAGGACAATAAAGAGACAGCACAGAAACAAAATGCATAGGCAACATCTGTGTGGCAGCTATAACACTGTAAGGGTAATATATTTGTGGGGTACGTTAGGAGTCTCTCCTGGGTCTTCCACCTTGTTCCCAACCAGAGCTCCCATAGAGACCCTGCCTTGGGATTTACACTTCCCCTTTGGTAATACAGCTTGCTAATCTATATTTTTTAAAATAACTTTAAAAAAAAGACTTCAAAGATGTCTCACAAAAGTATAGATAACAAACATCACCGGAAGATTAAAATATAATGGTATCTGATTTCTCAACCCTTATTATCTTCCTAACAGATGGGATTATTTTGCTAATTTAAGGGTTATAATAGTTTCTTATTTAAGTTTAGGAAACATCCATAGCTATGAAAACCAATTTTGTTTGTTAAATGATACAAAATTACTGGAACACTACACCTAATCAGAATGCAGTCTTTATCTGCATAAGCACAGGACTGATTGTAAAATCCCATTATAACAAACTCTAAATACCTTGTTTTAATGGAATTTTTTTAAATAAAAAAGAATACTGTCCCAATCTGTTGGACTTAGAGAGGAAACAGAGCTTCCAGCGAATGAATTAATAAAAAAGAACTGCTTTAGGTTTTATAGGGGGAAACAGGGAGGATAATTTAGTTAACTCTCTCCCCTTCTTCCTCCAAAGTGATTTGGGACGCTCAGTTAAAAATGATTAAAAAAAAAAAACAACAAAACCTTATCATTTATTTCTTAGTGATATAATGGATGCCTGAATAAACCTGAACAGGATTATCAGGGTCTTGGGCCCACTCTTCTACAGAAAATTTCTAGTACTGTCTTAAGTACTAGATGCCACCAATAAACTGGGAAATCCAGAGGAAGAATTTCGGGATGGTCAGTGACCTTGACATAATCCCACATGATGATGAGCTGAAGGAATAACTGACATTTAACCTGGAGAAAAGACATGATAGTTATCTGCACTGGAAAGATCGATGGATCTGGAGTCTGAAGACTTAGGTACAAATCCTTCCTCCTTGCTTAATAGCTTAATGAGCAAGTCATTTAACTTTTCTGCCAAAGTACTCTCCTACTTCTAAGACTGTGCTTCCTATTTTAGTATACTACATGACCACCAAAAAAGGAGATTCTCATATAGTAATGATTCTATTAAAATTAATGGACTTCACTGGAATCATAACCAGTGTAACATACCTCATCATCACTGTCTGATGTTTCAGAGTCTGAAGAAGCTGCAGGCTGACTAACAGGTTGCTCCTTCTCTTCAGAGTCACTGCGTTTCCGTTTGGCTAGGGACAAGAGCTCCTAAAGGAAGAAGGAACAATGAGCTTTGTTCAACAGAGAAAATTATCTTCAAATGGCAAAATATACGCATTACTTGAACTAGTCATATTTAAATACTTCTAATCCAAGAATACCACTAGAAGTTGTTACCTAACTATGTTGCCCGAGCTCCTGGGTTTTCAAATTATTGGTGAGAAATGCTCTAAATTGAGTTTTTCTTAAATTATCTGTACATATCTTATATGTTTATATTTATATGTTTTATATTTCTAAAAAATAAAAAGCAGTTGGGAAACTAAGCTGGAGGTTATTCCAAATACATCACTATATTGTCTGAAAACCACACAGTTAATGGATGGCATTAATCAACATCTTATTGGACCAAGCTTTGCAATAAAACTGCTCTCATTGGTCTAAGTAGCACAGTTACCATTACCTCCATGACTGTTAACCTTATTACAACCTGGACCTTTAGCAGACCATAACTACAAAGATGAGGTTTGGTTTTAGATGAATTCTTATCTTCTTGTGCCAGAAGAGTCCCATGGCATATAGTAATCATATGCTGGCGTTCATAACTTGTCAGTTCTATTCCAAATGGGCTATCTTTACTGAAAAATCTAATTAAGTTTGAGGCAACTTTTATTTTTCTAGTAATTAAAGCAGAGACCTAGGACTCAGGACTCTTCTTTCCAGTGTTACACAAACTAGGTGTTTAGCTAACTGATGAATTTACTAATTTACTAGTGTTTACAATCTGTTCGTTTCTGATGATAAAAGTGAGGTAACAGAAGAAACATAAGACATGGCATGATCCTGTAAGAAAAGGATTAGAACACTCAAACTCAGTTTAAGCTGAGGACAGCAAAGGAAGATAAGGTAAAGGAATCTGATGGGGGTGTTTGGGCGTAGTTTCATTTTAAGGTATACTGAGGAAAAGAAAAGAATCGAAGAAGGTATAAGACTACTGATTCTTACTTAGCTCCTGTTTTCTCTGCCAAGGAGAATGACTTTTGACTATAAAGGACAGAACACAAAACGGACAAAAGAGAGTTGATACCCAAGATAAGTAAGGAGATAGCAAAAGAGAACTTAGTTGCTCTTGACAAATTTGCACAAAAGAGAAGAGAATGAAAACTGCCAACAATAAGCCAGTAAGCTTGACTTTAATTCCTGGGAAAAGCCTAATATCTAGAAAAGGCTTTATCAAGAACAGATTAACCCCATTTCCTTTTTTTTCCCCCTGGCAAAGTTACCAAAGTGTCAGACAAAAGAAAAGCTATATAGTTTACAGGCTAGATAGTTATACAATTAGAATTTGGAAATGGCTGAATGGCATAATTCAAATATTATTCACGAATGATTCAATGTCAACTTGTAAGGTTTCTCCAGTGGTGTTCCCAAGGGATATATGATCGACTCTGCTATTTAATACGTTTATCAATGATTTGGATAAAGGCAAAGAAGACATTTTACCAAATATGCAGATGGCATACAGCTGGGGGGTGCAAAGGTAGAGGGAAAGGAGAACTACCATAATGAGTAACAGAGTTAGGCTCCCCAAAGGGAATGACAGGCTAAAAACCTAGGCTAATTCTAATAAGATTAAATTTAGAAGGAATATATGTAAAGAGCCTGGGCAAGTCACTTAACCTCTCACTGTTCTCAAAATTGTGAGAACGTGCCAACTTGCACTGGTAGGGGTAATTTCATCACCTGAAACTTCCCTATACTATTGAAATCACAGGTCTAATTCCTATCCCTACATGTAAATCTTACACTTGAGTTAAAGAAAATGAATTCAAAATACAAGATGAAGTAAAATTAAATAGTAGTTTATCAAAGAAATACCAGGTTTTTTACAGATTATAAGGTCAATATGTGTCAAGAATGATATAGTAGCCAAAAAAAAAAAAGCTAAACCATCATAAGTGACTTTAGAAGATGTACAGCTTCTAGGAATAAGAAGGTGATAGTACATTATACTCTACCCTGGTCAGACCACATAAGTAATATTGTATTCAGTTCTGGCCATCACATAGTCAAAGACATTGGGCCTTAAGTTTATGCCACTTGAGTATCAACTGAAAGTTTAACCTGAAGAACAGAAGGGGAAGGGAGCAGGGCGGTTTGGTGATACATGATATCTGTCTTAGAATATTTGAAAGCCTGTTTGTTGGAACAGGAATTATACTGGTTCTGTTTGACCGTAGGGAGAAGAAGAGCAATGACTAGAAGTTACAAAGAGGCAAATATAGGTGTGGTGTAAGGAAAAAGTTCAAAACAATTAAGAAATACCACAAAATGGACTGAGCTACCTTCAAAGGTTGTACATTTCTTCTCACTTCAGCTCTCTGAGCAAAGACTAGATAGACATTTATCAAATATGTTGTAATGGAGATTCTTTTCAAGTATGAACTGGAATCCTGGAAGCAAACTGGAGAGACAGAGACAGAGAGACAGAGAGAGAAAGAGAGAGAGAAAGAAAGAGAAGACGGAACAGACCCAGGGATCCCAGACAGAAGGGTGCCATAAATATCAAAATTTCCACAGCAACCCTTTTTGTGCAAAGAACTAGAAATAAAGCAGGTGCCTATTAACTGGTAAATGGTAAAAACAAAATGTGACACATAAATTTACTGAATTATAAAAAACAACAACTATGAAGAACTGGGAGAAGCATCAGAAAACATGTGATCTGATGTAAAGTGAGGTACACATTACCAAGAAGATAATATACACACTGGTCACAACAATGAAAATGTGAAGTACAAATACTTGAAGGCTGTAATTATGAACAAACCTAGCTCCAAAGAAGAAAATGCACCTCCCTCCTTTCTCTGCAGAGGTGGGGCACAATGGATATGAAACATTATTTATAATGGGCTCAGTCAATATAGTTTTGCTGAACTACTTTATTTTTTTCTCTTTCATTTTTTGTTAAAATAGAGATGGCTCTCCCTATGGATAGGAGAAGAGGAAGAAATATTTTAAAATGAAGGCGATATTAAAAACAAGAGTTATCAGCAAAATATATTTTTTTAATGGATGGATTAGATGGCTTCTGAAGTTTCTTTCAATTTTGGAATTCTATGATTCTATCACTATTTCACAGACCCAAATTGGTAATCTCAACATTCTCACCACATACCTCTGATTAAATTCATTCAGGTGATAGAAATATAGTTTAGTAGAGGAATGGCACTTTCAGTAATGATATCACCACCTACATATTCTCTACTCTTTCTTCCATAAGCACCAAAAAAGAGGCTACTCAAGCATGTTTAAACATAGTTCTGTTATACTCATGGTTGGAGAGAGATGACTATTTTTTTGCCTTAATTTATCCACCTGTAAAAGAGGGAAACCTGTAACTCAGATGTGTCAAGAGTATTACAATTCAGTCACTACAACTATCATGTCCTTTGGGTGCCATCCATACAGGCTGCTTATCAAATCCTGTGACACAAAATAAATGATAATAAATTGTGACAATGTATTTTATCTGTCCTTCATAACTTCCTAAGAGGTCATTTTCCTCTTGGCCAGGAAAGTAATAAAATAACCCTCTCAGGTCAATACCACCTGCTCTCTCCTTACTTTCCTAAGAGTCTTGAAATGTTACCTTCTACAACAGTGGTTCTCAACCTTCCTAATGCTGTGTCTCTTTAATACTTGTATGTGGGCGGACCCGCCTGGAGACAGAGGAGCTTTGTCTCGGTTCCTAAGACCACTGGAAATACATGTTTTCTGGTGGTCTTAGGTGACCCCTGTGAAAGAGTCATTCGACTCCCAAAAGGGTCGCGACCCACAGGTTGAGAGCCGCTGCTCTACAATATCACAGAGAGCTGGCATACCAATTCCATGGAAAGAAATAGGACCAAAGAAAATTCCACTCTCTCATACCAGAAAATCATCCCTATACACCTAAACCAAATCAGAGCAGTGTCTGGGGATATTTATGGCTTTTGCTATCCCTGAAAGCTTTGGAATAGTCTATGTAAGGATGCAGTCTCTTCAGGAAGGCTGCAAATAATAACTGCTAGCTAGCCTCTATAAAGCATCCCTACAAAGGGCTTTACAAAGATGATCTCATTCGGCAATCGAGGAAACTGAGGCAGGCGGTAGTTAAATGACTTGCCAAGAATCACAAAGTAAGTGAGACTGAAATTGAACTCAGGTCTTCCTGACTCCAGGTCCAGTATTCTTTCTCAGCCTTTACTATAATTTTTAATACTACTGATAAATAAATAACTCAAGTAACCTTGGAAGCTAGTAGAAAATAGCAACCAGTAAATCATCCTTTCCAGGAGGTATACAAATATAGTAAAACTCTATCATAATACAGATGATTGATTGATTTAGATGAACTTCATCTTATCTAAAACTTTAATTTTTCCCAATTCCAAGCACAGAACTTTGCACAAAATAGTCTCTTAAAAAACACTTGTTGGATTTTGAATGATTTGCATATACCAGTCAAATCATTTTCTCTGAAATAAAACATACCCTAAAATTCTCTTACTGGCTAGCCAGCAATACAGAAATTCATCCCACCTCCATGCTACAAAGAAGTGCTACTTAAATATTAAAAAATCAAATTACCAAGGGGTATGACCTTAGGCAAGTCATAACATCTATGGGTTCCAGGTAACTCCCTAGGACTTATTTACTAAGCCATAGATGGGTCACTATCTCATAAGCAGAGGGAGCTGTCATATCAGGAAGTTCTACATTGACAAAATCATTTATGTGCTTCTGGGGTTCTGTCCAGTGCCTGCACTTCCCTCACTCTGGTTTACCCAACAGTAACCAGGCTATCCATTATCTACAAAGATCTATACATGCCTTTAAGAGACAAGAAATATAGGGAGACAACATTAAAAAAAAAAAAGAGGAAGATCTACATAAAACATATGAGCTTCTGTAGTTCAAAGACTTCTTGGATAGCTTCTTTAATATCACTAATGAATCATATTTATCATTAAATAGAAAGACAAGAATTCTACCACCAAAGAAATCCTTGAAGAAGTCTATTCACAACAGATTGATATTTCACCTAAGCTCACTTCATACCACCTTCTCCATATTCCATTACCAGCCAAACTAGCTTATATATTGCTCTGTGAATTTTTGCATGCCCTCTCCCATTCTGTACCTTTGTAAAAGTCATTCTCTATGTATAGAATACACTCCTTTCTCACTATTACCTTTTAGAATCCTTAGCTTCCTTCAGGTTTCAACATGTGAAGACAACAAATTTTAAGATCTTTGCTTTACAAGTCCTCTATTCATCTTTTGCAAATAAGTTAGAAAAATTAACATTTAATATCAGAAACAATCTCCCATACTTTAAAGAGAACTATTTATTTCTCTTTCTCCAAGGATTTCAAATTTCACCTTAAACTCCTTGACTATATAAAAGTAGGATGTGGACTCTGCTATTCTAAACACAAACTACTTTTAATACTAAAGAAATTAGGATTTTAAAATACTTTCACAATGAATGTCTCTATGAAAACAAGGTGTCTCAAGAATATTTAGACATGACCTGACACTAAACAAATTGTGAACTTTCAAATATTTACAATCTTGTTGGTGAGTCAAAAGAACATGCATGAAACAAGTAGGTAACAATACAAGACAGTAAATAATTAAAGGTTAAATGGTGTGATTCAAAATACAAGCATCAATGGGAATTCAGAGAAAAAGAAATCAGGCTAAAGGAGTTGGTAAAGTAAGAGGCAGTAACAAACAAAGTAGAAACAAACTAGGTGCCCATCAATGGGGAAACAGCCACACTATGACACACAAATGTAATGGAATATTAGCGTACATTAAGAAATAATGAACAATTCAGTGATGCTTTAGAAGATTTATATGAATACAGAACAAAATAAGTGAAACCGGAATAATTTATACAGCAACCACAATACTAAAAACTTTGAAAAATGTCAGAATTCTGCTCAAAGCAGTAGCAAAGACTTTAGAAATCAAAGTCAAAAAGCATTTGTTAAGGGCCTACTATGTGTCAGGCACTCTGCTAAGCTCTAGAAGACACTGATGGTGAAGCTCCCTCCCACCTTCTGGCACAAAAGTGATAAAATGAACCATACATTTTCAGACTGACCCAATGAATTGATTTATTTTGCCTAACTTACATTTATTTGTTCTAAGTGAGGGTTCTATTTGGTCGGATAAGGCAAAGTAGGTATTAAGTTAGTATGAAGTGCAAGTTGTTTAAAAAAGAGAGACAAAAAATATACAGAAAATAAAGCTCAGAAGGGGACACGGAATCAAAAAGAAAATTTGCTATTACTTTGTAAAATATAACATGCACTTTTAAAAACAAATTGTAGATAGATAACAGAAGTTCATTATCATTCATGCACAATTCTTTTTTGGTCTTTTTTGTGTATTCACATTTATGGTTTCACATCTAATCTTTTTTTGTTCTTTATGTATTAGAAAATCAATCAATAAACATTTATTATATACCTACTATGTATCAGGTGCTATACTAAGCACTGGGAATAAAAAAGGGGCAAAAGACAGTCCCTGCCCTCAAGGAACTAACAATTTAATGAGAGAGACAACAAGCAAAAAAATATGTACAAAGCAAGCTATATACAGGATAAATAGGAGATAAATAACAAAGGTAAGGCACTGGAATTAAAAGGGGCGGAGGGGTGGGGGAGGTGGGGTGGGAAGAGGAAGGGAAGGCTTCCAGTAAAAGATGAAATTTTTGTTGGGGCTTAAAGGAAGTCAGTGAAATAAGTCAGTGCATAAGAGAGAGTTCCAGGCATGGGAAGGAAGCGGGAGTAAGAGCTGTGTCTTTTAATAGGAACAGCTAGGAGGCCAGGTGTAGAAGACAGGTGGGGGGCTAGCTTGCAATGCCAAACAGAGCATTTTGCATTTGATTCTAGAAGTAGTAAGAAGCCACTGGAGTTTATGGAGGGGAAGGGAAGGGAGTGGGGATGTGGGGATGTGTGTGACATGACTGAACCTGTACTTTGAGAAATTCACTTTCGTGGCTAAATGGAGGATGGATTGGAATGGTAAATGACTTGAGGTAGGCAGACCTACCAGCTGGCTATTTCAATAATTATGGTATAAGGGGATAAGGGCCTGCACTAGAGTAACAACAGTGTCAAAGAAGAGAAGGCTATATTTCAGAGATTACAAAGGTGAAATTGACAGACTTTGGAAACAGATTGGATGGGGGGAAGGAGTGTAGGAGTGAGACTTAAGAGTGTGAGATCGAGGGTCTGGAAGGATGGTATTGCCCTCTACAGTAATATGGAAGGTGCTTGTGGTGGGAGATGTATCAGGGGCCAAGCAGAACAAATTTATAATCCATCTTCCATGAGATAACCATTCAAATATTTGAAGACAACTATTATGTTCCCCTTAAGTCTTCTACTCTCCAGAATAAACACCGCCACTTTTACAACATTTCTTTCAGCCCCCTTACCACTCTGGTTGTTGTTTGGTGAAGCCTTCCAGTTTATCAATGTCTTTCCTAAAATGTGCTTCTCAGATCTGAAAATAATACTTACAGAGGTGTTTTGACTCTGCAAACACAGAAGTACTATTACTTCTTTTACTGGGGATAGCAGAAACTGTCCTGATTTGGAAGTGTGATAGATGGTGCAGACAGTGTCCAATTATGAAGGACTTTTAGGTTATAATTAACTATTGTCAGAATTTATAAACTATATACATTTAAGTTTAGAGGTTAATCCTCCTCCTTCTCCTACAATACAACTTCCTATGAGAATCTGCCTAGAACTGATAGCTTCATGCCACCTTGCTTTTTCTGATACTGCCCAGCTGTTAGTGTTTTCTTTCTTAAAATTAATTTTTGTTTATTTAGGTCCATGTTGCACCCCAACAGAAGGGCCAAGGGCTTTTTTCACTTTTTGTCTTTCTATCCCTAGGATCTAGTTAAGCATATTCAACATAATGGATGCTTAAGATATGTATGCTGAATGGAACTTACATAGAAACATTCTTCAGCAAAACTACAAGTTAAAAACAGAGCTCCAAGAGAAAAATGCAAAAATAAGTGATTCAACTACCACTGTTTATTTTCTGGCTACCCTTCTTTCTCCAATATAGAGCCTAATTAAAGAATCATTTGTTTAGGACTCATTTACTAAAACGGGGTCTATGTATGAATTAAAACAAAACTGTATTCAGCCAGGATACCATTCAAATACCTATGTGGCAAAACACAAGCAACTTTCTCCTCCCTTTGCACTGCTGTTCAAAAAAAAAAAAAAAAAAAATCAAAAGAAATCAGCAAATAGATTCCACTAATGCAACATTAGTTGCAACAAAGACTAAAATGTAAAACTCTAACATGACACTTCTCACACACTGCAGGTTCAGATTGCATTTCAAAATGTGTTCTCCCAAAATGTGAATATGACACTGAATAAGCAATATTACTTTTAAATTTTGTTTTTTTCTTAGCCCGTTTATAATAATAACAATTTTAACATATAATTACAAAAGGGTTTCTTAAAAATACTTATGGACCTAGTCTCTTAAAGGAAATGTAATTAATATTATTAAAAGTTATAAGCTCCTTGAGGGCAGGAAGACTTGTATTTGTATCCAAGAAAACTTCTTAAAAATATTCATGGGCCTATTCAAAGGTAAATGTAACTGAAGCTACAGCAAGTTATAAATTGCTTGAAGGGAAGGCCCTATCTCAATTTTGTATTTGTAGCCCCATAATAGTCCCTAGCACATAGCAGAAACAAGGAGTACAGAAAAACAGGCTAACAGCAATATAACCATAAAGAAAACAAGAAATTTATAAATAAATGTACAGGATGGGTTCCCATCCTGTGGGCTTCAGGACTCCTGGAAGGAGGGAGGGGGGGAGAGAAAAATGTCATGGAATTATTGCAAGGAGTGTAAAAATGTACTGTGAAATGTACTGTGAAATTTTAGGTCTCATACTCAGAAATATTGGGAAGGATTTTAGCATATGTATAAAAACACCACCAGAAACTGCACTAATCTCTAAAATAAATAACTTAGGCTTCTTTTTTCTAGCCCCTCTGATGCTATTTATTTCATAATGACATGGAGCCAAAATACCAACCCAGAAAGGGAGGCACACCATTTTGGTATAGCTAGAAGCCAGAAGGCCAAGGGTTTTTATTAAAAGTGTGAAGGTTCTTCGAAAGAATCCAACTAAAGAGTTTATAGATTTACCTAATTTTAAATGTGGCTACACAGTCTATTTGATTTCTGCTTACTAAAGCAGATTCTAAGGTTCCTGTGCTTAAAAATTTTTTCAAGCTATATAGCAGGGATTGCTGAAACACACACACACACACACACACACACACACACACACACACACACACACACACCCTCAAATTTTTTCAGGCTATCCTGGCTTAATCCTACACTTAAGTTTCAACCCCCCTATTCCCTATTTTTTGGAAATAGTAGAGATAGGAAGAGATAGATACAAGAGACATGAACGTGAAGTAAAAAACTGTTCCCACAATTATGATTTGATTCTACCCAAACAAGAACCTCCTCTAACTTCAGTTGGCCTTAGAGATGTCACAGAAGGACCAATAATCACAGAAGCTTAAACATCATTTGCCAGGTTACTTCTATGTTTACACTTTGATGTCCCTGCAACCTTGGAGCATACAAGCTGAGAAAGTTTTTTAAAAAAAGAGAGTTGAGTGGGTTTCCTTCAAATCTAATTTACTTACATAAAGTTTATAAAACTATTCAACTACTGACTGGAGTGAACAAAAAGAGACTAAGATCAAAGAATTTAGGAAGCACTGGCTTCACTGTCCTTTGTTAAAAGTCAATAAGCACTTATTAAACACCTACAATATTCCAGGCACCAGGAGATACAAAAAAAGCAAAATACAGTCAGTCCCGGCCTTCACTGAAGTCCACAGTCTATAGGGGAAAACAATATGCAAACACCTATATACAAACAAGGTGGCTACAAGAAAAACTGGAGATTATTTTAGAGGGAGGACCCTAACATTAAGCAGGATAGGGAAAGTGGAAGTAGTATGACTGCAGAAATGCTCACCTAAAGGAGCCATGCTTCACTCAGAGAACCAGCTCTACCTTATCAAATCACAGATTTCTGATCTTGACACTAAAAAACTCAGTTATACTTCATGGCTCAGTACCTTTTCCACAAGGACCAGGACACAAAACAACTGCATCTCAAACTGTTTAGTTCATCAGGAAAAAAAGTTAAACTGAGTATTAAACTAACAAATAAAATGCCTAGAATGCCTAAGATACAAAAATAAGGTAAAGTACCAAATTTTTAAAAGTACTAAAAGTACTGTTCTAAATTGCAGATTATTCAGACTCTCTCCTTCCTGAAGGCTTGTCTGATGAATGCTTTATGCTGGGCTCCCAGTAAAGAACTCAATAAATGCTTATTGATACACTACTTATTAGCACCTCTATTAGTGGGTACATGTACTGGGGAGCAGAATTTTTATTTTCTTCTTATCACTGATTTTTAAGGCTAATAGTGGCAGAAGCAGAGACGACTGAATTAAATGAACAAATCATTTTACTTCTCTGGGTCTCAGTTTCCTCATCTGTAAAATGAGGAATTAGGGTTAAATTTCTAAGGTCCCTTTTCTATTTCTAAATCCTATGAGTTTAAATGTCGATGCCCACCCAGAAGGTATCTGTGGCTGAAGCCCATCTTCTGGATGTCCCAGACAACTCTTCTTACCTTCACAACATTCTTGAATCTTTCATATAATTTTTCAAAACTTTGCAAAAATAAAACAAAATGTGTGTGTGTGTGTGTGTGTGTGAGAGAGAGAGAGAGAGAGAGAGAGAGAGAGAGAGAGAGAGAGAGAGAGAGAGAGAGAGAGAGAGAACTGGACTTCCACACCACTGCTACTTCCTCCTTACCTCCCATGGCAAGTATCATGTTCATTCACCAAAAGGACAGGCATCTAGCAAGTGGGCTGGGTGTCTTAGAACTATCTTTTTCATTTTTATGCTAGTTTCCTCTAAAGTGTTTAAATATTTTACTGACACTACACCAAATAGTCCTATTTTACAACTTGCAAATATTAAGACTTTAATCCTCCTAGTTCCCAGTTAAGGCTCTATTTACCAACATTTTCCAAACTTCTGCTGACAACCCTAAAATCTGCAACAAAACAGATTCTGCAACAAAAAATACTCTATTTGAATATGAGATTCCCCTCCATTTATGTCACCAAATAAAATTTTCTTTGTTTCTTTTTCTCATTCTTTCACCTTCAATTCCAAAATAGCCCTTGCTTCCCTCTCTTCAACAACCCCTGTAATCCCCAAGCTTCCCCTCCTAATATCTCTTGATCCTGAGAGTTTGGGCCTCAACAAAACAGACTGTCCACTCCTACTTTAAGACCAAGTTTCTACAGAATCCATTGTGGGAATGTACTAACAAGTTCACTTTTCAGCTTCCCTTTCTTCCTAGAATTTGTCAATAAAACACAGAAAATGTTCTTCCCACTACAGCTTAGTTTCTGGCATCGTGACTACTTTCTCCCTACAGCACTTTCAAGAGTAAAGAACCAGCCCAGATAACTCCAAAGCCATTAGGCTAAAAGTTGTTTTTTAATGTCTCTTGCATAAACCCCAAGTAGGAAAGGATTCTGGGATGCCTGAGTAAAAAAGTCCTCCCATAAGGCCTCTGCCACAGGCCCTCCATGCCATCTTACAAAACTGTCCAGGGCTGTACACAGCATCTGACCTGCTTCCTTCTCTCGTTACTGTTAACTTTGTTTTGACATCCCATTCGGGGGCCTTCCCAACCACAAATTGCCCTGGTCTCCAAAACTCTCCGGAACCACAACCAAGCCCCGTTTCATCTCTCTGCCTGGCACATGCAGAAGGACCGCCCCCCCCATACCCTGTCCAGAAACAGTCTGGAGTATGCCCTCAGCGTCCCAAGTCTCCGGCCTGCCAAACTCGAACCTCTACAAACACTCGCACACACTCACCCTCACTCATAGAAGCCTCCCAGCCTCGGGGAGGAAGAAGCAGCGCTACTTCCTAACTCTTTCCTCGGGGCTGGAAAGAAAGAGCCCCCCGGGGAGTGATGGGGGGGGCTGCCTCCACTCTCGCCCGCTCGCCGCCCCCAGCCCTCGGGTACCCCGGCACAGACCCCCTCCCCCAGCTCCCCGGCCCCTGGTGCCCCGGGGCGCTTCGCTCCCGTCCCCGCCCCACCACCTAGGTTCACGGCGCCAAGTACTCGGGGACTCCAGCTTCAGGCCCGGGCCGGGCTCCTCCGGGCCCGGGAGCCCCAGAGAAGGGCTGAGGCGGGTAGGAGGAGGGGAAGCCGGCAGAAGGGAGGGAGGGCAGGGCGCTCGGAGGTGGAGGCCCCGCGGCCCGGCCCTGGCCCCGGCCCGGCCGCCCCTCCGCTCAGCCCTTTCCTTCCCGCCTCCGCCGCGGCCTGCCCCTTTACCTGATCCAGGTTCTCGTCACTGCCGCTGTCCTCCGTGTCCGAGTCGATAACAACGCGGCCTTTCCGCTTCTTGACCATGGTGGCACCCCGGCTCCCGCGCCGGACGCCGCCGCCCGGACTCCCCTCTCGCCCGCCAGCCAGTGCGACCGCCACCGCCGCCGCCGCCGCTCGACCCACACAAAGGCGACCGCGCATGCGCGCTCCTCTCCGCCGCCAGGCCCCGCCCCCTCCCCTCTGAGGCACGCCGTTCGCCCCGCCCCGCTGTCGCCGTGAGATCCACCCCCTTTACCCGACGGAACGCGAGGGGGAGTGGGGGCGGTGTTCGGGAGACCGAGAGGAGGCGCGGAGAGCGAGGGGCGGGACTGGCGGCGTGGGGAGACTGTTCTGCCGGCGCTCCCGCGTGCTGTTTCATCCAGGGGACCTTTCTAAGGGGCACGGCTAGCTAGACGCGCTGCAGGCGCCTTTTATTCATGGGAGACTCCTTTGAGATCACACCTCGGGAAAAAACTAGGAAGACCTGTGAACTCGAGTCGTGGGTGGAAAGCTGACTCTAAAAGCACATGTTAGCACGGTGGGGCGGGGTGAGGCGGGGACTAGGTGGGCAATCAAGAATGCCTCGCATCTGCCAGGCCTTCCTTCCCCTTTCCCTCACCCCCCCCCTCCCGCTTTTGCGTGTCATCCCTCCAAGATTCCTTTGCATTTACACTGTATACATCTTGTATGTACATAGTTATTTGCAGGTCGCCTTCCCCATTTGCTCTTGGAAAGTAGTTTTTGCTTTTCTTTATATCCCATCCCGCGTTTACCATGATGCCTGGCCCGTTGGAAGTGCTTAATAAAAGCTGGTTGACCTTACTTAATAATCGCATATATAGATAATAGATATATGCATACTTAAATATATTAAAGTTGTGTTGTGTGTATTTCGTCATCATCATTGCCACATTCTTCAGAATAGGGTTTACTAAACAACTTCATTGTTCTGGTATTCTCACGGATTGTCAATGTATTCCAAATTTAATAAAGATGAAAAAATTAATGTACATAAAGAAAGAAATACAGTGGTTCTCATGAAACTAGGAATTACATTATTTCAAAAAAGGGTTCCATCACAATTCTCCATATTTTTTCCCCAGGGATTTTATGCTGCAACTGCTATTTTTATGAAGTATGTGTGTGTTTTGATTCTGCTTTCTTCATTCTTATCACTTCCTATGCCTTTCCAAACGTCATTTTCCTATATTTATTTCTTTTGGCATAACATCCCATTGTGCACGTGTATAACAATTTGTTTTGCCATCCCCATAGATGATTGGTTGTTTCCAGTTTTTTCCTGTTAAATATAATGCTACAATAAATAAGATAATCTTCCTGAGCACTTTCTACTCTTTCAGTTCTGAAAGAGGTGAGATAGAGGAAACAGGAATAGAGTCCTTTCCATGTTGACCCATTCATTCCCCTCTACTCCAAACTGACAATAATAACTCATGTTCCTCTAGCCCTGAAAGATTTGCAAAGTGCTTTTCCAGTGAGATAATTTATGTAAAGAGCTTTATAAACCTTAAAGCACTACATCAATTCCAGCTATTATAACATAAATTGTTTCATTTTACACTCTAATCAACCCTGTAAAGTGGTATTTTGCAGAAGAGGAAACTAAGACTTAAAAGAGTTAGTCGAATTTCCTAAAGTAAATGAGTACCTGAGGTCGAATTCCAACCCATACCTTTTGCTTAGAAGTTCAATATGCAATACACTGTATCACCCTAAATATCCTTCCCTCCAGATGCCCCTGATAGGGGAATGGCTGAACAAGTTGTGGTATATGATTGTGATGGAATACTGTTGTGCTCTAAGAAATGAGCAGGATGCTATCAGAAAAACCTGGAAATTGATACAAAGTGAAGTGAGCAGAACCAGAAGAACATCGTACATTGTAACAGCAATATTGTATGATGACCAACTGTGAATGACAGCTATTCTCAGCAATATGATGATCCAAAACAACTCTGAAGGACTTATGATGAAAAATGCTATCTGTCCCCAAAGAACTGCTGGAGTCTGAATACAGATAAAAGCATAATTTTTTTCACTTTATTTTTCTTAGGGTTTTTGGGGGGTCTGTTTTCTTTTTACATGACTAATGGAAAAATACTTTGTGTGACTACATATATATAACCTAAATAAATGAATATCCTCCCCTTCATCCCTTACAATTCTATTATCATCTGTCTACTAACACTAAAATTTCTCAGAAGTATTTTGCATATACACCAGAAAAATGGCAGTATGCCACAATATTTATACCCTTTTATTTAGTTCTATGAATATCTTAAAAAAGAGCAGAATGGTTTCATCAAGAAGAGGTCATTCCATCTTACTGGCTTTTGTTTTATTTATTGTTTTTGTTTTGTTTTTGCAAGTTACCAGGTACATAGATAAGGAAAATAACCTAAATATAGGCAAGTAGTTGGCATAGAAGCAATTAGGCGGTTCACTGCTGGGCATGGAGTCAGGAAGACCTGAGTTCAAATGTGGCCTCAGATACCCAGCTGTGTGAACCTGGGCAAGTCGTTTAACCTCTATTTGCCTTAATCCACTAGAGAAGGAAATGGCAAACCACTCCAGTATCTTTGCCATGAACCCTGGGCCCCCCCCCCCAAGGAGTCATAAAGCATAGTATTTGCCTGAAGGACTGAACAACAACAAACATTGGCATAATGGATAGAATGCTGACCTTTGATTCAGAAAGACTTGATACAAATCCTGCTCCAGGCATTTTACTGGCTTTGTGGTCCTGCATAAACCATTTAATTTTTCATCTGTAAAATGGAATTAATAAGAGCCTTCACCTTAAAGGGCTGTTGTTAAGAATCAAATAAGATGATATTTGTAAGGCACTTAAAAGTGCTCCAAAAATGCTAGCCATTATTATTTACATATATTTACAAAAGCAATGTTTTTTGGTGATATTGGCAAAATGGACAAATTTGATTTAGACCAAGTACAATTAAATGGATTTGGAAATGGACCTAAAAGAATAATAATTACTAATGGTTGCATATCAACTACTATATTCTAGGGCTAGGGCTTTGCTGTATTCTGTCCTGGTCAGATTACATCTAGAATATTGTACTTTAGTTTTGAGTTGGTCATTTGGAGAAGGATGATAGAATCAGAGATTTAGAGCTGAAATGGTCCTTAGAGATCATCACAGCACATCAATGAGTGGAAGAAAATCATAATTTGGGCACCTAGAAGGGTTTTAAGATCATGCCATGTAAGGGGAAGTTGAAGGCTTAGCTGGGAGAAGAGAAGGGATGTGGGGCCTGACTGCTGTTTTCAAGGGATCAGACTTGTTCTTCTTGGCCTCAGATACAATTCTTGGAATAATGAGAGGCAAGATTGAGGTTTGATTCAGAGAAGAAGCAGTATCAGGATATGGTGCATTCCGTCTTACTAGGGATCTTCAATCAAAGACTGACTGACCATTTGTCCTGTATATTGTAGAAGGGATTCCTGTTAAGGTATGAATTTGGTCTATTTGTTTTTTGTGCTGTAATAGTTTGTCATGTTACTGTATAACAAATAAACTTGTGGAACATTCCATTCCAAAACCATGTTGAGCAGTGTTGTGCAAGGCACTGTTTTTATACAATAAATGTATTTGGTTGACCAGACAACAGTGTGGCTATTTAAGGGAAGAGACGTTGCTTTCATACATCTCTGACAATAAGTTATTCTAAGGGAGGACTATGTTCTTGCCCCACTGTTCTCCCAGGGACAAACTCGAGATTCAGGGTTTATGGAAAAGTCTGTTCTACAGAAAGGTGTTGAACCCAAGTTGCAAAATAAGAACTATATTTCTGAATATGACTAACTTGAGATTCTGTTTTACTTGACTACACATATTAGTTACAAGCATTTTACATTTCTTTTTTTCCCTTAATGCAGAAGGAGGGGAGAAAAGAAAAAATATAAAATTTTGTTAATTAAAAATTATAATTAAAATTTTTTTTAAAACAGTCAGGTATAGTGGTGTATACCAGTAATCCTAGCCACTTTGTTCTCATCCCAATTGCGGCACTGAGGCAGACATAGTCAACCCATCTAGCCTGGCCTACCTGCTCAGGTGTGCCAGTCAGAAACAGCAGCCATGGAGAGAAATCAAGTACATGGTGTCCCATAGCAGCCAAGACATCCCAACTGGATGGTTCATGATAACAAAGAGGCGGCATAGCTAGACAGTCCTGCTTGGCTCACAAGTGGCTGATTTGCCACTCTAGTCAGCTTCTCAAGTTCCCCAGGGCAGATGTCTAGACAATATGTGAAGTCAAAGTAGAGTAGTGCCCAATGACCCAGGAAGTATTCTTTTGATTAGAGTCAGCCTTCATGTTGTCCTCCAGGAAAAAGTCATCCAAGCCCATAGATGCCTCTTGCAAGGCCTGTCTGCTGCTGCTACTGCTGCCAGCCAAGCTCTGCCCAGTCCACCCCCAAACAAGCTTGTTGCCTACAGGCATACAGTCTAACTTCCTCATTTTACAGATGAGATTCAAAGGGCTTGAGGTCACATAATAAATAAAGCTAGAATTTGAATCCAGTCTTTTGACCATAGATCACGTTCTCTTTCCACAGCCTCTCATACATATGCACATGTATTAAATTCATGTTGTATTTTTAGGCTCAAAGATCACTGCAGATGGTGACTACAGTCATGAAATGAAAAAAAAAATGCTTGCTCCTAAGAAGGAAAGCTATGGCAAATCTCAGCTTACTAAAAAGCAGAGACATCACCTTACTGACAAAAGTGAATCAACTTTCTGAGTTGAGGTATTGGAAAAGACTTAAGAGAGTCCTTTGGATAGCAAAGAGATCAAATCAATCAACACTTAAATTAATTCAAACTATTCTTTGGGGAGACAAACACTTAAGTTGAAACTTAAGTACTTTGGTCCCTTAGTGAGAGGACAAGATTCAATGGAAAAGCCACCAATGTTGGGAAAGATAGAAGGCAGAGAAACAGAAGGAATGGCAGAAGATGAGATGGACATGTCATGGAAACAACAAACATGAGCTTGGACAGACTTTAAGAGATAGAAGGACCTGTGTGCTACAATCCAGGAGGTCCAGGAGATCATAAAGAGTCAGACATGACTAACTGGCAACAATTTTTTTTTGTAGTCATTGTCACAGTCTTCAGAGAAAGTAATTGACTCTATAGGTGGGTCCCAAGTATCTGGGAACATATTGGAAAACTTACCTTGAGTTACAAAGTTAACCTTGAATTATAATACAAGCAGTAAGGCACAATAAATGTATTGGATACCGACAACCAACTAGCTTAGATGGTTAGCCCCACCAGCTGGGACCTTTGTCTCATAACATTTGTACTGAATCCTCTTGAAGATGCAAAAGAGGAATTCATGTGTAGATGGAGCACACAGAGAAAAATCTAGCAGAGTTTTGGTTTAGATGTCATTTTCTCCATGAAGCCTTCAATGATTTCCCCAGTTGAAGGTAAATCTTTCTTTTTTCTGAATTGTCATGTAACTTATCTTTTACCTCTCAAATGTTCATACGAAAGCCATTGTCACATTGTAATTATTCACAGACATAGTTTACCCTGAATAAGGTTAGTGCTGTAGCTGAGAAGAGTTGGATCCTAGGCAGAGAGGGAAATGGTACTTGGATAGGGAAGGTAATGAAGGGTTTTGGAGCATGTCGGTGAGAATAGGTCTTTCTGAGGATTCTGGAAAGGTAGGTGGTACTCGTCATCATTGTCTTCTTCTTCTTCTTCTTCTTCTTCTTCTTCTTCTTCTTCTCCTTCTCCTCCTCCTTCTCCTTTTTCTTCTTGTATTTTATTTTTTGCCAGTTATATGTAAAGATAGTTTTCAACATTCATTTTTTGGTAAAATTTTGAGTTCCAAATTTTTTCCCCTCTCTCCTTCCCTTTCCCCCTCCCCAAGGGAGCAAGCAATCTGATATTGGCTATATATGCACAATTATTTCCACATCAGTCATGTTGTGAAAGAAGAATCAGAACAAAAGGGAAAATCATGAGAAAGAAAAAACAAAAAACAACAAAAAAGTGAAAACAGTATGTATTGATCTGCGTTCAGATCCCATAATTCTTCCTCTAGATATGGATAGCATTTTCTATTACTAATCTTTTGGAATTGTCTTAGATCATTGTATTGCTGAGAAGAGCTAAACCAATCATGGTTGATCATCAATATTATTGTTACTGTGTACAATGTTCTCCTGGTTCTGCTCACTTCACTCAGCATCAGTTCCTGCAAGTCTTTCCAGGTTTTTCTGAAACCAGCCTGTTCATCATTTCTTATAGCATAACTACATTCATATGCTACAATTTGTTTAGCCATTCCCCAATTGATGGGCATCCCCTCAATTTCTAATTCTTTGCCACCACAAAAAGAGCTGCTATAAATATTTTTGTACACGTGGATCCTTTCCCCTTTTTTTTTGGTCTCTTTGGGATACAGACTTAGTAGCAGTATTGCTGCATCAAAGGGTATGCACAGTTTGGTTGCCCAGGTGATTGTCTTCTAATACTTCCCAATCATTTTTTCTCTTCTCTACCTTTTCTTTCTAAGCATTTTCCCTCTGTCACAAGCTTTATACCAAAAAATGGATAAGAAGGAAGTTCTAATTGTTGTGTTTTGAGGTCTTCCTACCTTCAGTTATCCCTGCCTTGAAGCCTAAAATTCTAACAGTAAAAATTCATCCTACCTGCTAAGCTGTTATGCTATAGGGTCAGCAAGTTGAGAATATAAATGTAAATAGTCCCGTAAAAGAGAAGATATCAAGGTGTAGGAGTCACATGTTTCACAAAATAGTGTGAAATAAACTAATCAAATAGAAGTCTTTTAATGTTAGAGGCAGAAGTAATCCTAGGTCTAATCTTCTAGTTTTACAGAGAGGGAAGCTGAGGCCCAATGTGATAAAGCGACTCTTGCTCAAAGGTCAATTATCTAGCAGCCAAGCCAAGACTGGAACTGGGTCTTTGGGCATTTACTCCACTGGTCTTTCCACTATATAGCTAGGCTTTCTTTGCTTATCATTGAAGAATGGAAGTTTGACAGGTAAAAGGAAGGAACATTTGAGGGTTTAGGGTGCAGCCCAGATAGCATAGATGTGAGTGGAGTGTCTAGCAGGTAGTTAGAGAGTACTTTCAGCCTTCTAGCTTGGGGGCAGAGGAGTTGAAGAAAAGCCTTCTTTTTCTCTTCCTCTTTCCTTCTTTCTATCATCTTACTTTCCTACTTTCTCATGTCTTCCTTTTTTCTTTTCCATCCTCAGCATCATAAATTTAAAACTAGAAGGGACTTTGGAGGCCATCCAATCCAGCTCCCTCAACCTCAAGTCTGCACTAAGTGACTTGCCCAGGGTCACATATCTACTAAGTATCCAGGGGTTATAGGCAGAATTTGAATTGAGGATTTCTGACTTCAGGTCCTGCCAGTGCTTTATCCATTAAATCACCAGCTGCCCTGAGCATCTCTACCCAGTCTGTTTCTCTCCCTCTTCTCTAATATGTTCTGTCATTTCTTGTCTCTCTTTTCTCACCTCCTTTCTTTCCCCACTATCACATCTTCAGGAAATAGACTGTTACAACCAGCCCCAAATTAAAAGAGAGCAAAATATGGACATTAAAAAAGACAAAATGGGGGAGGTCTGAAATGTGATATCCTATGTGTAAAACAAGTGTAATTCAGTTCAGGAACCCTGGGTCACTCGAATTCAGCCAACATTTATTTCCTTAGAGGTTTATGGAATTATTAAACCCTTTTTTTTGTCCAAGGTGAGATTCGGTCCTCAAGGATCTTATCCTTCAGATGTTTGGGGGTATGGGGATGAGAGCAGTACATAAATGATTATAATACAAAGTAGAAAAATCATTTACTCATATGTAAAGCCACCAGAATGAGAAAGTGACCTGCTTCTGTTGTTCAGGTCTTTTCAAGTCTTCATGATTCAATTTGGGGTTTTCTTGGCAAAGATTATCCAGTCATTTCAGTCATGTCTGACTCTTTGTGACCCCATTTCAGATTTTCTTGGCAAAGACACTGGAGAGGTTCAACATTTCCTTCTCCATGTCATTTTGTAGATGAGGAAGCTGAGGCAAATAGGGTGGAGTGACTTGCCCAGGGTCATAAAGCTAGGAAATGTCTGGGGCTGTATTTGAACTCATGAAGATGAGTCTCATTGACTCCAGACCTGGCAGCTTAGCAGGAGGCTAGAAAACTTCCAGGGGATGAAGTTCAAGGTTCATCTCATACTCATACTTGCTGTGTAAACCTGAGAAATTATCTCAGTGTTAGTTAGCTTTTGTATAAGTGCCCTAAGGTTTGAAAAGAACTTTACCTATGTTACCTCATTTGATCCTTAGAATGACTGGATGAGGTAGGGGCTATTATCATTTCCATTTTATAGATGAGACAACTGATGCAGGCAGAAATTAAGGGATTTGTCTAGGGTCATACAGCTAATAAAAGGCTAAGACTAAATGAACTCCAGTCTTCTGAACGCTTGACTCAACACTATATAGTTAGCTCGAAGCCATCAGATGCTGACAGATATTGGTAGAGGAAACTCAGCTTGGGAGGGTAAGGGGTGGAAGAAGAGGTTCTCCTCTAACAATGAAATCACAAGTTCAGCCCCTGTCCCCATCACTAAGTACTTAGGAGAAGTAGAATAGAATAAAGAAATTCTATCAAAGAAGAATCATTTTCAGTGAGTAGGAATAGGAAAGACTAATTGAAAGGTAGCATCTAAACTAGGAGATGAAGGAGAAAAATTTCAATAGTTGGCCATGGAGACAGCTAGGTGGCCCAGTGGATAGATAAATCCAATCTCATACTGGATTTACTCAATTTACTAGTTGTGTGGCCTTGGGCAAGTCACTTAATCCAAATTGCCTGGGGGGGGGAAGCTAGCCACAGGAGGGAGCATGGTTGAAGATCTGTATCCAAGACCTGCTTTAGAGAAGGTCTGCGACCCTGAGCAAATCTTTGAACCTTCCTGTGCCTCATTTTCTTCATCTGTGAAAAGGGGCTAATAGAACCTACTTCATAGGGTTGTTATGAAGATTATAGGCCCATCTATTTATTTATTTATTTGTTTGTTTATTTTTTAAATTTTATTGACTTGTTTATTTACTTTTAGGTTACAAGATTCAGTTCCAGAGTCACTTGAGTTTCAGATTTTTCTCCCCTTCCTATCCCCACCCCCTCCATGGTGGCATACAATCATGTATAGGCTCTGCAAACTCCTTCACATTGTACAATAGTC
>CM053598.1:154221752-154287328 GCA_028646575.1 Pseudocheirus occidentalis | reverse complement strand
AATGGAAGGAGATGTTTACATTCAGAGAAAGATCAGAGTTTAAAAGGAGACTGAAGCAACACATGCTATTGTTCTTTTCCATGTTTGGTTTTGTTTCTTTTTTTTTTCTTTTTTCCATTTGGTTACAACGCTTGTATACAACCAGACTATTGTACGATGTGAAAGTGTTTGCAGATCCTATACATGATTGTACTCCACCATGGGGGGGTGGGGAGAGAAAGGAGGGGAGAAAATCTGAAGCTCAAGTGATTCTGTAACTGAATCTTATAAACTAAAAGTAAATAAGTCAATAAATTAAAAAAAAATAAAAATAAATATTGTGAAGTACACCCACAGGGCTTCTTTTAGACTTTTTCCACTGGCCTTTTTAAGTTTTGGCAGCATTCATTGGCATTGCATGGCCTAAGGGCATGCATGCTTTGTGTTCAGAACCAAGGCTGTTTGATTTTGAATTAATTTTTCCTCTTTGCTTGTTCTGAAACCTTTTACTGTAGCCAGGTTTTCTTCGACCCTACATGGGGTTGAGACCCAGTTTAAGAAGCTCTGGAAGGTATTGGTTTAGCCTAATTTCTGCCAGACTGCTTTCCTAGCAGTTTTTGATCTAAACAAGGACTTTTCCTAAGTAATTTGTGTTTTTCACTTTATCAAATACTGGGTTATTGAATTCTGTTGCTTCTGAATTCTCACTAGTCTAGTCTTTCCATTGATCTTGTTCTCTATTTTTAAACCAATACCAGATGGTTTTGATGACTTCTGCTTTATAATACAGTTCAAGGTCTAGAAGTGTTTTCCCCCATCATCTATACTACTTTTAATCATTTTCTTTGATATTCCAGATCTTTTGTTTTTTTCCAAATGATTTTGTTATTTTGATGCATAGTAAATTTTTTTCTATCCTCTCAGTTTTATTTATGTCTTTGTTTTTTGAGTGTTTTTCTTGTAAGGGACAGGTTGCAGGGATTTGTTTTCTTATTCAGGCTGTCACTCATTTTTGTGTTAATTGATTGTTTAAATTATTTCACATTTAAAATTATGAGTTAGATTTATATTTTCCTCTGTCTCTAATACTGGTTTTTTTCAAGTTAGGATTTTTTTCCCCCTCTTCTGCTCTAAACATAGTATACTATGTTCATTTAGTTACTTTACCTTAAGCTTTTTTTAAGGTATTTCTGTTCCCACTGGCTCTCTTCCCCTCAACCCTGATACCTTCATCTTATTTGTTATTCTTTTTCCTTTGGGGTAACATGTAGTATTAATATTAAAAGCATAAAACTGGGTCAGCTAGGTGGTGTAGTGAATATAGTACTGGCCCTGGAGTTCAAATCTAGTAGTCTCAGACACTTAACACTTACCAGCTGCGTGACCTTGGGCAAATCACTTAACCCCAATTGCCCTGCCTTCCCCCGTCCTCCCCCAGAAAAGTATAAAACTGACTATAGCTCAAGAGAAATTTAATTTTCAGTTTTATTTATAAAAATCTTACAGAGCAGTAGAAATCTTTTTTAACAGGTTAGCTTAAGTATACAGTATTTTAATCTGACAAAGACTGCCAGATGTAAAATTCTGAAAGTCTAAAGGGACATGGCTATAATTCTAAGCAGCCACAATCTTTTATAGCCTTTGAATGAGACTAGATTACAAAGCACAATCATCTGGAAAACTAATTTGAAATAATATAAGAATTAAAAGACTCTTGTGAGCATGATACTTTTGCTTTAGTCTTGAAAGCATTCAGGGAATAAATGTGAAGCATGGCATCTAATAACAAATTAGCAACGAATATGTATTTATAGAGAACAGATTATATAAGGAAAAGTCTAAGAAAATATTGAAGCTTGATATTTTTTATATTGATGGTTACTCAATAAGGGTTCAGTATTTTTAGTTACTAAGTTCTCTACAAGTTCAGAGGAGTCTTCTATTCTGCCTTCTCTTTTTCTTCCATCATTTAAAATGTGAAAATGGTTATACCTGCAAGTTATGAAACCCTAGGACTAGAAGAGGATATATGACATTAAAAATTTGGCTCAAGGATTAAGAGGCTGGTATGCTTTATTAAACAAAAAAGAATTAGGGAAAGACCATTTTGGATGAATTGCCAGAGTTTATAAATGAAACATTTGTAAGCTGATCATATCACTGTTTCAATGATGGTGGTTAGTAGCAGGTTAATATGATAAGAAGGAGTTAGAACAGAGTTGGGACAGGCTGGATGAAATTTACAACAACAAAACAAATATAGAAATATTTACAGAAGCATAAAAGATTCATAATTAAGAATATCTACAGGATGTGCAGCAGACTGTTAGTCCCCAAGCACGAGTCCTCTTTGGATTCCAAGGATACCATCTTTCTTCTCCTTCCTTCTCTGCTCATGCTTCCTCCGTTGTTCTTCTCTGAGCATTCAAAGACAAGCACATATTTGAGATTCAGGAGCAACAAGATATCTTGCAGCAGTTAGAAAACCACTTTACCATTAGAGTAGTGTGAATGCCTAAACTACAAATATGCTAAATGAGGATGAAACTACAATATATAGTCTAATGAAAGTATAAAACTATGGAGATTTTCTTAATTTGAACTCCATTCTTCATTTGCAGTAACTTCTAACTGAAATTTAGCATTTCCATCAATTATTTAAAAACATTATTCTGAAAAGGACTCTGTAGGCTTCAAGAGAGGGCCAAATGGTTCCGGTACACACACACAGTTAAAGAGGCCCTTTATCGTCCCTATACTAAACAGTTAAAAAGTAGTGCTTCAGTAAAACATTTAACACAAGGACGGCATTTAAAATATGTTTTTACAGAAAAGTTCAGAACTAAACAGTCACAATAGTTACATACTGACCTGGTCTGGAGATGTGGCTGTTTGTAAGTTTTTTTGTGGAAGTCAATTCTTCTATTTATTGTCTCATTCAGAGCAGTATTTTCTTTAGATTCTCCCCATGGTTTCAGCCTCCCTATATAAGAGTAAAAAGAAATGTAGAAGTTTTAGTAGATGCTTTCATTTTTATTGCTGCCTCCTTAAGTAAAATAGTTTCTGCAGTACAGTTAGCTGTAGAAATGTATTGAGGATATAGTAGATATCAGCATAATATTTTTTTCATTGACTTGTTTATTTACTTTTAGTTTACAAGATTAAGTTCCACAATCCCTTGAGTTTCAATTTTTCTCCTCTGCCTTTCTCCTCCCCCCATGGCAGTGTGTGATCAATTATAGGATCTGCAAATACTTTCACTTTTGGACAATAGTCTGGTTGTATAGAAGGGTTGTAACCAATGAACAATGGGAAAAAAGAAAGAAAACCAAACATGAAAAAGAACGCTAGCATGTAGATTGCTTCAGTCTCCATTTAAACCCTGGTCTTTCTAGATCTTTCTCTGAATGTAGATACCTCCTTCCATCCTGAGACTTGTAGAGTTGTCTTATATCTATTCAGCATAATATTTTTACTCATCTCTCAATTTACAACCCATTTCCAGATTTTGTACGTAGTCCTCAATTGTGCTTTTACTTAGATATGTTGGTCTCAGATTCCTGTCTCTCTTTTACCTAAAATGTCCAAGTGTTACTCTGCACAAAACTAGGGTAACATTTTTCTATGCTAGTCACAGAAATTAAGATCCAAAGACAATAAAGAATCTATCACAAATGTTCCACTAGCTTTTGCTAGAAGATTTCAGGGAAGATCCTATTAACTTCACAGTTTTGTTAGAGGTTAAAAAGAATCTGAATTTAAACATCAAATAAAAATAAAATTTCCATAGCTTGTATGTGTATCTGCAAATAACTATTATGTGGGAGCTTGCTTTTCTTTTAAAGTTTAATAAATTCAACATATAACTTTCAAAGCTTTTTTGCTTGTCTGTGATTCCTTATGTTCTCAATTTTTGGGGTACCCTATCTTTAGTCTCTTTCTCCCTCTTAGGTCCCTCTCCCTTGGGGAACAAAAATAGAAAGAAACTGATTTGTTTCTTTCTGTCACTTTGTGGGCTCCATAGCTCTAAAATTTGTTTACAGTCATATTCTATAGGCATTTGAGGTGGTTGGGGGGAGGTCCCAGAATTTCCTGCTTCTACTCTGCCATCTTGGCTTCTCCCCACCATCAATTTTCTTTCTTTCAGGAAATAGGTAACATACTGGCATCATGGTTAGTCATAAACTGATTAGAGTTCTTAAGGTTTTGAAAGTTGTTTTTGACAGTATGATTTTTTTTGTACATTTACTATTGGGGCAGCTAGGTGGTGCAGTGAATAGAGCACCGGCCCTGGAGTCAGGAGTAACTGAGTTCAAATCCAGCCTCAGACACTTAACACAAAAAACTAGCCATGTGACCTTGGGCAAGTCACTTAACCCCAACTGCCCTCCAAAAAAAACAAACAAAAAAACCCCATTTATTTACTATTAGTTTACAACATTCAGTTCCACAAGCTGTTGAGTTCCAAATTTTCTCTCCCATTCCCACTTCCCCTCCATGGCAGCATACAATTTGATATAGGTTCTACATGAACCTTCACATTACACATTAGTTAAATTGTAAAGAAGAATTATGACCAATGGAATGAACAACAAGGAAGAAGAGACAAAACAAAACAAAATGAGAAAGAGAGCAAGTAGCCATGTTTCTCAGGAGAGTTGTAGCTAGTCAGCCAGGAATCAGACTAGCACCACACTAAACCAGTGGATGGCCTTCTTGTTTTTAGACAGTGGTTCTCAACCTTCCTAATGCCACAACCCTTAAGTACACATATGTAGTTGTATCTGCATGTGAGCGGATCCGCCAGACAGATACAGGAACGGTGTCTCAGTTCCTAAGACCGTCAGAAATGTGTGTTTTCCGATGGCCTTAGGCAACCCCTGTGACCCATGTGAAAGGGTCATTTGACCCCCAAAGGGTCGTGACCCACAGGTTGAGAACTACTGACTTAGAGGCATATTCTCTGCATGCCCTATCCAAAATATATAACATACCTTTGTGTGGCTCATAGCGAAGTGGACGTGAAAGACTTGCTTTGAGATCAAATACCGGTTTCTTATTACTGACCGGAGTCTGTGCTGCCTCAGCTGTGAACTTGAATGGTGTAACGGCTAAAAACCAAAAGAGAAACAGAAGACAGGTCAATAACACACAAATCACTCCCCATGTCCTAGACTTGTCAAAGTAATGGTGTCTTGTTTTGAGAAGCCAATATATTTAAGTAGTCTAAGCCTGATAAAAAGGGAAAATGGAGAGTCAATGAAAGATTATGTGGTAGAAAGAATAGCTAAATAATTAGCCACTGGGTCTTATTTTTCTGTTGTATCTCCCAAAACATATCTCATTATCTTCTCAGTCCTTCATTTGGTCAAGAATTTTCCTCTATTTGTAGTTTTTGTGTGTGTCTCCTACTCTCCCCTTGTTTATGATGTGACTTTTTATGTCAAAGTCAAGTATCCTTTCAGAGTTTATTTTGGCATTTGGCATGAGATGTTGGTCTACACCTAATTTCTACATGGTTGTTTTCCAGTTTATTCAACAGATTTTGTGGTGAAGTGAGTCCTTACTGCAATAGTTGGGGTCTTTAGATTTATTGAGAATTATGTAGCTCTGTTTGTTTGCTGCAGTGTGGCATATATTTATTTATTTTTATATTGTGCCAAATGGTTTTCATAATTATTATTTTGTACTATATAGTTAAAATTCTGGTACTGTTGAGCCCCCTTCCTTCTACTCGTTCCCTTTATTTTTCCTTAGGTTCTTCAACTTTTGTTCTTCCGGATGAATTTTCTTGTGATTTTCTCCTAGCTCTATAAGCCTTTGGTGGCTTGGGATGGTACCACATAAGTGGATTGATTTAGGTGGTGTCATATTAGTCTCCTCTGGTCTTGGGTCACTTTTCCCTGTCCATGCTTCCAAGGCAGGCTTTTCCTTTGTGTCCTCACTGACTCAGCACACAGTAGGTATGCAGAGCTAGGGTCAGGAGAGGAGCAGGGTTCAGTCCTTCAACTACCTTGATGGTCTTGAAGCTTGCACTCATCTGGCTTGTCTCTTTTTCTTTTTTGAACCAGACCTGTGATTTCACTGGCATGGGGAACCACTTATGAGGAAACACTTTCTACCAGACTGGCCCCTGCCATGGTCTTGGAGACTCATGTCAGGGCACAAGAGGTTAAGTGACAACCTGCCTGAATCTATATGTACTAAGAGACAGGACCCAAACTACAGTGTCCCTGACTTGCCCCACTACCTCAAACCAAGGCATTTTGGTCCATTAAACAAAGTGTTGTTTGCCTGCTGGGCTAAGATAAGGACAAGGGGGGAATGTTTAGGAGGCAGAAGTCTGAAGTTCCACTTGGAACATTTTGTACTCTTTCAAAATTGCCATCGAACCACCTATCATGACTCTCCAGGCTCTAGGAGGCCTGAGTTGTGAAGAAAGCCTCCAATGAATTAACTTTGTCTCTCCTGTTGTCTCTGTGTGGAGACCTTTGCAGCCTTCAGTTCATTGCTCCAAAGTACAGTCAGAAGTTGTGACTAAAGAGGACTGTACTCACTGTCTGTAGCATGGGGTTTGGTTGCATTTAGTTTAAGCTGAACTCTAGTTTGTACAATCTACTTCTGAATATAGTTCAAGGCGCAGAATTTATTCTGTGAGCAGCGGCCACTGTGGCACCTTCTGGACTTAGATCTTGCTGTGTTCATGGAGAGATTAGTAGGGACAGTGGCAGTATTTCTTCTAAGATATGAATGTTTGTGTATAACCTCTATCAGACTGCTTAGCTTCTCAATGAGGAGGGAAGAAGGGAAAGAATTTAGGACTCAAATTTTTAAGAAACAAATGTTAAAATTGTTTTACATATAATTGGAAAAAAGTAAAATATTAAAAAAAAAAGAATGAATTTAATATAGCCCTAGGTAGGTGATGCTCAGTCTCTGGGCCACACACACCTCTAGACTCTAGAAAGCAAGGTTGATTCAACGCCTATGAGCATCTGGCATTTCCCCCAGTAGGCAGAGGTTAATTTTTGTGTGAAATATTTGCTGTTGTGAATGTAACTAATATACATATAATATAATACCTGTTTTGAGAAACTCTGGGTGAACAAGTATATATAAAAAACTCGGGAAACTAGTTCGCTTAAAGATGAAGATTTGCAACACTTTTTTTTGTTAGAAGGGCAAGACAAGATAATACAAAGCAAAATTACCTGGGGTATGCTCACCCTTGGCTTGACTGGCTTCCTTTTCCTTATTCTTCACCAGGATGGCCTGGCATGTAGGCTGAGTGTCAAGCATGCTGATATATGGAGACTTTCTGGCTGGAGTCTTGGTAAGTGAGCGTTTATGCTCATTATCTTTAGTGGCCTCTGAGAACCTTAACAGGATAATACAACGGAGCGGAGCGCACTGTTACTGAGAGGCTCACACACCATCTGCTCACACTGACTGGCCGAGCATCAATTTCACCAGGCAAGTGAGGGAGGGAAGCCTAAAGTAGACCATTTCAAAAGAACTTTCTCATCCACTCAAACTCTACTCTCACTTCTCTGATTTTTCTTCTTTGGGGAGAAGATGGAAAATTTGTTACGGTTCTGAAAATAGACATTTATTTTAATGTAATCTCTTGAATGTTGGTAAAAATGGTGGGAGATATTGGAGAAGACAATTCAATAGAACTGTCTAGAATTGAAATAGAATTTCAGAGTTGAAGGTTATCTAGTTCTTCCTCTTATGTTGCATTTAACTTTTCTTTTTAATACCACAGCATTTTTTTATTTTTGGATCCAGGTGATACCATAGACAGAGGGCTAGGGTCCCCTAGGTGGCACAGTGAATATAGCCCCAGCCCTGGAGTCAGGAGGACCTGAGTTCAAATCCCACAAAACTAGCTGTGTGACCTTGGACAAGTCAGTTAACCCCAATTGCCCTACCTTCCCCCTCCATAGATAGAGTGCTAGACCTAGAATCAGAAAGATGTGAGCTCAAATATGGCCTTAGACACTAGATATGTGAGTGCAAGTCACTTAGTTCCTGTCTGCTCAGGTTCCTTAGCTGTGAAATGGGAACAATAGTAGCACCTCTCACCTTCCAAAGCTGCTGTAAATATAAAATAAGGTATTTGTAAAGCACCTTGCAAACCTTAAAGTGAAACATAAATGCTAGTTATAATTATTATTGGCTCCAGACTGTGTCTTTTTTCTTTTTTTTTTTGCTTTTTTTATTTTTTTTATTTTTTTTTGGAGGGCAGTTGGGGTTAAGTGACTTGCCCAAGGTCACACAGCTAGTTTTTTGTGTTAAGTGTCTGAGGCGGATTTGAACTCAGGTACTCCTGACTCCAGGGCCAGTGCTCTATTCACTGCGCCACCTAGCCGCCCCAGACTGTGTCTTAAGGAAAAATTTTTTTTTTAGTTTTTATCCATGCATGAGCCAGATGTTTTTGGGACAGTCCAGATCCCCTTGAGGCCAGGGGAGACCAAGCAGGAGAGTAATTGACCCTTAATGACTCAATTCTACATAGCGCTTTGAGGCTCACAAAAGGCTTTCTTCCCAAGGCTCCTGTGAGGTACAGAGTGCAAAGATTATTATTCCCATTTTTCAAATAAGGAAACAGATTCAGGGAAGCTGAGTGACTCACCCAAGTTTTTAAGGCTAAGGGGCAAAGTAAGAATTTGAACTCAGAATTCCTGACTTTTTAATGCTAATAGAATGTAGTCAATAGTAGGAAGGAACCATTTAGGCTGTCTAGCTAGCTGCCAATTCAGTCTATTCAAGGAGGTTTTATAAAAATACAGAATAAGAGGGGCGGCTAGTTGGTGTAGTGAATACAACACTGTCCCTTGGAGTCAGGAGAACCTGAGTTCAAATCCAACCTCAGATACTTAACACAAAAACTAGCTGTGTGACCCTTGGGCAGTCACTTAACCCCAACTGCCCTGCCTTGCCCCCTCCAAAAAGCAAAAAAAAAAAATGCAGAACAAGGGATGATCTAGGATGATCCCCCCATTTTACAGAAGAGAAAAATGAGGCTGAGAAAAATGAAAATGAATTCGCCCAAGGTCCCAGCGATGTGTTATTAGGAATCCTCAAGGGAAGTAGCCACTAATTAAATACAGTCCTTCTGGTCAGTTACCGTTGTGCAAGTCCTAGCCTTTCCCAAGGATGTGGAGGGATCAGAGGACAGTTTGTCAAAGAGGGGTAGATGTGATGCTACGGCTGCATGTTTAGCTCACAAGCAGTTAGTTCGCTGGATCATAGACTGAAGATAATTACCCAGAACTGGCAATGAGCAGCTTTTGGTTGAAACAGGAAAAAGTATCTTGGACGTTTGGATCAGAGCAGCCAGAAGACATGAGTGGAGCTGGCATTCAGAGCTCCTGGCAGTCTGCTTGGCATCTGTAGCTCTTTTAATATCTCCAAGCTTTTCTGGCTAACTTTGGAACGTCATAGCTCTGAGCCAAATATATTTCAGCCACATCGTTGAGTGTGTATCCAAGCAAAAACTGATGGTGGGGGCTGAGATTTCCTAAACTAATTTCCTTTCTATTCAACTACAGTAGTTCATTTTATTGTATGTATATGTTTAAGGAAACTAGGAAAGGTCAAAAACAAAAAACTCAAAACTCTGCATTCCCTCGTACTTTTTAAAAATTCCCACCTGATATTTACCCACCTTAACAAGTGGGTAATATGCAGTAGAATTATTAGAACCTTTAGATAGGATTAAAAGAGTTTCTGAAGATTGCCTAATGGTTGAATCTGGGGGCTCTCATTTACCTGACATTCATCTTGTTAGTTGAGAGGGTGGATGGCCTGAACGGTTTCTGACAAAGGATACTTCGATTTGTAATCCCCAGAGATGTACGAAGTGAGCGTCGTGGACTGACCGGAGTGCAGGTAGAAGAGGACCTGCCTCTCTGAGGAACTGGGCTTATTACCCTCATGCTAGATGAACTTTTCTTAAAGAAGAAAAAAAAAAGATTGTTATGTTTTTAATATAATGGTTTTCAATGACTGCATTTCAGGAACTGCACCATGTTGCTATGGTTATTTGGAACATGAGTACAAGTACAAATGGCAGTCACTGACTCTTTAGTTACTGGCCAATATATAGGATAAGTAAGGACTCTGCATAGAATACCCCAAAGGGGAACATCTAAGACAGTAGTGGTTCTCAACCTTCCTAATGCTGTGACCCTTTAATACTTGTATGTGCACGTATCTGCATGTGGGAGGACCTGCCTGGAGCCAGATAGAGGAGCGGTGTCTCTGTTCCTAAAACCATCAGAAATATGTGTTTTCCAATGGTCTTAGGTAACCCCTGTGATCCCTGTGAAAGGGTCATTTGCCCTGACCCCCAAAGGGGTCGTGACCCACAGGTTGAGAACCGCTGATCTAAGAGATGTCTTGGAGAAATGCATGCTAGCCTATTGGAGAACCCCCTACTAAAGAAGATAGAAACTAAACATATCTTAATTAAAACACTTTTGAACACCTGCATATCTCAGATATTGTGTTAGATGCCTACTGGCTTAAGACAGGAGGACTAGAATATAATGATAATACATGGAATCAAGCAACTATATATAAATTCCTAAATTCTTCAGAAAAATATGAAAAGGCTCACCTTGGAATTACTGTGGGGAGTTCCAGTTAGGTTAGTTTTTTTAGCTAATATCTGTCAAAAGAGAAAGAAAAATTTGAATAACGAATTCCTTTAGTCCCAACTACATCACAAAGAAATTTAATCTTATTTGACAGCACTGAGAACATAGCTAAAACTGAAAATATGTTGTCAAAAGTAGCAAAATTCAGATTAAGATTTAAAAGAGAAACTGGAGAATTGCATTTAAACAGTCTAATGTTATAAGACAATGCCAAGATCTCAAGTAGAGTTATCCTTTGTCACAGACTCAGCAGTGTTAATTAAGACTGATGACATATAATCTCTATATTACAGAATGCATTTTAAGAAAGAAAATAGGGGCAGGTAGGTGACACAGTAAATAGAGCACCAGCCCCGGAGTCAGGAGGACCTGAGTTCAAATCTAGCCTCAGATACTTTACACATAAATAGCTGTATAACCTTGGGCAAGTCATTTAACCCCAATTGTTTGGCCTTCCCCCCTCCAAAAAAAAAAAAAAAAAAGAATTCTTATTTCCATTTTTGAAAATCCACAGGACTTTTTTTTTTTACTCTTAGTAGACCACTTTTCTGTCAGCATCAGTTACATTTTAAGTTTGCTATGAACAGTTTTATAATGGCCCTGCTTTCTAAAAGAGTGTCAAGTAGCTGGGTGTATTAATGGTTTAACTTTTCTGATAAAACTGTCTGGGGTTTTGCCAGGAAGAATACTATTTGTAGCTACAGTTCCTGAGGTAATACATACAATTTAAATCATCTGTAAGTCTCTTCTAGGCACATATACACTGCGGAGGCAAAAGCCTACTATAAAAAGGGGTGGTGGAAGACTATAAGTAAATAGAATTCATTTCAGTCCAACGAGCCATTTTATAAGCTTCTATAAGCACAAAAGTGCATACTCAATAACTCTAACAATACAGATAAAAAGATGATCCAAAGAAGTCAAACTTTTAGAAACTGAAAAACCAATTAGGATCCCATGGAATAGACTCTGAAACATATCTCATGGCAGAAAGTTTGAGGACTATTAGAACAGAATATCATATTCCTTATAAAATATGGTTATTGTTCTGGATGTTTTTTGCATAACTTTTTTTGAGGGGGCATGAGAGTGTGCTCAGTTGGGGGCAGGGGTTGAAATTACTGTGATCTAAGGACAAAAGAACATCAATAAAGCATTTTGAGAATAAAAAGTCTACAATAAAAAGGTGGGAAGACTGTAATGGTAATTCATATTCAATTACAGAATACATATTATAGGTTATATTATATGTGAAGTTTCCTATAAACGATTGAACCCAAAAGCTCCAAACTATTCCATTTTTACATGACACTATAGCCCTCAGTCACTGCTATTCAGCTTCTAAGTCAGTGGTTCTCAACCTTCCTAATGCTGCGACCCTTTAATACTTATATGTGGGTGTTTCTGCATGTGGGCGGACCTGCCTAGAGATGGATAGAGGAGGCATGTCTCAGTTCCTAAAACCATCGGAAATGTGTGTTTTCCAATGGTCTTAGGTGACCCCTGTGAAAGGGTCGTTGGACCTCCAAAGGGGTTGTGGCCCACAACTGCTGCTCTAAGGGCTTATAAGAGAAAAAGAAAATTCATCTATGATGGTAACTAGTAATTATAAAGCTTGTTGGATGGTAATTGTCCCAAATGACATACTAGGAAGAAAAAAAGAATTCTACCATTGACTTCAAAAGCCACAATGTTTTAACATGATGGTGGTACAGAAAGAACACTGTTGGAGGCACCTAAGACTCAGCCCTAAAGAGAGGGGACACTATATGCTGTCTTCATTCTGTTTCTCTGTAGTCAAGTACCAGCTGCAACTCGGAACAACTAAAACATGCACATTACACACATATATAGAGACTTCAAAAGGGCTCAACAACTTTGTGGATTTCTTATTTAGAAGAGTTGGTAAATATTAGTTTATGCCACAAATATAATTATTTTCAATCTTTTATTGTTTTTCTTTTTTTTTTTTCTGTCTGTATCTGTATATTTCATTACTTGTACTTGTCAGTAGACACTAATATAAAAGGAAAGAATGTATTTAGTAAGACAGAGAAAGGAGAGCCAAAAAGTTTTGGTGGTTTGAGGGTAGAGAAAAAATGGGTCTCTTGGGCCCTGGCAAGGGAAGGGATTTAGAAGAAATACACAAACATTAAACAAAAAGTTTTGGGGCTCTTTCCAGCCAATTAGCAAGTTCCTGTACCTACTATGTTCAGGGCACTGTGGCCAGGTGATACAAATGCAAGAGGGAGATAGTCCTCATTTTTAAGGAATTTATTCTACTGTAGAATAGGGAAGAGAAAATGCAACATCTTCACAGATGAGTAAATATAGAATACAAACAATAAATACAAAAGTGACTTGGGTGGAGGTCTTCCCAACAAGGGAACAATCAGAAAAAGCCTTGTGGCAAAGGGAACACTTCTTCAAAGGGAAGGAGGGATGAGTATCATAAGGTAGAGATGAGGAAAAAGCACATTTCAGTCCTGGGGGACACATGTAGCTATGGAATATTGTCCACAAAAATATACAAAGTAGGTTTAGTTAGAGCCCTAGGGAGGAAGTAATGTGTACATGGCCTGCAAAGATGGATCCTGGAGCTAGACGGGGAAGGGCTTTAAATGCCATGCCGGACAGTTTGTATTTTATCCTATTGGCAATGAAGAGCTACCGAGAAGTGTCACGGTCAGACCTTGATTTCTCTAACGAAAAAGGTAATAGGAGATTTTCCTAGGAATTATGACAAAGACTGATCTCATTAAATATTTGTCAATCTGAAAGAGTCAGCACCTTGCAAAAATCTCAATTTGTGGATGACAAGACTCTTCTGGGAAGCAAAACACCAAGTTGATGGGGACAAACTGAATCTTAGGAAAGCAGCTTGGTCCAGACCAGTGGTTCTCAACCTATCTAATGCTGGGACCCTTTAATACTCAACGTGGGCATATCTGTATGTGGGTAGACCCACCTGGAGACAGATAGAGGAGGGGTATCTCAGTTCCTAAGACCATTGGAAATATGTGTTTTCTGATGGTCTTGGACGACCCCTGTGAAAGGGTCATTCGACCCCCAAAGGGGTTGCAACCCACAGGTTGAGAACGCTGGTCTAGACTATTCCTGGGTGACTTAGAGATATCAGGGGCCAATGCAATTTGGTAATAAGGTAGATAAAGGGAGTGGGAGGCCCTCCGGAAACCTCAGGATACTTCCGTCATGAATGGGTCAGATGAGCACAAGTGCTAGCAGAATTATTTTGGAGTCGGGGAATTAGTTTCTACGTAATATGGGCTAGATTTTATTAGTCAGTCACTCATAACTGGGAGAAAAATCTTGGATGTTTTGGGAGTTTTATATCTCAAGTCACAGAGGTTCACATCACTGAAGACTTCTATACCCTATGTTCC
This sequence comes from Pseudocheirus occidentalis, assembly GCA_028646575.1. Taxonomy (NCBI): domain Eukaryota; kingdom Metazoa; phylum Chordata; class Mammalia; order Diprotodontia; family Pseudocheiridae; genus Pseudocheirus; species Pseudocheirus occidentalis. The sequence goes on along the minus strand of CM053598.1, from coordinate 154,273,278 downwards.
TTGGTACCACTGATATAATTCTGGGTAGCTCATGATTTTTCACAGGCTAGAAATTCTTTTGTGTAAATTATTATGTAAAAGTCAGTCTAATAATGACATATGTGGTATAGTGCCTTGTACTTAATAGTAACTGAGTATATAAATTAAAGCTATCTTTAGTAAATTACTAACAATAGCTTTTCCTATAACTTTATTTCATTGTTTGAAATTAAAAGCCCAAATCAATCAAGGATGCAATCAAGGTGTCATACCTTTAATTCCTTCACTGCGTTGCTAAGGACTTCCATACGTTTCTTTTTTCGGTCAATAAACTTGTCAATAGATTCCATTTCCTTAAAATGAGCTTCATGAATCTTCTTAAAATCTAGAGTATTACCCCAACAAAAAAATGGAAATTAAGTCATCAAGAGCAAACCCGTTTTCTGTTTGCCCCTAATACCAACCCCTTCTTTTGTTAATTCTTGGGATCTCTGCCCTCTTTCAAGATTCTGCTCAGGTGACATCTTCCACATTTCCCTCAGTGCTGCTGGGGCTCACTCTCTCTCTCTCTTCCTTCCCCAAACTACCCCACATTTATTTCATGTATTCTTACGTAAGTATACATCTTCCCCCTTAGGACGTAAGCTCCTTGATGGAAGAGACTGCTTCACTTGTCTGTAATTTCCACACTGAGCACTTAGCCCAGTGCCTGGTACATGGGAGGCATGATGTATTATCACTGACATGTAAATTTCAATATGCTCTTTGTGCAAATTTTACCAAGTGTGATAAGTTTTTGGTAAGTCTAGGTGGGCTGAGATTGGGGAAGAAAAGCCTCACCTTGTAGATTTTCTGTATTTTACCATGTATTCTTTACCCTTTTCACTGCTCACCAAAATATCTTAGTTTGGACAGAAGAAAGAAATGATAGCATCTTTAATGCATCACAATCTGACTTTTCGAAATAATTTTAGAAAACCTTGTACTATCTAATTCATGAGTTCTGTAAGCATTTTAGCACCTACATACACAGGAGCACGCTAGATAGTATAAATATCAAAGAGGGAAGCATTCAAACAGTCCTTCATGTACTCTCCTGGCATCGGACTTAGGGCAGTGTGTTAACAAATAATTAAACTTACTTGGAGTTGTATATATTGTTTTCCTTCTCTTAGCCTTGGACAAACCATCTCTACGATGAGGGCTCTTTCCTCCTGAAGGGATGTTTAAAAGAGTATCATGTAATTCAGAAAGAAAGATTACTTAAATGAGCTTAAAGAAGCTTCTTCCCAGATCATATGGCAAGTTTCCATTCATACGGCCTCTCAGCCTGATGTGCTTAGCCACTCTGGGTAGGAAGGAGAGGCTTATTTTCAGTATTCTTCTACTTTAAGCCTGCCTCCAAAGTAAAGAAATCAAGAGAACAGGGACCCTATCCTATGTAAACTTTGTGGACCTCCTACTGGTGTTTAATGTTGAATTTTTTTTATTCGTTCTGAATTTGGATGACCTCCTTGCTAATCAAAATTCTTTAGTTACTTCACATACCTTCCGCTTTATTTTCTTCAGAGCAAAGCGTCCGCTTGTTCTTTTGTTTATTTTTGGATGGCTTTGTGACCTCTGCAACAGCTAAGAGATTCTCCTTTTGATATTTTTTCTGACTGGGAGACCCAGGATGATCACTTTCTATCATCTCTGAATGATCCTGCTGTACAAAATTCAGAGGTCTATTAAGCCATGAAAGGAGGACCAAAATGAAGGAAACAAAAAATTAAGTAGAGAAGGAAAGAATTTTCACTCAAGTCTATTTGTAAAGGGAGCAGGGAGAAAAACAGGATAGGTCTGGCTCTTTAGCTGCAATGTCAATAGTATCATTACAATGTAATGTGCAATTTGGAGATGCTTTTTTGTCCACCACTGAGAATGACTGGAAAAAAGGACTCCTTTGGAGCACTCCTAAAGTTGGAGACCTGACCTAGGCAAAAAGAGACTGGGCACATCTAGATAAAAAGTGTACTAAGCTGAGAATAGTAGGTCTTGGGGAAGTGACATCTGAATGAAAGAAAGGATAAGACGAAGGATTTATTTATCAAGTCATTTGAGTAGAAGAGCGAAGATTCCAGAAAACAGCTTAACACAAGGTCAGGTGGAACGTGAAACCTTCAGAGTTGAAGTGTAAAAAAGTTTTAGATTTGTGTTTCTACCTCTCCATGTTATCACATGTTGTATATCCATGTTATTATGAAAAAAGTCTCCTTTCTGAAACATGGATCAGCCACAAAAGTCTGAGATAGTTTTGATGCTTAGAGTGTAAGAATGGGGAGAAAAATAAGCTGTATGCCACAAAGCCTTGTTTGTGGGGGTCTCTGAATACACCCTGTGTAGGCTGGTTTGCTTTCAGCATATGCATTCTAAGGGCAATGCTTAAAATGAAGCCTCTGTACCTCCCAGGCTTCTCTTTCACTTAGATCAGGGTGACGGGATGAAGCCTGGAACAAACAAGAAACATATCACCACAGATTTCCCAACTGTGAGCTCAGCAGTGATTTCTACCCTGTATTACATTCTTCTTAGACAGCCACACTAATATTAGGTGCTAAATTAATGGGTTTACCTTGCCTCCAATGGCCTCGGAGCCAGTGCTTCCTGAGGCTCTTCCCTGGGATGAAGCGACAGAGGCAGGCACAGCCTCCTGGTCACATTGTTCTTCATTGCCATCAAGCGTTGCTATCTCCTCATCAGAGGAAGCCAAAGCGTTACTTTGGCCATTCTGTAAAAAAGAGGAACGGACCTATCACAGCCTAAGTACAGAAATAGTATCATTGTAACGTAATGTGTAAAAAAGGAGATACTTTTTTGTCTACCATTGAGGATAACTTGAAGATAGGACTCCTTTAGAACACCTGCAAGTTTGGGGACCTGATCTAGGCAGACTGGGTACATCTAGATCAGCAAGATCTATATGAGGGGTGGCTACATGGTGCAGTGAATAGAGCACTGGCCCTGGAGTCAGGAGGATCTGAGTTCAAACTTGGCCTCAGATGCTTACCACTTACTAGCCGTGTGACCTTGGGCAGGTCATTGCCCAATTGCCCTGCCTTCCCCCCTCCAAAAAGCAAAAAAACAAACCAAAAAAAAAATAACAAAAAAGAAACTACTCTATATGAAAAACCATATTCTAACTGGAAAACAAAACATACTTTACATGTGTAAAAGCAATATTTGAAAATCCCATTAAATTAAGACTGGGTGTAGGGGAAGAAAACTAAGGAAAAGTGAATTTATTCTACTCTATGCCCTGTCATGGGTGACCTTGGGTTTTTGAAGGTTAAATTAGCACAGTTTAAGTTCTTATAAATTCTATTAAAATGGAAAGACCAAGAATATGGCATATAGGTCTACTGAAGACCTACTGTCAGAGAACCAGCTTATCTAAGTTTATAGTGAATTTAATTCACTAGTTAATTCACTCATTTAAATTCATTAGAATTTAATTCACTAGGCTGGCTGTAGAATGAGAGTGTGTGTGTGTGTGTGTGTGTGTGTGTGTGTGTGTGTGTGTGTGTGTGTTGGGGGAGGAGAGGGGAACAAGAATTCTTAAATGCCATCTACTAAGTTATAGAGGGTTTTTCCACCAGTGGGGGGAGTACTCCATGCTGTCAAAATTACAGGTCCTTGAAATAAAGCAGCTACTGTCTTTTTTCAGTACCATAGATGAAAAAGGTGCTCAGAGTGCACTGGATCTGGACTAAGAGGCCCTGGGTTTGGCTCTGATTCTGCCCCTTACTTGCTGAGAGAGACACTTCTCTCAACCTTGATTTCCTATGTGTGAAATGAGAAGGAATGCAACAGGTGTCCTTGTGTCCTCCAAGGTTCCTTTGGCTTTGAATGTTAAAAGACAATGATCTCAGGCTGACAAGGAAGGGACAAGACAGAGTAGAAAGAGCAGAGGAAGATCTCAGCTCCAATCTCTTTTCCACTACTTACTACCAGCATAACCTTAGGCAAGGTACTTAACCTTTCTAGGCTTCTGTAAACTAAGAGTCATGATGCTTTCCTTTCATTTCATTTCTTTCATTTCTCACTTGACAGGGCTGTTGGGATTATCCAATGAGCTAAAATACTATCTTAAGCATAAAGTGCTCCAGAAATATAAACAAATACCTCATCTGGATTCAGGCAAGTGAGATGGATAGAAAGCCGGCCTTGGAGTTAGAACACTGGAGTGCTGGTCCCAACTCTGGCCCATCTCAGCTATATAACCCTGGCAGCCCAGTACCCCAGACATCCTTCTGACACAACATAGTAGACATTACAGTCTGGCCTGACTTTTTCCCTCAAATGTTGCATTTAATTATCATTTCAAATTGTTATTTAATAATAGAGGGATTGGTTTAAACAGGTATAACTGACATAACAGATAAGACTAAAATTAATTGCTTATACACAACTTAGCAAGAAACTGAATTGTTTTCATTTTTCCCATTTACCTTCTATACACCTGACACAATAATCTTTAAAGTCTGAGTCTAATCAGGTTACTCCCCTGCTCAAGAATCTTCAGTGTCTCACTTTTCCTTCTAGGATAAATATAAACTTCGTTTGTCCTTCAAAGTCCTTCATAATCTTGCTCCAGCTTACCTTTCTAAACTAACTCTACGTCATTCGGCTTCATACTTTTTATATTCCAGTCACGCCTGCCTAGCTGGTGCTTCCTAGACTTAGCCTTCTCTCTCCTACATCTATGAACGTCCACTGGCCTTTTCCCATTCCTGGAATGGATGACCTCATCACTTCCGCTTCTCAGAATCCTTAGCTTCCTTGCACTCACCACTCTCTATGGGAAGCGAGCCCATCCTTACTTCCCTGATGCCTCTCTGCTCTCCTCTCCTCTCCCCTTATTTGAGTGTGTTCTGCCCAAAGGAAGGTAAATTTTGATGGCTCAAAGTTACCTAGCTACCTTGGGGTTTACTGGCTAGATTTTTGTTCTCAAAGACCAAGACTTAAACCCACTTCACTCTGGATCTCATGGACTAAACTGAATAATAGGTCCCAGACCAAGCACCACTTAAGGGTTATTTTTTGGGTCCTCCTGGCTCAGAGTGAATGTAAATAGTAACAGTTTCTCTTTTGACCAGTAACTCTGAGGGTCTTCCCTTCCCAGTTTGATATGTGTGTGTATCTGTCTCTATGTATCTTTATTTAGATAGATATGTGTATGTATGTGTATATATACACACACATATATATATATATATATATATATATTTTTTTTTTAAAGGGACTATCCTTTGACTCACTTTTTTTTGTGCTTTTTTTTTATTTGGCGGGCAGTTGGGATTAAGTGACTTGCCCAAGGTCACACGGCTAGTTTTTGTGCTAAGTGTCTGAGGCCAGATTTGAACTCAGGTCCTCCTGACTCCAGGGCCAGTGCTCTATTCACTGAGCCACCTAGCCACCCCGTTTGACTCATTTCTTAAAGAAGCCTATTCATTGAATGGGTGTTGCCTCACTCAAAGTGAGTACCTCAAAAGGCCTTTGCCTAAAAGAGCCAGGGTCTCCCACTGCATCCCAGGCCATCTCCAGTCATCCTGATGAATATCTGGCCACTGGACCCAGAGGGTTCTGGAGGAGAGAGTGATGCTGGTGACCTTGCACAGCCCTCCCTCACTCAAATCCAAGTCTATTGCAAGTCATGCCATCATCTCCCTGAAGTCACAGTCCTCTTTGGGAATGAAGGACAAACCACAACAACTCTCCATAATGTGTATTCTTAAGCATTTATAAGTTACCCCTCACCCCAACATACCCCAATAGAAGGTAAACTCCCTGAGGGTGAGGGCTAGTTTGGCTTTATTTCTCTAGCACCCTCCATGGTGTCTTATACATAGCTGGTTCTTAATAAATATTTATTTGTTTGGAATAACTTATGGAAGATTCATCAACAGGAAACCAGTCTTTAAAAAGGTTAGGGCTAGAGACACAGATCTGTTTAGACTATGAAAGGAATGGAGGAAAGCCTGGGCAGAAGAATAATACTGAATTATCAGGTCATATTTATATATGAACACCGTTACAAAGTCTTAAGTACTTTAACATTCCCTTCCTTTTGACTATGTTTCCTCATACTTCATAGAGGTATTTAGTGATCCATCTGGAACCATGTAAATTCCTGACTGTGGAAAACTTGGTCCTTGTACAATGAAGCAGAGTTTGGCAGGAAGTAGTGTCCTTAAATTTTCCAATTTGTTCTCTAGGCACTACATTCAACACTTAAGACAACTGCTGGAAAGCAGCATTACTAATCAAAACAAAAGTCACTTGTTTTGTTAATTATTTATGGAAACTAATTCAATTTCTAACCTTGATTCCCCCAAATACCGATCAACTGCAGATTTTAAGGCAACTTCAATTATGATGAACACTTCATTACTGAAGCCAGTTTTTTGATTACTTATAGGGTAATGACAAGATGGGATTACTTACCTGACTCTCATTTTCTTTCTTGAGTTCATGTTGAAAGTGTTCTTTTAATGATTTTAAAAGTTTATCTCCCTATAAAGGGTTAAGGAATTCATAATTACAGTCAAAATCAAACAAAGAAGTAGAAACCTTGTATCTCTCCCCACAGTTACCCATTTCCTTGGTCCCACCTCTCATCATCAAGGGCAGACTTCCCAAAGGAGAGCTATCCTAGATGATTATCAGAAAACTAAACTTCATATGACTTGAATACCAATTCAGAGACTCACTTATCTAAATGAAATTCAGCATAGTAAAAAGAATGCTGGTTTTGTGGGCAGGCAGCAAGAACTGTGTTACTAAACTATCTCTGAGACTTAGGGCAAGATACTTTAAATATGCTAAGCTTAGTTTTCTTGTTTATAAAATAAGAGGGTTGAACTAAGGGATCTTCAAATTCCCACTGGGCTTTACAACCTAAGGATCTTTATACTTGAGAATGATACCAGTTGTTCTCAGTAAGAACAAGTAAGCATGTTCAATTTCCTTAACTAGATTAGAAGTAACTTCACACTCTCTTTTGCAGTTGAGATTATGAGAGAATTAATGACCAGCAAAGTGGACTAAACAGAAAATGACAAATGCTGGGGGAGCTATGGGAAAACAGGTGTTGATATTCCATTCACTGAGCTGTGAATCTGTATAATCATTCTGGATAGCAATTTAGGGCTATGCCTAAAAAGTGACAAAACTATTCATACCATTTGACCTACTGATACCACCTTTAGCCCAAAGACATCCCTCAGAGAGGAAAATGACCCAGTAAATAAAAAAATATTTGTAGTAGCCCTTTTTGTGGTGACTGAAAACTAAGAGAATGTTCATCAATTGTGGAATGGTTAAACAAATTATAGTATGTGACTATATTGGGACATTGTTATGTTATTTTTTAAAAAAGCAGAGATCATTTCAGAGAAATCTGGGAAAACTTGTATTAAGACAGAAGCAAGGGCGGCTAGGTGGTGCAGTGAAGAGAGCACCGGCCCTGGAGTCAAGAGGACCTGAGTTCAAATTCTGCCCCAGACACTTGATATGTAACTAGCTGTATGACCTTAGGCAAGTCACTCAACCCCAACTGCCTTGCCTTCCCCCCTCAAAAAAAGAAAAGGGAAAGAAAGATGTGAGCAGATGAAGGCAATTTATATAATAACAATAACATTGTAAAAATCTCTGGGAGACTTAAGAACTCTGTGCAATCTAAGCACCAACTATAACTGAATAGGATTCATGTCAAAACATCCTACTTACTTCCTTACAGAGGTGCCGGACTTAGGATGCAGAAAGAGACATATTTTTTGGACATGGTCAGTGGGAAAATCTGTTTTGCTTGACTGTCTATATTTCTTATAAGAGTTTTCCTCTCCCAGTGCAGAAGAGAAAATTTATTTAATTTAATTTAGCAGCTTATACTATTATAGGAATCTGAGGAAACTCCATTTGGAAGAAAACATTACGAAAGTAGTTTTCTATTCAACATCTGATACTCTAAGGAACAAATGGAAAGTTGTTTGAAATAGCTCTGTAAACATACCTCATTTGTAGCAACTATTCAGTTTGAAATGAACCAAGATAGGGTGCTGTGCCTCTTTATTTCTTTTCTCAATTACATGTAAAATTTTTTTTAACATTTGTTTCTTTTTCTTTTTCTTGGAGGGTGGAAGGCAGGGCAGTTGGGGTTAAGTGACTTGTCCAAGGTCACATGGCAAGTAAATGTGTCAAGTGTCTGAGGCCAAATTTGAACTCAGGTCCTCCTGACTCCAGGGCTGGTGCTCTATTCACTGTGCCACCTAGCCACCCCGTAACATTTGTTTTTTAAAATCTTTAGCTCAAAATTCTCTCCTATCCCTCTACCTCCCCTCCTTAAGAAGGCAAGCAATTTGATATAGATTATATATGTGAAGAACCAGAGTTGTCAAGAATGACAATGGAAGCAACTTTTCAATCCCAACATTATCTAGAGCATCATCATATACAAAACATCTTCCTTAAAAAGAAACATGGAAGATGATTGGAAGATAAAACATATTTCCATATTACCCATGTTGCAAAAGAAAACGTAGATCAAGAAATGCCCCCTTTCCCTGATAAAAATAAAGTGAAAAATGTATCCTTTGATCTACATTCAGACTCTATCAGTTCCTTCTCTGGAAGTAAATAGCACTTTTCATCCTAAGTTCTTCAGAATTGTCTTGGATCACTACATTGCTCAGAATAGCTCAGAATAGTTGTAATGGTAATGGAATTTGGAGACGCCCCTGTATTGGCTTGGTTTTTGGGTTGAGTGTTAAAACCCAGAGCTTGTGAATCCCACTTGTTGACGTGAAGAGAGAGGGCTGAACTGGGAGGAGCTGTGAATTGATAGAGACGCCCAAGCTGAGAGAAGGCCAGAAGGACTTTAAGAGAGCAGTATCCAATACTGTAGAGCCTGAGCTGCTGAGAGAAAGACTGCTGAGGGCCAGTTAGAGCTGCCTTTTGGACTTTTGAGAACAGTCACCTGGAGCTGCCGAGAACTGAGGAGGCATGGTTGTGATGCCAGTATTTTGTTTGTTTTGATGTTGTTTTGCCAGATTCACCTGCTGGTGAAGGACAGTGCTGCTGTTGTAGAGGACCTGGAACTTTGCTGTTGGTTCAGAAGCCCTGAAGGAGGATTTCCTTGTGGTATGTTTACAGAAATCCTGGAAGAGGGCCTTGCTGATGTTTTTAGAGGTTCTGGGACTGTTCTACAGGCAGAGAGTAACTTGATAAGGACACTGGCTATGGCTTTGTTGAGCCTTGTCTCCCCAGGAACTGAGATTGCTGAGAGCTTGCCTTGAGTCAAGATGAAAAAAAGGGCCTTTCCTTGGGTTTTCAATGCTGAGATGATTATCTTAACTTTGTTGTAACTTAAGGGTGAATGGCCTGTTGTGCTCTCCAGCCTCTTTTGAGAAAGCCTTTGGTGTTAATGGATGGTATTCAGTAGTGTCCAGGGGTGGGAAAACTTTGGCTTGTGCTCTGTGATTGACTAAATAAAAGTACTTTGTTTATGATTGGAAACTCTTCTCCATTTGAGAAGAGACTAAATGAATATACTGCCCAGGAGTGGGCTACTTTGACTACTGATCCAGGGTTGGGATACCTGGACCTGGGTACTTTGCAGTTGAATTTTGAACTTACTTGTTAAATGAATGAGTTACTCTGTATTTTGACTTTCTCTGTTCCATCAATGTTTTATTCATTATTCCATGAATAAATGAGGTTTGCCATGCTGGTAATCTGAACCTTGGAAGCTGCCTTTGCTTGGCATTACAATAGTCACTCACAGTTGTTTGTTGTGCAACATTGTTCCTGTGTGCTATATTCTCCTAGTTCTGTTCACTTAATTTTATATCAGCTCATATAAATCTTCCCAGTTTTTTCTGAAACTATCCTGTTTGTCATTTCTTACAGCACAACAAACAGTATTCCATTACAATCACATACCTTAATTTGTTCAGCCACTCCCCATAATGATGAGCACCCCCTTCATGTCCAATTCTTTGCCACCACAAAAAGAACGGCTATAAATATTTTTGCACATATAAATTCTTTTCCTTTTTCTTTGATCTCTTTGGGATACAGACCTAGTAGCGCTATTGCTGGATCAAAGGATAGGCAATTTTATAATCCTTTGGGCACAGGTCCAAATTGCTGTCCAGAATGGCTGGATCAGTTCACAACTCCACCATGAGGCACTATTATGTCTTTATTGTTGCCAAAACTGTAAGCCTAATTATCACCAAACTTTCCCACTAAGGTTCCTAATCTAGGCAAATTACAGAAGAGTGGTCTCAATTATTTCTAGATGAAGTTCTGTATCATCTGTTGAGAGATATGGTAATAGAAAATGGACTCTAAACCATCACCAAGGCCTAGGTTTTCTCACCCTTCAGACACAACATGTGGCAGAACTCAGGTCTCCTTTTAAAAGTCTTTAGTTGACTAGATAAGCAGCTAGATGGCTCAGTGGATAGCAAGCCAGGCCTGGAGTCAGGAAGAGCTGAGTTCAAATCTGACCTCTGATACACTTTACTAGCTATGTGATGCTGGGCAGGTCACTTAACCTCTGTTTGCCTCAATCTACTAGAGAAGGAAATGGCAAACTACTCCAGTATTTTTGCCAAGAAAACTCAAACAGTACTGGTGTGCTATGGTCCAGAGTCATGAAGAATCGTACCCAGTGGAACAAGTGACTAGGTGATCAGCTGGAGATTTCTATGGCTGATTACAGTACCCAATGAGTGAAGGGAGGAGCCTGATGAATTCTTTTTGTATAAAAAGTTCTATGTCACAGAACAAGTACTATTAGCAAACAATAATTAAAACAGATATACTATACTGCTCCTGGTTATAGACTTCAGAGTGACGGTGCATCCGACAATAATGAGTGATGACAACCAGACAGAAAATAAAAAACCCCTGCTCTATATTGAAATTTTACCTAAGGATTAGACTGTCTTCCCGATCCCCAGAGCTTTTAGTGAACTCTCTTGTGAAGTTATTTGTACTGACATGTTGGGGCCATACTCCAAGACAAACATAGGTCTCAAATGCAACACCTAGCACAGGGGCATGCCCTCAGCACACACTTAAAGGTTTGTTGAACAGAACTTACTAAAGAATTCTCTTTACTAAGACCACAGACCGACAATTTGGAAAATTTAAGTGGCTACTTCTAGAGTTTTCTAGCCAGACATGGCCAGTGTTATTTCCCCAGCCCACCTCCATGCTGGGAAACACAAAAGAATAAGACCATGGTGTATTTAACACTTGGAAGGTAGGGGATGCAGGGGGCCATCTCTAGTCCTCTTGCTTTATGTCTTGCCTCTGGACCCAGATGGCTCTGGAGAAAGTGAGGCTGCTGATCTTGCACAGCCCTCTCCCACTTAGATACAATTCTTTGCAAATCATGGCATCATCTTCCGGATGTCCCTCTCTTCTCCAAGAAGGAAGGACAAACAATAGTAGGCAATGCTGTAGTGCTGGGCCTGAAGACTCAAACTTAAGGCCCAAAACGTGTGCCTGCTATTACCAACATTACCATTAGCCATCACAGCTTCAGGTACACTTACAGAGTAACCACCGCTAAGTCAGACTCTACCCACAAAGCCTTCAACCCCAGTCAAGCTTTCTCAGCCTCCTTTGTCTGGGCAAAGTCAGAGGGCCTAAAGTGCTCCCAAGACTGGGAGGCAACACTGTATGGTCCATGGATAGGAGTTCAAATTCCACCTGACTACCTGTGTGGCCTTGCACAGCAGCTTCACTCCAGGACCTCTGCTCTCCCCTCCATAAAACAAATGTATTGGGGAGGACTAGGTAACTGATCACTAGGGCCCCTCCCAGCTTTTAAATCTAGGATGCCAGGATAGGATCTCCCCAACCAAATAGGGAAGGGATGCTTGAGAAGCCTACTGAGTAGGGGTAATAACCGTCAAGTCCCACAGTCCCGGCATGCACTTAGATAAACATTTATAGATCAAAAGAGCTCACATACACAAAGCAGACAAAAACAGTAATACCTCCTTACTCAGGTTGCAGGGGAGGGGCTGGAATGTAGAGCGGAAAGCAAGAGAATGTAAATGTTTAACAACCAGCTCTCCAAAAAAGAGGATATACGCCAAGCTTTTAAATTTAATCGGCATTTTTAACATATTTCCCCACCACTTCCTAAAGTCTGGACAATTAACAAAACAATACATCAAGCCCTGATTTGTAGTGTTTGCCCGATTTCCAGCGCTTGGCACGGTGCCTGGCAAAGTGGGCGCTTAATAAATGTTTACTAAATGAATACAAAAGTCGTATTATAACTACAACATTTCACAATCGGCTCTCCCCAGCCGGTTGAAGCTGGCTCCAACACACCCTTGGCTGGAAGGTCTTACGGATCATTCTACCTTTGTCTGCCACTGTACCCACCGATTTTAACCCCCGCACCCACCGACCCTCCTCGCTGGCCTCAGCGGCCCGGCCCCTCGTACCCGGAGGTTGGCCCGGAGGCCCAAGCTCTTGGCCAAGCTCTGCAGCTCGCAGTACTTGAAGGAGTCCAGCGCCGGAGTCAAAGGGAAGGCCATGCCGCTCTCTCCCATCGGGACGCGTCTCTCCAGTTATGAGGATCCCCGAAGTCTAACAGCCGCGACAGCTACAGTTCAAAACTCCCGCGCCACCCCCGGAAACGTTATTTGCTAGCATCTGCCAGACGGTTTAAATTGAGGGATGCAGCTTTCTCATTGGTTGAAGGTGGTTAGGGAGGCGGATCCCCTGAGTTGGGCCAATAGTGAGCCGGTCTTGATGCCGTTTCCCCCCCGCCGCCAGCACGATTGGTTCGCCTTGGTTTGGGTTTATTTCTTCTGGCCAGTGATCTTTCGTCTACGTAGTTGGGTCACAGTTCTCACACTCGGCTGTGTCTCTCTGAGCGTCCTCCTGAGGTAGAGTCGCGGCAGCTGGGGTTGCTCGCGCCGAGTCTAACCATGAGGAGGACTTCGCGTCGGAAGCGGAGCTCAAGCACCAGGGCCAAGGCAGAGGAGGTGGAGAAAGAAGAAGAAAAGGAGGCGGCGGCGACGGCAGCGGCAGCTCCCCGGAGGTCGGGCAAGAAGAGCACCTCGAAGCCGCTCAGTCAAATCTTCCAGGAGTTGGAGGAGCAGGCCGTCAAAGAGAGCCGCCAGCCCGAGGAGTCATCGGCCGGCGAGGAGGCCTCTTCTGCCTCGGCGAAGTGGGATATGAAGGCGGGGAAGAGGTCCTGCCCGCTCGAAGACAAGGCCGAGCCGGAGGAGTCGGAGCCTCTGGAGAACTTCGTCGTGTTCCACTGCTCAGACTGCTTCACCGTGCTCGGGGACTCTGTGAATCTGTGCGGTGAGGAGACACGCTTCCTGAACATCCTCGTCTTCAGCCGTGAGTGTGGGGCCGTGAGTGCGGGGCCGTGAGTGCGGCGCGGGGGCCCCCTTCCCCACAGCCCCCGCCAATAAATGAATGAATGAATGAATGAATGAATGAATGAATGAATGAACGAATGAACGAATGAACGAATGAGGAGCGCCACTTTCTCCGACCCGGGCACTGCGCTGGGCGGCTATGGCTACCACTACCGAAGGGAGACAGGATCTAGCACAATGCTTGGCATACAGTGGGCGCTTAATAAGTGTTTAAGGAATTGAAGACAACTACATATGGGGGGAAGCCGTGGCCAGGGAAGGGGATTTTGGTCTGGGGAGTCCCAGGCATAGCGATTTCCTGCTGGATGACTTATTGGGATGTGAACTCTGGGTCTGGGTCAGCTAGAAAATATTGTGGGTTAAATTTTTAAGAAATAAATATTAAAGAATTAAAAATATGAAAGTATATTTAAACGTAGCATTTATATAGAACTTCAATTTATGCAAAGTAATTTACATATGTTATCTCATTTGCTCCTTTTAACAGCCCTGTGAAATAAGTGCTGATTGTCAACTTAAGCCTCAGAAGTGTTACAGCCTCTAGAAATCCCAGGTGGAAAATTAACTCGCTTTGAGGCAGCTCAGCCTTTGGCACAGTAGAAAGAATACTGGATTAGTCTGAGACTCCTTTTTCAGATTCTCTGCCTCTGTCACTTTCTACTTATGTGACCTTAGGCAAGTCACTTTGGGGGCTTCAGTTTCTTCATTTGTAAAATGAAGGATTTGAATTTCTTTCCCAGCTCTGTCTACCGCCACTTACCTGCTGTCCTTCAAACAGACCACCAAGAACTCTCTGGGTTGTGGATGGCTAGTTGTTCAACTCTCATCCATGCTAATAAGTGGGGAAAAGAAGAAACAAAAGTCTTGGAGTGAGGTCCCTGAATTTCCTCAAACTAGGCAATCAATCAGATAGTTATTAAACACCTGTTGTGTCAGGCACTGCTAAGCAATGGGCAATATAAAGAAAAAGCAAAAATCTAGGATGCTTTCAAAACCTGACAATTAAATCCAATGGTGTGAATTGCTCCCTCTCTCCCTCTCCTCCTCCCCTCCCCCTCCCCCTCTCTCTCTTCCTCCTTCCTCCTTTCTCTCTTTCCCCTCCCCCTCCCCTCCCTTCCCCCTCTCCCTCTCCCCTACCTTTTCCCTCTTCCCCCCTCCCCCTCCCCTTCCCCCCTCTCCCTCCCCTTCCCCCTCCTTCCGCCTCCCTCCTTCTCCCTCTCCCACACACACTCACAAATACATACATTGCTGATTTCTAGAATACTTCCTCTTGCTTTTCTTTAACCTATCTGACTGCTCACTCTCCTTTGCTAGACTCATCTCTGGCCTAGCACATGTGGGTTTCCTCTAAGGTTCTGTCTTGTGCCTCATTCTCTTACTTCTGTATGCTCTTCTTTGATGATCACTTTATACTGGTTTAATTATCATCTATACATACATAACTCCCAGATGTCTAGAGCGATCCCTGCTCCTTGGAGTAATCCCTGCTCCTTGGAGTAATAGTCATGCAAAACATATTCGATTGCCTGCTGGACATCATGTAGATGTCACCTGGTATCTTTTTTTTTTTTTTTTTTGCTTTTTGGAGAGCAGTTGGGGTTAAGTGACTTGCCCAAAGTCACAGGGCTAGTTTTTTGTGTTAAGTGTCATCCATGCTAATAAGTGGGGAAAAGAAGAAACAAAAGTCTTGGAGTGAGGTCCCTGAATTTCCTCAAGTGTCTGAGGCTAGATTTGAACTCGGGTCCTCCTGACTCCAGGGCTGGTGCTCTATTCACTGGGCCACCTAGCCACCCCAGTCACCTGGTATCTTAAACTTAATGTGTTCAAAATGGAACTAATTACTTTCCACTCTTCTCCAATATTTTCTTTTTGAAATTTACCCATTTACTTTGAGATTTTTTCTAGGATTACATAGGATTGTCAAGTATAACTAACCTAGGATTCCTTCTTAACTCTCTTTGTCCCTGTTTTTTCTCTCAATGCTCCTAGCTCCCACATCTCATGAGCCAAGACATTCTTTTTTTGTTGTTGTTGCTTTTTGGAGGGCAATTGGGATTAAGTGACTTGCCCAAAGTCACACTGCTAGTAAGTGTGTCAAGTGTCTGAGGTCAAATTTGAACTCAGGTCCTCCTGACTCCAGGGCCGGTGCTCTTCTCTCTGCACCACCTACGTGCCTTAAGCCAAGACATTCTTTCCCACAGTGGAGTTCAGTCCTTTATCCACACACTCCTATTACAGAAATTTCCTAGACTGTACGCTTTCCTTCTAGACCAGCGGTTCTCAATCTGTGGGTCACAGGGGCCTAAGACCATCGGAATGGTCTTAGGAACTGATGGTCTTAGGAACCGAGAGACTCCTGCTCCTCTATCAGTCTCCAGGCAGGTCCGCTCACATGGAGATACACCCATATACTAGAATTAAAAGGTGGAGGTATTAGGAAGGTTGAGAACCACTGTTCTCACTCTCCTCCCCCTTCAACATGTCCTTCAAGGAACTGCCAGAAGTCTTCTTCAGTTACAGACCTGACTCTCCTTTGTTCAGAAACTTACTGGCTCTATATTGTCTCTGGGATAAAATACAGAATCTTCAGCCTTTTCGTTTCCCTTTCCACAATCTGATTACAGCCTTCCTTTCCAGATTTATTTCTTTACTTTCCAACCAAAATGAAGATTCCCCAAATATTTTGCTTTCTGTTTCTGTTCTTTCACATGGGACTTTACTCATTCCTGGAATATTCTCAGTCCTTAAGACTTGGTCTACCCAGAGCCTTTAATTTCCAAGTTCAGTTTAGGGTCCATCTTCTCTGAATCTTTACTTGATAACCACAATTAGTGTTCTCTCCCTTTTCAGATCATCTTGTATTTAATTTATCTCTTTGTACATGTTGTATTTCTCCATTAGAATGCATACACCTTGAGAATAGAGACTTTTTTTTATTTCTCCAGGCCTAATACAACTTACTTTGCATCTATTAGGAGCTATATAATTGTCTGCCGTTTTGTTGAGAAAGGTGAAGAAGGAACGAACCAGACTAGAAAACAGTAGATAGAGAAATCTGATTAATACTAGTAGAATACTGTGATTCTTATTAAGTGTTTTTCTCCCTAGGAATCACACATAATGTCTTTTTGGATAAGTCCTTACTGGTTGGCATTGAAGGTGCTCTCCTGGGCAGGTAGGTACTAATTGTGTGAAATGTGTCTGTTGTTTCTGATTTGATAAAATTATAATGAGACATATTTAAATGTACTAGAATAAAAAGAGATTTTTTTTTATTAAATTGGTTTATTTACTTTTAGTTTACGATATTCGGTTCCCCAGTCCCTTGAGTTTCAGATTTTCTGTCCCCCATCATGGAAGCATGGAGGCGGATATAGGATCTACAGATAACTTCCCATTAATCATTAGGTTGTAAAGAAGCATTGTAACTGATGGAATGATCAGTGGGAAAGAGAAACAGAACAAAACAAAAAAAAGAAACAGAGCAGGTAGTTTGTTTCAATCCGCATCTCCTTCTCTGGATGTGGATATCTCCTTCAATCATGAGTCTTTTGGAGTTGTCCTATAACTTTGTATTGCTGAGAGGAGCCCAGTCTATTGAGGTTAGTTGTGACATATACATTGTGTCTGTGTTTGTGTACAATTTCTCCTGGTTCTGCTCTTATCATTCAACATCAGTTTATATAAGTCTCTCCACATTATTATGAAGTCCATCTGCTCCTCATTTCTTATAGCACAGTAGTATTCCAAAGAGTTTATTTTTCTATCATTTATTTTTCACATTTTATATGACCTTTCTACTATTTTATATTCCTTTTTTTCTATCCCTTCCCCTCTCCTTTTTTTTTTTTTTTTTTAACTTTGCCTATGAAGATCTCTCTGGTAAGGGATACTCCATAAAAATTAGCAATTTATCTGTAACTAGTAGGCATATTTGTCAGTGCTGTGATTGGATGACAGATTCAGGATTCATCATGATAGGCCAAAATGAATAAGATAAAAATGTAAAGTTTTGCAATTAAGAAATAAAAATTGGTCTCAGAGGAAGTTATGACCAGACAACATCTTTTTATTGCCTTAAGAGAAGCCTCATATCTAGAACATAGGTGGTCAGACTGCCCTTGAGGGACTGTGTCCAGTCCTTACATTTTTAGGAAGAACATTAAATAAGCTGAAGTATATCTAGAAGAGGATGAAAAGGACAGAGACCATGCTATGGTATGTTGGTCTAAAGAGCAAAAGACTTAGGGCTTTGTGAAGGCATTTGTTGAGGACTTGTAGGCTGTTGTGTGAAAAGAGATTTAGACTTTGCTGGGGAAGAAGTAGAAACAGTAGGTAGAAATTGCAGAGGGCCAGATTTAAGTAAGATATAAGAAACAATTTCCTGACAATTGAAGTTGACGATATTTGCTTAGAACCTGGTGATTTTCCCTTTCTTGGAAATCTTCAGGTCAAAAGACTGGACCACTGACCAGTCATAATGATGAGGTGCAGGCTTTGGGAGCCCCCTGGAGCTCTCTTTGAATCTTCCCAAGGGAAGGCATTTGCCTAAGGTTATGGGCCTTAAGTTGTTTATCTGACTGTCTTTAGCCCTCCTTGGTTCCAATAGTTTCTCACCCTTAATGCTCCTGTTCCCACACTTGAACTGGCCTGGCCCACCATTGTCTATGGTCTCCAGGTAGCCTTCAGCAACTTCCCACCCTTAATCACTCATTACTGGAGTCTGACCTCATCTGACTCCTCCTGAAGACCCTCCCCAAACTCCTCCTCTAGACCACCCCTAGACACAACCTTTCTATATATAGAATCCCATCTCCCCTCCATGTGGTGTGAGAGCACCATATAATGACCTAGCATAGACTGGCTCCTTGAGAGTCTACCCCATATGGAGAACTATTAATAAACTTTTCTTTGGCTGAGAAGACTTGAGTCGAATTCTTTCGGCAGGACCCAGCCTGTTGGTATTTTGGGATCTCAGGCAACCCTAACCCTCTTTGTGGGTATCCTCTTCAATCACCTATTGGGTGGAGGAGGATTCTAAACTTGAGCAGAGAAATGGTTTGATTTTTGTCTTTGTGTCTCCAACACACAGTAAATATTCAGTAAAAATGCTTGTGGAATTAGTTTTTGAGATCCTATCCAATTCTGACACTGTGTTAAATCCACTTGTGTTGGATGTATGAAGAGAAGTAGGGTGAACTATTCCTTGAAAGGTGGATTAGAGCCAGATTATAGATCATCTTGAATGTAACTGGTCTATATTATTATCAGCACATTCAAATAAATTTGATTTTCACTGTAATTGTCAATATTGTAATCAAGTTCTGCCACAAGGAGACTGTTGCAGTACCAGGAGAAGTTTGGTTTCATTTTTTCCCCCTTCAATTAGAATTGACATGATGACGGCACGTTTATAGTGGAATATTTGTTATCTTAAATATTTTGTATATTTTGATGCTACTATATAATTTCACATCTTTTCAGTGATAATTAAAACACTTAAAACATATCTGTGATTGATGTTTTGCAGTCAGTATCCGCAGTTTGTTTGTTTTTTTAAGCCATTAGGTTAGAGTACCCATGGATTTAATTATTTCTATGCTGCTTATTTTTAAATCTACTTATGTAATCATAACCTTTCTCTGTGCCTCCGGTCTAGTATCTCTAATAGACAGCTGTTGGACATCTTGAAGCACATGTCCAGTAGACATCTTCAACTCAACATATCTAAAATGGAATTCATTTTTTCCCCTAAATCCTCCCCCCTTTTGAACTCCCCTATTAATGCTGAGGGTACTACTATTCCCTTAGTCACTCGGGCTCCCAACTTAGATGTCACTCTCTACTTCTCACTCTTCACCCTCCCATGTCCAATCTGTTGCCATGTCCTATTGATTTTGCCTTTCTAATGTCTTTTCTCATAGTTCTGTTCTTTCTCTAACACTTCCTGGTACAGGCCCCCATCACCTCATGCTGGGACTATGGTAGTAGTCTTCAAATTGGGCTCCCTCCCTGCCTCCTGTCCTCCCCACTCCAGTCTATCCTTCATTCAGCTGCCACATTGATCTTCCTGAAGTACAGGTCTAACCATGTTACTTTCCTATTCACTCAACTGCAGTGGCTCCCTGTCACCACCAGTATCAAATAGAAATCCTTTGTTTGGCATTCAAAGCCTTTAATAACCGGTCCCCTCCTGCCTTACCCCAGTATGTGATGTACAACGATGTTCCTCACAAAAGATGCGCCATTTCTGGACTAGTTGTCCCACATGCCTGGGATTATTTCTGTTCTCCTCTCTGCCCTTTCTTCCCTGACTCTCTTCAAGCCCCAACTAACATTCTACCTTTTCCTGGAAGCCTTTCCTGATCCTTTTAATGCTAATGACTTTCCTCTATTGATTATCTCCAGTTCATCCTATATTTTCTTGTACAGGATATGTGGTTTGGTTGTGTCTCCCTCATCAGAATGGGAGCGTCTAGAGATTGCCTTTGCCTCTCTTTGTATCCTTAACACTCAACACAGTGCCTGGCATGCAGTAGGTGCTTAATAAATGCTTAGTGACTGGCTGGATTTTTATGCCAAAAAATAAATGAAAAAAGTAACTATTACTTATGTGCTAACACAAAAGCAAAGACAGTCCCGGCTCTCAGGAGCCTGTATTTGAATGAATGAGAGAATATGTTTTGAGGAGTAGTGGCCAGGGAAGAGAGATTGTGGTTTGTAAAATTATAAGGGTAGTGAGTAGACCCTTAGGGGAGTTGACCCACACATTCTTTCCGGGAGCAGTGGCAAAGGTGATTTGATTATGGTTCTAGAAATGAATGGTAGAGGGGTACAATAGAAACTGGGTAGCTTCCTGAGATAAACTTTTGTGCTCAAGTTTTTCTAATCATCCTTTTGGTTGCTTTTCAGTACCTACAACCTTTTATTCTGCCATTCTTGTGGACTTTGTGTAGGCTTCAGACTTTACTCTACATATGCAACCCTTTCTGACTTGAAGGATCTCTTCTGCCTTTTTAAGAACAGCATTGTGTGGTAAGTAGACTTTAGTTTTTATTAAATAAATGAGAATGTTCAGGGGATCAGGGTGCTTTGTTGTAGGGATTATATTAAAGAACTGAATTAAGAACAGATTGTTCGTTTGCCAAATAGCACTGAATACTACTCTTCATTTAGCAAGCAAATCTTGGATATTTAAACAGTCAGAATAATTTCTAAATATTTCCCTTGACAGATATCCTCAGAAGAGATCTCAAGTTGTTTTTAATAGTGCAAAGAAATGACACGTGCAGTGCTTTGTAAACCTTAAAGTATTACATAAATGCTTGGTATCGTTATTATTAAAGAAACCATTTCATTTTTCACATAATTAGCTCCTATCTGAGCATATTAACTGGGTTCTAAAGTATTGAAAGGGGAGAAAATTCTAGCTTTTTTTTGCCCATTATGTTCTTTAGTGATGTTGGTTTTTTTTTCCCAGTAAAAAAAGAAAAAAGAAACAAAACCACAAGATTTCTATAGTTTCTTTACATCAAGGGGCTCAAGATAATAAAATTTAGTGGTGTTACAGTCTGGATACTTGATTATCAGTTTCTAGTTTCTGCCATTATGAAATTTCTATTCAAAATTAAATGAAGCCTTTAAAGAGTACTGAATTGAGAGTCGGAAAAACTAGATTCTAGTCCTGGCCCTTCCCCTAACTATAGAGGTATGGCCTTTGGCAGGGCATTCTGTGGGCCTCCCCAGCTTTTCTATCTATAAACTGATGGAATTGGGTCAAATGGGCTTTTTAAAAAACTTCTTGCATCTCTGAAACTCTGACTCCTGTCTAGAAAAAGAAAATCATCTCCAAGTATGGTCTAATACTATTAGAATTGACTTTTTCTGAGTAAAATAAGAAATAGCTGAAGTTTACATAACACTTCAGTATTTTAAAGCTTGGAAAGCACTTTTCTCCCAGCAGCCTCTTGAAGTAGGTAGTACAAGTATTATTGTTGTCATTTTACAGATGAGGAAACAGATGATTTGCCTGGTCACAAAATTAGAGTCCGAAGCAAGATTTAAATCCACATCTCTTGATTCCAAGTTCAGAACTCTATTATTAATTGCACCATGTTGCCACTCATAGAATATGTACAATGCCAGTAATGTGATTGATTTTTATAGAACTGAGTAGTTCCACAGGTCACTGCAGAAGCTGTCAAAATGCAGAAAGTAGGCAGGGTATGGTGGAACGTGTCTGTAATTCCTGCTCATGGGGATTCCTGACCTCTGTGGTTCTGATTCTTGTCCTCTACAGGAAGGCTGACAGCAATTAGGTGTCTAAGCCCACCATCAATATAATGAGCCTCCAAGGGCAGGGGGCAGCAGCAGGCTGCCTAAGGAAGGGTGACCCAGTACTGGTCAGAAACAGAGTAGGTCAAAACTTCTGTCCCAGTCTGAGTAAGATGGCAAGACCCTATTAAAAAATATATATATATATTATATATATGCATATATATAATATATATATATATGTATGTATGGGCAGTTGCAACATGAAGGGAACAAAAATTTGAAACTGATCCTTTTCACCCCCCAACAGCCATCATAAAAAAAACAACCCAGTGAGAGCACCTCCTCACCTTTCTACCGGCCTTTATGTAGAGCATTCATGGGTAGGCCATCTTCCTTTATGATTATACCCTTGGGGTTTACATTATTCCATTTAGTGCCCTCACTGAATGGGGTTGGGGTTGGTTACAGAGTAGTTGTTAAGCAATAATAATAACTTTTGGGGCGGCTAGGTGGCGCAGTGAATAGAGCACCAGCCCTGGAGTCAGGAGTACCTGAGTTCAAATCCTGCTTCAGACACTTAACACAAAAACTAGCCCTGTGACCTTGGGCAAGTCACTTAACCCCAACTGCCCTCCAAAAAGCAAAAATAATAATAATAATAATAATAATTTTCTGTTACTACTATTTCATATTTCCTTATGTAAATTTTATATTGCATCTCTTCATTAGAATCATTTTAATGTTAATTATAATTTCTCATAAAACCACTAATTTAGTAAAGTATGTTGTCATTAACGTTGCTTCAGTTACAACTTATAAATAGCCATTTATAATTTTTAAAGATAAGCAAAAGCTAAACTGAAAAGTAAGAATTAGACAAGTTTCTTTGTAAAATAAAAAGGTTATTCAGAATGTTCTAAGACTCTAGTTTTAAATCTGATAGTCCTCTGAACCTACATTTTTATGGTGCTTTTAAGATTTACAAAACATCATCTCTCAAAAACCCTGAAGTAGGTATTACAAATATTATAATTCTTTACATTTGGGGAAACTGAGTCTCATAGAGGTTAAGTGACTTGTCACAGTCATATAGCAAATTGGTATCCAGATCATGATCAAACCCAGGTTTCCTCTCAGAGGCCAGTGCTCTTTTTCTACAACATGTTGCTCTTGCTGAAGGAAAGACACATTGTAATTTTTTTTTTAATTAAGATTCAGTTTATTCACGTACTATTTTGGGGAATATACCATTAAGGAAACCAGTGTACATAAGCACTCATATCCCTGTCTGTACAAGATACTTTGTAATTTTTGTTTAAGAACATAACCCTTAGGTAAAGTTACACATAAGTTCCTATTTTAGTTAATTGTTTGAAACTGCAAAGGCATTTTTCCATATAGAGTCATAGTGAAAAGATTTCCACTGCAACCTATTTAAGCCTAATATATTACGATGCTGTACTTACTGTAATATACAACCTCACCACCGCGTATAGCAGTGTTTCTGTTGGAAATAGCTTTCAGAGATGCCAGAAATAGATCTCCCCTCCAACTGCTGCAGGGATTGGGAAGAGGGGCCTTCTCCCCAACTCAGTCTTCACCTACTTAGTATTAGTAGATACTACACACTTTAGGGTCAGGAACACCTACCTTGAGGGAAAACGATCAGGGATTGGGGGAGCAGGGGAGGTGCAGAGTCTTGAGAGTAAGGAACAAGAGTGATCACTTGCCTGGCGCTACTAATTGGGCCTGGGTTTCTTTTCTTCAGAAGACCCTGGAGATTACCCATACTTGATTCTCTTTCCCCTACCACCATAATTTATTTCCCACTGAGTTTCACTATTCTATTATCTGTTACATAATAGAAATTTTCTCTTTATCCTCACTGTGACCTCAAGTCTCTCTACCCCTCTTCTGTTCTCTTATTTATGGTGGAGATCAATAAAAGTAGGATTTGCTCCACAGAAATTGGTTTTGTAGGTAGTGTTGTTGTAATATACCCTGTTAAGTGAAGAAAACTAATACTGATGACTTGTCTCTGTTCTTACAGCTACATTTTAAAAACTAAATCTATGGTAAATGCATCGGAGATGGAATTTCCTACTAAACATCTAAATGCTCAAATTTCAAAGGTAAACTTTCATTTTATCATATGTTTCTTTTTTTAAATATAATCATCTTGATGGTTTGCACTAATAGAAATGGATATCTAGTGGATATATTTGAATTTTTAAAACATTAAGTGCCAGCTGTGTCTCTAGGACCGTGCTGGGAGCTGGAGATACAAAGTCAAAAATAAAAAAATCAAATCATGTTTCCTTTTCAGGGGATACAGCATCTGTACATACAGGTAAATAGGAGATTCAGGGAAGGTTTCAAGTACATGGTGCTGGCCCTTGGGCTTGAAGAAAGCTAGGGACTCTTGGTGGCTGAGATAAGAAGTTCATTTCATGTGTAGTGGACAATTTATTTAAAGGAATACAAAAGGTAGGAGATGGAATATTGAGTTCAAGGAAGCACTCACAGACTAGCTTAGCCAGAACATATAACGTTTGGAAAGTTAGGGCAAGTCTGTTTTTGGAGGGGGGAGGTATCACGTTCTTGGGAGAGGAGGTTATATTTTTGTGTTAATAGAAATTGAACATTTTGTAACAAGGAAATAACATGGGCAAGACTTTTGTGTTAGGAATATAATTAGGTAGCCTTTCAGAGACTGGATTGGAGAGGGAAGAGATTATTAGCAGGAACACCATTTATGCTATTTTATAAGAAGTGAAAAGGGCCTGAACTTGGATATGAGTAGAGAGAAAGTGATGAATGAGAAATACTGCAGCAGTAGAAGAAACACTTGACAGATGATTAGCCATGGAGGGTGAGTAGTAGGGAAGATTACAGGAAGACCAGGAGGATGGTGATGCCTTCAGTTTAAATGGGGAATTTTGGAGGAGGGATACATTGAGAGGGAAGCAGGTAAATTCTGTTTTGGCCATGTTGAGTTTTAGGTGCTGATGTGAAATCCAGGTGGAGCTCTTTAGTAAGCAGTTGGTAATGTGGGACTAGAGAGTGATTAATACTGGATTTATAACTTAGGGTGTTATTTGCACAGAGATGATCCTTAAACTCAAGGGAGCAGATCACTAGGAAGAGATCAGGGCTCCAGACAAGCTGTGGAAGGCACTCCAACTCAGTAGACAGGAGATAGGAGATGGATGTATAATTTATCAAAAGAGACTGAGATAGAACAGTCAGATATATGGAAGAACTAGGAGAGAGCAGCATCACAGAAGCCAAGGTAGGAAAAGAATATGCAGTAAAAAGAGAGGTGGTAAATAAGCATCAAAAACTGGAGAGAGGTCAAAAAAATTGAGACTGGGACACAAAGTCACTAGATGTAGTGATCAGGTGGTCATTAGTATGTAATTGAAGTCATCAACCAAGAATGTTGGGGGGAAAAAGTAAGATTATAGCAGGAGCTAGTAGGACAGGGAAAGGGTACAAGACTTGAAGTCACAGTGAAGATAAAGAAGAGGAGCAGGGCAGACAGAGATGATAAGATAGAAGATATCTCTGGTGTTTATGATAGAAATCTCCCTGTGGGTGGCAGAGATGCAGAGGGAGTAAGGACATAGGTCATAGGAAGTGGGGTAAAATAGGGAGCCCAGGGCATTTTAGGAGATGTCAACACGTTTACTGAAGACTCCCCTGAGTATGAAGACCCCCTTGGAATGAAGAGGAAGTCGGTGAGCCAGGTATAGACTTGTTGAGAAAGGAGAAATGGCGGGGGGACCAAAATATGATTGTGTGCTCCTAATGGAGGTGGTGAACCAAAGGAGCAGTTGTGGGACAGTGTCGGAGGGAAAGTCCGAAAGTGGCTGTGAGAAATAGATTTTATCTAACTGAAAAAAATTAAATGAAAAAATAAAAGGAACCATGAGAAACCCAGAACTATGCCCAGGGTGTTGAGAAACGTGAAAGAATAAGCCCCCAGTCCTGGAAAGGACAGCTGTTAGAGTAGCAGCCAGCCTTCCCTGAATACCAGTAGAAGGAAAGAGAAAGGAAGGAGATCCCAGATGTGGGGGAGGTGAACTATGGGGAGAGGACACAATGGAAGGAGGGCTGAGTGGATAGGGAGGGGATCTCAGGCAGATGGTGACTATGACTGGTAGACTCCTAACTTTGCTTCCCTTGTCCCTTTAGAGTTTGGGAGAAGGGCCAGTTGATGGGGAAAGAGGAGCCCCCGACTCTCTGGGGTCCTGTGATGAGCACAGCATGAGTGAAGGGTAGTGGGATCAGTCTCTACAGCATTGCTGAGGCAGGTGTGGAGGCAGTAGGTAATTATGGCCAGATAGAAGTAGGTGGTAGGCTGAAGTTAGGTCTTTTAAGCAGGGGATGAGGCACACCTAGACATTCTCCATCATACTGTGCTACCACTTAGGCTGTGGTCTCTGAATTCTGAGAAATGTAGGTGTGCCTACTTAGAACCCCAGGTACCTTGAAACTCAACATTTCTGTTAGATGGGAGTCCAACAGGGCACAAGCCCATCCTCTATTGCCACAAACAAGATTACGTATAGTTCTGAGAGCTCTGCAGTGGCAGATGGTGACTAATGTTTGTGTTGCTAGGAACTAGACTGAATATGTACTTATCTCATGCTCTGTAGCCTCTTCCCAAAATGAGATGCTGAGTGTGGATCAGGTATTTAGCTCCTAGTCTTTGAGTACCCAAGAGCCTCTGACTTCCTTAGGTCCAGTATTTCTGATGGATATGTCTCCACTGATAAAACACAGCTCTTTATATTTGGCTTTGGAGTATACATTTGAACTTTTTGTTGGAATTTGGATTCATCTGACAAGACTAAAAATTTTTACTTCAGCAAACAGTCCAGTAAAACTCCATTGTGTATCCTTTTTTTTTTCTGTGCTTGGCAAAAGTTTCTTCCTTTTATTTGAAACTGACGAATACATTATACATTATACATTAAAAGCCCTCTATTCTTAATTAGCCAAGACTCTGATTATCTGGATTATACAGGCTTAAAATATGTTTCTATCTGAAATAGGTTTTAACTAAGTTCAGAGAGTCTTTAGAACTTAAAAAAAATTCTCTTTACTGTTACAGAGTTCATTTGAATTCTTTATTGCTTCTGATAAATATATTAAACAATGAAACATATTAGTATATGTGAGACATTAAGGCTTAGAGTTACCTCTAAGTAGTAACTAAAGTAAGGGGGGGTGGGGGTGGGAATCTTATGTCCAGTGCCTGCGAAATGGTTGAATAAACTGTAGTATGTATGTCAGAGGAATGGAATGTTATTGCACTAGAATGACAGAAGTGCACCTTAAAATAAGTAGGTTAAGACTTAGGAAGTGATATAGATCCAAAGATCCATTTGGAAGGACATAATGAAAATGAGATCGTGTTATTATATTGTTGCCTCTGTTCCTTACTGCTCCTAAATTATTCCATTATAGCCTGGATACTCTGCTTAATTTTCTTTTGCTCTTGAGTGTTTCCTGGTTTCCTAATATCTTTTCAGTTTTACAGTAAAAAAAAAAAAAAACAAGTTAAACTTGATGTAGTTTCCATGATTCCAGAAATGGATTTAATATACAATTTAGGTCTTGAAACAATATTGCCAAAGACCTAGCTTAAATGTAAAGATGCTCTTTTGTCACCAGATAGCTTAATATATGCTGAATTTGTTTGTTTCCTAGCTAAAAGAGAAGATTATGATGATGGACTCTAACTTAGCAACAATAATTGAGAACCTGAAGAGAATTAAGAACTATGGATCACTGGATGTAGAACTACATGAACATTTGAATCAGAAATAAACCTTTAAGAGTGTTTTGTTTTTTGTTTGTTTTTTTTTTTGTACTGTGATCTCAGGAAGTACCTAATGATGTCTGTGTATCCTGTCTTGACTTTGATTGATTTCTGACTGGCAGTCTCCTACTTCTAAGTATGTCTTCTCTTCTGGTTAACCAAATGTATTGATAAATTACAACTGGAAAGTGAGGAGAAAGCCTTGAAAAACCAGGAATATACATCAAGATTCAAGTTTCATAAAGTAATTCGTCTTTAAGAACATTTCTTACCAAGTAAACTTATTGAGACTTCTTCTCAATGGTTGACCATTTTGTGGTGCTTCAGAGTTCAGTTAACGTTAAAAAAATTTTTTTCAGCTTATCAATGTCAGTATAGTCCCTTTTTTTAAAAAAAGAAAATATTTAATGACTGTAAATTCTAAGGTTATTTGTAATTATAGTGGACTGTATGTGCCCCAAACTTAAGATGTGTGACTGTCCTCTGTCTTTTGTTTGAAGTATTAATTAAAAGCAAACAGGATATTAATTACAAAACTCTTATACAAATATTGCTGAAATCTTGACACACTGTATTTTTGCAAGTTTCTTGTCTATTTTTCTTACCTATGAATCTATAGAATTTTTCTTGCCTTTGAATCTCTACTTATTTTTTAAAAATAGCAAATTATTAAAAGGAGAGAAAATTGTGATGTCCTGTTCCTGTGTATTTATTATTATGAAGGAATTTCTGGTTTAATATTTTTACCAGTCAGTCAGTAAACATTTATTAAATACATCATATGTTCCATGCACTGTGCTAACTTCTGGGGATGCAGAGAATGACAAACAGTTCCTGCTTCCAGGGAGCTCACAGAAAAACGTGGGAAACAACAGGCAACTACACAAACAAGGGCCATGCAGCATAAATGGGAAACGATTCCCAGAGAAAAGGCACTAGCATTAGGAGGGATGGGGAAGGCTTCTGGCAGAGGGCAAGAGTTTACTTGGAACTTGGAGGCCAGAGAAGCCAAGAGAGAGAACATTCTAGGCATCAGGGACAGCCAATGAAAATACTTTGGATGAAGGCAAAGTTGATGTACTTATTAATAAAATTTAGAGAAGATGAAACTGGTAAGACTGGCTAACAGTTGCAAGGCAGAGTCAGGAGGCAAAATGACCTTGATGAGTTATAACATTAGGCGGAATATAGTAAGATAAAATTTAATAGGAGTGAATGTAAAGTCTTAGAATTGTGTACAAATAAATGCCTTCATAAGCAAGACTTGGATAGTTATTCTGAACATGACATGTGGGGTTTAATTTAATTCAACTGACATCAAGTGCCTACATTGTGCAAGACATCATGACGAGTGCTGAGCATACAAATATAAGGAAGGTATCATCCCTGTCCTGGGAGGCATAATGTAACATCTACAAAGAAGATAGAAGAGAAAAAGAGCACAGTATTGGCTTTGTACAGGAGGTGGCCCCCGAGCTGAACATTATGCAAAAGCAGATGAGAAGGGAAAGCATGCCAGGTATGGTGGAGAAGGGCCTGTGGTTCAGTTTGGTTGAAAACAGTTCGTAAGGCTAGAAAAATAGATGTAAGCGATTGTGGAGGGTTTTCAATGAAGACTAAGGTTAGCATCTGTATTTTTCCAACAGGGTCATGAT
The DNA here is from genome assembly GCA_028646575.1 of Pseudocheirus occidentalis. Classification (NCBI taxonomy): domain Eukaryota; kingdom Metazoa; phylum Chordata; class Mammalia; order Diprotodontia; family Pseudocheiridae; genus Pseudocheirus; species Pseudocheirus occidentalis. The sequence goes on along the minus strand of CM053598.1, from coordinate 154,244,071 downwards.
ACTTCTTTAAAGTACTACAAGCTCTGTGCGAGTAAATAATACAGCATAATAATCTCAAAAGCTAAGTGATCTTTGCCTTCATTGAGAGACATGGTATTCAGGATGGGGAAATAGTAGTCTCACTTTACCCTGTCCATTCCACATCTGCAGAATGAGTTTTTAAATTTTATTTTGATCTTTGTTATTTTTAAGTTCCAAATTCTCCCCCCCCCCTTCTGCCCATTGAGAAGGCAAGAAATGACCATTATCTTTAGGAAATCATACAAAACATTTCCATATTAGCCATGTTGCAAAATACCCATTCTTTGAAGATAGATAGCATTTTCCATCATGAGTCTTTTAGAATTTTTGTGGATCATTGTATCAATCAGAATTGCTGAGTCTTTCACAGTTGATCATTGTTACAATATTGCTGTAACGATGTACAATGTTCTAGTTCTTTTTTCTTTGCTTTTTGGAGGGCAGTTGGGGTTAAGCTACTTGCCCAAGGTCACACAGCTAGTTTTTTTGTGTTAAACGTCTGAGGCCGCATTTGAACTCAGGTCCTCCTGACTCCAGGGCTGGTGCTCTATTCACTGCACCACCTAGCCACCCCTGTTCTAGTTCTTTTTACTTTCTATTAGCTCATAAACCTTCACAGGTTATTCTGAAACCAGCCCCTTAATTTCTTTTGGCACAATAATATTCCATCACATTCATATCCCATAACTTGTTCAGCCGTTTTCCAGTTGATAGCTTCCCTTCTGTCCAGTTCTTTGTCACTACAGAAGGAGCTGTGGTAGGTATTTTTGCACATGTAGGTCCTTTCTCTCTTTCTTTGACCTCCTTGGCATATAGACCTTGTAGAGGTATTGCTGAGTCAAACAGTATGCAGAATTTTATCACCTTTTGAGTATGGTTCTGAATTGTTCTCCAGAATGATTGGATCAGTTTACAGCTAACACTATGCCTATTTTTGCGGACAAATCCCTTCCAACATTTGTCATCTTTATCATGTTAGTGAACATGATGGAAATGACAATCTCAGAATTGTTTCAATGTGCATTTCCCTAGTTATTTAGAGCATTTCTTCATAACTTGATAACTTGTTTCCTCTGAAAATTGCCTGTCCATCTCCTTGGACCTTTTGTAAATTGGGGAATGTCTATTGTAAATTTGGTTCAGTTCCATATATACATATATATAATTGAGATCATTAACAGACCATTATCAGAGAAACTTTGTAAAATTTTCCCTTATTTCCTTCTAATTTTGGCTGCATTTGTTTTGTGCAAAACCTTTTTAATGTAATAGAATCTTAATATGTTGTATGAAGATCAGTTGAAGAAACTGGTTCTGCAGCCTTGAGAAAAGACTTAGTGGAAACATGAGTTATAATGTGGAAGAGATGAGGTTTGTTCTTTGGCATGGGGAAAAATTGAGAAGAATGGGTTTGCAGAAAAGCGGTTGAGAAAAGGAAAAAATTCAGCCCAAGAGTGAAATAGGGATTTCCTCCCTTCTCCCTTCCCCCACCCCAAAGATTTTTAATCAAAACTTGACCACTTCATCCAATCCACACTACAAAGAATCCTTCTACCACATCCTTAAGACAGAATTCCTGGCCTTCCTTTAACTAAAAAATGATGGAAGATGAAACTTCTGTCCCCATTAACCTTAACTCACTCCTCCCTCTGCCCCCTACCCGAGTATATTTAAATGGAATTTGTTCATAATGCCCCACAATATATTATGTTCCCATTTTATTTTTCTGATGATATCCTCAACTAAGTGTTTCATTATATATTCTCCCAAGTGGTGTGACATTGTGCAAAGAACATTGGCCTTGAAATCAGAAGACTTGGCTCTAGTCTCTGTTCCTTGAGCCATAAAGTGGAGACAATGACTTTTACTAATCTACCTTACAGGACTGTTGTGAAGAAAGTGCTTTATTAACTTTACAACACTATATGGATGTAAGCTATTTATACAGGTGGTATTGTCATCAGTCAAGTGTTTCTTAGGTGCCTGCTTTGTGCCGGGCATTCTGGGGTTACAGAGAAGGGCAAAAACATGGTGCCTACTTTAAGCTTATATTCTAATGAGAGATACAACCTACATACAAGATACATACAATGCAAAAGGAAGGAAATCTCCAAGGGAAGGTCCTACCCATGGTGGCGAGGGGGTGAGGGCCCCAAGAAAAGCTTCTAGTGAAAGGTGGCATTTCAGCTTAGTCTTGACACAAACCGGGGAACACAGGAGACAGAGATGAGAAGAGCATTCTCAATTTGGGGGACAGGCAGTGTCAAGATGGATGGAGTGTCATGTTCAAGGAACAGCAACAGGGTTAGAATGTGTGGATTGGAGTATAAAGTCTAAGAAAATAAAGGTTATGAAAGGCTTTAAAGGGCAAACATAGGGGTGGCTAGGTGGCACAGTGAATAGAGCACCGGCCTTGGAGTCAAGAGGACCCGAGTTCAAATATGACCTCAGACACTTGACTACTTAGTAGCAGTCAACCCCAACTGCCTTGCCCTCCCCCTTTCAAAAAAAAAAAAGGAATAAAAAGCAGACATCACAGTGTATTTGATCCTTGTGGTGACAAGGAGCCACTAGAGTTGACTGGGTAAGGGGCAGTCAGACCTGCACTTTAGGAAAAATATTTTGGCACCTGAGCATGTGATGGACTGGAGCAGGGAGAGACATGTAAGGGGACTAACCAAGAAGACCACTGCATTAGTTCAGGGATGAGGAAGGCCAGTGCCCATCTGGTGGTTGAGTAGAAACGGACATATAGGAGAGATTTCATGAAGTTAGAAATGACAAACAAATTCAACAAGGGAAGGGGTCAAGCATTTATAGAATATTTACTATAGGCCAGGCACTATAACAAGTGCTTTATAAATATTAACTCATCTAATCATCACCAACAACCCTGTGAAGTGCTTTTAGCCCCATCTGTTACAGATGGGGAAACTGAGGCAGAGACACACCCAGGGTCACACAGCTAGTATCTGAGGCTGTATGAGTTTTCCCGAGTCCAGACCCCAGAGCTCTGTCCACTGTGTGACCATCTAGTTTCATCAACAGATTGGCTATGTAGGGTGTGGCAGGTCAGCCAGGGATGGGTAAGCTTGGGTGACTAGGATGGAGGAATCCTCCACAGTAATGGGAATGCATAAGAGTGGAGGCATGCAGGAGAGAAGAAGAGACGAGGTCTAGTTATATAAACAGATTCCATTCTTTGAGTCATCTTGTTCCTTAGGAACTTTCTTTTGACTTTTCCATTTCCCAAAGCTCCCAACTCACAATCATTTATAAAACTACTGCTAGGTACCCATTCTGAGTAACAAATGACAGAGGCAAGTTTTAGTGCATTCTTAGCCCATGCTGCTTTATTGCTAGAATCCAAGTTTTATACATAATTGCAGAGTTTCCAACTTAGTTTTTTAAAAAGTTCCTCTTTATACCATCAAAAGAATAAAAGCTGTCCTTCAAACCCCCAAAGATGCATAGATATAACAGCAAGCTGCCTTTCCCAAAATTTCAGGTATGAAATTCTAACATCACCATGTAAAAGATAATAACTCTGCAATAGAGATTACAGTGCTGCATGTGCCTAACAGTAAGTAAACAGTTTTCCTGCACTAAAGAAAGTCAACATAACATACAGAATATGTGAAGTGAGCTCTTCAGAACTGGGTCTTTCTAATCTAAAGTCACATTGTTGATTTTTACATAGAAGAGTTGAACAATTTAAAAGCAGCTTCAGGAATAGTACAGTTACTTAAAGATGGAAGATGACCATGTACTGCTCCAGTTTCTCTTTATTTCTTTTGGATACTTCTCCCCACCACTGGAAAAAACAAAACAACTGAACATCTCAACAGTGATACAGCACATGTACACCTTTGTTTTTCAAGGAAATTTCATTTAGAAGGAAGGCCTATGAATTTTTGCTTTTAAAGAATAATTCCCAAAGTTTAAGAGTTTCTTGAAAAATTTTAAGACAAAAGGAGTTGCATATACCTGTATTTACTATTCCCTTTTAGGGAAGTGGGTTAATGAAGGTTGATGGTCACTGTATTCTTAAGCTAACTAATAAACATTAATATTCCAACTTGATTTCATAGATGTTCTATCAATAAGTGGCTAAGAGAAAAACTGTAAAGAGGTTTGGGAATAAACTTGCTAAGTATGACCTGAGCAGTTCAATTCTGAACCATTTGAAGGTTACTTTTATCCTTTAACTTGGAAGATAGTTTTCCCAACATTATCAAGATAAGCCCCCAAATGAAGCTATGCTAATTGAGGAGGGAAAATTTCTGTGAGAATTACAAGTTTAGTGTCACCTCTAGTTTGTAGTAGATGATTCTAATTTTGTTTGCTATCATCACATATGCTTTTAGGGGTCACGCCAAAAGCCACACAAGAATTTTTATTCCCCAACATTCTGAAGCGTTACAGTGAATAGAAGAATATCTAATTTTTTTCTCCCTAAATAAGAGGTCAGTGGCAAATCTATTTAATAAAATGAGCTAGTACAAATTCACCTTGAGGGGCAAGAGTTCTTTATGGAGCTTAATTGGACTAATTGATCAGTAAATAATTGTGTCTCTGGCTCTAAAAATCTGTATCAAGTCACATAAATTCAAAAATACATCAAGATAACAACTAAAGAGAAACAAAATCACAGATGTAACAATATTTTCAGGTCAATTCCTGCAAAGTGGAAGTCTCCTCTGCTGCAGGGAGCCATTGTTATTGCTGGTCCACACCAGTACAATTCAGTACAGCTGCCTAAGTGGCAAAAAGTACCTAAAAATACTGTACTGAAAAGCTATAATTAACACCTGAAATGTGTGCACTGTGCTTATTGATTTTTATTCACCCCCAAAGTATTAGTTTTACTGGGCTTTTACACTCAGGCCACTTTTGCCTTGTTTAACAGACCCAGTTATTACTTTTTATAGTACAGTTGCGCCTCACTTACCCTCTTACTCCTTCTGAAACTCTGCACCTTTCTAATCACTACAGTTGAGGCAACTAAGAAATCATTCATTGACACAACATGCTTCTTAGTGCGTGCCCTGTTATTTTAAAAAAGCATGCTCAGGGGACTAATATAAACCAGGCAAGAGGTTAAATGGAAAGGTGAGTTCTGCTACTCCCTCTTCCAAATAGCCTGAGGGTCATGCTGCTGTCCTTGTTCATTTTCTAAGCTCCCTTTACTGATGGAGGCAAACTATCTTTTAAGAGAAACAGGAACGGAGATTTCAAGGAGTAAATTCAAGCTATTAGTTTAACAGTTACTATTGCTTTGTTATATATAAATGCATATATCAGTTTTCTAGTTATTATAGGACACTAGACATTTTCAATCATGCATAATTAGAGGACTCTAGCTCTACAAGCCTGGGATTGTGGACTTTGTGCCACTGCTACCTGCAGGTCATCATGCATTTTTACCTAAGGCCTCTCAATCATGTTCATGCAAAACAAAACCTCTTGATTCAGAGAGATTATAGGGTTTAGCTAGGGCACATGCAATTTATTTTCATTGAAATATTACAACCAAAAGGGAGAAAACTTGGAAAGGTTTGGGAAAAGGAAATTACAATTTTAATCAAGGTCTCCACCTGTCTATCTAAGAGGATGCTTCTGAATGGAAGTACAAAACTAGCCAATAAAAAGGTAAAATTTAGGATCATTTCACAGGGGAGACCGGTATTCAAATCACGCCCTTAAGGGTGGGAATGATGTGGTAGCAGAAATAAGAGCCACTATTAAGAAGAGGAAATAAAACAAACCTTATTTATTATGGATGTTCCTCACCAACTTTGTGATGGTTATGATACCACGAAAAGGCAAAGGTGGTATATGTTGTGGAGACCCTATGGAATAAAGGGGTTTCTTTTACTAACACTAAAGAAAATTACCTATACATCACTCATTAGCTTCCTGCCCCACCCATACCCCAGAAAGACTGATTAATAGCATAGCTAGTGCAATGTAAATGAGTTAAATCTTCAATGCCTTAAAATTTGGTGTAGCCCTCTCCTAAAAACTGTTGTGACAAGTGATCCTAACAGCCAAGCACATTCTAAAAAAACCAGAGGCCATTTGCCTTTACCAGCAGCACCAAGAGAATGTAAACTCCTCAAGGGCAAAGACCTCACCCTATTTTGCATAGTGCCTAGCATATGTAAGTACACACTTCATATTTAATAAGAGCTCACACATCAGTCTGAATGAAACCTACAGAGAAGAGAGATGCTTATACTTCTGAATGTAATAAGCTTATCTGGATCCCATCCAGGTAGTGGATGCATCTGGTCAATGCATTTAGATCTGTATTTAATGTAGCTATTCTACAAACATATATATAAGCCTAAGTGTATGCCTGTGATCAAGCCAGATAGCTAAAAATTGTTTGCCTACTCCAACATGTCTAATGGTGACACTGGGGTACACAGTAAAAAGAAAGCAAGGGGAATCCAACGTAGTGCCTTCCTTTTGTGAGGGATGGTTAACTATTTTGCACATATACTCTCATCTTTTGGGATCACCAAATAAGAATATTATGTTCAAGAGGCATGAGCTTCTGGCTCTCCTCTATCTACCTTGCGCTTTTCCTCCTGGGTTCAACATATAGGCATATAATTGAACATCATGACCCTAGGGAACTTATGCCTAGCTTATACAGAGATGGAGTTATTTTCCAGGCGCTAGATGGCCAGGAGGTATTATCCACAGGGACAGGTGGTATGATACAATAAAAAAAAAAAAAATGATCTTGGTCCCCAGTGTTCTGTCTTGGCTCCTAATCTGGGACAGTGTGCTGGAAGGTGGGATGGTTTTCTACATTAGAGGATAAGTTGTCAGAGGCCACGGCTCTGGCTACTCTTTCATGAAAAATATGGTCAAAAACAACAAAAAAAGAAATTCACATACATAGACGTTCTTGCAAGTGTTATTAAGAGCTTTCCTAACTACAAATACAGAAAATGCAAATAAGAGATTTAAGCTTTTTTTCTTAATCCTAAAAAAAGAATGAATTTAGCAAACAAGAAGAAAGGGGAAAAAAATAGCCATTATAGAGGAGCTATGCTTAAAAGTAAAATCTCAAGTAGAAAACCTACTTGGAATGCATTGGTGAGACTTCAATTTGTTTCCCAGAAGAGTTCACTTCATGAGTTCCCTCCTGCTACCAGGGGAAACAAATGAGGTTTTCAGCCTCACATATTGAAATGTCTCTCTCCAACACACACACACACACACACACACACACACACACACACACACACACACACACACACACACTCTCTCTCTCTCTCTCTCTCTCCCCTCATAGGAAGGAAAAGAGTATTTTATATATATATAAAATCTACTTAAAACATGTTTCCTTTCATGCAGCTCTGTCAAGGACTGAGCACCACACACCACCACAAATTTGAGTGGTAACTTACTTTACTATACAAGTTTGCTAATTCAAGTTAGTTACTATTACATGCAAAACAGTTATTGCTACTAAAGTTTTATCCTTTTAAAATTATTAAATCATTTTATGGCTTTGTTTGCATCAGGGGCACCCCCCCCCATACTGTGCTATTTTGCATTCCTGTTTCAGAGGTATTTTTTTTTTTTTTTAAGAAATGGATTCTCCTAAGCACTATACTACTTGAATCAAAGGTATAACTACCTAGACTAAGAGAACCTGAACCTGGTCCCTAGAGAACTGCTACAAAAGGGCCTATTTACTCAAAGCTGTTTGCTCATGCAGTGTTGTACACTATCACATTATTTACTATTTGTAGAGTCCATGTTTTATAAAACCTGGATTATCTGAGCACTAGGTCATTCAAATCACTTCAGAAAAACCACCCTGTACAATTTCCTAAGAAAGCCATTTACAGACAGCAATTGCTTTATCAGAGAGAGATAAACTATCCTAGGACTGAAAAAACTGTTTACTTCTGGGAAGGCTGGGAAAAGGGTACCTGTACAAGTCCAAAAGGAATAGCCTTAAACTGCACACTGCAAACAAACAAATGATCTTTTTATGTCTCACTACATGGCAACCTATCAAGGTTCTATCTACCTACACATCTAATTATCAAAATGCAAATCAAGCAAGAGAAGTAGCAAGAAAACCACATTTAAAACCAAAACCAAAACCCCACAGTGAAGACAGCCTGAAACAAATACTTGGACTTTAATATTTACAATGGTTTCCTGTCACTAGTGACCTGCAGACAGGAAATGTCAAACAGTCTACAGACCACCTGTGAGTTAACAGAGTATTTCATAGCAGGGTGATAAGAGGACCCAATTAAGACACACAAATTGTACTGTGGTTTCTTGATGCAGAAAATGTCTACATATAGAAATGAAATAGGATTAAGCTGTAAGACGCACCCATCCAAGGACATGGGAAGAACAATCTCACTTCATACAAGCAGTACAATCCAGGAGCACTGTTGGCAGGATCAGGGATGGTTGTCCATAGTTGAGTTTGTGGTTCAGCTTGCAGAGTCACATTAGGTTTAGAATACTGAAGCCAAGACATCCCCAAGCATATTCTTCAAGGTTTCCAACCCAGAAGAAGTCTATTTCTAAGGTAGCCCTTTTAGTCTGTTACTTTTCCCCAGGGAGAAGATACAGGTTCAAAACTTTAAGAAAAAAGGAAATTTTTATGTTTTCTATTTTTTTGGTACACTATTGGTTTTTATTATAAAGAACTCATCATTTTAATTCTAAAATTACTACTAGGCTCATGCACTGGCCCCTAACATGGCACTACATTTTGCTACAAAGCATTAACGCTTATTAAACTATACATATTATCAAAATGGAAGACATTGGTGATTTTGTTGTTCTCAAACAACTTGTAACATTATTTTGTCCACAAGTATTAAAATATGTGTGTGTATATATATATATGTAATTATTGCACATATCCCTTGTTTATTTGTTTTAACTTTTCAGAAGGAAAATTTCCAACCAACAAGGAGGACTGGAAGAAGAGAAGGTATGGCAATAGGCCATAGATGGTATTGCCTAAAACTACAGTCAGGAAGGAAACTGTAGAAAGGCAGGCAGAAAAGAAACACAGAGGTGTCTTAAGGGAAGATAAGGCTGAAACAACTGATCATGACACAAATTTTAGTTGTAATAAGATTTTGTGAAAGTTGTAAATAAGGCAGGACTATATTTAAGGGAAACACAAAACAATTAAAACTTATTGGCTATGAATTTAGAGAACTCTAAAGGATCTAAAGAAGTAGGTCTGATGCCCGAAGCACCAACAGGCCAGAGTGGACCTGTTGCAAGTCTGACAAGAGGTAAGGAGAATAGGATGGCCCTGCTGCCCGCCAGCAGAATCTTGCCAGAAAGGCTACCAATAAGACATTAAAGGGAATGGCAGAGAAACAAGATTTAAAATCTTTCTCAACATTTTGGTAGCACCTGTAGTAAATACGACCCCCTTCAGTAAGGAGTTTCCCCAACACTGGCCATCATCTTTACAGAGCAAAATAAATGAAAAAAACAAGTGACTAGGAGGTCTGTCCAACTGAAGTGAAAGATTTCTAACTACTGTAAACATATACCTTCCAAAAGACATGACCACTTACACAAAGTATCTCAAAAGTCTTAGTGGAGTTTTAAAGTATAAAAACTAGACCAAGACTTTGAGATTGCTGTACTTTACTACTAGCAAACCTTAACTGTTCTTCTTATAAAATCATAATTTATCCAAATCTTTTTTTTGCCCTAAAAGACATTTTGATTTAGATTTCAGTTCCCATTGGCTAAGACCTACTACTATTCATCAGAAGATAGTATCCCATTTGGGCAACTCTTGTCTCTTCCAGAATTTTACTCGGGTAGGGCAATCTGAATCTAGGCTCTTTACCCGAGCATCATACCAGGACACTGGATGTGCACACTCCCAGAAACACAAAGACACAACGTATGGTCTTAATATCTGACAAGCTTTACACTGATTTCTCTAGTCATCTAAGATAACAAATAAAAGAAGGCAGATGTTCTCCTGTACTAATAACAGGTCATTCCAAACTCTGCTGTGCATCTCGGGTGTAGGAGTAAGAACAGATTTCAGCTGCCAAAGGTAGTGTTGGGTTTTTCCCCCTTATTCAGAGGAGAACAAGCTATTCCATATTTGTTGCCTGATTTAGATATGAAACTACTTTGTGGATTTTTTTGGGGGGGGGAAATGGGGGACAGAATGTAGTCCTTAAATATCTTCTAGACCTAAATTCACTCTGCTTCAAGCCAAGGTTGATGGGACCACCCTCTGGTGAGATGCTTCAGTTTCACCCATGGAAACTACTCTTACAGACATCTTGAACTGAAGGATAATGTTCCCATGAACATTCCCAAGGGATGAAGATATAGAATGTCATGCAAATATGTCAGTCCGATGGAGCTGCACAAAGTACTTCTGCTTTTTGCCTCTCAGGTTGAAGTTGCATGGGAAAACATTTTCTTCCCTACTCCCACTCTTTTTCATTCTGCTATATTCATAGTCAACTACAAGTCTGATGTGGTATTTTGAGTATGCAGTGGCAGACCCCTTGTTCCAGTTCACTCTTGGCCACAGCAATACGAAAACCAGCTCCAAAGTGTCTCATAACACTCCACAAGGAAGCAAGACAACAGCAAGCCATATATATCCACAAGAGAACCCCCATCCTTGGTAAAATCAAAACCTTTTGTTCTCTGCTTAGTCAAAAGTCAATGAAAATTGTTTTCCAATGGAGCCAGGAATGCATTCATGGGGTCTGTTTCTATATAACCTGCTCCTCTCATGTGAAAATGGAAAAACATTTTAAAATGGTACAAAGCAACCAAATGTTACCAGGGGAAGAGGCAATGCAGCCAGGATTTGTTCTTGGAAGCAATCTTTCTTCTTACCAATAAATGTGGATATACCCATGCAGAAATATCTTTGTTCGAAGAACATGTTTTCTTTATACACGTAAAAAATCCAGGGACATCGTCCTGTACATTTACTTACCACATCACATGAGTATCTACAAAATTGGCCCTTTGTTCTGGATTGAGAAATCTATGTAAAGGAATTAATGAGGATTCAGATGTTATTTTTAAGTTTCTGAAATGTACTTTCCATATTGAAATACAAGATTTCCTGCTATAATTATGCATATGTGTAATTTATGCTAGTTCAAACAGGATACAAGTGGCCCCTGCAGACATTCTGACTTCTTACTGTGTACTCTTGTAAAGCATAAAGGGCAAAGAACTCATAAATGCCACCATCTAACACCTGGTATCAATCTAAATTATGCTCCTATTTGAAAAAAAAAATCCCTTCTCTCATTTAAGCAAATAGCTGCTGAGTTCCAACATCAATTGCTTCTTTTTTTCCTGGAAGAACTGGCATGATGCCAACTAGATGGCACCTTGGGGGAAGCCACCTGACAAGCTAAATGTGCTGGATTTGAGAACTGGAACATGAAGTGAATCAATTTTTTCCATTCTGGTCCATGGAGTTAAAGTAGAAGGGAGATGTGTCCACATGTCAAGACCAAGGACTGCAGTTACACCTGAGAAAACAGTGAAGGATCTAAAAACACAAAAGCAAAATACGATGGTTAGGACACTTACTTCAGCTCGAGCTTATTTCACTGGCAAAGGTTTATTTCTATAACAAAGCATACACACACACATGCGCACACAAACACACAGCCAAAATAGTAAAAATATTACTTGCAGAAAAGCAACTAAGCAGTTATAGAAAACATCCAGACATTCACAGTCATATCCACAAATTATAAGCATTGATAATTTTCCACATGTAATCCTAAAACATTCTCTTCCTCTCAATTCTGGGTCCAACTCAGTATCTCCCTGTATATTATGAGTACCAATAGGCCAGTTCGACTGTTTGCCTAACTGCATACTACAATCTGGGCAATAGGCACTCTCCTAATTTTTTGTTTATTCCTATATGGATTACAAGATTGAATTTAAGTGTTTATAATTTAAGATGCTGTTCAACATTTTTGAGTTTGTCATAATCCTAACAACGTCATTCAGAAAAAGATTATGAAGAACTTTGCTATCTATTACAAAATGTACATCTTCCATGACAGCGGAAAACACTTTGGAAGGGCATGTATCTCCTTGTTTTTATGCCTGGCTTAATATTGATAATAAGAGGACCACCAAACAACACTATCTTCCTACATCTTTCAAGGATATATGATTGATAGAAACAGTACGGTGTAATACTCTATAGGACTAGCTTTACAGCATAGGATTTAGCTCAGCCAAGTATTACCTGTGTAGCCCTGGACAAGTCACAACCTCTCTAAACTCAAATCTTGTCTTCCGTGAAATGAAGGGAGGGAAGGGGTGGGGTTGAGCTACAAGGTGTCTTTAAGCTCTGAATTTATAATCTTATGATCTTTACATATGCACGAGTAATAAATAGGGGCAGCTAGGTGGTGCAGTGATTAGAACACCTACCCTGAAGTCAGGAGGACCTGAGTTCAAATCCAGCCTCAGACACTTAACACTTACTAGCCATGTGACCTTGGGCAAATCACTTAACCCCAACTATCCTACCAAAAAAAAAAGTTTGATAAATATCATTAGACTGGCACATTAATTACTGTGAAAAGGCAGAAAAAGGAACAACAGAAATTTACAAATTTACTATGCTGTGCCAGTTGCTGGGGATACAACAGCAAAAATGCCTTTCAAATTACATTCTTCTAAAAAGAAAAAACGTTACTGATAACTTAAAAAATGTCCTTTACATTTTCCCAACAGATCCCCTCCCCTCTGAGAAAGCTATCCCTCCTAATAAAGAATAAAAAGGCAGGAAAAATTCTGAAAATCCAGCAATATTGAGAAAGTCTGATAATATATACATTGCCCTTCCCAACCTGACGTGGAAGACAAGTCAGGCAGGCCCTCTGTTGAAGCACGCTAGGTTACTGTTCTTCTCACTGTCAATGTTATTACTGTCATATTTAGTGTATATTGCTTTTGTGGTTTTATTTTCTTAACTTTATGTCATTTCATTTAAGTCTCCCCATGCTTCTCTGAATTTATCACATCTCTTACTTACACAGTAATAGTCCATCCACCAAAGTAATATTTGTGATCCACAACCTATTTAGCCATTTCCCAGTCAAGGGCCATTTGATTTGTTCCCAGTCCTTTGCTACTATTAAAAAACCAAAACCAATAAATATGTAAGTGCCTGATGTGTGGTAGGCATTGTGCTAAACGCTATAGGGCTTTCCATATTTTGGTATACAGAAGTCCTTTCTTTTTGTTATGCGCTCCTATTAGGAAGCACAGCATACGTAAGGCAAGCAGGGCCCAGAGAAGGGAGATCTGCAGACGTAAATGACATAACTTTAACTAGGACCCGAGTTAATTAACCAATCTTAAAGCCCCTATTTGGTGTTTATTGAGCTGTGCCTGACTGAGACCCCCTTCGGGGTTTTCTTGGCAAAGATAATGGAATGGTTTGCCATCTCCTTCTCCAGTTAAGGCAAATAGTGTTAAGCAACTTGCCCAGGATCACACAGCTAGAGAGTGTCTGAGGTAGGTTTTTAACTCAGGTCTTCCTTACTCCGAGGCCCCATGCTCTATCCACTGAGCCACCTGGTTACCTCTATTTGGTCTTTAGACTATTCCTGAGAATTATGGAAGATTCATCAGAAAAATGTGCAAATCCAGCAAGAAACGCAGTGGATGAGATGAAAGGAAGGAGCAGCTGGGTGCAGGCTTTTGGCACTTTTTGGGATGCTGACAACCGAGCGGTTGAAATGACTGATCTTGCAACCTCTGGGTTGCAAGACTCCTTCACTGACCAGAGCTTACTCATTGGCTAATTTAAAGTCTACAAAAGCAGGCTTCCCTTATTCCCTTCCTCCTACACTGTGGAACATTTCTACAGGCAAAAGAGATTAAATCCCTCCAGCAAGATGCATTTCGCTTGTTTTCTGTGATTCCTGACAGCATTTTGTCATAACAGTCTATACAGTCTCTTGCTGTCTGATGCTAACTTTGAATACTAATTTTATACAGGAAACACAAGAAAGTCACAAGAAGACAGAGACTTGATGAAAAACATAACATTTCATGTTTATCTCTGTGCTGCCAGTTTCTGAGTTAGGGGTTCTGCAAAGAGTAGTCATACCCATGTACAAGATTAGGTATTTATGAGAAATAGTTGAAATACCCTATTTATTCATAGATTAACCTAAAATGGGAATGACATTGGTATCTGGTTAAAGTACAAAACACTAAGTTATAAAATGAGTATGAACTGTTAATTGTTATGTGCCTGCTTAGTACTACACCCCTGAGAAATTCCACTTCAAAGACATGACCTCATTAATTCCCACATCAGCCTGATGAAGTAAGCAAGTAAAAATTATTAGTATCCTCACTGAACACCTGGGGAAACAAAGACATCAAAAAGAACCTGTTCTGGGTCATGCAATGAATTGGAAGGATAAAACTGAACCTGGATCAATGATTTATTACTAAGTTAGATTTCCCCAAAATGAAATCCAGAGATACCTACAGATTGAAAAAAATTTTTTTTTCTTGTAAAGAACCTGAAAGACATAAAGAAAAATATATCTAATGAGGACTGATTAAAAGTGGGAAAGAACAAAAGCCATTAACATTAGGGAATTAACTGTTTAAGAAGGGGAGAAAAGAGACAGGGATATTTTTGAGAGAGGTAAATTCTGACTGTGAAAGAAGATGGGAGGGAGGTAATATGGGCGGATAACTTGTAAAGGTTCTCTGAAATGAGGTCAAATTGTATAAAGGCTGCCAGTGGAAGAACTTTTTACCTCTTGCACAATGGTGGTCTGCAATGACACATGCTATACCAACTGAGCTCTATTTTGAAGGCAAAATAAATTTTCAAACTGGCTGTTCCCAATCACGAATTCCAGTTTCCAAAAAGAGCCTAAACACTGCCTTTCAAGAAATCCTCAAGCAAAATTGCCCTGATATTCTAGAGCCAGAGGGCAAAATATAAATTGAAAGAATTCACCAAATGCCTCTTGAAAAATATCCCAAAAAGAAAACTCCTAGGAATATCACAGTCAAATTCCAGAGTTCCCAGGTCAAGGAGAAAATACTACAAGAAGTGAGGAAGAAACAATTTGTATATTGTGGAAACATAATCAGGATAACACAAGACCTAGCAGCTTCCACATTAAGGGATAGAATGGCTTGGAGTACGTGATTCTGGAGGTTGAAGGAGCTAGAATTAAAACTAAGAATCACCTACCCAGCAAAACTGAGTATAATGCTTCAGGGGAAAATATAGTCATTCCACGAAATAGAGAATTTCCAAGCATTCTTGATGACAAAAATCAGAGCTGAACAGAAAATTTGACTTTCAAATGCAAGAACCAAGAGAAGCAAGAGATGGTAAACAGGAAAAAGAAATCATAAAGAACTTATTAAAGTTGAACTATTTATATTCCTACATGGAAAAATGATAATTGTAACTCATAAGACTTTTCTCAGTATAAGGACAGTTGAAGGGAATATATATGTATATATATATAGGAGGGTGTAGGTGTGTACAAATATATATGTGAGGGTGTGCATATGTATGTACATGTATACACAGACAGAGGGCACAGGACAAGTTGAATAGGAAAGGATGACATCTAAAAAATAAAATTAGAGGTGAGAAAGGAATATATTGGGAGGAGAAAGGGAGAGATAGATTAGGGTAAATTATCTCATAGAAAAGAGGCAAGAGAAAACTGTTACAATAGAGGGGAAGAGCAGGAAGGTGAAAGGGAATGGGACAACCTGATTCTCATTGAATTTGGCTTAAGGAGAGAATAACATACACATTCAGTTGGGTATCTTACCCTACAGGAAAACAGGGGGGAAAGACATAAGAAGAGGGAGGATAAAAGAGAGGGAAGATTGGGGGGGAGGGTAGTTAGAAGCAAACACTTGAAAAGTGACAGGGTCAAAGGAGAAAATAGAGTGAGGGGCAGGATAGGGTGGAGGGAAATATAGTTAAGTCTTTCACAATATACCTACTATGGAAATGTTTTGCATAACTACACATGTATAACCTATATTGAATTGCTTGTCTTCCCAGTGGAGGTGGGTGAGGAGGAAAGAAAGGAGAGAATCTGGAACTCAAAGTTTTAAAAACAAATGTGTATTAAAAAAATTGTGTTGTTTTTTTTTTAACATGCAACTGGGAAATAAGATATACAGGCACTGGGGTATAGAAATTCATCTTGTCTTACTAGAAAGTAGAGGGGAGATGGAGGAGGATATAAGAGAGAACAGATTGGGGAAAGGGATATTCAGCGGGCTTGCTGTTTTGGGGTGGGGGTAGGGCAAAGATGGGGAGAAAATTTGTAACTCAAAATCTTGGGGAAATGAATGTTGAAAACTAAAAATAAATAAATTGGAAAAAAAAGAATCCCAGTTTCCAAAATTCCAAAATATTAAATCCTTTAATCTTTGTAGATGACCACAAGAAGTTAATCATTAGTTTGTTTGAATTTTTACAAAGTAATTTAACAGGCTACAACACTGATTTCTGAAAGGGCTCATTCTCACTTCTGCATCATATTTTGTGTAAGCAGCTATGGCCAATTTTTATATACCATGATTTGAATCATATGCCCAACGTACTGTGACACTGTCTTTAATCCCTAGCCTTAGCCTCAACAACAAATATCCTGGAAGGACATGAGGTTAATATCAGTTTCTCTGCAGTGTTCAGTTCCTACTATCATTATTCTGTTTCTGCTCTCAAGTCCACTTTAGAAAAAGATTATCTTTATGTAAAAACAGAACAGGAAAGAGAAGGTAGCAGTGCTGCACTTCGGTTTCCTATAGGTGGCTGAATGGATAAAAATTGGATGAGTCAAAGAAGGTAAAGAAAATATGAAAGGAAGGAGTGTTTTCTTCCAACTTTCTTCCACACTTCTTATTTCTGGTCGATGAGGATAGTTGTTAACAGCTCCTAAAGCAAACTAGGTATCTACTACCCTTACACTATGAAAGACCTCTAAAGAAAATCTGGTGTAGGAGGAAAAGATAATTTTTCTTTTTCCACAGGTAATGTTTTCAAGCATCAACCTAGTTAATAGCATAGGCTCTTCCCAGAAACAGTATTATTATCTTCACTTTCTTGTATAAACTCAAAATTTGGATAATCCAACTTTATTTTCTGCAAAGAATTCAGTGCATTACTGTTATCTAATAAATAATTCATAATTATAACTTGCTCTATTTCATACATAGCTTAAAAACCTATCTGGTAACAAAAATTCCATCAATATGAGATTCAAGTCAGAACCTGAATCTTTCTAGTCAAACACTGATAAAGTAATTCACTGTGATTTAGAATTTTTAAAAAAATCAAAGATGATAATTAAATAAAATCATTCTGAGAATACACCTGGTTTTATAATTTGAGAAAAGCAATGGGGGAAACATCCAAATTACATTCTTCTTAATAAAAAAAATTACAAACCAAAATATGTTTATATATGTGTGTGTATATATATGTAAAAGATATGAAAAAAAAACCCCATAGTTCCCTTTATCTTAACACTAACTGCTGTTGTTCAGTTATGTCCAACTTTTTGTGACCTCATTAGGGGTTTTCTTGGCAAAGACACCAGAGTGGTTTGCCATTTCCTTCTCCAGTTCATTTTACAGATATGGAAACTGAGGCAAAGAGAATTAAGTGACTTGCCCAGCATCACACAGCTAATAAGAGTCTGTGACCAGATGTAACTCAAAAAGATAAGTCTTCCTGATTTCAAGTCCAGCACTCTATCCACTGTGCCACCTAGCTGTCCTAACACTAAATAGCAGAGAAAAAAAATCATAAAACCTAAAGTTTATACTCTTTAAAATATCCTGAGTATTCATTAATATTTCAAATGCAGAAATTCACTTATAGAATATATTCTTGAAAGACATGTCAAAACTGTCCAAAATAGGGGCAGCTAGGTGGTGGCTCAGTGAATACAGCAAAGGCAGTGGATTCAGAAGGACCTGAGTTCAAATCTGAACTCAGACACTTCGCGTGTCTTGGGCAAGTCACTCAACCCCAATTGCCTTGCCTTCCCCCCTCCAAAAAAATTAAATTAAATTTTTAAAAAAACTGTCCAAAATAAGTGACTGGATCTACTCAACTT
Organism: Pseudocheirus occidentalis; assembly: GCA_028646575.1. Classification (NCBI taxonomy): domain Eukaryota; kingdom Metazoa; phylum Chordata; class Mammalia; order Diprotodontia; family Pseudocheiridae; genus Pseudocheirus; species Pseudocheirus occidentalis. The sequence goes on along the minus strand of CM053598.1, from coordinate 154,225,868 downwards.
AACAGGATTCCAACTGAAGTCAAAATCTTCAGTGGCATTCAAGGCCTTCCACCACCAGGCAATCATCTAGCTTTCCCAGCTTTAGCTCATATTACTTCCTTCTAAATAATCTACTAGTCAGTCAAGTACTACCTTGTACATATCCTATGCTTTCGTAATGTCCTATGTCTGGAATCTTGTCCCCTCCTCAGTATCACCTGCTGATCTATGCATTTTGAAAGACCAACTAAAAATATCACTTATTTCATGTAGTTTTTCCTCAATCTTCTCATCCCCCATTCAGAATTTCGTAATTTTCCCTCTACTTTTCTTATATACCTATGTCCCATTTTGTATTTAAAATATTTATATACATCTCTCATCTGCCCTAATAGAGTATTTTTATATGCAACTGGGAAATAAGATATACAGGCACCAGAGTATAGAAATCCATCTTGCCTTACTAGAAAGTTGGGGGGAGAGGGAGGAGGATATAAGAGAGAACAGATTGGGGAAAGGGGTATTTTTTTTTTATATGAACCTTTGTATTTCCTTCGGCATCTACAACAATGCTTTGTATACCACAAGCTCTTATTAAACACCTGAATTCAACAGAAAGGACAGAAGCAAGTTTCTACAGCATTAAAGGAAAAGAATTATCATTAAGATATGCAGAACCTAGATATAAAATGCCCTATAAAGCTGGACTCCAATCAGTTTTACTTCCAAAGCTCTGAAGCTACGCGGCTATAGAGTTAAAGTGACTATATCATTAACAAGTGTGACTTACTAACAGAAAAGTAAAACAAGAATTTTCACTGAAAACTGATAAAAGCAATTTGACTAACCTGCTCAGGGCATTAAAATGATGTGTGTGTGTGTGTGAGACAGAGAGAGACAGAGACACAGACAGAGACGAGAGAGAGAGAGAGAGAGAGAGAGAGAGAGAGAGAGAGAGAGAGAGAGAGAGAGAGAGAGAGAGAGAGAGAGAGAGAGATCTTGCCCTATGATGCAGACTACAAAGTTGGAATACTGTTTCATAATGGTGCCAAAAGCACTGCTGATAAGAACTGTTTTGTTGCATGTGGTAAGTTAGGCATCAAAGGGAGAGCTGTACAAAAAATAGTTTCTGCACATAATGGCTTTAAAATCTAGGGAAGATATAAATATAATACACGGGCAAGATGACTTTAAAATGGCAACTGCTTTAGATTTCGTCCAACAGTTTATTTTTCCGTTGTTTTGGTCTCCTCTATAAATGAAACTCATATAGTAGGCTTTTTATTTTCAAATTAAGTTTGTATTATTAAACAATGTTCCCATCATAGAATTAACCACAGCTAAGTAGTTATGATACCTGTTTCTTAGATTAGGAGACTAGGCAAAAACCTTAAGAAATTCACATTTCAAATCCAGTTTCTGAGCATAAAAAAATACTTTCCTTCTGTGGTAAATTCAGAGGATATCAAATGCCTCATATAGCAAAGAACTAGAAATCTTTCAGGTATATTGCCTGAGAAGTTTTAATGTAAGAGCTTATGTGGTCATCCAAAAAGAGCATTGCACAACAACTATTTTATAGGATGTGAATTCATAACTTAAAAGATATTCACATCAACAGCAGGTTTATATCAGTCTTCCTAGGCCAAAAATCTACTTATATAACATTTTTTTTTTTTTTACCATTCTACCTCCTTTATGGTAGTAAATTAAATAAAACTGGCATCTTTTTTACTTGCCCATCAGAAACTGTTACTTGCTTAGGGCAAATTGTCAAGGGAATTATTAAGAACTTGTTCAAAAGACAAAGGATTTGGAATGATACTTCAACTTTTACTTACCTGCTAAATCCAGAGCTCTGGATTCTGTTTTCCTTTCAAGATGAGAACATAAATATCGTAATAAAATTGTTCTGTTTAGGATAAGGAACCTACAGAAAAAGGAAAAGTGAAAATCTCAGATTTTAAAGGTTTTTAATATATCCCTCACTGTTATTTTATGGATCAGCACAGTGATTAAAATGAACTAAAGTATCTTAAGAAACAGCATTATCACATACCACAAAGAAATCACAGCTTGATATTTACTCTTTACCATGAACTGAATTTACCCAAAAATGATGCTAGATTTCTCTTTATGATGACCAAAGAACTGTGACTGAAATTTCCCTTTCTTTCCCCTACCTCCAAATCTTCCTTTTTTCTTTTAAAAGGGTCTAAGCCAATATTCATTCTTATGGGCAAGCCCTAAACAGGACAATAATCTATTATTTATAAAAATGCATAGAAATTACCTAAAGGAAACTAAGCACTGCCTCTTCTTGGTATTTGTAGCGTCAATGCAATATTTACAGCGCCCATGACCATCATAAAGACTGTGACTATAAGCATCACATGACGTTTGATCGCAAAATTTACCAAACTCTCCAGGCAGAGGATAGAACTGAGGCATTTATTCAGACACCAGAAAACCCAATCCCCAAACCAATAAGCTGATTCCATGATAGTAAATTAGATATTAGGAAGCCATAATACTGAGAGCCACAGCATCCTTGAGCCTTCCCACAAACCAATACTCACTAGCCTGACTCCTGATATATGTTGGACTGCAAGTTATTTTACTCCTCCTCCCCCACCCCCACCCCACAGTCTGACTAGATGATTCCCAGCTTCCTGTGGGCTCTGCTTCCCTTCAGCAAACTCCTCCCACCACATGTTCCAAGTGACTACATTCAGCCTATCAGGGGGCAGAGTTTATTTTCACAGCAGGGGAGGTCTTCAAACTCCCCCCTAGGTGCATTGAGGGGCAGGGAAGATCTTCAAATTCCCATTCTCATTACAGTATTTCCAGGCCAAGCTGAAACAAGAACCTTCCTATTGCAGCACATAATTTCAGAAATAATTTCATTCCTTACACAGATACAAGGGACTATTCTAAATATTCTAAGTCCTTACGTCATGGAACATCTTGATTGACAGTCAAAAGCTCTAAATAAGTGCTATTTTATATAAGCTTTCCTCTGACAGGAACCCATTAACAAATAAGAACATCGCCTTTTCAACACCTTTTTGTAAGGTTTTTGTGGTACTGCTCCAAGAGCACTTGGCCTTGGAGTCAAAAGATCTGGGTTTTAAATCTTGGGTCACTATGTGCAACTATCTTAACAACTCCATACAAAGACACAGAACTTTACAAAGCACTTCCTGGCAGGGCCCCGAGATAGAGAGTGCAAGTACTATCACCCTGTATTTACAGATGACCATATTAAGGAATTTAGGGAATTAAGGTGACTTAGTCCAATGCTCTTGTCACTTACCCCACCCATCCTAATTTTTCATCTGCAGTGAGAACAGCTGCAGTAACTCCCTGCAAGGGGCATGAAGATCAAATTAAATTTATTTTGTAAAAGGCAGTTAACAACAACGAAAATGACTGATTCTAAAGTTCATCAGTTCAGAGCCTAAAGGACGTAACAGAGAAATGTTTATTAACTTCAACTGGAAAACCTACATTTACACTTGAGTCTGGAGTCTGTAAAAGCCCCTGAACTCATGGGGAGGGGGGGAGATGAAGGAGGGAAGAGAAGGGAGATGTTGTAGCTAAAAAGAGTGACAGAACAAAATCACCACATAATAAATTCAATTCTCCCTCATTTACATTTTATTATCTAAGCCAATTTAAATAGTGCATTCTGACTTTCAGAAGGGCAAAATAACTTACAGTACAACATACTCGACCAAGTCCCTTAACCCTTTGCACTCCGAACCATTCTGGACATTGGCTACCAGCTACTGGAGGCTACCTTGCAGCGAAAACGTGCATTTACAGACCCTGGTATTATTTAGTATAATTTTGGAACCAAGTAACATATTATAATGATATTGGACTTATATGAATTGGGTGACATCGAGGAATGTATATTTGCAAAAAACCCAATATTTTATTGTTTATAATTTTGTACAGTATTATAAGTTTTGAAACACTCCCCAATATGCATTGCAGGCTGGTTAGTGCACGTTTGACAGTAGTAAGTAGTTTGACGCCTGCCACCAGGTGTTTTCCTGTTAGAACACACAATGCAGTCCCTTTCTTTGTCCCAATTTACGGAGGAAACAATACATCGAAGCGTATTGATCC
>CM053598.1:154129063-154221652 GCA_028646575.1 Pseudocheirus occidentalis | reverse complement strand
AATAATTCTTTTATCTTTCCACGCAAGAAGTGTAGTATTATTCTTTCTGTATGCAACTGTTTTAGTGCTTGAGAGGGGACATCCGAGTGATATGCTAGAATTCCGATGTCCCCTGAGAGGGGACAGCAGAGTGCAAAGGGTTAAAAATATCTTCGGCCCCCACCCCTCCAATTTATTTCTGTAGTTCAGACGTGTCAGATCTTCAGGACCCCATTTGGTTTTTTTTTGGCAGTTACTGGTGAGGTCTGTCATTTCCTTCTCCAGCTCATTTTACAGATAGGGAAACCGAGGCAAACAGGGTTAAGTGACTTGTCCTGGGTCACACTGCTTGCAACTGTCTGAAACAGGATTTGAACTAGGGCCATGCTCTATCTACTAAGCCACCAGATTCCTCCCACTAAAGACTTACTCTAGACACAGATTCCCTTGACCCTGGGGCAAAAACCTTAGTTTTGAATTTCAGAGTTCTAAAGTTAATGAAGCAAAGAGTGACCTCGGTAGTACCATGTAAAATTTCCAAAAAAAAAAAAAAAAAAAGTTTGCATATTCAGCGCATAAAGGAAACCTGGGTGGGGTCCTTTTGGCACAGCACCGGAATAAAAAACCCACCTCGGTGACATCTTGGTGAAAACAAATCTCAAGGTCAAAGCGATGAGCGTGGGCCAGGATCAAATCAACCTCTATCAACTGGGGAAAGGAAAAGAGTTAGAGGGTGAGGGCAGGGAAGAAGGGGTTGAACGTCTAATTAAAGAGGTAAAAATAATTCCAATTAAGCATCCAGAAGAAGGAAAGTCTCCTAGGCCGCAATAAATTAGGGGCAAAAGCGGATGTGTGGCACGCCCAAGCTTTGTCCAATCGGGGAGACATCGACAGGGATAACACAAAGCAGCCAAGAGTAAGCCAATTAGAATAACTTGAGGCTGATCAAGGTATTAGCCAATGGGAGAAACCAGGGGGCGGGCTGTCGGGAACACGACCGGAAGTGGGCCAATGAAAGCAGCGGAGAAGGCGGGAATATGGGACTCCCGGGAACAAGTCAATGGCGGCGGTGGGAAAGGAGGCATTCACTAAATAGAAGATGAGGCGACCTCGGGGAGACAACCCCCCTCTCTCCCCGGCCAATCGGGGTAGTCCCGAGAGGGAGCAGAACGGGCACTTCCCACATCCCGTCTATGGAAGAAGAACCCGTAATCACTTATCCGTCCTCCTCCCACGCTTACCTGAGCTATCAAGACTAGCCGGCTGCTGACCAGGGCTGGCCAGCCCCGGCCACTGCGGGTTCCCGGCAGCCGCAGCCGCGGCCGCAGCGGGATCCGCAGCTCCTCACTCCGCCATCTTCCTCTCCTTTTCAGCTCCGCCTGCCCCGCGACCAACAGAACCCCCTAAGCCCCGCCTTCCTATCTATACACGAAATCCGATTGACAGTTGAATTCTCGCGTCATGCCCGAGTTTCCAGTAGTAACTGGTCGAAATAAATGTCGATCAACTGGTCCTTCGCTACTTTTTTTTATCCAATTGGACAACAGGGCAGACATCCCTGGGAAAGGGGATTGGCGGACTGGTTAGTTATCCCACCTTTTCCCGCATTAATGGGAGGCAGTTTGGTGGCTGTTCCCCCGGCAGTCAGGCGGGGGCGGCATGAATTTACTCCAGTTCTTGGCTTTTAGAACCCAGTTGTTTTCCCTTTTACCCTAATGAGCTTTATGATTCTATTTTACCGGTTCCTGGAAAAGTTTAGCGCATGCCCTGGGGCAGTGCTTTCACCACTCTACCGTGTGAAAGCATATCACTTTGCACACTGTAAAGCATACTTTTTTTTCTTCTTTTAAACATAGGTGTTCATTTAGTTGACTGGAGTGCTAGGGAAAAAAAACAGATATAGAGAAACTGTCAGTCTTTATCCCCTTGCCTCCATTACTATAGCTGAGTGTTACTGGCTCCTTATTTTTATTCTGCTAAATACTATATCTGAGTCATTTAATCTTATTTTCTCGTAAACACCTGTAGTGGACTCTGTCTTTTGCATTTATGTTACTTTGTAGCATGAGAATGCAGGGCAGCTCTGAAAGCCACACTTAGAGAAACTATTTTAGTTTATTTTTTTAATCAACAAAAAGCCTTCTCTTCCTCCTATGTTAACCCCCTCTTATTGAGAAAACAAGAAGGGTTCACACACACACACACACCATATGTATAATCAAGCAAAACAAATTCTTGCATTCGGTATTGCAAGGGGAAAAAAAGTCAGTCCACTGGAGTCCTCTGTCAGGAGGTAGATAGCAGGTTTAATCTTGAGTCCTCTTGATTCATGCCAATGAAGCCATGTTGATTCTAGGACAATTTTCACATCCATCTCTCCTGAGCTGTATTCCTGCACCTTCAGATGCCTAGTGGACATTTCAAATCATATGCTCACATTTCAAAGTCAGTATGTAGGAAACAGAAATCATTATCTTTTCAGTGAATCCTCCTCTTTTCCTAGCTTCCCTATTTCTGTTGATGGCTCCACAATCCTTCCATTCACCCAGATTCACAACCTTGGTGTCATCATTCATTGATTGTAAGACTCAAATGAAATAATATATAAAAGAGAATTTGTGACCTTAAAGTGTTATATAATTATCCACTATTTCTACCATATTTAGATATGTATAATATTGTTCTTCTAGAAACATCATGAATGCAAGTACAGTAGGTAATATTAAATTTATATTTGCCCTGGGCCTGATGTGAATACAAAAGTGCCCCAAAATTTGAGATGCCCTTTCACTGGTTTATCCTTTAGAGGCATCCTAAAATAAAGAGGTGCCCTAAACTGGTTGAGTTGCTCATTCCCTGGAGTTCTGAAGTCTCCCCTTACCTTGAAATACCATGAAAATTCCTTATCCTAAAATTCCTTGTCTCCTCCCATCCTGTTATAAATTCCTTGTCTTCAGCCTGTATCCCTATCTTGCAAGACTTATCTTGACCTTAAAATTCACCTTATCCTAAAATTCCTTGTCTCCTCCTATCCTGTCATAAAAATTCCCTTGCCCCCATTACCTTGTGTCATTCATCGTCCTCATCCCCTGTCCTTATCTTACAAGACTTACATTGTTACTAAATCTCCAACCCCCTTTAGGAACCGTAAAATTTACATCACCATTCTATATATAGACTGTATAGCTTTCTGGCTGCAGAAGTCTAGTCCTTGTCCTGTATCATTGCCTTTTTTTTAGCTCCTTGCTAAGTCTTAGGCCCACAGCTCCCTTTGGCTAAAGAGGTCTGATTGAATTTTTTCAAAAATCTGAACCAGCTCTCCCAACCCTGAACCCCAACAGGCCTACCTACTATAGTACTCTCTCAAACATCTGGCACAGTAGGTGCTCAATTTTTGTCACATCTTATTCCCAGATTTAATCTTCCTTATGTCCACTGCCTTCCATCTTTTGCACCTCCCTGTGGAGCAACAGTGGTGTCTTTAGATGCCTTCTCATGTATCTTCCTCACAGATATTTCTTGTGATTATGTAATTAGAATTACATTTTTAGGAACTCCTATCCTTTTAAAAAATCATATTTCTCTTTATAGTATCTAGTTACACCATTCTTTTCTCTAAATGTTTTGAAATTGCTTTGTGAATTATTTATTTTTTAAACACAACCTCCCTTGGAGCCAAAGTCCCCTAAAATTAAACTGTGTATATTTGATTGATCTATGAAAACACCAGTAATATGATCTGTAATCAAGTGCACAGGAAGGTTTTGTTGTTGGTTGTTTTTTTTTAGTAACCACAGCTTTGCTCTCCAATGTCCTTTTCTGTAGTTGCTTAGGGAACAAGAAGGGGTGAGGTGTGGGAGTGGCAAAGAGCATCTTTGAATTTGAACTGAAAACATTTGAACATTTCCACTTTGCCGTTAAGGTAAAAACTTTTGGCACCCTCCCCTGCAAAAAACTTATGGGAGGAAATAGGAATTGTATAGTACGGGCGGCCATGAATCAGTTGCAATCCGTATTGGAGGGAACATCAACAGATAAGAATATAGATTTCTTAGAATGTGAAAGTATTTTGCTGAAAAGGATAGTTTTGGTTCAGGAAGTGATGTAGCCACTCACTGCTCAGTTTTGAGCAACTATTTCATAACATGGTGAAAGTCTGTTTGATAACTCTTGCTCCAGTTCTTCTCTAAAAACTAATATTTCAGTGTCAGCCTAAAACTTAAATTGTACTTTTACTAAAGCTGAACACAGCTTCTGCCTCCAAGAATATAAGCATTCAAGCGATTCATGTGTATATTCTCTAAATAGCACACAAGGTACAGAATTCAGACACCATTTGATGCCACAGTGCTCTAAGAACACACATACACACACAGAGCAAAATTAGGCATCCCTTTCACCTGGGCCTGGGTCACATCTAAACAAAGATGGACATTTTCAGGGAACAGTCACAATCTGGGTATGAAATTGAGCCAGCTGAAGAGGGGGCAGCTTGTAAGCAGACATGCTTTCCTCCTACCATTCCAAGAACCGCTTCATGGTTATAAAGCTTCTGCTGATAAGCTCAGTTGAACCATTCTTGTTTTATGCTGATTTCACACTGGATCTTCTCACTTAACTTAGAAAAAAAAATCAGCTCCTATGCTTGGAATATTAATTTAAGTCCAAGCATAACAAGCTTCCATGTGTAGACTCTATTTAGCTGGAGTTACGAGGATGCCAACTCTTCCACATAAATGGATTTTCTAGTTAAGCGCACTTTTGTTTCTATTTTAACCTTTTTTGGACAGAAACTTTCCTAAGCAATGTCACTCAATTTTTTTACTTTTCTAGGGTATTTGGAACATCATTATTTCCTTGCGTTTTGAACAGAATAGTTTTATCACATCACTATAGCTCCAGAGGATGTCATTGCTTTTTGGGGATTTTTAGGGAGTCCTTGCCCTGTGATTTCATAAAATCCCTCTATAGTCTCTACAACTTTATTTTTAGAGCACTGCCAAGACACTGAGGTTAAATGACTTGCCCAGGGCCACACAGCCACTACCTGAGGAAGGACTTGAAAACCTAGTTTTCCTGAATTCCAGGTCAGCTCCCTTATCTGCTATGCCACCTCCTCTCAGCCCTCGTTCACACAGCAGTACCACTGTTATGCAGTTTCTGGTATCATATGGGCTGAAAAGCTCCTTGAGGGGATGAAATATTTTTTGTTGTTTCTCCAGCATCTGGAAATGTAGTAGGTGGTCAATAAATGTTTGTTGTACTGAATTGCTAGAATAAGAGTGACACATAACACACTGGACATTTGGAGAACCCTGGGAGGACTTGTATGAACTACGGCAGTATGAAGAACATCAGAAGAATTTATGCTTATAACATTGCAAAACAAAGCAAATGAAATGCCCTGCGATGACTACTCCAGATGTTTAAGGAATCATGCTTCCAGCTTCTTGGCAGTGAGGTGATGGACAAGGTGTAGAATGAGACATGCATCTTCAAACATGGCTTATGTATGGATTAATTTTGCATTTTACTTATTACAAGGAAGGTTGGTTTTTGTTGTTGTTGTTGAGAGAATTGGGTATTTCTCCAAAAAGAATTAAAATTCTTCAAAAGGACAAAAAGAGCATCAAGGAAATATTGGAACTATCATGTTAAATTATATACACACATCAATAAGTTTTAGCTTTACATAACAAAATCACAGTGTCCTATGAATGAATCTTCACTTTCTTTTCTCTCTATAAGGAAATGTTTGTATTCACTGATGATTGTGTTAAATTCATCATATATTTTTTTTAAAGTTCTAGCCTTTTGGCGAGTTCCCAAATACACGTGTCCATGCAAACTGGAGTCAGAGTTGTCCTCTGTCTAGTTATGTCTTCAGCCTTGTGTGTGGATAAGTGATAAGTTGCTGCATTTGCAACTCACTTTTGGTGGAGAAGATGAGGGAAGAAAGTGTGTGTTCATGGGAAGGGAAAAGAGTTACTTTGAGCTTTTTATTTGTTTTAACCACAAGTATTTATTGATGAATCGAAGAATACAATTTTAATGGAACAGTAAGGCACAACCGTGGATTAAAACAGTTTGCTATACAGCCAAAGGGGGAAAATGCATTTTTTTCCTTAAGAACCTTAAATATGCAACTCATGAAGCCACTAAAGTACCTCTCTAACAGATCACATTGGACAATTCTTCCCTTTTATACAGTTCCTATATTACATCATCTGAACAGTAATCTAGGTTCATTCCCTCATGAGAAAGTTACTGGCAATTTGCATCTACACTGCCCTTCCTTACCCTATCCCACTTTTCAGCTGGCATTCTGGTTCAGGATAGGTCAGCAAAGAATCCCATGTACACCTTGATCAGTCTTCTGATGCAAATAAGCAAGCAAGGAGCCAGGAAAAAGCCAGTCCAGGACAGATACAGAAATGAATCAACTCATACAACAGTTAGCATGGCACAGCCTGATTCAGGTAAGCCTCAATTAAACTGACTTTGGCAGGGAAGATGCTCTGGCTTTTTTCAAGGGCCTACAAACCCACTTCAGGATGTGAAAAATTAGCTGCAGTATATGAGGATCTAGGAAGCTAGTTAACCAGGAGGCTAACTTTGCAATACATTCATCTCTTTGGACCTGTAACATGAGCTGGCTATGAATTCCAGCATAATCATCTGCGAATGTCAATTTTATAGAGAATTTGTGTGCAAAACTTCAAGATACTGAGGACAATCTTAAAATCTCTTGGTCTGGGATAAGTTAGGCACTTCCTTAACACTAATTTGTCTACTTGGACACTCAAAAGATAAGATACTTCAGTGTAGTAGTATCGAAGTATAAACCATGCTGTGGGTGTCAATACCGAGGATCTCAGAGGACACTAAGCCTGCCTTCCTTTTCAAGGAGCCATGAGACATCTCACATACATATTTCCACGGATACCATCCCAGTAATACCTGCCTAGAAATCAAACCTGCTTCCAGGTGGATGGCCAGTTTCTGAAGGGTAAATACTGTACTAACAAAAGTAATCATGCAGGTCAGAGACCAGAGGTGAGATGACCTAAGCGAGCCCATCTGGAGGGCTTGACCTCCACCTCTCTCCTTGGCCAGTTGCTTTCAGGAAGGACGCCGCCAACCTGCGGTCTTTCAACTATAACACAGGGTAAAGAGCCCAAGAATGTTCCTATTCTTCAAGGTACCCCAAAGCTTCTGGAGAGGCAATGTCCTGGAGTCTCAGTTAAGAGTGGAAGGTGGTTAAAAACCATCAAACCACTTCACTAAACTTATAAGCCCTGACAAATCAGAGATGTGCAAGTGTGATAGGCATAGCTTGGGGGAAGGAAGAACAAGGGTGAGGCTCAATAAAGAGGAACTCTGAGACTGAAGAATTGGCTGTGCAGTTACATATGTGCGGGTGGAGACATTAAAGAAAGTCAAGGAGGCGTGCTAAAACCTGACTAGAACATAGGGATGGCTCCAGTCTCCATCCAGGGAAGGGGTTTTGCTGGCTCTTTGGGGATGAGGTGGGAATGCTTCCCTCCCTCCCTTTCTCAGACTGATGGATTTATAGCTGACAGCAGCACAAAAAGGAAAGGCAATATTGATAAATGGAGAACAGTGGAGGGAGAAACCAAAGAGAGCAGGAGAGCCCAGATGTACCATTCATTCCTTAGTGCCCTGCTTCTAACACCAAGGCTGGCAGGTGTGTGCTGGCACAAACAGGGCAGGGTTTGTCATGCAACAGCAGCAGCGCTTGGGGAGAGAAGGGACTCTGAAGGGAGAGGGAGAAAAACAAAAGATCCGCTTCTTAAATACACAACAGTCAGGAACAATTTGGTCCCAATCTATTAATGAAGAAACCGGATGCTCATCTTCTGCTCTACATCCACCTTCTCCAAAACCTGAAAGAAAAAACCCAAATAGGCAATGAGATAACTTCTTTATTTTAAGTTCAAAAGCCACCACCCCTTTGGTATCCCAAGCCACAAATCAGTCATGTGTTGGGACAAGAAGCTGCGTCTCAAAGAAGAAAGGGGAATGAGAAAAGATTAGAGAAGCCCAGGTCCAACACTCCAAAGGTCAGGTCCACAGGTTCTGTCCCCAGCAAATACATACATATTTTCTCCCTCCCAGGGATTAGAGTTTTAACTCCTAGGATAAAAGAAACAATTCCCTAACCTTGACAAACTCTGTAAAGGATATGGCACTGTCCCCATCCTGGTCAGCTTCTTGGATTGTCCTATCTGCAATGCTACCCAGCTGCTCATCGGAAATATTCACTCCAACCATCATGCGTAGTACCTATCAACATGGAAAGTACAGAAATTACAGGTTGCTTTTGGGGAAAATCTTCTAACATGAAAATGGTAAGCCACAGTAGTCTGAAATTTTGCTTTAGTCCATTATATTCAACGAGGCTAACCACAAATGGTAGGTTGATTAGAAAGGCACTTTGTTTACAAATGAGAAAAGTGAGGTCAACCAAGGTTGAAAAGTACTTGTTCAAGGCTGTAAGTGGCAGAACTGGGACTAGACTTCAGGCCTCCACTACCATCAGTTCACCATGATGCCTTACTTTCATTTCCTTCCTATTTTGTAACCTCTTACATTCATATACTGAAATTTATTTTATTTTATTGTTTTTTCAATTAAAATTTATTTTCTCTTCCTCTCATACTCTCCCAACTGATACACGACAATTAAAAAAATAACCCCAAACCCTCATAATATGAATAATCAAAGAAAATTCTCTCATTGGTCACATCCAGAAATGTATGTCTCATTCTCTATTTTAAGCCCATTAGAGCTCTGTCATTATACTAATCACTTCCAAAGTCTTTCAAAGTTAAGTTTCTTTATAATGTTGCTATTATATAAATTGTTCTTCTGGTTCTTCTCACTTCACTGTGTACCAGTTCATAGAGGTCGGTCTTCACAGTTTCTTGAGAAATTGTTCATTTCATAATTCTTAGGGTACAATATTTAATCATGTATTCTCCAACAGGTAAGAATTCCTTCAGATTCCAATTTTTGCTACTATGAAAAGGGTTGCTATACATTTTTTGGACATGTAATTCTTTTCCCTTTTTTCCTTGATCTCTTTGGGGTATAGGCTTACAAATCACATTGGTGGGTCAAAAGGCATGCACAATATAGTGACTTTTTAGGCAGTTTCCATTTCAAAGTGTCTCCTCAACTTAGATTCTTTCTCAGAAATACTGGGAAATCCGCTATTTATACTTTATTTGACTTGCCAAGGTCACACAGCTAGTAAGTGTTAAGTGTCTAAATCCGGATTTGAACTGAGGTCCTCCTGACTCCAGGGCAGGTGCTCTATTCACTGTGCCACCTAATTACCCTATTTTTGTTACAGTGGTTTGTTATTCATTACACTAATAAGAGTATCTAATTCTTTCAAAGTTGCTTGTTTTTATCATATTGTTATCATTGTGTATAGACTGTTTTCCTGGTTCTGTTTGTTTTGATCGGCATCAGATCATATCTCTTCCCAGGTTTCTCTGACACCATTCCTTTTAATATTTGTTACAGCACAATAATATTCCAACACATTTATATACCATAACTTGTTTATCCTTTCCAATTTATGGGCATCCCTTAAGACTGATAATCTTTGCTAATTCCTTGACTTTTCAGGTCAGTTCTATTTGATATTCTATTCCTTATATTTTCTTCTGCTTTTTCCAATCTTTTGATTTTGCTTTTAATATTTCTTATTGTCTCACTCAGTTGCTTTCTATTTGGCTCGTTAATTTTCTAGGAATTCAGTTCTCAGATAAGGCTCCTAACTACCTATTCTAAGGTATCAATTTCTCTTGCCCTTTTCCCCCCTCTTGGCAATTCCATTTTGTATCTCTTGTTTCATATTTTCCAGCTACTCCTTGTGGCTAGGCCATCTTTTACTCTGAGGCTCTAGTTGGACATCTTATGAAGTTACTCTTTTTCTTTTTTCTTTTTTTTTTGCAGGGGAGGCATTTACCTCTTGAGCATCTCACAGTCCCACTTCGTAATTTTAGCATCTTATTTTCCTTTTTTTTTGCTTTTTGGAGGCAAGAAGGCAGGACAATTGGGGTTAAGTGACTTGCCCAAGGTCACACGGCTAGTAAGTGTTAAGTGTCTTGAGGCTGGATTTGAACTCAGGTTCCCCTGACTCCAGGGCTGGTGCTCTATTCACTGCACCACCTAACTGCCCCTAGTTTTAGCATTTTCTTAGGTATGTTCATATCACCAGCCCTGTCAGTGTCTAGGTTAGGGGCTTATGCTTGAGCCAAACTCTACTATCTTCTGAATAATCGGGGCAGGCCCTTCTTGGTCCTGAGTGTGGTGGCTCAGACTAGGATTCACCTTCTATAGGAATGGATTTAGCTTTGTAAGGGGAAGACAACTGGTAGGAATAGGGTTACCTTAAAACAGATTAGCTAAAATAACTGAAGAGACACAATACTGTGTTTACAGAGAAAGAGTGGGAAAACCCATTATTAGAAGGGGTTATTATTAGAGGAAAAATATTAAACTAACTCTCATAACTTTAAAGACATATGCAATAAAAATGAGGACTAGAAATTTTTTTTCTATACATCGGGTGAATAAAAAAGAAGCAGGAGTTGTGATCATGCTATCAAACCAAGCAAAAACATTTAAAATATAAAAATGAATAAACCATATAGTCAATATTATCTCTGGGAACACTCCAATGTCATTGACTAGAAAAGCAGTTAACTGACACTCTAGTCCAGGGATCCTTAACCCGAGTTCCATGGACCTCTGAGGCCTCTGTGAACAGATTTCAGGGGATCTGTGATCTTAGATGGGGAAAAAAAAAATTCGATTTTATTTCAATATAACTGGTTTCTTTTGTATTCCCTTGTATTTTACGTATTTAAAAACTTTATTCTGAGAAAGGGTCCTAAGACTATACCAGACTGCCAAAGGCATCCACAATACAAACAAGGTCTGGAAACATGCTCTAATCACACGTGTTTCTCTTGGCTTTCTTTATCCTAATAAGAATGTAGGGGAAAATACAAACAAACCTAAATCTACTAAAATCTTCCTGCAGCCAGGTCTAAGCCGCTGCCCTCGAATCCTAGCCTGACTCTTGCTCTTTTTCTTGAGGTTAAGTTCTGGGTGTGGATAGTCAACTCTAACCATCCTTTCAGGAAGTGGTCTTATTGCCCAAAAGGTGATTTGCCAACATCTAACTTGTCTGAGCTTAGTTATTCCCTGCATGCTTGTTTGACTGTAAATATAGAGACAGTAAGTCAAGAACTTTATACAATAAGGACAATCTTTTGCCATCCTCCTACTGAAACACCTGGCAGCTCAAGTCTTTTTATAAAGTATTCAATATAGAGGCTGGCTGAACGAACAACTTCCTTTCTAGTGGGCAGAATCAAAATACAAGTTAATCCACACCTCTAGCCCTACATACCTGTAACAATTCATCTCTGGAAATCTTGTCATCTTTATCCAAGTCATATAATCGAAAAGCAACTAGAAAAGAAAAGATGAAAGTCATTTCAAATGAATGGCATTTTACTCTTCCCCTTCCCAAGGAATTAAATTTATAAAATATATATGTAAAATTGAAAATAAATTAATAGTAGATTTCTCTAAGAGCAATATTATTACTGAAGGGTTTTTGAAGACTAAAAGAAATTAATTCTGAAGTGATGACTCTTGGTACTAAGAATGCAGATCAGCCTTTAATTTAAAATATGCTGATAACTAATCTAGCTGATGCTTTCCTCCACTGTTAAAAATGGTGGGACAAAATACTGGGGCATGACATTACTGCTCTGAGGATTGCTTAAAGTCTTAGCAGGTCATTCCTCGGTAAAATCCCTGCAGAAGGTATGGTGGGCCAGCTAGCTCTCCCTTTAAATGATCTAGTTTCAGCCTAACAGCTTTTGGGTATGCGGGTATGTAACGCAATAAATCTAACCTTTTCCCAAAACTGCTCTATTTTATCTTATTTGATTTCATAAGTTCCCAGGGAATCAATGATCATCCTATGCAAGTAATTCTCAGTTCTATCTTGCCTGAACTTCTCTCCCGATCTTTAGTCTCTCATCTCTGCCTACTGGCATCTCAAATTGGGTAAAAACCAACATGTCCAAAAAGGAATTTGTTATTCTCCTTTCTCCCCAAAACTCCTTCCACTTCCTAATTTTACTATTATTGTTGAGGACACCACTATCCTTCCAGGCACCTACGGGACATGCTTGACTTCTTACTTTCCCTTACCCTAAATATCCCATCTAATGTTAAGTCTTGTTTTCCCCTTCAAATATGTCTCCTACAGCGCCCCCTTCTTTGACACAGCTGCTGCTCTAGTGTAGGCCTCTTCATTTTATGCTAATCCCTCTTACATTTGGCTATCAAAGAGACTTCCTAAAGTACTGACTGACTATTCCCTCCCCCAAGCCTCCATTCAATAGAAGCACCAGAAGGTACCTATTACTTCTAGGATCAAACATGAAATCCTTGCTTTGGATACTGAAGCTCTTCCTAATCTGACCTCTTCCTATTTTTTTCCCAGTCTTGTTCTACTTTACTCTGTTTTCTACATACTCTATGACCCAGTGACACTCACATTCTGGCACAAGATTCTGGCCATTTTCATTGATTTTTCCTCATGGCTGGAATACTCTCCCTCCTTGTCTCTACTTCCTAGTTCCCTTCAAGTCTCAGTTCAAATCCTTCATATGCCTCCTTACTGCTAGTACCTTCCCTATGAAATTTCTTCCAATATTCCTTGTGTGGCACATTGTCTCCCCAGTTAGGATATGAACTGTCTGAAAGCAGTGACTGTGTTTTTGCCTTTTTTTGCAACCCCAGAGCTTAGCACAGTACCTGGCACATAGGAAGTGTTTATAAATGCTTGTTGACTTGAGTTCTAGTCTGGTTTCATTTATTTGCCATGTGATTCTGTGATTTTTAAGTCTACAGAGAAATAAAAGGCAGCTGGTAAGCTTGGATTGTCCTTTTCTAACACCTATTATCACCTTAACTTTCAATAAGTAACTACATTCAGCAAAGTAAAAATTTAGATTCTTCTGTTGTAGGATAAGCTTCAAACCCATCCAAAAATCATAGATGATTTCCCACCCCACCCCCTAGAGGACCTCTGATTTTAGTGGTATAGTTTCCACTCTATCACTTCAGAGCAATACCTGTTTGGAAACTTAAGCATCTTAAAGACTGGCCTGGGGACACTAAGAAATTTCAGTCTCTTATCTTGAACCCTGATCTTCCTAACAATGGTTCTCTACTACTAGTAACACACTGTCTCTCACAGGATATAAGGTAATATCAACATATGAATAACTTTAAGTTATTTGAATAAAATCAGCTATAAGTTGTTTGAATAAACTTAAAACATTAAAATTTCTCCAAATATTAATTTTAAATCAAGTTATTAGAGATCTCTAAGTTTCTACGAAACACCTAGGTTAGTTAAACCTAAGTATCCCTTATAGACATAGGGAGATATAGATTTACTTACTTGGAAAATAAACAGGATTAGATTTCTTAAATATTTGCTTGGGAACCTAGAATAAACTAACCATCATAAAGTAAAAAAACAGAATGACTTTTATTGGCTACATTAAGCCCAATGACCACAATAATAATAATAAAGTTTACAGAAGGATTTCGAATTCTTCCATATAGCAGAGGAACAGTAGTTCCTCCAAAGTTTAGGTGGTCCAATCCATAGGACCACAGAATAACCTGGGGGCCACATGACTAGTCACTGTGATTTGCAAAACGTTAAGTTGCTACATACCAATAATCAAGCTGTTATCATTCCAGGGACTCCTAGGAACTTCTCAATTTCTACTGTAGGCTTGGGCAGTGGCCAAGGGAACAAACACCCAAGCAGGTGAAAGGCCCCCTTCAATTGTGAGGGCTAATCAAGAAGACTATATGGAAGGTATGGATATTATGAAATTGTTTTGGTTTTTTTTGAGGGCAGTTAGGGTTAAGCAACTTGCCCAAGGTCACACGGCTAGTGTTAAGTATCTGAGGCCGAATTTGAACTCAGGTCTTCCTGACTTTAGGGAAGGTGCTCTATTCACTGTGCCATCTAGCTGTCCTGCTATTATGAATTTTTGAGGAGTCAATACCAATATGGCAGCTTATAGCAGTATTTAAACTGGTGGGTAAAGCTGAAGAGAAATCCTTAGATTTGCCTGAACCTCTCTTACTCCACCTCAGGACAAGAGGTCTGCTCTCACATTAGTTTCAACGTGCAGTATTGCTGCATATGATTATCTTAAGTAAGGACACTACTGATGTGATACTCTTCATGCCAATCTGGGCATTTACCTTTACTCTCTTACTCCACCTCGGGAAAGGAGACTGAAGTACCAGTTAAATCTGCTAATATGGAAACCACCACCAAAGCTCATGTGGAACATATATATATATATATATATATATATATATATATATATATATATATATATTGGCCTATATGTCAGTTTATTTCATTTTCTTTTTTTTTTTTTTTTTTTTGCTTTTTGGTGGGGGGAAGACAAAGCAATTGGGTTAAGTAACTTGTCCAAACTCACAGGGCTAGTAAGTGTTCAGTGTTTGAGGTCATATTTGAACTCAGATCCTCCTGACTCCAGGGCCATTGCTCTATTCACTACACCACATAGCTGCCCCATGGAATATATTCTTATTCTTTATGGACCTCTCATACCATTGCTTCTGATCAGCAACTTATTTTATTACGAAGGTTAGATATGGCACTATCAAGTTCACTGGCTTTTTCATAGTTAACTGGCATCACTGAATGTTTAAAGAGATTTTTAAAAATACAAATTCATCATCACACCACTAGTAATTGCAATTGTGTGTTCCACATCCAACAGGCTGTTTTTGATAAATTAATGCTATGTAAGAAGGGATAAAGCTGTCTGGTCCAGTGATTTTTTTGGAACTGGCCTTCAACTGATAAGTATACAAGGCTTTTGGACATAACTCCCAGTTAAGGTTTCTGACTCATCAGAGAATTTTATAAAACTCGAGGAAAAATGGTCCAGGTTCCGCTTAATTGACATCCTTTCCCCAAGGATGATTTGAATAACATTTTCCTACAAGGTTGGGAGGTGTGTTGTTTTTGAAAAACATAGAGGAGGTAAAATTGTATTTTGGTTCCTAGGAATTCTCCTGGAAGAAATTAAAGGCTTCTAAAGGGGGCAAAATTTGGTACCATTTTCTGATGGGGCTTCTTTGGAGGGGGATATTCGGTTGTTAAAATACATGGGGTGAGTCTTGCTATTAAGTCAGGTCTAAGCAGAGGTTTTATGCAAGAAGTCTGTGACCTCTTAGCTATTTTGCTACAGATGGCCTGGACTTACGATAGCACTGGAGGCATTGTCATCTGTGCTACTGATATAATGTTCCTGCAATGCTCCTGGACAGTCTTTTTTTAGATCAGGAAATCTGTTCCAATCTGCCCTTGATATTATCCTCACTATGAGAAGGAAGAAGATTGCTTACATTTTTACTGTTCAATTGGGCTTCTCTTGCAATGTTATTTATGAGCTTAGAATTGTTTTAAGACTATTTGCATGGTAGATAGTATCCTAGAAAATTTTGGGGACCATGGTGGGATGTTATAGGGTGATGTTTATTTTATTATTAATTGGGCTAGTTTCCTAGTAAGGCTGTATGAATGATGTCCTTTAGATCTGATTGGTCTGAGAAATTTAGGGCTAGAAGCACTGGTTTGGCTTCACTGCCCACTGAGGCATAAAATACCAAGCTATAGTAATTTGTGCTCTAGACCTTTTAGCAAAATTACTATTGATTTCTAGTTCCTGAATAAATGACATGAATGACTCAAGTGATTTTCCTTAAGTGCAGCTCTGATTATGTCATTGCTACGCTTAATAAATTCCAGTGGCTCCCTGATACTTAATAAAATCCAATGACTGAAGGAGTAGTCAAAAGTAAATACTCTCGGGGAGGGACAGGGTCAAAAGAGCAAACAATAACTGGTGGCAGGATAGGATGGAGGGAAATATAGTGAGTCTTTCAGAACATGACTGTTATGGAAATGTTTTGCATGACTACACATGTATAACTTGTATCTAATTGCTTGCCTTCTCAATGAGGGTAGGTGGGGAGGGAGAAAGGGAGAGAATGTAGAACTCAAAGTTTCAAAAAGAGTTACCATAGTAACTGGGAAATAAGATATACAGACAATGGGGTATAGAAATATATCTTGCCCTACAAGAAAATAGAAGGGAAAGGAATAAGAGAAGGGCTGTGTGGGGGGGGGAGGGTGATAGAAGGGAGGGCAGATTGGGAGAAGGGGTAACCAGAATGCACAATGGGATGGGGGGAGGGGAAATGGGAAGAAAATGTGGAACTCAAAATCTTGTGGAAATGTATGTTGAAAACTAAAAACAAATTATGAATTTTAAAAAACTAAACTAAAAAACTGTTTTAACGTCATTAGGGAAAATAAAATAAACACAAGAAAAAAAATGTTTAAAAAAAATTCAGTGACTGTATCATCGCCCAGGATCAGATATAAAACACTCTGGCATTTAAAGCCCTTCATAACCTGGTTCCCTCCTCACCCCCTTCCACTCTTTTTATACCTTACACATTACTGCACTTCTTCTCCCTGACAACAAACATTCCGATTCGTTACACTGGCTTCCCTGCTGTTCCTTGAACAAGATGCTCCATCTCCTGACTCTGGGCATTTTCACTGGACCTCCCTCATCATCTTCACCTCTTGGCTTCCCTTAAATCCCAGAAAAAAATTTCACCTTCTACAGGGAATCTTTGCTAATCCCTCTTAATTCTAGTGCCTTTCTTCTTCTGTTTCCTATTTGTCCTGTATAGAACTTGTTTGAACATGAATGTTTGCTTGTTGCCTCCCTGATTAGATTGTGAGCTCCCTGAGGTTAGGGACTGCCGTGTGCCTTTCTTTGTATCCCCGGTGCTTAGCAGAAGGCTTGACACATAGTGCTTAATAAATGCTTATTGATCAAATAGTAGCTCTGTGGGGCAATTAAAACTTTTTAGAAACTGGCCTTCGACCTACTACCTTTCTAGTCATATTATATATTATTCTGGTCCCTGCACTCTCTAGTCCAGCCAAACTTTCCTTGCACTGAAACACAAATATCACACTGCACCTGCTTTGACCCTCCAGTCCCCACTCCTAGTGCTTGCCGAATGACCGTGTGTACATTTTGTATGTATTCTGCACACCCTAATCTTCTCTCCTAATGGAATTTAAGTTCTCTGACGTAAGGGACTCATTGATTTCTGCATCCTTAACGCCTGGTACTTACTTAGTACCTGTTTAATAAATGCTTGCTGAGTGACAACCAAAAAGAAGCACTGAAAGCAGCTTACAAGTATCCAGCCTGTCCCCAAAGATTCTGGGATAACCTAACGCCTAGATCTTCTCTACACAAGCGTGAAGAGAGGGAGGCTAACATAAGTCTGACGTCAGGAAGCAGGAATGAACAATCAAAAAAACTGAATCCTGCCATAAACATCTATTATGGTGGCAGGGATGCTCAAGACAGAAACACAGGAGTAAAGAACGACTCCAAAATACCCATACATAAAGCTTCAGAGAAAAATCTGAGCACAAACTCAATGAGAATTCCTTGAAGAGATAAAGAGCTTTTTTTTTTTAAATAAACCAAATGAAAGCACTTAAAAACTGGAAAAGAAATGAGAGCTACAGGTGAAAGAATTTGAAAAACCTTATCAAAAACCCTACTCTCTGAAAATTAAAACGGACCAAAAAGAAACTAATATTCCATATGGCAATAAGAAATATTAAAAACAAAGTGAAGAGACTGAAAAAGTAGGAAAAAAAACCTCATAAGGTATCATATAGCAGAAACAGATCCAAGGAGAAAAAAATTTAAGAATCACTGGATTAGCTGCATGTCATGATAAAACAAAGAGCACAGACATCCTATTTCAAGAAATCTTAAAATTATCCAGCTCTCTTATAAGCAAAGAGTAAAGTAGAAAGAAAAAGAATCTTCTGGTCATTTTCTGAAAGAAATCCCAAAATCATGACTTGCAGGAATATCACAGCTAAAAGCTAGATTTTCCAAGTCAAATAAAAAAAAATTCTTCAAGCAGCCAAAAAGAAAGAATTCAAGTACCGAGACACAGTCAGGATCACACAGAATTTAGCAGCCACCACAATTAAGGAACAGAGAACTTGGAATCAGATATTACTGAAGGTGGCTTACAGCCATGAATAATTTACCTAGCGAAACTGAGTATAATGCTACAAGGGAAAGAAATGTACAGACCTTCAACAAAACAGAAAACTTCTAAGCAATTCCTGATGAAAAGATCAGAGCTGCAGAGAAACTCTGAAGTATATATACATAAATGAAGAACAACATAAAAAGGTAAGCATAAATGAAAAGAGACTAAACAATGACAGACTACTTACATTCAAATATGGGGTCATTACTCCATACATGTGTCCCCTTTGATCCCTATCATTAGGGGTCACATAAGGAAGTCTAAATAAGATAAGGCCTGAGAGACATTGTTATGTTTTGCTGATCTTAAGAAAAGAATGGCCCCTTAATCTGACTTTGTAACGCCCCTTAATCTGACTTAGTAACTGATACCCAGATGCTCTTTCTCCATCCGCCATCTCTCCCTTTCAGAGTTTGTAGCGTCCCCTCTCGTCACAACCTCCAGTGAGGCCTGGACCAGGCGAAGGATGACACCAAGGACAGCATCCTGTGGTGGGCCTCTGGTCAAGAAGACCTGAGTTCAAATGTAGCTTCAGACACCTTCTACCAGTGTGACCTTGGACCAGCCACTTTACTTCTGCCTCATTTTCTTCATTGTAAAATGGGGATAATAACAGCATGCGCCTCCCGGGGTTGTTGTGAGGTTTAACGGAGATGGATTGGCTCAAGAAACATGGAACTTACTTCTTGTGATACATTTGTGGCCTTGCCTCCTGCAACAATCAGCGATAGGATTATTTTTGGAAAAAATTGTTTTTGATGAAGTACAAGAAATAATTTATTTTCCTGCTGCATTTCATGGCCCTGGAAGAAAACTTGAGTGCACCTACATAGAAATTGAACAAGCAACAGAAACACATGCTGTTATACTGAGTCGGCTGTCTTGGTTATGGGGTGCAGAAATGGGAGCCAATGAACATGGAGTTTGCATTGGTAATGAAGCTATATGGGGAAGAGAGGCAGTATGTGAAGAAGAGGCATTACTTGGCATGGACCTTGTCAGGCTTGGACTTGAAAGAGCTGATACAGCTGAAAAAGCAGTCAGTTCCATTGTTGATTTACTAGAAAAATATGGACAGGGTGGAAATTGTTCAGAGAGTATGGCATTTAGCTATCACAATAGTTTTCTGATAGCTGGTAGGCACGAAGCATGGATTCTTGAGACTGAAGGACAATATTGGGCTGCAGAAAAGGTAAAAGAAGGAGATCGTAATATTTCCAATCAACTCTCTATAACAACCAAGATTGACCGAGAGCATCCAAAGATGAGAGAACATGCTAAGGACAAAGGCTGGTGGGATGGTGAAAAAGAATTTAATTTTGCTGCTGTGTATGGCTATCTTAATAATTTCAATATTACTACTTCATCAGGAAGGTACTGTGAGGGTTACAAGCTTCTGAACAAATACAAAGGAAATATGACTTGTGAAACAATGATGGAAATTCTCTGAGATAAAGAAAGTGGCATTAATATGGAAGGAGAATTTCAGACCACTGGCAGCATGGTTTCTATTTTGCCTCTAGATTCCAGCCTTCCATGTATTCATTTCTTTACAGGAACCCCTAACCCTGAAAGATCTGTTTTTAAGCCATTCATTTTTGTACCAAATATAACTCAGTTACTAGAAACTAACTCACCAACATTTGGATGTGAAGATCCAGTTAAAAAGAAGCCACGTTTTCAGAGTAAACCTGACAGAAGACATTCACTTTACCGCAAACATGAGCGGGCAAAAGAAATAATAGAATCTTATGAGGAAACAGGCAGAATAATGCTGGAAAAGATGAGAATACTGGAGAAAGAAATGCTCAAAGAGATGGAATCAGTCCTTCAGAATAAGGATCTTGATGTGAACAGCACTGTTAACCTTTTTTCTCAATGTGTGAAAAATGAAATGAAAATTTATCAGTCAAATGTTGGCTCTCAGTGAATGTATCATGTTCAGAGGGGTCTTCTTCAAAAGCAATCCTAAGCTTATTAAATCTGGTAAATCTGGAAAAAAAAAAAAGAATGAAAAAAGAAGGGAAGATGAACACACTGTAGAAGGATGAGAAGGATTGGGGGGGCACAGAGAAAGGAAAGGTTAGGGAAAATTAACTCCCATAATTAGTGTGCAGAAGTAGATATCTATGCAAAGGAAAGGGTAGGGAGTAACAGTTGACCCTTGAACCTCACTGTCATCTGAACTGGGTAAAGGAAGGAAGAATGTACATACACAGAAATACATTTCACTCAACAAAGAAATAGGAGAGAAAGGAGAGAAGAGAGGGAACTAAAGAGAGGGATTCGTTCTACTTAAACTCTTAGGATATACAAAAATATTTATAGTTCCTTTGATGTGGCAAAGAATGGGAACCTTAGTGCCTGTATATAAGTTGGGAAATGGATGAACAAGTTAGGATATATAAATACAGTAGAGTACGACGGTGGCATAAGAAAGAGGAGGGGAATAAGCATTTATACAGTACCTACTATGTGTCAAGTACTGTGCGAAGTGTTTTCTACAAGCATTATCTCTTTTGATCTTCACAACAACCCTGAGGTAGATGCTGTTTATTAATCCCATTTTACAGATGAAGAAGCTGAGACAAATAGAGGTTTAGTAACTCTCAGGGGTCACTCACCTAGTCAGAGTCTGATTCCCCCTGGCTCCATCCACTGTACTACCAGCTGCCTCAGAAGAAACAATGGAGCCGGTATCAGAGAAACCTGGGAAGACTTTTATGATCAGATGCCAAGTAAAGGGAACAGAACCAGGAGAATAATCTATACAGGAACCACAAAATGGTTAAAACAACCCTGAAAGAATGAAGATCTCCTATTAGTGTGATAACCAACCATAACTCCAGAGGACTAATGAAGAAACAGTCTCTCTATCTCCTGACAGAGAGGTGAAGAACCCAGAGTGCAGAAAAAAAGACAAACTGTTTCTTTTGGTAGAACAATGTGGATGTTTGTTTGAAGTGACTATATACTTTCATAACGAGGTTTGTTTTCCTTTAATTTTCAAGAGGTCTGTTAGAGTAGGAAGGTAAAAAGACTGATTTTTGTGGACTGGGGAAAAAAATGCTAACTTTTCCTGTAAAAAATAAAAAAGGAACTACTTTTGTGATATCATATTCTATTTGCTTTCTTCTCACACAGGAAAGATCTTTGAAATCTGTAACTTATACCATGACCTGGCTCTATTTTAGAGGTGATCTACTTAGCATCGCTTAGTATGAAAGAACTGAGCATTTTCAGCAGAACTAAGCAAAAGAAAGGGCAGCTTTATATATTTATTAAACCTTACAGAGTATGATTTAGTTATTTTGTTTATAGAGAATTCCTGGATCATAAATCTAGAATTAGAAGTGGATTCACAGTCCATCTAGTCCAAGCCCTTCATTTTCTTGCTGTTGAGTTATTTTTTAGAAATGTTTGACTCTCCATAACCACATTTGGGGATTTCTTGGCAGAGATACAGGAGTGGTTTGCCATTTCCTTCTCCAGTCCATTTAACAGCTGAGGAAACTGAGGCAAGAGAGCTAAGTGACTTGCCCAGGGTCACACTGCTAGTCAGTATCTGAGACCAGATTTGAACTCAGGAAGAAGAGCCTATGTGCTACCCCTAACACGTCTTCATTTTACAGATGAAGAAACTGAGGCTCAGGACATTAAGGAATTTGCCAAAGATCAGCTACATTTAATGTGTCAGAGGTGGAAAAATCATTTAGACCCATTTAAAATCTGCCTTCTCAAACAAAATAAATGACTCCTGACTCATCCAAAACGTTGGATCATCCAATGCTGTTTTTCCCTTCTATTACTGTGGATAATCAAATGTAAATATATTGTATTCACCCTCTTTACAATGAAATGAAATAAAAACTAGCATCTATGCGCTAATTCAATTTTCCTCAAATTTAATACACTTTAGTTAAAAATATAAACCGTGAAATATTCTTGCAGTAAAGAGGGAGAAGGAAGTTGGAAAGTAGGGAGGTGTCACTAAATGAGAAAAGAATAGAGCGTCAACTCCTAAAAGCCCCCGAATCCAAAATATCATTAAAGGAATCAGGTAATAGGGATGAACAGAAGGTTTGGAGCTTGTGTCCATCACATCTGTAAGACAGCTAGAGTCTGACTGAACCCTGAAGAGATATAAATGGAATTACAATAGAAATAAAAAGTAGATAAGAAAGTAAAAGGTTCTAACAAAAAAGACAAATAGCTCCTTACAGTGTAGTTTATTGCTCCGGCTGTTGAGTGGTTCTGGTCCATTCACATCTTTGCTTTTCTCATTATCTTCGATTGGTCGGAAGTGAGCTAGAGTTCTCATGAATCCACGGAAGTTTACCTGGTCCTCTCTGAATAAGAGTGATAATAAACACAACAGAGTATAGTGATTATTATGACTACTTTCTATGTAGTTAATATTGGAATCAAAGGAGACATGGGTTCAAAGTCCATTGCTGACACCATGTAACCATGGGCAAAGTCATTTAATTTCTCTGAAAGTTTTTTTAAGTTATCTATAAAATGGGAATAATAGCATTTTCCCTACAGAATTGTTGTCAGGTTCATGAAGGAAAATATATAAAATGCTTGCTAAATAAATCAGTTGTGATAATTCGCATTCATTAAGGACTTTAAGATTTAGTAGCCTATTATGAAATTAGTGATAACAAAGGAAAATCTCTTCAATTTAACTACATCTTTAAAGCCTGTGTTGCTAATATGCATCTAACCAGTTATTTAGTAATTAAAAAGCTGTTCTTATGATGCAGGCTGTTAGCTCAAATAGTAACTCCAAAAGAAATGATTCTCTAACCCCCCCCCCCACCCTTTTAAAGAAAGATTAATGAAACATTTAATAAAGCTATTTAGACTCTCAAAAGCAGTCATGGAAATAGCAGGTTGCCTAGTTACCATAGGCATCTAAAAGTAAAATCCAGGCCACAGTGGGTGTGTTATGTGGGGTATATCGGCTGATAGGCTATTCAGCATGAGCAAGAGATGGAATGGTGGTTTAAAGTTGATAGATTTCTTGTTTCATAATAGAGTCAAAAGAATGACCTTCAGCTATTAAAAAAGGAGTTATCCTATTAATATAGTTGCAACCTATCAATGAAGGTAAAAAAAAGAATTGGTAGACATGAGGCTGAGAAACACCTCATTTTTTTATTCAATAAGCATTTAATAAGAACTATTTGCCAGGTACTATATTAGATGCTACAAATATAAGGACAAAAATAAAATGTTCTCTGCATTCTGAAACACTCTGCTAGAATGATACTGGTAGGTGGTGGTAAGATGTTATACCAGAATAAAATGTAGGAAGTGATTATAAGAAACCATCTTTTAAAACTCATTTGTAAAACAACAACAACAACAACAACAACAAACCCAACTCATTTCCAAATATGGTTTTTCACATTTAGTCAAAAAGGCCAGAAAAAAAACTTGAAAGCCTAATATCTACTTCTGATGAGGGCAATGTGGGGTAGTGAGTGAGCTGTAGCTTGGCCAAGAGCTCAGTTACACAGTCCATTTCCACCTTGCTGAAGAAAATGGGAAGTCAGTGCACACAAACACAGGTGATACTGCACTCACAGGAGAAATCAATTTGGCCTGGCAAAATATCTGGAGGACATGGCTTGTTGGCAGACAAACTTAAGGTTTAGATAAAGTATTATCAGCATGAATCAGCCTTTTTGGATTTAACTTTTTTTTAGATTCAGTATCTCTTTACAAGATATCTATCAGCTATATCTTTGAAGTCTTACAAAGGATGAAAATCTAAATTGAGATAAGAATAGTTTTACTAGATTTTTCTTCAGGCAATAAAATCTTGCCTGAATACTGGGCAAACCTAGCATTCGGTGTTATTTCTGTAGGAGTTTTAATATGCTGTAGAAGCTAAAGAAAAAAAAATCAGGCAATGGAAAGATTGTCTGTAGGGGGTTGAACACGGAAATGAACTAGATTACTATGTAGAGAAGAGGCAGCATAGTTTGAGGCTTAGTGCAAGTATTACGGGCATGAATCACCCTCTTATGTTTAACCTTTTCTTTAGATTCTGAATCTGTTTAAACAAGATAGCTACTGGTTTCCTCATTCTTCTTTCTCCTCACTAACTAAAAAGTTCCTTTGTTGACAAGCTGAGATAGCCAGATTTCCAGGCAAGGCTTTTGTGCTTACTGTCCTGGGTGAAACTGGCTTCACAATTGAAAACTGGCACTCACCTACATCTTTGTTCTTAGTCCCAGTTTCACTTGGGATAGGGAGGCAGAAAGGGACTGTGTAAGGGGACTGTTCAGGATAAAGTTACATTAGAGTCTTTACTCATATGAATACACCCAAATTACCAGCTACGAGGTACACTAAAGATTTAAAAGTTTCACAATCAAAATAACATATTTATTGAGCATTTATTAAGTGCTCAATAAATTATTATTGCATTAAATAATATTATATAAGCATTTATTAAGTGCACAGATATCAGAAAGCCTTGCTGGAACCAAAAAACGCATAATTCTGAATTTGGGGTCATTTGCCTCGATGAATCCTAGGGGACACCATCAAGGATATCTCAACTGACAAGTGAAGGGTTATGGGAGATAAATGAGTAGGATAAGGATTAGCATAGGAACATGGAAGAACACAGAATGCTTCCTAATGTTCTTCATCCTGTGACAGGCATAGATAGAAACTTCTAATTTGCCACAGGATACCTGATATAGGGGAAAGGGAAGAGATGGATTACATGTAAAAGGGTGGGTAGAGTTATGCAATTTAGAAACAGCAGCTTGACTATTATAAAGGGCACTAAATACTACCTCTACCTGAAATACACACTAAAGAGCACTTCAGTTCTGAGAAATGTTGAAGTAAATACATAGTTGGCAGGACCAAAGGATTGGCAGAACAAAATGGTCCTAGAGGCCCTCTAGAATATAACAGCTCAGGAAAGCCTGCTTTGTCAGTAAAGACAGACCAATTAAGAAACAGTGTTTTAGAGGGTGTGTTGTGATACATTGAACTGCATCTATTTAACTTCTTAAACAGCTTACCTCTGAACGCTTTCTCCTGCAAAAGTTGGAGACAAAGTATTACTCAGATTGATTCTAGCAGATATGGGCTTTGTAGTACTTACGACAAAGCAGCGTTAGGAAGAGACATCTGGAACTGGGGAGCAATTCTAGCCCCCAAAGCTATTTCAGATTTCATTTTAGACCTTCACACTGGATAAGGCAGTACCTAATAAGGAAAAACCAGACTCTGGGGGAAAAACTCACCCCTCAGGGAAGAAGGCATTGATGATCCGATCCCCTAAGGGGTTGATGGCAAGCTCTGGAATCCGCTGGAAGTCTTCTCGGCTACCCAATTAGAAAGAAAACGACCTTGAGTAAGAACCCATTGACACTGACCACGCTTTTCACCTTCTGAAATGTATTTCTATGCCAAATGTAGTTGAACAACTGCAGGATACAGCACTGTAACAGCTGCCAAAGGTTCTTCCTTTAACAACTCTGAGAAGCAGGAAGAAGCCAGATTTGATTAAGCTACACTCCAATGAACTCAGCACTTTGCTTTATTAAGAAAACCAATTCCTATGCAAATGCTAATCCCTACAAGTAAATGATTCTCCAAGCATTTCCCTTTTGTTTCCAGTCATATCTGGACCATTTACAGAAAAAAATGATAGTATCATCAAGCAAAAGCATGTACAAATAGCCCTCTTACCCCTAATGAATAGCAAAGTAAGCTGAACTATTATTGCAGTGTAGAGGTATTTAGGCAATATTTATATCAATAGAAAGAATAACATGAGATAATAGGCTGCTTCCTTGCTCTGCTTTTATCTTAGCTGGCCCTGCCCTATGCAAATTAAAGGGAAAAAAATTAATCCTCAAAAAACTGAGTAACAGCAATTACCTCCAACAAAGTTTGCTATAGCATTTACACAAAATGCAGTGTTT
Organism: Pseudocheirus occidentalis; assembly: GCA_028646575.1. Classification (NCBI taxonomy): domain Eukaryota; kingdom Metazoa; phylum Chordata; class Mammalia; order Diprotodontia; family Pseudocheiridae; genus Pseudocheirus; species Pseudocheirus occidentalis. The sequence continues at coordinate 154,195,409 of CM053598.1, read as the reverse complement.
CATTAAACCCTAGAACCAGTTCCTAATGACTCTATAATCTTTATGTAGACATCTGATTGTATCAAGACTTGGCTCAATGGCTGCCTATGGCCTACTGGGGAAAAAAAAAAAAAAGACCAAATTCCTTAGCTTGGTAATTCAGCCCTTCCCCCCTCCTCCCAAGAGTTTTATACCACTCTATTTTTTCAACCTTATTTTACAAGTCCCCTTATCACAATCATATGCTCCAATCAAACTGTGTCTTTGCTTAGGCTACCTGGAAATTCATCTCTCCTACTCTTCAGTCCCCATCTTTGCTTGTTGAAATTCTGAAAAACCCAACTCAAATGCCTCCTCTATCAAGAACAATGCCTTTCCTGACATTAGTAAATCACCCTTTCCCGAGGCCTGGACTGCACATGGTACTTGGTTTATCTACCTAAGCAAAACACTTATCTTGTTCTATTTTATATTATAGTTGAATTTGTGTCGCATCCTCCCACCTAAATTACAAACTCCAAGAGGGCAGGTAGATTCCTTATTTAATCTGTGTAGCTCCTCCAGAGTAATATCATGTCCTGATCATAATAGGTACTTAATACATATTGGTTAAATGTAAGCAAACTGTTGAGACCTGAGGGTAAGGTCAAAAGAAAATTATATATATTTTCCATTCAGCGTCAAATTTTGAGATGATAAAGTCATTTTATGTGTAAATTAAGAACTGAAGAAAGTAAGATGTCAGGTAGAGTTAAACACAATTCATACTCAATGAAAAAGTGAAATAAGACCTTTTCCCTAAAAAAACATTTTGTCCTTCGGGATCTCCATGTTTTTGTCAGCAAAGTTAGGCAATAACTGCTTTCTTAGGGATGCTCTGAGGACAAAAATATGTCAAAGAATTTTGAGTTTCTTAAAAGTTCTTTAAAAATCCTTAAATATAAAATACTCAAAAGACCAAATGCGGCTAATGAGGATAAACCATCCTCACATCACATCTACAGGTGCTTCTATTTCACAGAAAAGTAAATTCTTAACCAATTTCTCTTGAAGCTTAAATTTTAATGAATGCTTGATTAGATCAAATTTATCTCTACAGCATTTTGTGTTGCAGACCTGGAGAACCACAGAACCTCAAAGTCAGAAAAATAAAGATGATAAAGACTAACATTTAGATAGTCATTTAGTCCAACACCTACCTGGGCAAGAATTCCCTCTACAACAGGGAGAGCTCTGGTGCTAGGGAGCTTACTCCCTGCCTTCCTAGGTAGCCCATTCTACTTTGAGACAGTACTAATTATAAAGAAGTTTTTCTTGGTTTGAACAGGTGTCTGTCTCTGCAAATTTCAACCACAGTCCTAGTTCTGCCCTCTGGAAGCAAGCAAAATAAATATAACCTCTCCTCCATGAGGAGCACCTAGTAGGAATATCAAGGAACTTCTACCAAGATGGTATCAGTAGTAAAAGAGTGAAGGGAAGATACATGAAAGAGATTCCTTGACTAATGACATAAGAGTAAAAAAGTACTATGAAAATTAAATCATGAGGGGCGGCTAGGTGGCGCAGTGAATAGAGCACCGGCCCTGGAGTCAGGAGTACCTGAGTTCAAATCCGACTTCAGACACTTAACACAATAAACTAGCCATGTGACCTTGGGCAAGTCACTTAACCCCAACTGCCCTCCAAAAAGAAAAAAAAAATTGAATCAAGGATTAATCAATGGTAATGCTATTGATGGAAAGAGTATAATAAGGATAAGGGGGAGGAGGGGAGGTAGCTAGGCAGCTTAGTTTGATGCATGTATGGAGTTCTTATCGCCTTCTGTGATCCAACTATTTGTGTAATGTTAGGTAACTTTCTGGGCCTCAATTACTTTTCTGTAAAATAAGGAGATTGGACCCGGTGGTCCCTTCTAGTGTTAAATCTTCGATGCTTATTATGATGATATTTCTAAGTTTTGATCCTAGGCCCTTTGGTAGGAAATGTTTTTGAAAATATTAATGAATGAAACAGAAGAAAGTGGTCCTGAGTTAGATTTTGTTATATGAGTTGTTTTTTTTTAAGACAAAACTCCTAATCCAGTTAATTTAACAAGTACTTATTAGGAAACTTATATGTAATTTACAAAATCTCTAATATGGAGGCCTCCTTATCTCCACAACTGGCTGACAGCAGAAAAGAGATAGGCATTGTTTCTTGGAGGTGGTCTAAGGCTAATCTGAATTGCAAGGGTCATAAACTTCAGTTTAATTTCTAACCAGCCTTAAGTACCTTTAGCTGAGAAAAGACACAGTTTAAATACCAAGTTTAGTGGTTGGTGAGCAATTTCCTTTGAACTCAGTCTGGAAAAAGGGCCTTACCTTTGGATTCTCACTTCAGTTCATCCTAAATTCATATGTGAATGAGAACTGAACCTTGTACTTTGGCACTCTTCAATGGTGCCATTAGTATGGAGGTCAAACAGCCAATGCAGTGGGAGGTATTAGACTGAAGAGCATAAGCATGGCATGTCATTTGGCTTAATGATCCCTGTGCCTCAGAATACGGTCAGTTTTCCTAAAGGGATCTGATAGCTCTGCAGCCCCTATCAGTTTTATGTTTCTCATGAATTTACTTGAAAGCCACAAGATGTTATGACTTAAGGTAGTGAAATTTAAGATTTAAGTATATCTAATAGTATTCTCTTTGGTAAAGAAATCCTCAGTGAGAGGGCAGAGTACCAGACATACAGCTACTATGGATGTGAACTCTACTTTGTGAAAGCTGTCTCTACCTTGAGAGTTCTTTTTCTCACCCTTTTTCTCATTTACAAGAGTATAAATTAAGACAAGGGACAACCTTCCCCATAAACTCTGAAGAGTCTTAGAATTTAAAGGAATTTCATAGGTTATCTGGTCCAACTTGTTCCTGAAGTACAAATTCTTTCCAGGATAACATCTTCAACAAGTGATCATCTATAACACTGGCTCTCAACCTGTGGATCGCAACCCCTGTGGGGGTCAAATGGGGTTGCCTAAGACTATCGGAAATATAGACCATTGGAAAACAGATATTTCTGATGGTCTTAGGAATCAACACCACTCCTCTATCCATTTCCAGGCGGGTTAGCCCACACGCAGATACGCCCACATATTAAAGGGTTCCTGCATTAGGAAAGCTGAGAACCACTGATCTATAATGATGTGAACTCACCACCTCTCCAGAAAGCTTGCTCCCTTTCTTGCACAATTCTTTAGTTTCACACTACCTCTCCCCTCTGCCTTCTTTATAATGATCTACTCCACTAACCAATGGGACTTTTCTGAACCTTTTCGTTCCATCTCAAACTTCTCATAGATTTCTTTCCTCCCGTTTCCTCAACTGAGAATCTTGCCTCTTTTTTCACTGAAAGAACTGAAGTTAGTTAAGGTTTTCCTTAACTAGGGCCAAAAATTTGTCTCACTATAAATTCCACTCACTAATCTTCTGCTTTTTTAGGACTAAAGAGAATAAATCTAATCATATTCAAACAAGATAGCCCTTAAGAAATTAGAAAACTATGTTAATGCAAAAATCGTAGCATATAGAAGGGTTATAGGAAGTCAAGCATGACAATTTCTTGCTGATAAAGCTGCAAAATGATTCGGCCATTTTAGGAAACAATTTGGCACCATGAAAGAAAAGTTGCTAAACTGTTCCTACCCCTTGACCCAGAGATTTCACCACTGGTATTAGACCCCCAAGGAGGTCAATGACATTAACAAAAGACTTATATATACCAAAAATATTGAGTGGTATTACTGGTGCTGAGAAAAATCCAGTAACAAAATGTACCCAGCAACATGGTACAGTCTCAAGAGAGCTAGATTTGGAGTCAGAAGACCTAGGTTTACATCTAATTGCTGCTACTTACAACCCATATGAGAAAATACTTTGGTGGCTCGTTTCTTCATCTGTTTAAAAAAGGGGGTAGGGGCAAAGTAGATGACCTTTAAGATCCCCTTAAAGAGAGGGATCACTTCAGAAAGAGTTGTGTGATTTGGCCAGACAAGACTCTGGAAAGCTGTTGAGCCCCCAGCTTTGAAAACCCAGATGCTGGTACTTCCCTCTCTGGTAACTAACTAGGAATGTACCAGTAGTGTTGTTAATGAAGAAACCTTGAAAGAGATTTACTCTCAGTTCTTTCCACAGAGAGATTTGATAACATATGCACATTTTCTGTTCAATGCATTTGATACTGATCACAATGGATCTGGAAGCTTTGAGGACTTTGTGGTGGGTCTTTTCATTTTGCTTTGAGGGACAGTACAAGAAAAATTCAACCGGGCATTTAATTTGTATGACATAAATAAAGATGGCTATATCACTAAAGAGGAAATGCTTGATATAATGAAAGCAATATATGCTATGAAGGGTAAATGCACATATCTTGTTCTCAAAGAGGATGCCCCAGACAACATGTGGAAACATTTTTTCAGAAAATGGACAAAAATAAAGATGGGGTAGTTGCCATGGATGAATTCATTGAAAGCTGCCAAAAAGATGAAAATATAATGTGCTCCATGCAACTCTATGAAAATGTGATTTAACATGTTGGTTAGATCTTGAATTTAATAGACAAATGTGAACTCTTCTAAAACAATAAAGTTGGAGTTACCACTTTTAGCATAGAGTGCTCAGCTTTTCGCTGAAGCATATTATGCAAATAAGCTTTGTTTTATTATAAAGTCATCCCAAAAGTTATTTATTTCCCAAATATCAATTTGCATCCTTTTCATTATGCCACTGAGTTAATAGGATGTTCCAAAAATTTCCTACCATGAGGCTATTCAAAGAAATGGTACCTGACAAACACATAATTTTATTGATACTCCAACCCTGGGATTATTGAGGTTTTCACACATCAAACTGATGTCATGATAGTGGTTTTTTGCTACCCATTTGTATTAGAATCTAACCCCAGAATTATAAATGCTTTTCCTAAGGAAAAAAAAAAGATCCCCTTAAAGAGAACCTTAGAGATCATCTAGTCTAACTCTAAATCTGTGCCCTATGATTGGGGAAATGGACAAATTATGATCAATTAACGTAATGGAAAGTCAATATGAAGAAGCAACAAAACTCCAGTCAAATAAATACAATTTAGGCAAGCCACAAAACCTCTTTTGAGCTTCAGCTTCTCCATCCAAAAAATGGGGAAACAACAGCTACCCAAGTCAAAGTCAGTGTGAAACTCAAATGAGATGATGCAAGTAGTGCTTTGTAACCTTAAAGACCTAGATAAATGTTGCCTGTTTTGATTACTTTCTAGAGGAGAGAAAATAATGTGGCATTCAGAACTGGACAGGATATTCCAGAGGTAGTCTGACCAGGACAGAATACAGCATGATTATCACTTCATTTGTTCTGAGCATTGGATTTTTTTGGTTCTGTCTGGAGCCACACTTACCCCCAAGGTAAGAGAGCAAGGGAAGGTGGGAGGTATCAATATAGAAGTACCAGTCCCATGCAGAGACAGTGAGCAAGAGAAACTTTCATCTTGTCACCACCAACTTCTTCCTTACACAGAAACACCCGTTTGGTGTTTAAAGCCCTTTACCACCTGAATTCAGCCCTAATCAAACTGGCCACCTTGTTCTGGCCATCTCTATGCCAGGAAAACACTCCCTTCTGTCTTCTGCCATCTTAGAATTTTTAACTTCCTGATTGTATCTCCTATAAGAAGCCTTTCCTGAACTTTAGCTGCTAGTGCGTCCTCCTTAATTACTCTATCTAGATTGTGGACATATCTATCTATATCCTACTTAGATGTGTACCTATTGCTTTGCTCTACAGAATGTAAGCACCCTGAGGGCACAGATATTTCAATTTTGTATAGGCTCTGCTGACACTGTTTTGCAATATAGTTTCTATAAGCTCTCTCACTATGTCTTCATTTTCCACTAGCAAATATTTGGCTTCCTTCCTTTCCCAGAACTGGGTCTCATCAGTATGGAGACTGACCTGGTGATGATGCTCAGCACCTTCTCAGAAGCCTCTGCTCCCAAAGTCTTCCCATGAGAGAGGGATCAGAACTTCCCATTCCCATTGTCTATCAGCTGCTCTGCTTGCTTTTGATACTACAGAACAACACTATGCTCCTGCCCTGGGTACCCTCTCGCACTTCCCCTCCTTCAGTTTCCTTTTATGTGTTCCCTCCCCGCCTAAATTACAAGCTCCTTGAATGCAGGGATCACCTTTCTTTTTCTTGTGTTCCAATGCCTGATACACAGTAGAAAGTTAACAAATGTTTATTGACTACTGATGATTTCATGCTGAGACTCTTGGGTTTACTCTATGGATTCTGGCTTCACCAAACCCTAAAACTTGTTTACCCATTCCAGTTAACAGGGTTGTTTTTTAAGGAGAAACAAGCAAAATGTTCTTTCACTTGACTTAGTAATTGCCCTGGGCCACCAGTGGACATTAAGTCTCCTATCCTACAATGAGGAGGGGATTCAACTGTGGTACCACACTGGAGATCTTTGCTGTTTGTCATTATCAGGTCCGTTATAAGTTATTATCAGGTCTGTTTCACCCAAACTGTCTTTTAATCTTTGTCTTCTTAATCTTGTACTTGCAGAGTTGATTTTTCAAACCTACATTTAAGGGTTGTGCACTTATCCACACTGGATTCCATTTTATTAGATGCACCTAGTGGGTGGTGCAGGGTCAGCAGTCAGGACAACCTGTGCTCAGTCTCTGGGCAATTACTTCACCTTTTTCTATCTTAGTTTCCTCATCTGTAAAATGAAGTTACTCATAGTATCTATCTTCCAAATGAGATAATACTTTTAACTTGCTCTGCAAACCTTAAAGTGTTCTATAAATGCTAGCTGTCATTACTACACATTACCCATTGTTTCAGCATTCTGAGGTCTTGGGATCAGAAACTTAATGCTAGAAGAAACTTCAAAGACCATTTAGTCCAACCCTCCTAGAGTTGAGACTTAGAGATACAAAGTGTGACTTGGAAAAGGTGTTTACAGGTTTTTAACAATCTGTTGCACAATTTTCCCGGAAACCAACATTTATTTCATTGGTCTGTAGCTCAATATGTCAATCTTTTTCCCCCTTTGGAAAAATGGAGCTACGCTTGTATATCTCCAGTCCCACGGCAGCTCCCTAATTTTCTTTGATTCCTCAAAGAACACTGTGTTTTTAGTATTATTAGCAAGTTCTTTCAAAATCTTGACTCATCTGTATTACAGGTGTAACAGAATGCAACTAGGCGCTCTCTTCTTTCATTCACCTTGGATTTCAGTTACTTGTTAACCATGTTTATGCTATCCTTCCCGTTCTGAAACTCATTCTCCTTAGTTAAGAAAGGGCAGATGTCATTCTAACACCCCCCCCCAGCCTTTTTAATTTTTTAAATTACATTAAAAATTTTTTTAAATGCAATAAAATCTTATTTAAAGTTGTAAAAACCATTCTTAGCCTATTGGCTGCACAAAAACAGATGTCAGGCAGGTTATAGTTTGTCTTACCCTGCTTTAAACCTTGGTTCAAAAGTTCAGCTTCTGATATATATCCTGAGCTAATCACAGGCTCTCCATGCTAGAAGAAGTCAACAAGCACTGGCAGATAGTTTGCTATCCCAATACCATCACAGGGGCATCCATAGAGAATCTATATCTCCACCAACCACCCCCTTTCCCATTCAAAGGATTTATGTACAATTTTGTCTTCTGTTCCTTGTAAGCAAGTTTCTCTTTTTAAATTAAATTTTAAATTAATCTTTTAAAATTAAATCTATCTTTCTCTGAATTCGTCAAAATCTACTCTCCTAAAATCTGATGTATACCATGTGCCATGTACACTATATTGGGCAATCTCCTTATCTATTACAAACTCTAAAATAAACAGCATGCTAATTTAGTCCCATAATTTTTACTTCCCCTTCCAGTTCTTCCTTATCAGTCAAAATTAGACTTATGATACCAAATCTTATTGCTTCTACATTCTGAAAGATAATATTATAGGTAGGGCAAGTCAAGAATGTATGAGCTATATTGCTTTTGTTATATAAATACCTGTGATGCCGCACCACCTGTATGAGGAATTCAGAATCCAATTCCTTTTTTTAGCCAGGCTGCTATAGTTGATTCTAATTCTGAAATCAGTTTTGGCTCTTCTTTCTTTAATTCTCACCTAGATCCTGCTCTACCAAGCTTCCTCCCTCAGGTATCTGAATTTTCACAGAGAAGTAATTCTTTTTGCTGGTAATGTGGCCTTGCTACCTTCTGTTGTATACCCTTCTTTTGGCCATACTCAGTTATGAGTTGAATTCCACTGCATCTTGGTGATGGTCTAGGAAGTAACATTTATCTCTGCTTTAAGATCTCTACCTCAACTTATTATACATGATCTGCATTAATACATTGGTCTGTGGATATGAAAATAACTTGTCTTTCTTCCCTATTATTATCTTCTGTAAATTACTACAACCTTTTATTACTGTTCTTTCTCCAACAAGCACATTATTTTTTGGTTTTGGTTTAGCAGCTGTCTCTCTCTCTCTCTCTCTCCCATTTTAGTTTAAGGCTCTGGATCAGATAAGCAAGTCTCTAAGCAGATAGATTCCCCCCTACTCACCAAATGGCCAACATTCTTATATCTTAACACCAAGTCCAAACACCCAAATTGTTTTCTCTGATGCTATTTTTAGTCAATTATTCATCTGCTTGTCTCCACACACTAAGCCTCTATATAGTTCCTCACAATAGCAGTAATACTTCCCTTACTTACATTGTACAGTATGGAAACATTTCAATAAAAATGCACTAAATATCAACTATATATAGAACATTTTCTAGTTTATTAAATGACACTATCATTTCATTTGATCCCCATGCCTCTGTCAAAATAAGGAGACCTAATATTATCTTCATTTTTACATATGAAGCATCTAAATCACAGAAGGGTTAAATGATAGCTCAAGGAAATAGACACTTTAGTAAAGGAACAAAATGCTAGGTTTTCTGACTCAATTAAGTCAATGCTCTTCTCACTTATAGTTCATCCTCATGTTTAAGTAGATGAGAATTTATTAACCATAATAACCTTTCTTAGGAGTTTTACATAATATTCATCAGTACCTGAGTTTGAATGAATAAAAAAGCAAAGGGCAACTACGCAGGAGGCGCTTCACTAGAGATACAAATACAAAAGTGAGACAGTCCTTGTCCTCAAGGACCTGACAGTTTAATAGGGGAGGGCTGGTGAGGAAAGTGAGTTTTCATCAGGAAGGTCACAGGGATGTTGATAAGTGGAGCTAGAAGGTTATCACACCCCTTTCCAGAAGCAACAGTAGTACTGGTCTGATTACTATTATCCCACCAAGAGGTGAAAATCAGGGGAGAGAGTTAAAGCAGGATGACAAGAAGATGTCCTAAGAGGTTCAGGGTGGATGGAAGTGAAGAACTGCTGGGGCCTGCAGAAAAACACAGTGAGATGAGTTTATATTCACTTACCAAATAAGCTCAGCCCCAGGGAGGAATTCCAAAGCTGAGAGGGTTAACTTATCCTTATTAACATTTACAAATGGAAATTATTATTACCATTCTATCTTTGTTTTGGGAACTGGGAAAAACCCAACTCTATTGAAGCTGAAGTTACTAGAGGATTCTGAAATAAGTCTGACACTAGAATAGAATAAAAAAAACAGGACTAGAAGTTACTTAAGGAGATTATCTGATCTAGCAGGTGAACGTTTGCCACCAGGACAGATGGCTGTCTATTTTCCTAGTTGATAAATAACATGACAACTAGAAATTTTTAATGATTATTTTTCAGCGGGGGTCAGATGATTAGAAGTAGTAATCAAATTAAGTTGCATGGTGATTTAATACCTAAGAGGCTTTTTAAATAATAAGTAAACATAAGGAAGAGTTTATCTACCAAGGACACACATCCTTAAAGCTGTTCAGAACTCAAGATCAGCAAACCAGGAAGACACTTACTTGTACCCACAATACTCATCCCTGACCACCTCTCCTAGGTATTCCTGTAAGCCTCCTAATTTGTCTGCCTATCTGAAATCTTTTCATGCTAATCCATGCTCCATTTAATTGCCAAAGAAACTCCTGTTTGGTATTTAAAACCTTTTACAATCTGATTTGAATCTATATTTTTAGATTATAGATTACTCTCATTTACCAAATCTTTGGTTTAACCAAACTGACATTCCTGCATTTGCTCACAGGTGACATCTCTGTGACTTTGCGCTGCCTATTTCTATGCTAGCAACACATTCCTTCCTCATTTTCACATCTTAAGAGTTTTTAGCTTCCTTTATTTTCCACCTCCTAAATGAAGCCTTTCCTGACCCCTAGTTGCTGATGCTTCCTCCTCAATTATCTCATATATATATATATATATTTTTTGCATATTTAGATGTGTACCTGTTGTTTTGCCCAATCAAATGTAAGGTCCTTAAAGGCAGGGATTCCTAATTTTGTATTTGTCTCTCTAGCACCTAGCAGTGCTTGGCATAAAGTAGGTACTTAATAAAAGTTCATCCATTCATTCTTTCCTTTCATAGCCAAACTCCTAGATACAGCCATCTATACTGTTTCTACTTCTTTATCCCTCATTCACTTCTCAAGCCCTTGCAATCTAGTTTTTTGACTATACTACTAAAATCAAACTAGTTTCTCCCAGTTTACTAAAGAACTCTTAACTTATGAATTTGATGGATGCTTTTCTCAGCACTCATTCTACTGGATTTCTCAGCAGCTGCAGCCACACTGCTGACCATAATCCTCCTTGAGACTCTCACTGGCCTTGGTTTCCATGTTATCACTTTCTCCCAATCTGCCTGACCCTTCCTTCCCCAGTTTTGCTTCCTGGATCATTCCACATTCCCACTCTTTCACTGTGGTGCTTCTCAAAGTTCTGCCTTATGATCTTTTTTCTTCTCTTTTGAATTAAACTATCACTTTAGATCGAAGTCTCCTAAATCTATACAGCATGTCCCAAAAGTCCTAGCAGTTATTCCTTCAAACAACCAGCCCCTTCTCCAAACTTCCCTATTTCTGCCCTTTTCAATTCCCTAGGTTTGCAACTTCAGTCACCCTCAACTCATTCCTGTCACATTCAATCAGTTGCCAGAACTTAATGACCCTACTTCCACACCTCTCAAATTCAACACCTATTCCTACTCACACAGCCAACATGTAAATTCAGGGCCCTATTACACTTTACTAGGATTATTACAACAGGACCACCGCCTGATGCCAAAATAAGCTTTTTTAAGTACAAGCTGAACATGTCAGTCCCCTTCTCAAATAGCTCAGTGTATCTCCATTGCTTCTAGGATAAAATAAAAGCTTCTCCTTTAAAGCCTGGCATCAGCTCTTCAGTACCTGGCTCTTGCCTACTTTTTAAAAAAATTCCATATTTTTCTTTCCTTCACATAACCTATGTATCAACCAAAGCAGCCTACTTGCTGTTCTCCCAAACTTCAGCATCCTCTGTCTTCTCCAAGCATTTATACAGGCCTCAACTGTACTTCCCTCTCCTCTCCTACCCATGTCTGTGAAACCTTAGCTTCCTTTCAGGCTCAGCTCTGGGGCACCTCCTCCAGGAAGTTTTTCCTCACCTCCCTAGTTAGCGCTTTCTCCTTCATCAAATGACCCTCCACTTATGGCCATTCCTTTTCCCAGGAGAATGTAAGCTACTTGAGAGTGAGAACCATTTTTCATTTTTGCTTTTGTATCCTGGCAGTGTCTCATACAAAGCAAGAACTTAGAATCTTCTAAACTTACTTACATTTCAAAAAGGCTGAAGTCAGAAATGGTGCTGGGCCTGGAGGCAGAGTACTGTGCTAAGGTTCCCCCCCCTTACATATTTGCTATCCAACCTTAGGCAAGTCAACCGATTTCTATGAGACTCAGTTTTCTAATCTGTAAAGGGGAGAAAATAATACTTATGCTACCTGTCAATTAGGACTGTTTCGAGGATTCAATGAGGTAACAGAAGTACAGCATTTTATAGTGATAAAGCATGATAGAAATTATTGTGATTAGAACCTGAGTCTGTCATGCCTATAACTTTCATTAGAAAAGATTAGAAAAGATAAAAGATCTCTTCATGGAAGAGAGAAAAAGGATTCGTGTAAATTTTATCAATTTGAGATACAATTGAACTTCATGACCACAGAAGGAAGACCACAGATAGTACAGCACCTACAGGGTGGGTATGGTCAGTCAGCCATTATCATTTGGGAGAATTCTACTTCCTTGCCTGGAACCTTTTTCAGAAGATCTTGGGATACTAAGATGAAAAGAACAAAGGCTAAGATTTTCAATGGAGAAGGTGCCCCCATGCCCTTTTTGGTTTTTTAAACCAAGATTCTTGTCTTCTTGTAGTTCCATAGGGACAATGCAAACTAGTGACGGTGGAACCAGGTACTCTCTCATAAACACTGAAAAAAACTTGTTTCCCACAAAGGAAAAAGGAATTAACTAATCTGAAACTGGCTCGAAGCAGGCTAGCCCTTTTTCAAGTGGTTTACATATTGATCAAGGACTGCTACCTAATCTCTAAATTTAAAGAGGTCATTAAATCATGTTTGGGGATGGAAGATCAGGTCAGGATTTTTAACCTGACTCTTCATATACAACGAATATGAGGTTTTGAAACTTCATCTTAATGAACTTAGAGCTTTCTCTGACATCAGGATAGTCCTCTGAGTAGTCTTGTGGATCAGACTTTTCCCTTCTGTAGGTCTATTTCTAAAGACTACAATATTAAAAATTCTTTCTGTACTCTCAATCCCATATTATATTCCACTGATTGTGCCAGAAGCCTAGTGCATAGAACTTCTTTGGGCCGGTCTCCAAAAAAGACCAGTTTAAATGTGTGCTATCTACCCAGAGCTTGGGAACAAGATGAATGGCTGCTAGAGGGAGTAGTCATTTACTTGCTATAATGGCAATTGTTAAGGGAACACCTGGAAATGGTGTCTAGTCAATGAAGAAAGGCAATGCTTACCTGAGAGTACCATTCTCTCCTTTGTCCAGGCTGGTAAACCGGCTGTAGAGACGGGTGATTTGACTGTGGGAAACTAAGGAATACAAAAGTAGATCCAGATTAATATGGCAGGGGTCTTACCCCCCATAAAGTTAAACATAAATCTAAAACACTATATTTCATAACATTTTAGGATCAAGTTAATTCATTCTTCCTGACTCCATCATTATATAATTACAAACAATGTGCTTCATTTTTCCTTTAGGGAGACTTGCAACTAATTTGCCACTACATGGCCAAATAAGTTAATAACTAAGTTTTTAGGTGTGTAAAGATAATTGAATAAAAGGAATGAGAAAATCTAAACTAAATGAAATGCAGTCAAATATGGCCACAAATAAGGAAATTTTTGTGCTATAACTTCAGTTGGCTAAGAGTTTGCTAATTCACAAAAAGATTAACTCAAGAGTTTTTGTGTTCCAAGCCTGTAGGTTAAGTTCAAAAACCTACATGTCATAAACATACTCTAGAAGATTCTGTTTCCCACATAAATTCTTAGCCAAGGGTATCCAGATGTTCTTTAAAAAAAAAAAAAATGAGGGGTGGCTAGGTGACACAGTGAATAGAGCACTGGTCCTGCAGTGAAGAGATCCTGAGTTCAATTGCAGCCTGAGACACTTAACACTAACTAGCCATGTGACCTTGGGCAAGTCACTTAATCCCAAGTGCCCTGCCCTCCCCCCTCCAAAAAAGAAAAAAAAAAGAAACTTCAAGGTCTCTATGTTCTTACTGATCAAGAGATTTTAATAATATAGCCGTTGATTTTATAAACACAAACCCATTTATTAGTCTGATATTTCAGTTGGCACTAAGTAAATGACTAAGTGATGAAGTATTAAAGATTGAGGAACAAAAGTAGATTCTATATCTCTTAAGTCAAATTTATTCATTTATCAGTCATTTGAGACTTATCACTCCCCTTGGGAAAAGTAAAGAATAGTCATTGCCTTACAAATAGCCTCAGGTAAGTGTCCTTTTTCTTGACTCAGCTGTACAGTTTCCAATAAAGCTGGGAGCAAGGTAATAAGGAAATTAAAGAGTACACCAACATTCAATAACCTTTTATTAAGCACCTATGCACTCTACATTGGGGATAAAATAGAAGAGGACAATGAAATGGTCTCTGACCTTGAAGACCTTACATCCTATTGGAGAAAGGGGGAGACATACACAGAAAAGAAAATTCAGAATACATTTGTCACTATCAAATGACAAAATGCAAAGAACTTTACACAGTTCATCCCAAAAATGGCCTTTTTGAGCCAATCAGTTTTTGTGCAAGAAAAATAAGGTGGAAGAAAAGGAGGGGAAATAATGAAGGAGAAAAAGAGGGTGTGGCCAGCCTGTATGTACTTGGTTACAGCCCATCTATCCCCCAGGAAGGTCAGACGTTACCAGACATGTGGAACTGGAGGCTAAAATGGGGAGGAATCGGCAAGGACCATGGCACAACGAGTTCTCTAAGATAGCTAAGCCGTGGGCTTAAGGATATTTTGTCACAGTCCAGGAAAAAGAAAAGAAAACAAAACAAAACTTTTCAGCTGAAAGTAAAGATAAGAAATGAGAAAACGCAAAAAAGTGAGGAGGGCAAAATTCGGCAGATCACAACAGCTGTTATTATTAACATGATTATCAACAGTTTCTTCAGGTTTTATTCTCACGTGCTGGTTTTTTTTGTGTACAGCAATTTGAAACAAATCTGAACATATATAGCAGCTCTCTGTAGACAAAACCAGAAGAGTCTATATTATTTGAACTGATTCTCACAACCCTGTGAGACAGATACCATTGGGTGTTATTCCCATTTTAGAAGTGAGAAAAAAGTCCAGAAAAGGGCTTATTAACCACTTAACAACTAGTTTTTTTCTTCTCTATCCCTTCAATCACCAACATCACTAGAATTTCAGGGTATACAAGTACTTGGAATACATAAGCAAGTTGTCCTAGAACTGCCAGCAGGACTCAGTCTTATATTAACATGCCAATCCAATATTAAGCATCTCAGGCTGCTTTCCTTTTAGAATGTAAATTAAACAAACAAAAGATACTCTTTTGTGCAAACCTCTCATAGATGAAACCGATCTCTCCTTTTAAGATTACCTTCTCCATTCCCCTAAAAGGCATTTTGTAGGGCAATCAACATATACTATAAATTTATAAAATGGATCAGTCTTCACAACTGACCATGTCATAATTTTAAAAGATTGTTAATTTTTTATTTAAAGACACCAATACCTTGAATTAGTATCTTCACACTGGATCAGAACTATTCATCCAACAAATATTTACTGAACACCCACTGTGTGCAAGGTACTGAAGCACTGGGGAAATACATAATCAAATGTCAATATTTAGCTTTCTCCAATGTAGTGTCATACAAGACCTATTTCCTGGATTCCAAAGGCAGTTCACTACTGAAACTGTTACAAAGGGCTATGGGGACTTTAGTGGTAATACTCTTTGAGCTGGTTGCCAAGTCTACTCTAACAGGAACACAAAACACACCCTACGAGGGTAAAAAGGGGGTGGGGTAGATTTGGCCACAACTCCAAACTACCCCTAAAAGGAGACGAAGTTCAGGAAGTTACTGGCATCAACTCAATCACTACTGTGTTTCCTATTAACTCTTTTCTCTTGGAAGGGATTAACTAAGGACAAACTGCCTGATAGCAACAAGGTTCTTGGTGATCAAAGGAAGACCCTCAGTAGTTAGTGTAAAGTTGCTTCCTTTTAAAGCATAAATGGGAATATTTAATATATAAAATTTAAACGAGAATTTCATGGTCACTGAGGGAAAGATATCTTCTCTATGTACTCTAGTAAAACATTACTTCATACTATAAAACAATCATAGTTCACATTTCTTTAACACTTTAATTCTTACAAAGTCCTTCATATACATTATCAGGAAGTAGGAAGGACAAAAATTATGAGTGCCATATTATAGATGAGGACATTCAGTTCAGACTTGGTGGTGGTCATACAGCTAAAAGTGGCTCAGATGGGACTCAAACTGATCCTTTAACTTCAGATCTGCTTCATTCCAAGATGGAAACTGGGTCCTGAAAACCTTTCTGACTTACACATCTAATATGAAATGAACTGTCTTTTTAAAAATAAACTTTTATTATTTTGTTTTTATACCATGCACATTTTCTATTGTTCTTTCCCCTCTACTCTCTCCCAAAGAACCATCACTTAAATAAAAAATTCAGCAAAACTAACCAATATACCATAAATCTTATATCATATGCACAGTGAATTGACCTTAAAAAGTTTTTTGTTGGTATCTTTAAAAAATAATACCTATATTTCTCATTATATTCCATACCTTACAATAAAGTCTGAAGAAAAGGAGAAAAAAAAGATTCTACAAAACTGATACATTTTTAAAATCTGATACTATTTAAGCTACCTCACACCCATGGTCTCTTATTTCTGCAAAGGAAGAGAAGGAGTTATCTTCACATATCGTTTTGGGGGACAATCTTGGTCATTTTTGTGTCCTAGAATTCAGATTTTGTTATTCTTTCTATTTATACTGTTGGAGTAACCGTGAACATTGTTTTCCTGGCTCTGGTTCCTTCACTTTGCATCCTCATATGCGCCTTTCCATGCTACTCTGTATTAATCACACTCATCATTTCTTACAGTACATTTCACTGTATACATTTGTCTAACCTCCAAAGTGTAGGCATCTACTTTGTTTCCAGTTCTTTAGTAGCACAAAAACAATATTTTTGTTTTTGCTACACAAATATTTTGGGAGACATAAAGAGTGAGCCTCTTTTTGTCACTAATGTCTTTGGGATACATGCCCACCCACCACCCGGAACTCCTGGGTCAAAGTACAGAGATTTTCAGTCATTTTCTTTATAACATGCCTTTCTAAGCCCTTTGAAAAGTGAATGTACTGTGTTATTTTTAGGGGGAGAGGCAAGTGCATTAAGTAGCAGGAGGCATCCTGCATAAAAATACAAAGAGGTTCAACAAAAGTAGGGCAGGGAAGTAGAAAACAAAAATAAAAACTGTTTTATCTCTACAATTATCCTGAATTAAAATGAAAATAAAAAACAAATAACATCCAAGTCCCTTAAAAGAGGGCTTCTTTACACTAACTCCTCTAGTACTGAAATTTTTACCACTCACACGTCAATTATGCTATATGGCCTAAAAAAAAAAAAAAACAAAAAAAACAAAACCCCGAGGCTGATGGAATGACTTTTTTATCAGACCAGAAATTTGAACCCAGTTCTTCCTAATTCCAAGTCCAGCATTTCATTCATTACACCATGCTTCCACCCACCCCAAAATTTATACTGTGCCTCATTCCTGAGAGCCCTGCTAATATGAAAATGGGGTGATGTGTGTTAATATGAACAAAAAGAAGGTCCTAGATGGGAAAGGGGACAATACTTGGAGCCAGGGTGTTTCTTCAATTATCCAAACACTTTTGTTAATGGAAAGCTTGTTGGTGATGGAAAAGGATATCAGTCAACACCAGCATCTCCAACTGCTTCAGCTTTTCCACTACAAGCATGGTATAGGACTGGTAAAATTATCACTTCTCCATATAAAAACTTTGCTACCCTAAAAATAGATTGTGGGGGGGGATCCTCTTAACCCCCTTCAAACTATCTCCACTTTCACTAGAAAGTAGCAAAACAAACTTGCATTCTTCATTATTCCATGTGCATTAATGGTTTTTTTTACATTGTTTTACATTTTTCACATTCTTACGTTAAGAGTGTAATTCCTAGCAAGAACACTGCTACAAAGTTATGCCCAAATGTTAGACAGAAATTACACAGTTTGTGACAGTAATTTAATTTGTTAACTTTCTTCTTAATTATGTGTTTCACAAGCATGTTTAACCTAGAGAGATAGTTATTTCAATCAGTTATCATATTCCCGGCACTTTCAAAGTACTGTCAGAGTAAAGGAGAGCAAATAAATGAAAATACAAGAGGGAAATATTTCATGATAAATTCAAAATGGATACATGACCTGAGTACTAAAGATCATACCATAAAAAATTAGAAGAGAAGCAGATCATGTACCTTTTACAACTATGGGTTGGCAATGACTTCTTAACCAAACAAAGGATAGAGACAATTACAAAAGATAAAACAGGTCATATTGATTACATGAAATTGAAAAGCTTTTGCACAAAAAAACAAACACATCTAGGATAAGAAGGGAAGCAGCAGAAGGCAGGAAAAATCTTTGTATCAAATCTCTGACTAGGATTCAGTATCCAAGACAGATAGAAAAGTCACAAAAATATATAAGAACAAAAGCCAATACAAAAGTAGTCAAAGGAATAGTTCTCAAAACCGAAGGAAAGAATGCCTGAAATTACTAAGAGCAAGAGAAAGTGAATCAGAACAACTCTTACATTTTTTTGTTGGATATCCAGAAAACTGGCAAAGACAACAAATGGTAGCAATAGTTAAAGTGGGAGTGGTTCTGGAAAGAAGGGCAAACTACTGCCTTGTGGGTGGAGCTGCGGTCCAACCATTCTGGACAGCAATTTGGAATGAGCAAAGAAAGTGACTAAGTTCATACCCTTTGACCCCCAGATTCCATTACTAAGCACATATGCCAAGAACATATTTATAGTGGTACTTTTAGTGGTAATCAAAAACTGGACACAAACAAAAGGTTGGTCATTCAAGAAGGAGTGCCTAAACACACTGTGACATGAATGTAATGGAACGTTACTTATTCTGTAAGAAACAATAAGTATGACGACTTGCTTATGTGAGCTGATGGCAAGGGAGTAAGAAGAGCTAGGGAAACAATGCACCCAGTGATTATAACAATATGAGACTGTAAAAGTACAAAGACCAAGTGTGGCCCCAAAGAAAAGGCACCTTCTCTTTAACTTCAAAGAATTGCCTAGACTAACTAGCCTGAAGAAATTAAGTGATTTGCCCATGGTCACATAGCCAGGGTAGGTCAGGCAACAGTGAGGTATCTTGTCTTTGAGGTCAACTTTAGCCACTAAGCCACACTGTATTGTTAGATATCAATGACCTCTCATTCTATTAGAATGGTTAATACTGAAATACTCCCAGAATTATTTTACCTAATGCCAATGGTTCAAATTGTGAGCAACAGCTAAGCTGGCCATCTGAACAAATTCCAAACATATTAGAATTATGAAAAAGAAATCTTAGAATGTGCTCTCTAATTCCAATGTAAAGTTTTCACAGAGACCATCTCAATTTGTGTTCTCCAACTACCTTAAAATATCAGCTAGGTAAGGGGAATCTCTGGACTTACACAGAATCGACAGAAAAAGGATATTATACCCATGTGTAACTAAAAAAGGGAGTGGGCCAGTATGGCAGCAGAAAAGGTTAGGATGAGAGGCAGTTGATATGCCACACTGGTAACCCCTCTAAATAAAACAAAAACCACATATAAGCAGATAATTTCCCATTTACAATGTCATCATTGTGTATATTATTTCTCTGGTTCTCTTTCCTTCAAATAAGTCCATATAAGTCCTTGCAGGCTTCTCTGTATTCAATAATCCATTATTTCTCACAAAACAGTAGTATTAATCATTCTCCACAAAGAGTCCTGCTATAAATATTTATATTGTGATTTTCTTTTTATCAGTAACCTCCTTGATATCTATGCCTAGCAGTGGAATCTCTACCTCAAAGCATATAGACATGTTAGTTATTTTCTTTGATTAATTCCAAATTGCTTTCCACAATGGCTGGACCAATTCATGACTCTACCAACAGTACATATACGTCTCTGTCTTTTCAGAGCCCCTCCAGGGGCAGCTAGGTGGCACAGTAAATAGAGCACCGGCCCTGGAGTCAGAAAGACCTGAGCTCAAATCCAGCACCAGACACTTAACATGTACTACCCCTAGTGTGACCTTGGACAGTCACCTAACCCCAACTGCCCTGTCTCTCCCCCCTCCAAAAAGCAAAAAAAGAAAACATAAAGCCTCCAACATTGTCTATTCCCAAATTGAATAATCTTTACTAATTTGCTGGCTGTGAAGTAAAATCTCAGAGTGGTTTTGATTTGTATTTCTCTCATTATCAATGATTTGGAGTATTCTTTCCTATGGTTGTTAGGGATATGAGACTTTTAAGCACTGATCTTTAGTTTCACATACTTCAATGAGAATATTTTTATTACCTGCCTATTTTTGTTAGTAGACCCTCATGAGAGAGTACTGTACAATCCTTAGCAAAAATGTAAACCATCTTGTACTGCTCTCTCATAATTTCCAACCTGCCAGTTTCATTACAACAACCAGGTGAGTTGTTTGAAAGGAGACACTGGGCCTTGTCTTGAATTCTTGAATCACCACCATATAGGTCCTCTAATACAGAGGTGTCCAACTTAAGGCAAAGCTCCCCAGATTAACACGCGTTTGGGTAATGTTAATAAAATAAATAAGCATACCAGCTGCATGTCAGTTTGTGGTTTTCTAGGTCAATATGCTGCCCTAAGGGTCTGTTCTATTTGGTCTAACAAAGAGCAAACTAGAATTCCTGCTAACAGCACTAGGAACCCTGTCTGGCTCGCCGCTTATATCCGCATCTGTTGAAGTTCAGACTCCCTCCATGCTAAAAGCATTCTCTGACAGACCAGAAAGAAAGATTTTTCTAAAAGGATTTAAACATCTCTGTATACAACAGGTGACTGGGGGGAAAAAATCTAAGAGAGAAACTGAGAATCACAAGATCCAGAAACTTCTAATAGGTATCATTAGTTACTAGGACAGATTGTTTAACCTTTTCCCATATTCTTTAGTTAATCAGACAGGGCCTGGGCAGTTCTAAGATTACTTCTCCACTTTAAAGGAAGGATCTTCTCTCCAATTTCTGGATTCCTTTCACATTTCCTCATATTGTGTATGTTTTTCAAGGGGTAGAGTGGGGTGGGGTGAGGAGTATGCTTGAAGATCTAATTTCCTAGTGTCTACAGACAATAGGCCATGATGATAGTAACTGTTTGAGAATGTGACCAGAGGCCAGAGTGGCTAAATGTAATAAAGTATTTGATGCACTCAAGAACTCCATATGTCTCTATCCCTAGACTTAGAATCAGTCATAAAATGAATGTGGGGTTAAGAATCCAAATGAGTACTGTAAATCAAAAGTACTTAATTATGCAATCTTTTCCTGCTCAAGATCCAAGAACCCTCTGGTTCTGAGTTAGTAAGCTTCACCTCACAGAAGGTATTTAGAGAGTGGATGACTAATAGGAATGTGGTGTGAGGGGAGATTCCTGTAATGGGTGGGAAATGGATTATTTAACCTCTAATGCCCTGCAAAACAAAGTACTGGTCAGGGTATGCAAGAGATTATTTTACTTAGCCCAAGAGGACCATCAGACATTTATAACCCTAGCAATTCCATATCCTCTATGCTTTACATACAGGTCATTAAAGTTTAGGAACTCTGAACTTTAATGGTCTCTGATGTCAAGACAAATACCAGAAGCAGATGTCACTAAAGGGCCAATGCTTGCATCTACACATTGGTTTTATTTAGAAAACTCAATCCAGTATTCATACAAAATTCTTAGGAGGTAGCCTGGCATTGGAGAATAAGCATTGAACCTAGAATCAGGAGGTTTGAATTTCATTTTACTAGTTAGCCAGGCTGTGTAGTCATGGATGAATAGCAAACTTTCCAAGGCCAAGTTTCCTTATGTGCAAAGTGTAGATAAAACCTGTAGCAATAATTCATAGAGTGATGACAAGGCTTAAATGAGAATATCTATATGAAGGGCATCTAAAAAGGAAGAACAGAAAGGCACTGTCCTTGGGAGTAAGAGAGTCCTGGATTCAAGCTTCACCTGAAGATTAGGAAAGCTGTGTGACCAAGGGTCAGGAGACTGAATCCCTGAATCTTAGTTTCTCCATCTGGAAAATGAGAATATCTTAAGTAATCACCTCACAGGGCTGCTGTAAAGATCAAATGAAGGAACAGTATTCCATAACAGTAATGTAGCTGTTTTAAGTTTTCAAAAACCCTTCGAGACTGGTAAATACTGTATTACCACCCCATTTTGTAAGTGAAGAAACACTCATAAAGGAGATGTTATCAGTTCATAGGCACACAGCTTTGTATGGCAGAGGTAAAATTAGAACCCAGCTCTTTCTGAGCAATCCAACAACTTGTTCTCTTAATCGACCTCTAAATTCTAAATTTATGTCCCAAAGGTAGGGTACTTCCCAAATCTTAAAGTAGTGTAGAAATGTTAGCTATCATCATCATTCTTAAAAGCCCTCAACTATCTTTAAGTCCAGGCTCAGGAGATACCCGTATCAGGACAGTTCCTAGTATTAATTGTCACTGAGTTTTCTAGAACACGAGCAATTTCGAAAGGCCATTGTACAAGGCACACCATCGCTGTAGAAGTCAACATATCCGGAATTGGGGCAGCAAGCAGCACGGTGCTAACAAGTTTGGATAACTCACAGCTACACTCTTTGTACAAAGGTGATCTTTGTGGATCCATCACACTGGCCAGGTTTCTGGTCGTGGGCCACTCCTCAGAGCCCGGGTTCCCTAGCTTTAATCGCTGGTTTGTGGCCACTCACCCTAGGCTTGGCAATGATCTCCGATTTCCACCAGCTGGCGGTGGTGGAGGTCTCTGCTGAGAAACGTCACAGGAGCCGGCTGTCTCCTCTAAGATCCAGCTCGACTGGCACAGCCCGGCGCACTGCTCGGTTTAAAGAGGAGCTAGGACTAAATAAACAGGCGCCCTCATTTTGGGAGTTACACCTGGTCCTCTTCCGGGGGGCTGGGTGGGACAGGGGACGCGCTTACGAATCGAGGGGCGCCCGCATTCCCAGGTCCGGACGCGGGTCCCCTGGCCCGAGCCCACCCCATCCTCCGGCCCGAACACGCCCGTGGAGTGGACGGCGGCGACGTGTCGCGCGATGCCGGGCTGACCAAGAGGTGGACAAGGTTCCCGGACCACCAAGGTGGAGTGCCATGGATTGGGGCGGGAGGGGTGGTGGGATCCCTACAGGGCCTACGGAAGCCTGGCCTCGGTGAGGCCGCAAGCGTCCCCGGGGGTCCGAGATGGAGCGCGACTGCTCTCCCCACACTCGCGGCCCTGCCCGGCCCGTCCCGTCCCCACCCGCAGCCCCGACTCACAGCCGGTCTCTTTTTTTATCTCCTCGAGCTCTTCGTCCCGCAATAACGTGGAGGCCCGAGAACCCATCGCCAAGACGTACGAGCTCCTCCCGAGGCGGAGGCGGCTGCGGAGGCGGCGGCGGCGGCGGCGGCGGCGGCGGCGGCGGCAGCAGCAGTAGGGAAGGGGGGAAGGAGAGGGAAGGAAGGGATAGGGGTCAGGAAGGGAAAGGCAGAGACTCTCGGCCGACCCGAGGGAGGACTGTGGGCGGGCACGAGGAGGAGGGCGGCCCGAGCGAGTCAGCCAATCGCAAGCGGCCCGTGAGCCCCGCGCACGGAACCGACGTCCGTGCCGCCGGCCGCTGACTCCTAGTGGGAATCGCCGAGCGCCTTCCTCAGCTGTAGTCTGCTGCAGGAGAAACCCCGCCCCCCGGAACCAGGTCGCTTTTCTTAAAAAGGTCAATGCCTGAGACGCAGAGCCACCTGGAATCCAAACGGCAGTGGCCTGACAGGGTGACCCCCAAAATGAGGCTGAAGTGCAACCCCTCGCTTTTGCGTACTCGAGGCCTAGTCCCTTCTATAGTCTGAAAAAAGCTCACTACGTACGGGTGCCGGCATACAGGCTGCTGGAACGGTCGGGGAAAAAAAAACCCAAACCCAGTCTTTTTAGTCCAGTTAGCTAGAGCTTTGAAAGCCGGGAGTTGGGTTCAGGTTTCGGGTGGCGTGTATCCTCGCTCCCTTCCTTGCTCCCTCCTCCTCCCCGGGGGCGCGCATTCATTGGCCTCCGATGATTGGCTCACTGGGAAACGAGCACGCTCCGGCACCTGCAAGCGCCGGTAGACTAGCAGAGAGCGGGCTGCATCCTTGCAGAGCACAGAAGGCGCGTCCTTGCGCATTGGGGCGATCCCGAATCTTTGGGCCGCGGCGAGGCCGACCTCGGTCCAGCACGCTGCTCTTCGTTTCCTGCGCCTCCCACCGTCCGGGTAACGGCGCCCTACTCCGAGTTTGGCTCTGCCTGGGCTCTCACCACTTCGTGGCTTCGAGGAATCACTGACTTGGGGCCCATATTGCGCCCTTTATGCCTGCTCCCCTTACTTGTCTTATTTCCCCCCTTCTGTGTCCCTTAGCGGGGCATCGAATAGACCCCGGCTTGAGTCTCAAATACCTCTCCGCTCTTTGGTAGAAATAAATCCTTTTCCCTTAATTAGAGAAGCGATTCAGTTTCTGAGGCATCAGCCGGTCACCATCAATTTTTTTAAAAATTTCACTAATGGAGTAATGAAATGCTTGCCTAAGTAGGCCTTGAAAGTGCTCCTTTTGTTGCCAGTAGTTTTCACTTCCCAGAGCGGTTTATTCTTTTTTTTATCCTTTTTTTCTTTAAGTAATAGAATACTCAGAGATAGCTTTTTACCCCCGCCCCAAGAAATGAAGTGAATTCTTTTTACATTGCAGATTTTTATGGTTGGCTGGGAAAATCACGATAGCCTTGGAAAAGATATGCATTTCATTTTTAGCTTGTTTCGTTGCTGATAAGTTTCCCATTCATGACAAATGAGAATGAGGTCGGACCTTCGGACTCTAAATTCATGAGTCTGATTTGTTTTCCCAGTCCTTAACCTACTCGGTCTTGATTGTTTTGGATTGTAGCTTTGTATTTAACTTAGCTTTTCATTGTTGGTATTTCCTAAGGTTTCTGTTTACTTTTTTACTAGCAAATCCATCAGATCATCATAGGATTATTTCTATTTTATACTTATACGTATTTCGAATTTCCCCGTTTTTAGAAGTACATATTTGCATATAACACTTAAAAGGTTCATAATTCTTTAAGCCATTTCAAGAAGGGAACTGATAAAAGTTCTTGGATCTGTTTAGAATTAATCCCTAATAGTTGGAAAAAAGGGGCTGCTGCTTTTAATTTTTGCATGGTCCTGCCTAACTGCATTTCACTGTTGACATGGGGTGAACCTGGAAATTTTCTAGGCTCTCTGCCACTGGAATCAAAGCTCTGGAAGGCCCTACCAAGCTGGGAAAGTTAAATTATCCTTGCCTCCAAACTATATGGTTATCATCTTAAGGAGAAAGTTGGCAATAGGGTGATGTATTTTTCAGTTACAGCAACTAAGAAGACAAGGTGGAAGAGTTTGTAGTCTCCGTTGGTGGAGGAAGTGCTCAACTAAATCATAGATCTTGAAATATTAAGTCTGTGTTTGCATCTTAATCCTTTGTTTTTGTACATCTAGGATAACTTTTCCTCAAGGTGTTTAGTTTAAACTGTGTTCATAGCTTAATAACAGCCTTATTCCATATGAATGTTATACATGATAAAATATATAACTGCCAAAACCTATTGTAGTTTTATT
The DNA here is from genome assembly GCA_028646575.1 of Pseudocheirus occidentalis. NCBI lineage: Eukaryota > Metazoa > Chordata > Mammalia > Diprotodontia > Pseudocheiridae > Pseudocheirus > Pseudocheirus occidentalis. The sequence goes on along the minus strand of CM053598.1, from coordinate 154,169,884 downwards.
ATTACTTATCTTAATTTTTGCTTTAGCCATATTAAGGGGAAGTTTCAGGAACAAACCAAATAAAGTGAGGAAATACTAGAAGGAAACAGCATTTTTGTCTTCTCTTTTATTAGAATAATTTTTTTCCAGTTTCTTTTTTCTTTCTGTTACTTGTAAGTCTTACCTATTTAAATTACAAAAAAAAAAGAACAGAAAAATAATTTGCTTGAAGATTGTGATCTTTTGCTTTGTGCTTGTGCTATATTTTGACATATAGGACTTGGAGACTGCTGTATGCTAGGTAGAATGTAATGTTCTGTGTTCAGTGTTAGCATTCATTCAACATTCTTCTAGCAGTCCTGACTATATTAGTTTCAGAGATACCCATTTATTTCTCTAAAGTGATGTATTGTAGTTATAATATTTAAATGTCAGACTGAGAAAACAGAAAGTAATATTTTGGACAACAATTTCCTATTGGCTTTTATTTTGTTTAAGGAGTACTCTTTACTTAGACAGATTGTCTTTAGGTACTGTCTACTTAACATTTTAGTTAAGGAGGAGACTTTTCCTCTAATTCTTTGGTTTCCAATGTATGATTTTGGGTTGGTGTGTGATAGTATATTTCTTACAAAGAACCATTATGTATTTCCTGAGAAAGTCCTTATAGGACAGTGGTTGGGCATATAATAGGAACTTAATAACTGTAGCAAATTTATGATTCTTATTCTTTTCTTTGTTTCTTTCAGGTATAAGAAAAGGAAAAACCAATAAATAGCATAGAACTTACCACATTTTCTTTTTGATTTTCAACTGCTTAGAAATTTAAGGAAGCTGAAGACTTGAAGACTTTTTTTTTTTTTTTTTTGGTATTAAACAAGATGGATCCCAGCAACGATTACCATTTCTTAAACCAGATTTTGGGTAGAAGGGTGAAAATCACTTTAGTCTGTGGCATTTTCCAGGGAGTGCTTCAGCACGTGGACCCTACCAAGATTATTGTTCTGAAAAAAGGTCTTATTCTGTTTGTTTTTAGTCTTCTGCTTACTATTCTCTCAAGCGAACCATGATTAAGGCTTAAATGTTACCATTATAATCATTTGGGAATTGAGGTATTTTCTATGTTGGAGAGAAATTGGAAGGTTAGATGTCTTTTTCCCAACACAGAAACATTGTAGCATATAATGGTTTGCATAACAGCTCATAACTGTATAAGACTTGTGCCTGTGTTTTTATATTTCTTTTTTGTGTTAAAGTGAAAATTTTCTTCCAATTCACATGCTTTTTTTGCCTAGAATGTTAAATTAACAAAATCAAAACTTGAGTTTGGGAACCTTAGAAAAATTTAGTCCAATTACCTTGTTTTACAGATAAGAAATGCAAGGTAAAGAGATACTTACTTGGCCAGTTTACTCAGTTAATTAAATGACAAATCCAGGCAACTACTTAGTAAAGTTCTGAATCCCCTAAATCTAGGTCTATCTGGTTTGCTATATGACCATTTTTATAGCTTTTGGGAAATATTTACTCTTATCATTGTGTAGGAAAGGTACTTCCAAGGATAGTCAGTTACAAAGATTCTAGAAATTAGCTTTCAGATACCTATTGCATGTGAATATATTTTACATACAAACACCTATTATTGAGGATGTCAACTATTTTAGGGGCCTAAAATGTTTCCACAGCAAGAGAACTTTTCTCCATCTCCAGTGAAATTGAATTTGGAGAAGGGGTTGATGGGAGGACAGTCCCTTTGTGCTGCCCACAGGCATTCTGAGATACAAATTGCTGGAACATGTGTTCCTGTAGGGACACTGTAGTTTATGATGTTAGGTTATTGGTTTAGCAGTGTTTCATGTTTGTGGCTGCATTGCCATTTTAGTTATATACCATTCTTCATGACTCCATTTGGGGTTTTATTGTCAAAGACATTGGATTGGCTAGCCATTTCCTTCTCCATGTTATATGTGTTAAAAAAGGCTTTTGTGGCTTTAATTTCCAGATTAGCTATAATGTTATTTCTGTGGGAAAGTGAGTTCCAGATTTCAAAATGTACTTACAAATGAACTGTTGGAATATAGTTCATTTATAATAGGTATAGTGGAACATAATTCATAGTAGGAAAACCTGGGATTATATCCTGGCCCCAACACTAATTAGCTGTGTGACTCTAGATGTGACACTTAATTGCTATGAAACTCAGTATCTCATTTTTGAGAGGGGTTATAAGTACTTCTGTTATTGGCGCTTTGTGAACCTTAAGGTTTATATAAACTATGAATATGAGCTATTATTATTCAATTGGAGAAGTACCTCTGTTCTGAAGGGTAATATGGTAGAGAGAGATTTGTAGTTAGTATTATGAGATCTGGATTTTAATTCCTCTGCCACAATTGTATGACAGTGGGTATGTTCTTGAGACCTTTTACCTAATTAGCAACATGAAGTTTATGAAAAAATTACATGGCAATTATGGGTATCAAGTAAGATCATAGATGTAAAATCATTTTGAAAACCATGTAATTCTATACAAATCAAAATTAATCTCTACTGTCAAAGCAGTTGCTTTTATCTGTTACATAAGGACAGTTCTAGTTTAAAGCCTCCTTTCTCTGAAGTAGATACAGACTTCTTACCTGAATTTTCAAGTTTATACCTGGACATGCATGGAGGGGAGGGGAGGTTTGTCAGTGTCAGCTAGTATTGTATGTTATGATTTATTCCTCCATCAAAGAATTATTTAAAAACTGATATTGAAGCTTCTTTTCTTTACTCTCTGCATTTCAGACCTGCGATTTGACCTTATTCTTATTCATGAAAATTAAGATTTGTGTGCCCAAAGAGCATTTTAGCACTGTGTAAGCTTAGCAAAGTGTGAAATAGGAAAATGTTGCAAAATTGAGCACAAATTGCCTTTAAGGGCATTTTGGCCTAGAAAAGAGCCTAAAACAGTATTATAATTTTTGTAATACTACTAGTCTGTTTAATTCTTATTGGTATATTCTGTGATCATCATGTTTTCAGTATTATAGGTTTCAAGACTGTAGCTATTTTCATTTTTAACTTTTGATATATATGATAGTACTTTTATGTTAAATAACTTAGATTTAAGCGTTTTAAGCTTTTAAGAGGTAAGATATTTTATAGATTTGGGGCAGTTCATTATTCTTGTTAACTTGTTCAATATTTTGTTAACATAATTTTTTTTTAAATGTAGTCAAGAATTTAGAGACTGGCCGAAGTGTCCCAGGAGTGAAGATGTTTTTTGGCCATGAGATTGTGAATGGTGAGAGTTTCATCTTGAAGTTGATATTTGCCCTGTTAGTAAACTGAAGTTTGATTCTCAGATATTTGGAATAAAAGGGTAGTATTAATTTTATTACAATGGAACTAATTTTCTTAGTCTCTTGATAATATATTTTTAAAAGAAAGATTATGAAATGCTTTCATACTCCCCAAGGAAATTTCATTATACATAAAGCCACTGGAATTTCTCACAAAGCCACTGAAATTTCTCGTTTTACCGTCATACCTTTTGAATTACTTTTTGAAGCATTGTCTCATAGAATCTCACTGTGACATTTGTTAAATTCAACTCAACAAAAGTTTATTAAGTGTCTCAGTACTCTAGGTAATAAAAACAGAAATGAGAACTTCCCTGCCCCCAAGGAGTTTGCATTCTGCTGGAGGAGATTAAATATGTGTACACAGATTAAATCTGACACCAGATTGGGAGTGATAGCCCAGTGGTCAAAGAGACATTTTAAAAGAAGATGATTGCTTATGTAGATTGCTCTGTGTAGATTAGAAAATGCTTCCTAAGAGGAGGTTACACCTCACATGAACTTTAAAGGAAGATAAAAATTCGAAGAAAAAAACTGACATGGAGGGCATTCCATTATGCATTATGACCTGTGTGGCTGTACAAAAGTGGGGGACAGTATGTTGAGTTTGGAGAGGTAGCAAGTAATCCAGTTTGCCTGAAACAGTATATGAATGAAGGTAAAGTGAACAGAGCCCAGGAAGGTAGTTTGGTGTTGCATGGTGGTAGGGATGGTCTTAATTTCTAGGCTAAGGCGTTTAATTTCTAGGCTAAGTACTAAATCCTAAAGGCATTAGGGGGTCTACTGAGCATTTATGACCAGAAGAATGATATGATCAGGCCTGTGGCTTAAAAACTCTTTTTTTGGGCAATTATATCAGGGAAGAGAGCAACTGAAAGTAGGCTGACCACTTAGGAGTTTTCTGTAATGGTCTTGAAAGAGGTAATAAAGACCTGAAGTAGAGTGATAGTCGTATTAGTGGAGAAAAGGAAGAGAGAGATGTTGTAGAGCTAAACTCCTTTAGATTTGGAAGCTGATTATATGTGAGGGATAAGGGAAGAGAAGTCAAGGATGACTCCAAGGTTTTGAACCTGGAAGATGGTGGTATTGTCAACAGAAATGGGGAAGTTTAGAAGCAGAGGCAAAGGAGAGAGAAAGAATTCATTTTGAGAGATGCTGAATTTGAAATGCTAGTGGTGGATCTGGCTAGTAGGCTGTTGAAGATACAGGACCAGAGCTTAGAAGAGATATTAAGTGTGTGTGTGTAATGGACATGAGAGTAGATCACATAAAAGGAGAGAATGTATAATAAGCAGAGAAAGTCTTCCAAGACAGAGAACCTTGGGAGACATCTATGGTTCAAAGGTGGGAGCAGGATGATAAATTAGTTGGGAGTGAGGAGAAATGGTCAGACAGTTTAGAGAAGAACAGAGAGCAAGCAAGATTATGAAAATCTAGTGAAGAGAAAATCCGGGAGGAAGAATTGGTCATAACTACTGAAAGTTATACAAAGATCATGGTAGAAGAAGACTGAGAAAAGGCCACTGAATTTAGTCATTAGTAGAGCATTTGGTAAACTTTGAAAAGAATAACTCAAGATAATTAAAAAGTTAATGTATAAAATATGTATTAATATAGAAAATATTGTATATTAAATATATAATATATAAAAATATAAGAGTGGATGACTTAGCAAATGTGGTGGGTAAATAAAAGGAAAGGTGAGTGACACAAAAGCTTCAAAGGAGCCAGGAGGAAAGAAGGACAGAGTGATCCCAGCCATGGTTGGGACAACTGAAAAGCTGTCCAAGCTGTCCATCAGAGGGAGCAAAGGATCCTTGGACCACATGGAAAATTCTGAGCTGACTTGTATTGTGACTCATTCTTTCTGGTAACTACTTGACAATGTGTTACATAAATATGTAATTCTTAAATGGAACTGAACACTATCATCATACTGGCCAAGTTTGACTCAGAAAACAGATAAGAAAATCTGCCTCCTTCCCTTCATTGTATAGATGGGGGAATTATGGGGGTGACCTGTTACATATGGTATTCTGATACCAGAAATATGGTATTCTGATTCTGAAAACCAGTGTCACTTGGTTTTGATTTTTCAAAAAATCTTTGTTAGAAGAGAAGGATCATTGGGGAAGAGAAGAAGGATATATACAGAACAGGGAAGTGATATAAGAACAAAAGGTCTCAATAAAACTTCATATTTCTCAAAGTTTATTTATTGTGTAGGCTGACAGGTCTGTTTTTGAGGGGATTATGATAGTTTCTATGCAGAGAACTATTGGAAACGGATTTATTCTTTTTTTTAGTGGAACTGCTGGATGATGTGGAACAAGGAGTAGGAGAAAAGATAACATCTGTCAGGTATGGAGGAGAAATCATATTTTTTTTTTAATCATGGCATTTCAGGAATATGTTCATTAATGTAACCATGGTCAAGATAAAGTCTTTCCTGTACTTTATCAACCAAATTTTTCTTGAAATTGTCTGAAAAGTTGTTTTGATGTAAGAAAAATTACAGAGAGGGGCAGCTATGTGGTGCAGTGAATAGAGCGCTGGCCCTGCAGTCAGGAGGACCTGAGTTCAAATCCAGTCTCAGACACCTAACACTAGCCTTATGACTTTGGACAAGTCACTTAACCCCAATTGTCCTGCATTCTCCCCTCCAAAAAAGCAAACAAAAAAAAAATTACAGGGGATATGGTGGGTGGCTTTTTCTATTTTGTAGGTAATTGTTCTTAAGAGAATCAGCTAGAAGAACTAAGTCCTTTTTATTTGATTCAGTCAGTAAGCATCTGCTATGTGCCAGATGTGCTAAGGTTAAGTCTGTAGCACTAAACTACTGACATAAGGCAAAATCTAGATATGTCAATGGTAGTAGACAGTAAATGCCTCTGAGTGTTGTCTTAATGTAGAGATAGCCTAAATGCAGAAGGAACAAGGATGGACAAAGTGAAAGAAGCAGACCAGAGTACGAATGATTCAACTTCTTCTTCCCTTGAGTCACATACTATCCCCTTGATGAATGACCTAAAATACAGTCCATCAGGTAATTAATTAATAGTGGGCCTGGAAGCGGGAGATTTTGTACTATGAATTTCCAAAATGAGGTTTATGATGGCTTACAACTTTTCAGGATTTGGCCTAGTGTTGACTGTCTTAGTGAAAGCAGTATTGCTCCCCTTCCCACAATTATCCTTCCTTTTTAAAAAATCAGAATCAAGTAACAAAGTTCATTTAGAAGAACAAAAGGTCAAGAACTTCAAAGAAACCAGGGGAAAAAAAGATATAAAGGAAGCAGATCTAGAAATATATCAGACCTTAGACCATATTATAAGGTGAGAGCATTATTGAATTGTAAAATGAATAATTTTGATTATTTTAAATTAAAATTTTCTTGTACAAATAAAGCCTGTGCAGCTAAGAATAGAAGGAATGCAGAAAATTGGGGGAAAACTTTTATAAACAGTCTCTCAGAATGGGATTGGGGTTGGAATATTGCTATGGTGTGTAGGAAATGAATAGTTGATTTAGAAAAACATGGAAAGACTCAGACATATGAACAAAGATGCTATCCACCTTCAGAGAAACAAATGACAAGTAGAAATAAGCATGGTGCAGTCTTACAGGGTATCCCTAAAGTCTGGACACAAAGGAAATCTCATTAACTGCATGTTTTCAAGAAATGACATGAATGAAATTTTAAACTACATTTCATTTAATTAGCATAAATGAGATTTCATAGGAGGATGTAGGAGACACATAGGAAATTAATTAATTAAATTCATCTCATTAATATGGAAAATAGTCCCCAATAGCTAATGAAACCTTTTATTCCATATAAAATTGTCATGGCTAAAATTTATGCTAATTAAATAAAATGTTGAAAATTTCATTCATTTCATTTCTTGAAAATACACATAGTTAATGATATTTCCTGTGTGTCCAGACTTTAGGGACACCTTGTATAGTGTATTAGTGTATATGTGTATGTTTATAAATATATATATGTATTATGCACACATACACATCCTCACTTAATTGTAGCCTTTTGGGGAGGTGGGAGGAGGAGGGGAAAAAAGTAAAAGTGCACAGCAGAGAACAAAAGAAAGTCTACAAAGAAGCAAAGAAAAGCTGGACAGCTTTGAAAACAATGTGTAGTATAATACAGATTTTTCTTGAAATGGAAATTTATTGCTTTTTATTGAAGCCTCTCATGTTCTGCTGTGTACATAGCAATGTTTTTTCTTATTTTATACTTAAGTTTAAAATAAACTTAAAAACAAAAAAAATCAAAACTAACTGTTGTTGTCTAATATTATATATAACAGGCCACCCTCATAGTTCCTCCAACTATACAATGAAGGGAAGGAGGTAGATTTTTTTATCTATTCCCTAGGCCAAAAGTCTTAACCTACATAATTTCCTCTCTATATTTTCATAATAAAATAATATGGTATTGAAAATAGGCTAAATATATAATACAAACCCATAGTGTACACAGTGCAAGATCTGGAGTTTGAACTCCAGATTTGAATTCATCTTCCTGAGTCCAAATGTGACCTCAGATACTTAGTAGCTAGCTGTGTGACCCTGGGCAAGTCAATCCTGTTTGCCTCAGGTCTTCATCTGCAAAATTAGCTGGAAAAGGAGATGGCAAACCACTCTAGTATCTTTGCCAAGAAAATTCCAAATGGGGTCAGAGAGAGTCAGATGTGACTGAAAAATCACTTGACAGCATATTAAGAACTGACGAATGGAACAGCCATTTGTCTAAGGTATGGACGTTTTATTTGTATCCTGGCCTCCAAGTTTAAGATTAGATTTTTTTTCTGTTAATGTGAGAATTATTGTGAAATTAACGGTCAGGGCCTAAACCAAAGAGGATTTTTTAAACTTTACAAGGTGAAAGCCTTGAAATAGAGGAAATCGTCACCAGTATTCTCTTTCTTGTGCCTGTGTTCAGATTACAGATTTAGGGATACTAGATGGTTTTTGACAGGCAGTAAGGAAGATTATTTAGGTATTTGCTTTGCCAAAGAGGAAGGTTCTCAAATGTGGCCAGAATTGGAGGATAAACTCTGTTTTGTTGAAGAGAGATTTGTCTGTGATGCTGTTTTTATCATTCAGAGGAAGAAGATGTGACGTACACAGTAGTTAATCAGTTCCAACAAAAGTTTGGTTCTGCTGTAAGTATTACTTATAACTCTCTGTCATCTCTTCTGTGCCCCATAGATTTTAACATTACTGGTTAAAATTCTGCAATATTTTGCATGGTTTTGTCCATTGATTTGTTCTGATTTTTTTTAAGAGTTTGTTAATTTGAGAAATTTTAGGGGTCAAAGAGTTCATTTTGGTTTAATAATTAGTTAAAGGAACCTGAAATTTATAGAAGCTTATAATTGGAAAAGATCTTAGAGGTCGAGCCCCTGAAACCTGAAGTATGAGTCCATTCCAAAGTGTACTAAATTGGAAGAGGCTTGGTTCTATTTTCAATTCTGTTCTCTTCAGTCACTCAATAAGAAAGCACATTTTAGGGGCAGCTAGGTGGTGCAGTGAATAGAGCACTGGCTCTGTCAGGAGGACCTGAGTTCAAATTCAGCTTGACACGTCACACACACACACACACACACAAACTAGCCATGTGACCTTGGGCAAGTCACTTAACCCTAATTGCCCTCCCATGTCCCCCCCAAAAAAGAAAGCCTGTTTTAGATTCTGTCCTTTTCTTTATTATTACAATAGATTTAAGGCTGGACGGGACTTTTGGAAATTATCTTGCCTTCTTTTCTTCCTTTTTCCTCTATCGGTGTAATGGACAAAGAAATTGTTCCTGAGACAATATGTGACTTGAATAAAGTCTCAGAGGATAAATGGACAAGCTAAGACTAGATCACAGGTTCTCTGGCTCCAAGTCCAGTGTTCTCTCCACTGTATTGTATTATGTTGCCTTAATACAGTACAGTTTAGTTCCTCTGAACAAAGAAAGACAATATACAGATACAAGTAATAGCATTGTAGAATTTGGAATTGATTATGCTAGAATCTTGAAATTTCTCTGCAAAAAACAGCTATAATAGCATTTGTGCTGGTGGGAGCTGTGCCAGTTTCTATTTTTTCTTTTTTATCCTGACTTGTAAATGTTCATTTCCCAGGTTAGAATTTCTTTGTTGAGTTTTTAAAGTTAATTTATTTACTTTTAGTCTAAAACATTCAATTCTACAATCCCTTGAGTTACAGATTTTTTCCCCTTCCCTCTCCTCCCCGCTTTTTCCCCCATGGCGGCATGCAGTCAAATATAGGATCTACAAATACCTTCACGTTAAACATTAGTCAGATTGTAAAGGATTACAACCAGTGGAATGAACAATGGGTAAGAGGAAACAACAAGAAAAAGAGACAGAGCAAGTAGTTTGTTTCAATCTGCATTCAGACTCTGTAGCTCTTTCTCTGGATGTAGATATCTCTTTCCATCATGATTCTTTGTTGAGTTTACAGGTAAAAGAAGTAAGTCAGAGGTGGGGAACCTGCAACCTTGAGGCCACATGTGGCCCTCTAGGTTCTCAAGTGAGGCCATTTGACTTGGATTCTGATAAAGAGCTGCACTTTAGGACCTAAAGAGGCACAAGTGGCCTGGAGGCTGCAGGTTTCTCACCCCTGAGATAAGTAATGCTTAGTGCAGGTTTGGTAAGGCAAGTTTTATAAGATAACAGGTTCATCAAAGTGTGGACATTTATTTTATGTGAAAATTCTTTCATTGCTAAAACTTGTGTCCTCCTAATAGTCCTCTCCTTTGTTGACTAACCTGAGAGTTTCCAGAAACTGTTTTATTTTGGTTGTTATTAGATGCTGCACATCAAGAAACAGAGTGTCCTGAGTGTAGCAGCTGAAGGAGTTAATTTATGTCGTCATGGGAAACTCTGTTGGCTTCAGGTAAAGAAAAGGCTTCTCTGACACTGATTACCAGCTTATCTGTTTTAGACTTATCTACCTCAGAGTATTGTAAGCTATATTAACACTTGTCCAATTTTTGTTGCCCATTTAAAATGTAAGTATCTGGATAAATAGAGCTTTTGGCTTGTGAAACTTTAGGTAACAGATACCTAGCATAATACTAGCATAATTTATATTGGCATATAGTTACTATCTCATAGCAATTATATACTGTTCCTCATTCCTTCTAAATCTTTGTTTTTGGAGGAGATTACTAGACTTCTAAAGGTAGATAGTCAAAAGGTAGATGGGATTTGAACATTTACAAATAAAAGGTTATGTGTATAGACAGTATGTTTATCTTTTTCCTTTGAAGATAGCCCAGATTGTGGTTCCTTTCTCAAGTAATTATAAATCTGTGTTAAAAAAAAAAACCTTTATAAATACATTCCATATCCACGTAGCACAAAAGCATGCTATTAGACTTTTTGTCACATCTTTCCCTTTATTCAATCTTTGAACCCTTCCTCCACAACTTCTTGGTCCTGGGGTTCATGTGTCTGGATCATTTTTTTTTTAATAGGTGGCAACAAGTACTCGGGTTTACTTGTTTGACATTTTCCTTCTGGGGAGTCGAGCTTTCAATAATGGACTTCAGATGGTGTTAGAAGATAGGAAGATTCTGAAGGTGAGTCAGAGTATAGCTCTCTTGATATGTGGAAAGAAGGTGGGGAGCCTGAGAATGGTGTTTGTTGTATCAGTCAGGTCCTAATCACCTTGTTTTCTTGTTCTTCAGGTTCTTCATGATTGTCGTTGGCTTTCTGACTGCCTTTCTCATCAATATGGAATTGTTCTTTCTAATGTATTTGACACACAGGTATGGGTAATAATAATAGCTGATGTTTATACTATATCTTGCCATACAAAACATTTCCGGGAGTGCAGTAATATTGTACAGATAAGACTGAACTCAGAGAGGGAACTTACTTGCTTACTGTTACCCTTGTAGGAAGTGTCAGAGCTAAGATTCCAGCATGGCTCTTTGTATCCTTCAACTCATTACTCTTGGTCACTGTTTCACTGTCTTTCTCCTCTGGCATATAGTGGCATATTGGAATATGTGTATTTTGTTGGTTTGTATCCATAGAAAACAACAGATTCTGATTCAGAAAAATCAATGAGCCACCTTTTAGTATAAGATATGTACAGTATTTTTAAAAGTTCTCTTGAAAGAAATATGACAAAAAATAAAAGTCAGAGCCTCATTACCTTAAATGGCCAGTCCCATTGTATAAAAAGGAGAAATTCAGAAATATGGCAGTGAATCACAAGATCTCAGAATTGAAAGGGAACTCAAAGCCTCCTAATTTCCTCTGCAGCGGCAGCCTCGTAGGTGTTCATCTGTCCTTTCCTTGAGACCTCCACTGTAGCTCTTGAGGCATCCCGTGATGCTTTTGGACAGCTAGGAACTTCTTACTTACATCAAATCTAATGGCATGACCCAGAAGCCCTTCTTTTCTGCTTATCTTCTTATGAATGCTCTTCAGTTTAAGAACAGTGCAGTCTACCTTAAAACATGGAATCCCAAACAGAAAACCGTCCTCCCTCTGGTTGTGGTCTAAGCAGGGCGTAGTGTGGTGGAACTGTCACCTCCCCTGCTCCGTACTCTGCTTTATCCTCAGTGTAACCTAAAGCACAATGATAATTTGGCATCTCAGGTTTCTCTGGTGACATGTTTTTAAGAAAACTGTTCTTGGGAAGTTGGAATATTTGAACTCATATGTAGTAATTTACATTTGTCTTTAGTAATTACATTTTTATTACATTTGGTCCATTGTTCTAGTCTGTCAAGACCTTTTTGATCCTGATATCCATTGTGTTAGTTATCTCTTCCAGTTTTATATTATACACAAATTTGATAAGCATGATGTTGACTATTTCATTAAAGTCACTGATAAGTGTGAAGTCTTAGAGAAGCAAGAACAGAACCCTTGCGCATTCCACTGAAGATCTCCATACAATTTGACATCATCTCAGGAATCCAAATCTACCCAACTATTCTATGGTATAGCCTCCATCTGTCATGTCCATAAAAATATTAGGAAAGCCTGTCAAGTACTTTGATTTCTAGGTAAAAGTTGTTTATGACATTCTCCTCTTCCAGTCTTCCCTGTGTCAAATAATGTAGTGAAGTTAGTCCATTACAGCCTGATTTACTAGGCCGTGTTTTTCTTTTTAGATATTCATTATGTTTAATAACATTCTAGAATTTCTCTAGGAGCTGAAGTCAAGCTTACCACTCTTTGCCATGTGGATTCCACCTTCTTAACTGCTTTGAAAACTGGAACATTTACCTCCTTGCTCTATAGCTCTTCTCCTTTTCTCAGCAATCCTTCAGAGATCACCAATGGAGCGGGTTAGCAATCGCATCTGTAGGTTCTTGCAGTCACCTGTGGCTGGAATTCTTGTGAATCTGCTGACTTGAGACAGAGCTCTGACAAAAGAAAAATGTTCTCTTACTGCCTTAAACATCTTGAGTTTGAATACCCTCTTGGTTATTTTTCTTTTGTCCTTTCCATTTCAGAAGCTGCTGCTCATGGTTCTCTGATCTTCACCCAGATATCATGCTTCACCCTTCCAGTTCTCAGATTTCCTCCCATGGGCGTTTCTTGATACATGTTTCTATTCTACACCTGTCCCCTCTTTCTCCTTGCTTGTATTTTAGAGCCATATTCTAGTCATGAGCTTTATTCCTCCTAGTCTCAGGAATAACTGTGAAGTAAAATTGGCCTCTTCGTATCAGGATCTCCAACTCATTTTGCTGGTCAGCTGTACTTTGTGCATTTCTTGTAGACATCTGAAATCATGGCTTTTAGTGCTCATTCCTTAAAGACAATACCAGGAGATAAAAAATGATTCGTTTATGAGGATCAGGATGCTTGTGGATGTGGTTTGCAAGTCAAAACTTGGCAAAGCCAGGGAATGAAATATGTTCCTTAATAGCATCGAGAGAGGGTCTAGCTCAAACACTCTGTTTTCCTTAGAATTCTTTGACATTTAGGATAGTCTTAGCCAAACCCCAATAGCCTAGATCTAAAAGGAAACTTAAATTCCTGGTTATGGCCTTGGGAGCAACTTGAAGCAGCTCATTTCACCGTGGTCTGCAGTAGGCTTTTTAAAGCTTCTCTTAGGCTGCCAGGTTTGTGCCAAAACTGGAATTCTACCCTGAAGTCTTTTTAGGAGAGGAGATAAAATTAATCTCAAAGCAACAACAGATATAATAAACTAAAAGGCTATGTAAGTTTTGTTGGGCAGCAACTGCAGAAAAATCAAGGTTCTCTTCATTGAAACCACAGATTGGTTTGTATTTGTCATGGTTCTTCACATGGGAACCTTTGTCCTATTTTTCTCTGTTTTGATTTTTTTCCAGGACCTTTATGATTTTCAGGCTGTTTTACTAAATAAGAGATTTCCTCTGTACTTACCCCTCTGCCCAAGAAAAGTAGCACTCTGTAGCTAAGGGGTTGTTCTCCTGACGTTATCCGAAGGTCTTTTGTCGTCCTTGCATTGTGCCTGTATACGTCGTATAAAGAAGAACTTGCTGTAACTTTTTCATACTGCTCTCAGATCTCCATAGCCCACAAAGCAGGAGTTCAAGACTTATATTTTTATAATCTCATTATCTTTGCTAATGGAGTTTGTGGATAAGTTTATTTTTAACATTAATTACAACGACCTTCTCTATTAGATCTTTACCTGAATGAACAAACAGCATATTTGGTTCTTGAATTTTACTTCTTTATTGTGTCTCTAATGAAAGTACTAGTGGCCCTTGAAAAGACTAAAAGTATTAAGCGAGGATAGTTTGTGAACTATTAGTTTTTTGAGAGACCAGCAGTTGATTGTATAGCATGAATACAGGATACAGACCATTTAGGGCTAGGCCATGATGGAATAATACTAGGATCAAAGATTTAGAGCCAGAAGGGACCTTACAGAACCCACTAGTCAGACCTTGTTATTTTAAACTCAGTTATAACCCTGAGGCCCAAAGAGAATAAATTATTTGTACCAGCTCACACAGATATTAGCTACATTTCTGCATTTTTGTAATTCTACTTCATAGTGTTTTCACACTGCACAAATACTTTGGGGTGGTTTGAATTTTTATTTCTTAATATAACAGGTGGCTGATGTCCTTCAGTTTTCCATGGAAACAGGTGGCTTTCTTCCACATTGCATCAGTACCTTGCAGGAGAGCTTAATTCGACACCTTAAAATGTCCCCCAAATGTGTCTCCTTCCTGGATGACAAGCAAAAGATGGTTCAGGTAATTGGTAGACACTTTCAAAAGATATTCTGCATGGCATTGCTTTTTCTGGTGTTTGCTGAATCAGGTGATAAGCTTATATAAGGGAAGAGCTAGATGCAGTCTAAAAGTATGGATAGTACCAAATTCTGCTTTGGAAAATATTTGTAACCTTTCCAAGACCAGTCTTACTGCATTTCCAAAGAGATATTCTCTGAAAGCATTCGGTTTTCAACTTTAGAGGTAGAGAGGCAAGATTATTAATTGAGGGAATAGGAATCAAAATTTTCCCAATTGCTTCTCTCAAAGAAAGGATAATTTCTTCAGCTACTGGGGAAGTCTGATAACAATCCCCAAACTTTACATGACCACGAAAAAATGTAAGACTTGTTCATTTATCTTTCCTAGACCTAGGTCAGAATGAAGAAGGTTCCATCTGATTAGAA
This sequence comes from Pseudocheirus occidentalis, assembly GCA_028646575.1. Taxonomy (NCBI): domain Eukaryota; kingdom Metazoa; phylum Chordata; class Mammalia; order Diprotodontia; family Pseudocheiridae; genus Pseudocheirus; species Pseudocheirus occidentalis. Next base: position 154,154,876 of record CM053598.1, on the reverse strand, counting down.
GTTAGCCTTCTCTTGTCTTTGGAAATTTGAGGACGCAGAGCATGAGATATACTTTCATTTAAGGAAAAATTATGAAATAGTCAACTAAATTATCAAATAAACCCTAGGTAATAATTCAGGAAACTGCTACCCCTTGAGTAAAGGAAACATGGATAAAAGTAGATATTAGCCTTAAATACTTGCTTATAATTCAGAAGACATTATTTTGATGGCTATAGGAGAATCCTGAAATATGGTTTATGCGACCTCTTCCACCTTCCTTGCTAAAAGTGCTAGCCCTGGAGACAACATATTTGCTGCCCCTTCGCTTGTTGCTTCTGGATGAGATGATGTCTGACCTGACTACACTGGTGGATGCATATTTAAATGCCTATCGGGAAGGGTCTGGAGATCTCTTAGGAGGCACAGAGGTAGGTACAACTTTGCTTGTGGATAGATGACAAAGACCTCAGTATTCTTAATTTTTTAGGGAAAACACAGTAGGACTATTTTACTTAAAATGTTTACTAAGTCAACATTTATAGAGCACTTTGATTTACAGAGTATTTTCTTTAGAATAATCTTATGAGACAGGCCATGCAAATATTATTCCTACTTGTAGATGAGGAAACTAAGAAAAAAAATAAGAGGCTTGTCCATCCTTATACTGCAAGAGTTGGCCCTAGGACTTGAACCTAGGTTTTTCTGTCTCCAAGACCAGTGTTCTTATCATTACAGTAAGCTGTTTTCCAGTTGCTATAGCAAACTTCATATTGATGGCATTGCATGGGATCAAATATTCTCATTGGGGCCACATTCTGGAATTATTTACCACCACATACATAGTCATACCAGGTCTTGTCTTAAAAATTTGTGAATTTAGTCATTTCCATCCTGAGTCCTAGTTGATGTCACTAGAGGGCACTATGTTAACATAATTTAAGGTATAAACATTTGCTTGCAAGTAAGTAGAAAATGATTTTAAATACAGTATTAAAGAATTTTCAAAAAGCAGGACTATTTCTCTTTCCTTAGCCATCATGTATGGAGCTTCCAGAGGAGTTGCGTCAGCTGATGGATTTCCAGAGACTTCGAAGAGAACGAGCCATGAAAGATTATGAGACGAATGCAGAGGGGCTCCTAGTTAGACCACAGTTAATATATCCTAAAGAAAAGCCAGTGGAAGAAGAAGGGAAAAAGAAAAGCACTGGAGGTTCTTTGCCTTTCGAAGGAGCCATGCTTCCCAAAGCTTTGAATTTAGGATATCTCAAACCTCAGCAGGCTCAGAAAGATACATGTTTGCAGAAACAAGAAACAAAATATGATGGTAAACAAGTGAGAACAAAATATCAACACTCATCTTCCACAGAGGAGGCAGAAACAGGTGGCTGTACCACAAAGACACCTAGTTGCTTTGGTAGACAGGGGTCGAAGGATGTCACAGTGACTGGAAAGGAGCAAGCTGATATACCAAATGTACCAAGACAGGCACAATCCTGCATGTCCTTGCAAGAAAAAATAGAGCTGCTATTGATGGGGGGAAAGGAAGATGAGAATGTAGAAAACACAATGTCTGTCTCCTTCTCTACTGCAGGAAACTAACACTTCTGAGAAATTTCTTTTAACCTTTAAAGAGATCTGTAGTTTCTTAATCTTGTTCTTGTTCAGCCTTGGAGAAGCCTGACTCCTAGCTAAATTCATATATAAAACTTGCTAGTAACTGGCTGCTCTGCAAACCTGGAAGCTGGACCACAGCCCCAGTAATGGGGGAGTCAGGGAGGGGAGAGAGAGAGAGAGAGAAAAAATATGAGAGTGTGTGTGTGGTGGGGGGGGTCATTCTGTGCTTGCAAAGGGAAAGTTACCATCTTCCTAGTTTTATTCATTGTAGGAAGATTTAGTTTTCCTCAATGTAATTTCCAGCTCTTACGTGTGATTTTTTTCTCTCTTCACTTTTCTTTACCTCTTGCTTCTTAGTTTTTTTTGTTTGTTTTGTGATGGTTCAGAAAAGGTTAAATAATGGAAAAAGTCAAAGTCAAACTCATATATGTCATTGTATGGCAAAGTTACCAGTGGCAGGAATAGTTATTTCTTATTGCATACAAAAGTTTGAAGAAAAGAAAATCGTATGTTCTTTATCAGAAACTCATCTCTTTGCCTGTCATTGACGTGGTTTAGTTTTGAGAGAGGTGGTGAATTTTAGTTTCAGTCATATTTATTTACTTATAGAGCACTTTGTTGTTGGTGCATTGTAATTTTTATTGTTTTTAACCTGTTTTTTCTGCTTTGTTTTGAATATTTGTGCTGTAAACAAACATCAATGATTTATATTTCAAGTTTCTGTCGAAGAAATTCTGGTAATTTCTTTGTATTTGATTTATTTATCCCTTTCTTGGAAGTAATACGCAGTCAACTGCTTAGCACAAGGATTTGACATTTTCATTTCGCAAATTATATTTGAGTGTATTTTTCTTCAAATCCTTAGGCAAGGTCCTCATGCTTGGGCTTGGATATTTCCTTAGCTGCTGAGTGTTTTCTCATTGAGTCTGTACAGTTTGGGATTTATAATTTTTTCAAAATTTTGTTTATTAAAGATAAGTAAGCTTATTTTGGTACTTGATGGTCTCAAAAAGTTTGCTGAGGGGATCAAGGTTTGATTTTTATGAAATAATCCAGAAAAAACCCACGTATCTTTAGAACATGGTATTTTGAAAGGTATTTTGCATATCCCAGGTCCTAATTTTAGTGATTGGATTGGAAAGCCATAACAACTAGAACATTTGATAGCTACCTTTGATGAAGCCTGGGAAAACCAAGGACAATTTCGTTACTTTATTTAATAATTCCAAATTGCTTTCCAGAACGACTGGACCAATTCACACTCCACCCATGGGGCATCCTTGTACCCTTCTTTGCACAACCAATATAAACATGATTATTCCCATCTTTTGTTAGCTCTAACAATTTGTTTCCTGTGAGATAAAACTTCATAGTTTTAATTAGCATTGTTATTAGTGATTTGGAGCATTTCATATGGTTGTTCATAGTTTATAATTCTTATTCAGAAAACAGTTAATTTGTATACTTTTACTTTTTATTTATTGGGGAATAGCTGTTGATCTTTTATTTGCTGCCTATGTATCTTGAATAGCAGAACTTTATCAGAGATATTTTATGCAGACTTTGTCTCCCCAGGCATCAGATTTTCTTCTTATCCCAGGGACCTTAATTTAATTACTACAGAAAACTTTTAGTTTACATTATCTTTTTTTAATTCTTTGTTATAAGTGATGACTTTCTGGAAGAAGACTGTAAAGAAAAAAAATCTGATCTGAAGCAAAAGATACATAAAAGCATTTAAAAATAGGTAAATGTAGGACATATGCAAAGAAATTTAGTTTAGGTCAGGAGCTATGAATCTGAGCAGATGTAATAGTGGGAACGGAGAAGGGAACAGAAGCACAATGTTACAATATTATGGGGTGGCATTGACAAGACTTTGAATGGATGGATATGTAGAATGTTTGTGATATAACAAATAAAGAGCTACCCTTTATTTAGTTCAATTAGTTTATTAAATCCCTACTATGTTTTAGACTACCTGTCCTGAGAATATAAAAGCAAAACATTCTCTGCCTTTGGGAAGTTTATATTCTACTGGAATGTGTTATAATATATACAAATAAGTATATACAGTGTCCAAAGTAACTAGCATTGTGGTGAAGACTGACACCTGGAGGATGGGGAGAGGTTGAAAAATCCAGGCTTTCCAGGGGAGGATGAGGAGGAAGAGCAGCCCAAGCCCAGAGGAGCAGCTTGTGAAAATGTGTAGAGGGGGCAGATTGGGCTTGTATAGGGAACAACAATGAGGCCAGTTTCACTGGAAAGCAGAGTATGACGGTTAGCAGTACAGAAGACTGGAAATGTTGGTTGGAAACATCTGGAGAATTTTAAGGGCCAGAGGAGTCTGGTGTTCGGTTTTTGTTGTTGTTGTTTGTTTTGTTTTTAATCATCAAGGTAACAAGGGTCTCTCAAGAAAGTGATGTGATCGGACTTGTGCTTTAGGAATATTAATTTGGCAGCTGTAGAGAATAGATTGAAAGGGGTAGAGAGTGGGGTCCAAGAAACAAATTAGGAGGTTATTGCAGTAGTGTGGGTGAAAAGATAGGTACCTAAGCTAGGTTGACAGCTATGGGATTAGAGAGAAGGGAGTACAGAATAGTACAGTGACAGCTCACTATACATCAGAAAATGTCTTTTTTATCTACCTTTTCATTCCTTAGTAGAAGCAAATGTGCCTCTTTATCTCTATCTGCAGACTCAGGCCCATTGACTTGAAGAGCATAATACATCAAATGAGACCTGACCCTCATCTTGACCACTGATCCATCAGCAGGGCTACATCTCCTGCTCCGGAGTCTTGGGCTCCTAACGGGTTACATTTTTCTGTGTTGCTTTCTTGCTGTCTTCATGCCATGCCTCCTTTGTGTGTACCTTCCTCCTCTTTCCTCCTTTTAACCTGTAGATCTAGGTTCAGTAATTAATCACCACTACCATTCCTGAAAAGTCCTTTGACTCCACTTATAAACTAGTGACTTCTCAGACCAAAATTCCCTCCCCTCTTTCCCTTCCCTATGTGGGGTCTTCTATGATTCTACAATACAAGCTTCTTGAGGGCAGGGACTTGCATGAATTTTGTATTTTTGTCTACAAAGATTAACACAGTACTTAGAACAAACTGAGTGTTTAATACTTTTTCATTCATTGAGTTCAGTAGGATTATCACATCCCTATTCTTGGAAACTATATCTCTCTGAATGTAACTCAACAGAGCATTAGTTATTTTGGCTCCCACATCTCACTGCTGAATCATACAAATCATATGTAGTCCACTAAAACTCCCAAGTTTTTTTTCCAGAACTGCTGTCTGACCCTCCCCTAATCTAGTGCTTCTGAAGTATATTTTTTATACCCTTTTGACTTACATTTATCCCTACTGAATTTCATCTTAGTAGAGTTAACACAGCGTTCTAACCAGTCAAGATCTTTTTGGATCTTGACTCTTATCCAGTATGTTTAACTATCCTTCCAGTTTTGTGTCATTTGCCAATTTGATAAACATGACATCCATGCTTTTAAAGTCACTGATAAAAATTGTTAAAGCAGCACAGGGCCCTCAGGTATTTTACTTAGACTTCCTGTCACATTGATATTGAACCTTTAAGGACTCTAGCCTGGCCATCAAACCTGTTTGGAATCAATTTGTATAATTGTCTAGTGATCATTTCTCCATCTTCTCCACAAGAATACTATGAAATAATTTGTGAAAAGATTTGCTCAGATCTTTAGTATAGTGTTGTAAAATAAACCAAATAAATGTCTGATGTGACCTGTCCTTGTTGAAGCCGTGCTGGCTCTTCATAACCACTTTTTTTTTTTGCTATCTCTTTTATGAGCAAGAGTTTTCCATCAATCTCTCTGGCCTATAGTTTACAAACTTTATTTTCTTCCTTATTTTGAAAACTGAAATATTTGCCCTTCTCCAGGCATATGACAGACATCTCTTGTTCTTTTCTGTATTTTTTTCAGATATTACTGATAGTGGCTTAGCAATCATATCTGCCAGTTCTTTCACTATTCATGGATATAGTTCATCTGGGCCAGACAACTTTACTTGAACAAGGGAAACTAGATACTCTTAACTTTCTCTTTATCAGTGTATTAAGTCCCTATTATAGTCATTTTAGTTCTTTCATTTCCAGAAAATCATACTCCTCAGGAAGTGGTGACCATGTGGGACAAGTATAGGAACCTGGAGATGAGTTGGCACCTACTGGCACTACTTACTAGATTGCTAGTCTCTGGAGACTGGGACTTTTTGTGGCAACAGCACAAACAGCAACAAAGGCATGAGCAGACCTTACCCATGACTCTACTCTCTCCTAAACCCACATTCCTTCCTTGTCTAGGGTGGGTGCCATACTAATGCTGGCTCCCTGTAATAGAAGACTGGGGACTCTACCATGTGATATATGGCCTCTCTGGGCTGCCTGGCCCTCCACATGGGACTTAGAGTTTATGATAGCCCCCCATTGGATGATGCTTTATCAGCAGTCTAACTTTCTGGGATTTTGTACCACTTCAAGAGGTGCCTTTGTTCCCTATATCTTTCCTTTTCTCTCATCCACCAGTTTGCATACTTGAGCTGGCATTTACAAGTTACTTTACCCCTTCTAAAAGGGGAGTTGATGCAGCCAGAGACCTGCAAAGAAGTGGCTTTGCTGGTTGCCTAATTGGTCCATGTACCCTCCTTTCCTGAGGCTTATGGACAAGTGACTTCACCAGATCTTCAGGGCAGTGACCTTGATTCACTTATTCCAACTCTCATGGGGTAGGTTGGGTAACTCCCACCCTCAGCAACTTTAGGCCTTCACTTCCTGGTGTCCTCTTCTGGGGTTTCTGAGGTGCCTCAGGGAGTCTCATCTTGCTACTAGAGAGTCATTAGCCTCACTCTTCCTGTCACTGCTGTGCTGGTGTATTCTCCTCCTTTCACCACTGGCAACAATAGGGCCAAACCTCCAAGTCACCAGGTACAGAAATCCTCTATGATGGGGCTTCATACATCTCTACCTGCCTTGCACAGTCTCTGTCCTGGCTGTTTCAAGACCTGTCTCAGTCTTCCAAGTGCTCCTCTTGCCCTACTGCTAAAGAAGCTGCCTGTAGAGACTACTAAATGTCTATTGAACCATTTACTCTGTCAGGGAATCCCTGTCGAGGGGCACAGGGTTTGGTTATGGCCCTTGCTTTTTTACCTGTGGATTCATTGTATCATGTTCTGCTGTGATAGGTGTGGCTGCCACCCTCCAGTCCAAGCCTGGCTATCTGGCTCATAAGCTAAGGAAGGGTCTCAGGGTAGGGTTCTGCTAAGGCTAGGGCAAAGCCCTAATTTTCTAGATTTTTGCCAGGAAGGTTGCCCAATGGACAGACATGACAGAGGTGAAATGCTCACATACTTTTTTGAACACTACTTATCTTCTGGAACCACTGGATAATAGGTAGGCAGTGCTTGGGGCTGATGGGCACCAGCACCAATTTTCATACTTTTGCTTTGTGGGGGCAGTTCCAGCATGGTACATCACTTATTGGTACCCCCTTATAGTTGCCTTATTGACATATTTTGTGGGACACATGCATGAACCTTATGGGGGTAGCGAGCTGCTATTTGGGCCTTGTAGGCCTCAGGTACATTAGTGAGGTGTTTCCTTTTTTGGACCTACAGACTCTGGCTAATCTAGCAGGGGTATCTGCTTGGCAGCCTGCCCTGGTGCTGGGATACTTGCCAGTCTTACCTCAGACATCACCCAGATACACTTCATAACATTCTTCTATACACATTACTCTCTACATACACATTCCTGTTTGCATGGGGTTGGAGGCCACTACTCTAACACAACATTTAACTACAAGGATTTGATCTAGCCTTTTGAACCCTTTGAAATCTACTTTCTTAAAATTAAGTCAGGCTTCTCTGTCACAACTTCTAGGACTAGTCACTTTCTTCAACCTCTCTCCCTTCCCAGTTCCTATAATTTCTACTTTGAAACCAGTTCTTCCCAGTTAGTGAGAATTAGATCCAGAATAACATTTTCATAAATTGTTTTCTCCACTTTTTGAAGGATGAAATTATCAGGAATGCTAATCATGAAATCGTTAGCTACTCCACTTTTGGCAGAGAGTAAAGTGAACTCCAGCATCTGTATAGATTATTGAAGTCTATCACTCCTTTATCAAGCCTCTGCTCCAGGGTGAGATGTTTCTTGAATTCCTCATCTATTTTCTCTTTCTGTTCAGTTGGTCCATAGTATACTCCAAAGACTCTATTAATCTTTACCTAAGTGTTCTCTGGTTATACTTTATCTCTCTTTTCTTGGATTTCCTCTTAATATACAGTGTAGCACTCACCCACCCCCATTGCTTATCCCATTTCTTTATTTTTAAAATATATTTTCATTTATTTTATTAAATATTTACCAATTGTATGTAAAAATGTTTAACATTCTTTTTTTTTTTTTTTTTTTGCTTTTTGGAGGGCAGTTGGGGTTAAGTGACTTGCCCAACGTCACACGGCTAGTTTTTGTGTTAAGTGTCTGAGGCCCGATTTGAACTCAGGTCCTCCTGACTTCAGGGCCGGTGCTCTATTCACTGCACCACCTAGCCGCCCCCAACATTCATTTTTTAAAGTGAGTTTTATATTCTCTCCTCCACCCCTTGAAAAGGCAAGCAATATGATATCAATTATACATGTGAAGTCATGCAAAGCATATTTCCATATTAGTTATGTTGTAAAATAGACAAAGATGAAATAAGGAAAATTTAAAAACCTATGCTTCAATATGCATTTAGAGTGTATCAGTTCTCTTTCTGGAGGCAGAAGGCATTTTTCATCATATGAATTGTTAGAATTGTTTTGATTCATTGTCTTGATCAGAGTAACTAAGTCACAGTTGATCAGCCTTACGATATTGCTGTTACTGTGTACAATGTTCTACTGTTTCTGCTCATTTCACTTTCCATGAATTCATATAAGTCTCAGATTTTTCTGAAACCATCTCCTTTGTAATTTCCCTTTTTTCCTTTTCCTTTTTCCTTTTTCTTTCTTTCTTTCTTTTTTTTTTTTTTTTTGCTCTTTGGAGGGGGGGAAGGCAGGGAAATTGGGGTTAAGTGACTTGGCCAAGGTCACGTGGCTAGTAAGTGTTAAGTGTCTGAGGCCAGATTTGAACTCAGGTCCTCCTGACTCCAGGGCTGGTGCTCTGTTCACTGCACCTCCTTTGTAATTTCTTATAGCACAATAGTATTCCATCACTGTCTTATAGCACAATTTGTTCAGCCATTTCCCAATCGATGAGCATCCCCTCAATTTCCATTTCTTTGCCACAACAGAAAAACTATTATAAATATTTTTGTACATGTAGGTCCTTTTCCATCTTCTTTGATCTCTTTGGGATACAGACCTAGTAGTAGTATTGCTAGGTCCAAATGCATGCACGGTTTTGTGGCTCTTTGGGTGTAGTTTCAAATTGTTCTCCAGAATGACTGGACTAACTCACAACTCCACCAACTGTGCTAGTGTCCCAATTTTTCCACATCCCCTCCAGCATTTGTCATTTTCCTTTTCTGTTGTATTAGCCAATCTGAGAGGTGTAAGATATTTTAATTTGCATTTCTCTAATCAGTAGTGATTTAGTATTTATTCATGTACTATTTTATATATTCATTTATATACTTAGAGCTTTGATTTGTTCTGAAAACTGCCTTTTCGTATCCTTCGACCATTTATCAACTGGGGAATGACTCATTTTTATAAGTTTGGCTCAGTTCCCTATATGTTTGAGAAATGAGACCTGTATCACAGAAACTTGATATAAGTTTTTCCCTCAGTTTCTTATTTTCCTTCCAATTTTGGCTGCATTAGTTTTGCTTGTGCAAAACCTTTTTAATTTTTAATAATCAAAATTACCTACTTTACTTCCCATGATTCTCTCTGTATCTTGTTTGGTCATAAACTCCTTATTCATAGATCTGACAGGTACTTTTTTCCATGCTTCCCTAATTTACTTTTGGTATCATCCTTTATACCTAAAATAATTTATTCATTTTAACCTTTCTTGGTATATGGTGTGAGATGTTGGTCTCTGCCTAGTTTCTGCCAAACTGCTTTCCAGTTTTCCCAGCGATATTTGTCAAATGGTTAGTTCTTACAGTGTGGATCTTTGCATTTATCAAACATAGATTACTATGGTCATTTTTGCTACTGTACCTAATCTATTCTACTGATCCACTATTAACACTTTGTAATATAGTTTGAAAACTGGAACTGCTAGGCTGCCTTAACATTTTTTTTCATTGATTCACTTGATATTCTTGACCTTTTGTTTTTCCAGATGAATTGTTATTTTTTCTAGCTCCATAAGGGAGTTCTTTGGTAGTTTGATTGGAATGGCACTGAATAAATAACTTAAGTAGAATTGTCATTTTTTATTTTTCCTACCCATGAGCAATTAATATTTCTCCAGGTGCCTTTATTTGTGTGAAAAGTGTTTTATAATTATATTCATGTAATTCCTGGGTTTATCTTGTCAGGTAGTCTCTCAAGTATTTTATATTGTCTGCAGTTGTTTTAAATGGAATTTCTCTTTTTATCTCTTGCTGCTGGATATCCTATTTCTTTAGAATTAGGTCTACTCATCCTGAACCATGGGTCAGCTGTGGTTTTATCCCCCCATATCTCATCCCAGAGGTAAAATTTGCCTCCTTATTTTATTTTATTAGTCCCTTATATTGGGGTCTCTAATTCCTCTTGTTTATCACCCAAACTCTAGGCATTGGTATATAGACTTTTGAGGCCTTGGGTTTTACTGTTGTTGTTCAGTCATTCTGTTATGTCCTGCTCTTGTGACCCATGGACAAAAGTTCAGGGGTTTTCTTGGAAAAAATATTGGACTGGGTTGTCATTTTCTTCTTTAGTGTGCTCACATTTTACAAATGAGGAATTGAGACAAATAGGGGGTAAGTGACTTGCTCAGGGTCACACAGCCAGTAAGTGTCTGAGGCCAGATTTGAACTCAGGTCTTCTTTGCTTCAGGCCCAGTGCTCTATCCACTGTGCCACCTAGCTGCCCTTGAGTTTTACTATTGGCTCTTTTCTTGGATTTTTGTCTCCTGTGAACTTCTGGGTGTTTAAAGGCTGTTCTTTCTTCATGGTAACTATTCTCTATGGTATCCAGCTTGTTGGATATAAATAGGCAGTTTTCTTTCTCCCCCATCCATTTTAGCTTAAAGCTCTTTTGATTAAATTTCCAAGACATGTAGCAAATATATTCTTATCAATCTTTATTAGGTGTATTCATTCCTGACCAGGAATTTTCATTCTTATATTTAAAGTTATGGCCCACAAGTCAAAATCGCATTCTCAGAAACCACAATCTTAGCTAGCTGCTCACTTTCCAAATCTGTTTTTTTTTCTATTTTGTCTTCAGGTGACAACAGTGAGAAGAACACAAACTATGCTTCCTATGGTCACTAGTTTCTTGTCTCAAACTTCATAATTTTCAGCCATACTTTTTCCACTCCCCCTAGCAATATTATTTGTTTACATTCCTGCTTGCCAGAAGTGTAATTATTTATTTTAATGTATCTTTAGGGGTTCTCTGATATTTCTGAGACACCAGAAACAAAAGCTCTATTGTCATCAGCTTAACAAATAGCTTCCTCAGTGTCCCAGAGCAGGCAATTACAAATCAATACACTTTTTGCTTTTATTTCAGATCCTTAGTGGATGATCTCTCGAACTGATAATTTTCGTGACTTTACTCTATTATTCCTTGCAGAACAAGCTCTTCAAACTTATTATTTTATTTTTTAGCTTTTAATGTATTGCTGTCTTTTCCCCCATTAAATGCTTGGTTCTTTTTCCTTTAGGAACACTTGAGCCAGGTGCTCAATTGGAATGGTGGATAGGCTTCCATGGAATTCCTTTACCTTTTCTTCCAGGAGGGAGAGCAGTCCATACAAACACAGAAAATAGTTGCTTGATTGTGGCAGAAACAAAATTATCCCATGCTCAATGAACATCATTGCAAAATTAACCCCCTTTATACTGACTAATAATTTTGACCTTGTTTTTGTTTTTTTAAATTTCAGTCAAGTTACTGACTTGGCCCATCTGAACTGTGTCCATTTATGTTTATACATTATTTTGAAGCACCTTGACAACTCATTTATATTCAGTTATCATCTCTTAATAATTTGGGAGTCCCCTCTTTTTTTGTTGTTTCAACTTTGAGTACACAATAACACTCTACTTCCTCAACTCCCCAGCAGTAACCTTTTTATCTATTCAACTAATTCACTGTACTCACCAATCTACTCTACAGATTTGTTTTCCACTTCAGTTTGTTACACTTTGCTTGCCCCCTTGAGTATTTTCCTCCTTGATCTTACTCCTCATGCAATATTCTTTTAAAGATCTGGAAGTAGAATCTAGACCTTGCTTTGCCAATTACCTTCTCCTTTTCTGTCTTAAATATTTCTCCTTAATTCTTCCTTTGCTGGTCCCTTCTACTCCTCCATCCTTCTCTCACAGAAACCAGAAATAGAACTTGAATATATAAATTGTTCTTCAAATTTTCCTCCATTTCTTGCAAAATTTCCCTCCCCAAATTCAATCTGTTAACTTCAGACATCACTCTTTCCCCTCTCAAATCACCTACACTATTTTTCCTCCCTCTTCATTTTGACTTTTTCTTCTTCTACTCCTCCCACCGAAGCTGAGAGTTTGTATAATGAAGAAGGATACAGAACAGTGAACACTAATTAGTTTTTAAGTCATATGAACCATAAAGCTAAGTTTCTAAGCTTTGCAAGTTAAGACCTATGAGGGCAAAAAAGGCAATACTTTCAAGTTCAGAATGAATTTCAGACTTCTTTAGGGGCAATTAGCCCTTTTAGTCAATTTGTCAAAAAAAAAAAAAATGAAGTCAGCCAGTATGTAAGCACCTGCTATATACCAGCTAATATGCTAAGTGGTAAGGATGCAAAGAAAAGCAAAAGCAATCCCTGTTCCCAAAGAGCTCACACTCTAGGGGTAGACAAAATGCAAATTGCTATGTGCGTGCAAGGGTGTGTGCTGTGTATTATGCCCATGTAGGTTATGTGGGTTCACTTAAGTATGTCTAGATGTGGTTTGCAGTGAGACGAATTCTCCAGAATCTCCTCTACCCACTCTTCTCCAAGGGAGTCTTTTGATTGTAACCAGGAGGGGAAGCAAGAGGTTGTGGCCAGAAGCTGGCTATTCTATTAACCTTGGAGAAACACTACTGGGATAGAAATATATCTGTCACCTTCCCTAAATATTATATGTATAGGGAAAGTATTTAGGTTAAAGTTGAACTCCTGATTACTACCCCTTAATGAGGAATTGAGTGCACTATCTTATGTATGTAAAGGCTTGATTCTCTTCCTATCAAATGCCAGATCCATACAGAACACAGTAATGAATAGTGAGCCCATTTATCCAAGTAGATAGAAGATAAATTTTAAAAGGTATATAGATGAGAACATACCATATAATACACAGAATGAATGAGCTATCCCATTGGGATCAAGAAAACTTAGCCTAACCATCACAAAGAATTCCTGATCTCACCTAATGGGAAATGCCCCAAAGTCTCCAATGTAGTAAGCTTGGGATATGGATGTGATTAAGGTGATAATTCCTCTGCAAGTGGGTTTCTTCCCAATCTTTCTGTTAAGGGACCTGAAGAGAATTTAGAAACGCATTTCTGCTCTCTCAAAGAGGGAATCAGAAGATGAGAATCTCTCTTCTCTCAAGCTCTTGCCTACTTTATTCCTCATGTAGGTCAAGAGCACTGATTAATCAATGTTCACCAAAGAGGAAAATCTTAAGGAAATGGGCTTTGAACCAAGTTATATACAACTAAAATATATACAGGATAAATTGGAGATAATCTTAGAGGGAAGCAATAGCACTGAGAAGAATCTAGAAAGGTATTTTTGCAGAAGATAGTATTTCAACTGAGATTTTTAAGGAAACCAGAGACATCAGAAGGTAGAGATAGAAGACAAAGGCTTTTAGGCATGGGTAACAGTCTGAAAATGCCCAGTATCCCGTATGAGGAACAGCAAGGAGGCCAGTGTGACTGGATCACAGAGTGTATGGAAAGGGCTAGGTAATGTGTAAGAGGATTGGCAAGGTAGGAAGGAGCAAAATTTTGAAGGGCTTTAAAAACCAAACAGGATTTTTTTATCCTAGGGTTAATAGTGAGCCATTAGAGTTTATAGAATAGGGAAGTGGTATGGTTAGACTTGCATGTTAGGAAGATCATTTGGATAGCTGAATGGAGGATGGCCTGGAGTGGGGAGAAACTTAAGGCAGGGAGACCAACCAGAGGCTATGGCAATAATTTAGGTGTGAAGTGATCTAAGTCTGATCCAGGGTATTGCAGTGTCAGAAGAAAGAAGGAGATATTATGTGAAGGTGAAACTAAGACGATAACAGACTGATTATATGGACTAAATGAGAATAAGGAATTGAGGATGATACTTAGGACAGGGGCATGGATGACTGGTAGGATGGTGATGACATTGACAGGGAAGTTAAGAAGAGGATTAACAATTAAACAGTAAGTTTAGTTTGGATATGTTGAGTTTAATATGTTGGGGACATCCAGTTCAATACATCTAACAGGCAGTTGGAGATGTGAGATGAGGTGAGGAGAGAGATTTGGGTTTGATGAGAATCTTCATAGAAATGATCATTGACTCCATGGGAGCTGATGAGATTACTAAGCAAAATAAAATGGTGGAAGAAAAGAAGAGGGTCCAGGAAAGAGCCTTGGTGGAGACGGGCATGGTTAGCTGGTGTGACTTGAATAAAGATCTGGAGGAGTGGTTAGACAACCAGGAGTACCCAACAGGGTCATGAAAACCAAGAGAGAAGTGAATGTTAAGTAGAGGGTGATCAACAGTGTCAGACTGCAGAGAGATCAAGATGAGGATTGAGAAGACACTAAGTGAACAGAATTGGTGGAGTTAGGAACTATTCTGCTTCCATGTTTCTTCATGAAACTGACTATACTGCTAGAAGGACTGAACATTCTGACGTGACATGCCAAAACTCTTAAGACTTAATTTGGTATACTGGTGTCATCCCTGATTCATGTAAGATACTTCCTCCTTCATTCTGGATTTCTCAAATTCCCCTAAAGTGCATTCTTTTTCAAAATTGAAAGTCACCTGATATCCAAGTTATGAGTCTCTTAAATGAGAGTCTTGTAATGGAAAAAAAATTCTATTGAAAATATTTCCAAAGAATGGCCAAAACAGCAAGTTCCAGTAATTGGGGAAGTAAATGGAAGAAGTTGCCTTTGTTGTGAAACTTGACTGGAGAAGAGCCATAAGTTTGCTTTTTAAGAAGCCAGTTGAAAGCCCAAAATTGATTAAGATTAAATAAATTGAAGGCCTCCATTTTTAAGAGGAAAAAGAAAACAATGAAATAAAATACTAATGATAAAATCTATTATTTTAAAATTATAAGTATATATGAAAATACACATGATTAAAATATTATAAAATTCAATAGTGCCTTCAAAGTTGATTGTATGTATCCTACCAGAGTACAAGTATAACATATTTGAGGTAGTGACTGCAGCTCTTGTTTATAAAGCAGTTTTTTTTGTTTGTAATCCTATCTTTGAAAGTCACAATTATGTTAAAAATGTGACTTGAATTTATTAAGTTACACAAAGCCCTTTACTCATAGTAATCCTGCTTATCCTTAAACAAAGGACCATGATATCTTAACTGCTTTACAGCAGCCTCTTCCCTTGAAGTCCTAGTACCTGAAACTTGGTGTGAAATTATATCATTAGTGCTTCATTTAGATTGTGAAGTATTGTCCCTGGGTAGTTACTATTTTCCTTTTGCTAGGTTCTAAGTACCACATTAATCCACTGCCTGTGTTTTTGCATAATTAAAATAACACAGATTAAGTGCTTAGGGACTTGTTCTTAAATACATTGCTTTTGGAGGCATTCAGCTGCCTTTTAGTGAACAATCACCCATGAGGATCTATTTCCCATGAATTTATCTAGAAACACTTTTAGAATTTGGTTTTTAGGCTGTATAACTCTTGGCAGGAGCAGAATGTAGTCACAAATTCAACGTGTTTATTGCCTGTTCTGAAAACTAATAAATTTTATACATATACCTAAGAGGAGCATCTAGCATGGGAGTTACTGAAAATAACCTCTATGACCAACATGCTAAGCTGTACTCTGTAAGGAATCTTAATTAACCACTACTAAAGTCTCTTCCAGCTCTAAATCTTCAATCCTATTTTTCTGTTCCAGCAAGCGAAAGGTTTTCAGCATGTGCCCATAGTTGCCTCCACAGTCACCATTAAGGGAATCAGCCTTTGTAGAGATGAGAACTGACAAATGCCTCTGCATGTGATGCAACTTCTAAAGTCCTGGAAAACAAAGCTCTCATCCCCCCTCCCCTCCAACCTTGGCACTCTCAAGTGCTTCAACCTAAGAAATGGACATGGTTTTATCAGTGAAAATAATAAAGAAAATGTATTAGCATTGTCACTGCAAAGGATCCTAAGGACCACTGGACCTTTTCATTTGATTTGCAACTGAAATATGCTATATGTGCTGTTCCCCTTCATCAGAATGTGTACTCCCTGCTGGCAGGAGTTACCTTGCTTTTTCATTTGTATTCCCAGCACTTAGATTTTTCATTCGTTCATTCATTCATTCATTCATTCATTCATTCATTCATTCATTCATAAATAGAAACTCCAAATACAAAAAAATACATTAGATATGAATTTAATTTTATTGTTCTTTTGTAATTTGTTATATTTGGTTTTGACAAAAGTATTTTCCAGTGACCACCAATCCAGTGCTTTTTACAAAGAACATTCCCCCAGTGGCACTTCCAGATTTTAAACTACAGTATAAAGTAGTAGTTATCAGAACTACCTGAAGTTGGTTAAAAATAACTCAGTGGAACAGACTAGACAAAGGAGAATTGTAAACAATGAAACCCAATAACTCATTGTTTGATAGAGTGGAAAACAGAAAATACCTAGGAAAAAACTCCTTATTTGATTAAAATTTCTGGGGAATCAAGAATGTAATCTGGCAGAAATTAGATTTAAACAAACATATTACACTGTATTCCATAATATGGTTTTTTTTTTTTGGAGGGCAACTGGGGTTGTCACATGGCTAGTAAGCATGTCAAGTGTCTGAGGCCGGATTTGAACTTAGGTCTTTCCTAACTCCAGGGCTGGTGCTCTATTCACTGCACCACCTAGACACCTTCCATAATACATTCTTAAAGGATAAAGTGCCTTTAGTATTAAGGATCATACTATTAAAAAATTAGAAGAAAAGCTGAGGATATACCTCTCACAGCTATAGGCAGGATATATAAATATATATATATAATATACATATTATATATTATATTATATATATATTTAATTTATTTATTTTTATTTACAACATTCAATTCCACAAGTTTTTGAGTTCCAAATTTTCTTCCCTTTCTTCCCCTCTCCCCCTTCCCCCATGGCAACATGCATTCCAATATAGGTTCTACATATACCTTCACATTAAACATTAGTCAAGTTGTAAAGAAGGATTATAACCAATGGAATGAACAATGAGGAAGAAGAAACAAAACAAAACAGAGAGAGCAAGTAGTTTGCTTCATTCTGCATTCAGACTCCGTAGTTCTTTCTCTGGATGTGGATAGACTTTTAAGATATGTATTCTTAATCAAACAAGAGACAGAGGCAATTACAAACGGGAATAAATGATTATATGAAACCGATAAACTACATAAGGAAAATTAACACATGGATCAGAAGGGAAATAGACAAATGGGAGGGAAAAATCTTTGTATCAAATTTCTTTGATAAAGATTTGGTATCCAAGATGTATAAACAAATCTCTCTCACACACACACACACACATATGTCATTCCCCAATAGCTAAATGGTCAAAGGATATGAACAAACCATTCTCAAAAATAGAAATGCAAAGTATTCACAACCACATGAAGGAATGGGTCAGATCACTAACAACAGAGAAATGTAAATAAATATAACCCTGAGGCTTTATCTCACACCTTGAAAATTGGCAAAAAAGACAAAAAAATGGCAAGAATCATGCTGGAAAGGTTGTGGAGTGATAGGCACACTAACATTAGTGGAATTGTAAAATGATACAACCATTTTGGAAAACAGTTTGGAATTATGCAAATAAAGAGACTAAAATATGTCTACCCTATGAACCAGAGACTCCATTACTGGGTTTGTACCCCAAAAAAACCATTGATCGTAAAGTCCATATATACACAAAAATATTCATGGCAGCACTTTCTGTTACAGTAAAGAATTGGAAACAGAGTTCATTTCCATTGATTGGAGAACGGCTAAACAAACTATGGTATATGAATGTAATGGAATATTACTATGTTGTAAGAAATGATATGCAGAGAAGCACGGCAGAATCCATGTGAACTTATGCACAATGAAGAGCTAAGAAAACACAATAACTATAACAATGTAAATGGTAAGAATGACTATACTGGGGCACCTAGGTGGCAGACTCAGACACTTAACGCTTAACTATGTGACCTTGAGTAAGTCACTTTACTCCAATTGCCTTGCCTTCTGCCCTCCAAAAATACAAAAAACAAAACAAAAAAGGATGACCATACCCCCAGAATCAAAAGTGAATTTAGTAAAATTATAAAGATTAAGCATGAGTCAAGATATGAAGGGCCACCCCCAATCCACATTCCCTTCATGGAGATGGGAGGTCCACAGGTGTGAGGAATTGTATATGTTTTTGTACTTTTTCAATGTATTCATCGGTTGTGCTAATTTCCCCCTTCATTTTCTTTTTTGTCTAAAAAAAATACTATTATATGGTATAGCTCTCTGGGAGGGGGAGAGAGAGGGCATATTGGTGATAACTATGGTGTTATAAAAAACATAAGAAAGACATTATTAAAAGTTACTTTTTTAAAAAAGTGTATTCCTCATGAAAAATTTGTCAAGTGTTTCTTAAAATAGAGTGATCTCAGGGTATGCTTACTTCTTCAGTGCCTTTATTTAAATGACAACATATTGAGGTTCTTTTTAATTTTTTTTTTTTTGCTTTTTGGAGGGCAGTTAGGGTAAAGTGACTTGCCCAAGGTCACATGGCTAGTTTTGTGTGTGTGTGTGTGCGTGCGTGTGTGTGTGTGTGTGTGTGTGTGTGTGTGTGAAGAGTCTGAGGCCGGATTTGAACTCAGGTCCTCCTGACACCAGGGCCAGTGCTCTATTTACTGCGCCACCTAGCCGACACCCCCCCCCCCCATATTGAGGTTCTTGACAAATTCCGGGCACTATGTTCAAATAGTACTTATTAATTATATCATTTGAGAATTGAGACTAAGCTTAAAGAGTTCTCTTGGTCAATTTCTTAATGTAAAGTATTCTTACATCTCTGACAACTGGTTGCCTGGCTTCTGTTTAAATACTTCTAGTAACTGGGACCTCACTACATTTTTAACCAATATTTTATTTTCGAAAATTGTTATTACTGTTCTTTGTTTTTTACAACACAGTCACTTCCTCCATAGAATCCTCTCTTCAAACAAAAAGAGTTAAACAAAACCAACAAACACAATGACTATTTCTGGCAGAATGTGCAACATTCCATACCTATTAGACTCCCATCTCTCTACCAAGAAAAATGAAATATTTTTCATTACCTAGCCTCTAAAACCAAGATTGTCCTTTACATTTCAGCTGAGTTTACATGCCTACTAGAGTTTCATTTGCATTTTCATAGTCATCATACATACACACATATTATAGACTTTTGATTCTGCATTCTTTGCTCTATCACTTAATATATTGCCTATGTATCTCTGAATTCCTCATATCAGCCTTTTTTTTTCCAATTCATTCAACAAGCATTCATAAAGTACCTCTGTGCTCAGCACTAAGGATACAAAAATAAAAAATAGACTCTGCCCTCAAAGAATTTATATGTTATTGCAGGAAAACAAGATTTACACAGATAGGCAAAAACAAAACATATAGAAAGTAATTTGGTATATAGTAATTAAGAGTACTAGTGCCTGGGCAGATCAGGATAGGCCTCACATAGGAAGTCACAGGAAGCTAGAAATCTAAGAGCAGAGGTTAAGGCTGCATCTCAAGTATGGGGAAGGTCTATGCAAAGGGACAGAGATCAATCATGGAATATTTTATTTACATATAACACTAAGTGATTCAGTATGGCTGGAAATGTAAATTTCACAAAAGGGGGAATTGTATAATAAGTCTGGAGAGGCAGGCAGGGACCAGACAGTAAAGGGTTTTAAATGCCAAACAGGAATTTATACTTTAACCTAAAAACAATAGGAAGCTACTGGCACTTCTTGAGCAGAAGAGGGTACAGAATCAATATAAACCACATAGAAAGGACTTACTAAATGCTCACCGACTGAATATGCCACGATTTGTTTAGAATACTCCACCTTATCAGTACCTGCTTTATTTCTGATTATTTTGCTATCATCAAAGGGCTCGAAATATTTTGGCACATATAGGACCCTTTGTTCCTGCCTCTTAAAGATATCTTCTCAGGAGAATGACTGCTGATGTCAAAGGGTATAAAAAGTTTAGTCATTTGTCTCATTTAATTCTAAATTGTTTTCCAGAATGGTTGTATCAAACTAGAATCTCAGAAGTATGTTAGCATTTGTTATCCCATATCCCCTCCAACACTATTTCTTTTATCATCTTTTCAATTAGATGGGCGTGAGGTAAAACTTCAGGGTTATTTTAGTTTTTGTTTCTCTAATTATTAGTTATTTGGCACATTTTTCACACAGTTGTTAATAGTTTGCATTTCTTCTTTTGAAAACTGTTCATATCCTTTGCCCATTTTTCTATTAGGGGATGGTTCTTTATCAATTCCCTTTATTTGGGAAAGTTCACTACAGTTTAATACAGCTAATTCCAATTTAAACAGTTCTATTGTTGGAAAATTCTTCCTTTTGTATTGAATTGAAATTTGCTCCTATGTAACTTCTACTCTGTGGTCTTAGTTCTGCCCCCTGGAGTAATATAAATCTATTGATTATTCCATAGGACAGTACTCTAAGTGCCTGGGGACAGTTATTATGCTCCCCTTTCAGGCTTCTCTCTGGGATAAACATCCTTTGTTAACTATACAATTTCCAGACCTGTCACCATCCTGATGGCTTTGCTTACATGTACTTCTTTATATATGGTACACAGAACTGAACAATGGTTCTGGTCCTTGGGAATGATGATGTTATAGAGGGAAACTGTCCTATTCTCCACAAGCATCTCTCATTGTATCTTTAAAAGTACTACATAGACCACTGGTCTGACCCTGGGTGATATTTATATTTTGTAATTAGTGATTTTCATCTGATATATTGAAGGTACTAAGTTCCTAAAAGAAAGCTAGAATGAAAATATAAAACCAATGAATTTAACAGACATATGGAGAAAATAGTTCAGGAGAAAAAAGTATGGATAAAGTCATACTGATGAGAAGAGAGAAGGTTTTTATAAATATGTCTAAGAGGAGAGATTACAAGAAACATGACTGTTAAGTTGGAGTCAGGAAATTGAGAACAATCAAACAGCTGAGGAACTGAATATATGTTTACAATTTATCTTTTGGCAAGAAGAATCAGGTCTACTCATAATGGGATAGTTGTAATAAATATACTTCATAAATACTTATTGGTAAAAACCCAGGAAATTAAAAATGATTATTTCAAGTAGTGCTGTTCAATGGTGATAAGGTTTAATATATCACACATATTTTTAAAATCTCTGAAAATTATGGCATAGTCAGTTTCCTTCAGCTCTCTGTATACTGCAGGTACTGAATAAATACTAGGCATTAGGGTAATCAAAGAAGGAGGAGGAAAGAAAATAAACATACTGAATTTAAAAGCGTTCTTGGAAACCACCATTCTCCAAGATTTCAACATTGATCAAAATAATAGAATAAATATTTAAAAAAGAAAAAATCTAAAAATCTCTTGGGGTTGAAGGAATCCTGAGCAGCAGGGATGAATTATAAATAGCAGCCCTTGCCAGATTGATTTGATTGGTTTTCTGGGGATTTTTTGGTTTAAGTATTCCAGGAACAGTGGGCAGAAGAGAAATGCTAGATATTCTAGATTGAGATATCAGGAAAGTATTTGGTCTAACATCTTGTGAAATCCTAATTTCGAAATTAATTCATAGTGCCTTCTAGGTGAGTGTGGTAATACAGTAATTTCAAATTTGCAGTAAAATAAACAAAAGGGAATAAATGAGCATAGCAGTTTACCTTGGTACATAGGGGGAAATGAACTATGACATTAATCACAGCCTAATTCATCTTAACATAAAATATTGTTTTTAACATTATGGGATGTAGCATATACTTGTGAGGGTTACATATGACTCTCTTGAGGATAAGAATCTCTTCAAGAGAGAAAGGATATGTATGTGTGTATGTGTGTGCATGTGAGTCTGTATGTCTGTGTGTATATATATATATATGCATACATATATTTATATCTTCAAGAGAAATATATAAAATGAATATTGTTTAATTAGAAATGAAAAGTTGGGAAAACATTAGGGTTCATTAACAAATGTAGGATTAATCTACAACCCGATCCCCAAAGCCCATTGGTATAGGACTATCTCTTAATTGGTGGAGAGAACAATGCTCTGTGCCTATGTGAAGGGTGGGCCCAGAATTGGGAAGAGCAAGAGAAGAGAGAAATCTCTCTCTATTCTTTTGCCTTCCATTTTTGAGAGATGGCCATTACAACCTCTCTTCCAGCCACTGAAGTGTAATATTAATAGGATATAATATCTTCCCCATCCTTTAATAGGCCTCATATGGAACCTATTAAGGGAAGCTTGATTAGGGAAAGCTTGTTTTTCAGGAAGGCCCACACCTTTTATTGCTTTGTAATTAGGCAGTGGGTCACATTGGATGTGATGCCCTTTAACCCTGAGGAAGTGTATATATATATATACACACACACACACACACACACACACACACACACACACACACACATACACATATACATACACACATGCACACATGTATGTATGCATGTATGTATGTATATAGTCTCAGGTTAGCATTTTGCTTTGGGGCTCATTCATTAGAAGAGTGTTCTTGCGATCTGACCAGAAGAGCCCCTGGGTAATCACTAAGGAGCTACCTGGCTTTAAAAAACCCAGTTGTTGGTGCTTCTTTCTCTGGTAACTATGTATGTATTGCCTTGGTCAGACAGTTAGATCTGTCTATTAATCTGTGCTAATTTCTCAGACAGAAGCCCTATCTGTTGGTCTTTAATACTCTGCTTGTATTTTCTCTGAAGTTCAGGGTGCTAAGTTTTCCCCTGAACTAATTAATGTAATTATAAAAAAAGAAGATTGTTGACCCCTTAAACAGTTATCTTTTCTACTAAAGCAGATCTAAGAACCTGTGCTAGTAGCCATCTTGGGTATGCCAGTGTGGTTGCTGCTACATGAAGAGAGAGAAAGATTCTGAGAAGTCAATATGAGAAGAACTAGCAGTCTCCATTATGTCCCTATCCTCAGCTTGCTATACTAGGGACTTTGGGGAATTTTTCCTTTTGGTGAGATCTGGGATTGCCTTTCTTGCTTGAGCTGAGATATCCAGCTTCCATCTGTATTGTCTTTATATATTCTCATATGTATGCATTTTCTGATTTCTATTTTGTTATCAACTTGAATAAATGAATTTCTTTGTTATTTATAACATGTGTTCATGGTAGAACTAGTATTTGATGGGGAGTGAAGCCCTCCATATAAAGGTTTTCTCCACTAATATAAAACAATCAAAAGCTTAGATTGAACCTTAAAGTTACTTCCCCTAAACTAAAAATACTTAAGGGAGAAGATATAATACTGGCCTGGTACCTCCTCTGAGAAGAGCAGAGTGGTCAGCCTCTGGCTCCCCTCCTGCTCCCCTTCCTGGCAGGAAATGCCTAGCACTTTGTCGATTTTTTTTTTTTTAGCTGAAGCAACACATTGGTTTTAGGTCTTCGGTAAATACTCTCCAGTAATTCCAAAACAATTATCTTGGGTCATGATAAGTAACTTCAGAGGCCATCATCTTAGAAGCAAACTTCTTATGCCTACCTACATTTAAGCTTATTTCACAGTATTTTTTTTTACTTACATTTGAATGACATGTTCCTGGGATTGATCAGTGAAGTATGAAGACAAGAATATAGAAGGTATGGGGCATTATACAGCCTAGGAAAGTTTTGTCTCATCTTTTATTTTAGAAATGTTTGTGCAACCCACTTATGGATAATTTATGGACATATTAGAGAAAACTACTTCTACTACCAATCCTGGAGAAGCTTACTATTCAGAGAAGTTTAAATCAGTTAACTATTCATAAGGATATTCTTTAATCCCATGTTAGGTTTTTAAAAAATAGCCTTTGATGAAAAGTGTAAATAATTTAAAAAGTTAAATAAATATCATCGACTCAGATCTTATATTCTGTTCAGGAGGTATGTACAGAGACTTTGTGGCTCATTTTTCAATTGAGGCAGCTGCCTAGAATATCACAGAATCATATCCTTTTGGAGTGAGGATTCTTCAGAATAGGAAAAAAAAGCCTCTGGCTCAACTTTACTTTAATATCTTTGTCTGTTTGTGACCTCCTATGTGAAAATAAGCAATTAACTAGTTTCTCATTCTTTTATTCCTGAAACACCGCTTTCATCATGTCCCTAATCAAGAATATATGATGCCTTGATCAAATTTGATTATCCATCAAATAAAATCAGAACTCTCAATCCTAGCATTGACTCTCCACAATCTGGTCGTCCTCTCATCTAGGGAGTCTAATAGTCTTCCATTACTTCTCAGTATGGGTCCTCTACTCTAGAGTTTTTGCACTGTATCTTCTGCATATACTTTATTCATTCTCCCTTTATACTGTATACTTTATTTAGGCTCATCCCTCTGGCTGGATAATGCCTTCCTTGATTTTCTCTACTTAATTAGCCTTACTAGCCCTTCAAGAATGACCTAAAGTTTCACCTCCTTTCTACTTTTCCTTAAGATAGCACTGCTAATTTTCTTTCGGGTTCATATTTACTCTGTGATCTATTCTCACATACTTAGAGGGACACAATACGAAATAGCCTTCAATAGTCCTTTGTGTCACCTTCTGGGCCTCATAACATGTACCTTTTTCCCCAAAGAGAAAGGGACTAGAACTAATTCTGAGGTGGCTCTCAGTGTACAGCATTTACATTTCTAATATGATAGATTTGCCCTTTACAAACCAGATAGGATCTATCAGTTCAGAGTGAAGAGAAGCACCTTGGATCCTAAGAGTAAGAATTCCTAAGAAACAGCTATAAAGGTGCGTGAGTTGAAAAGCAGGATGAACCACTGTATGTCAAAACTCACTGGTCATTCAAGGGTATGTATTTTTTAAAATTCTAAGAAAGGAATGGTCTTCTAAGTCCTCCAGGGCTGTGAGAGATATAAGGCTGTCTGACACAAGTACCTTCCAAAAGCCTCATATTCATATCAACAAGTCACATTCTTTTTTTTATTTTTTTATTGACTTGTTTGTTTACTTTTAGTTTACAAGACTCAGTTCCAGAATCACTTGAGTTTCAGATTTTTCTCCCTTCCTCCCCACCCCTCACCCCCACCATAGTGGCATACAATCATGTATAGGATCTGCAAACTCTTTCACATTGTACAATAGTCTGGTTGCGTAGGCATTGTAGCCAAAGGAGTGAACGATGGGAAAAGAGAAACAAAACCAAACATAGAAAAGAAAGATGGCATGTGTTGCTTCAGTCTCCATTTAAACTCTGGTCTTTCTAGATCTTTCTCTGAATGTAGATATCTCCTTCCATCCTGAGACTTGTAGAGTTGACTTTTTTTTTAAGTAATAAATTTTATTTGTTTCTTGTTTACATCATTCATTTTCATGAGATTTTTGAATTACAAATTTTTTCCCCTTCTTTCCCCTACCCCAACCCCAAAACAGAAATCCCACTGTAGAGCCCCTCCCCTGGTCTGCTCTCTAACTTTCTGGTAGGGCAGGGAGGGTCTCCCTACCCCCAGCCCCTGTATATCTTAATTCCTAGTTGCAGGTATTACTGAGCTGTAAATTCTAGATTCT
>CM053598.1:154084190-154128563 GCA_028646575.1 Pseudocheirus occidentalis | reverse complement strand
TTTGTTTATGCCAAAACTTTTTAAATTTTATGTAATCATAGTTATCCATTTTTATCTCCTCTGAACTTCTCTCTCTCTCTTGTTTGATCATGAATTCTTTCCTTATCCATAGATGTGATAAGTAACTTTTTCTACGTTTCAGTAGTTTGCTTATGATATCACCATTTAGGTCTAAATCCTGTACTCTTTTTGAGCTTATCTTGGTACTCAGTGAAAAATGTTGGTTTATGACTAGTTTCTGCCAGATTACTTTCAAGTATTTGCAATAGTTTTTTTTTAACCAAATAGTGAGTAATTATAGTTCTAATAGCCAGGATTTTTTTTGAGGGGGAGGGTTATCAAACATTGTGTTAGGGTGCTCATTTGCTTCTGTTGTCTACCTAATCTGTTCTACTGATTAACCGATGTATTTCTTACCCAGTACCAAATTGTTTTGATGACTTTAGCTTTGTTGTATAATATGAGATTTGGTGTTAATTACTAGGTCCCCTTCCTTCCCTTTTATTTTTGCATTGATCCCCTTGATATTCTGGACCTTTTGTTCCTACAGATGAATTGTTATTATTTTTTTCCTCATTTTATAAAGTAATTCTTTGATAGTTTAATTGGCATGGCATTAATTAAATAAATTCATTTAGGTAGTTATTTATTATAGTGGCTAGGCAAACCCATGGGAAAATAATATTTCTTCAATTATTTAGATCTGTATTTGTATGAAGTGTTTTAAAAACTGTCCATATAACTTTCTATATGTGTCTTGTACTTTGTATAGTCTGAAGTAATTTTAAATGAAATTCCTCTGTCTCTTCCAGCTGGGGATTGGTTGACAATATACAGAAATGCTGATGATTTGTATGGGTTTATTTTATATCTTGCAAATTTACTGTTTCAAATCATGTTTTTAGTTAATTAGGGTTCTCTGAATAAACCATTGTATAATCTTCAAAAAGTGATAGGTTTCTTCTTTGACTATACTTTTTCAACTAACTTTTCTTGTCATTTCTAGAAAAATACTAAATAATAATGGTGATAACAGACATCCTTGCTTTATCCCTGATCTTACTGAAGGGCTTCTAGCTTAACCCTATTCAGATAATACTTGCTCTTGGCTTTAGATAGATATTGCTTATCATTTCAAGAAAAGTTTTGTTTATTCCTCTGCTGCACAGTGTCTTTAAAGAAAGGAGTGGCTGTTGTATTTTGTAAATAACTTATGAATCTATTGAAATAATCATGCAATTTTTATGTTGTTTTGTTATTAATCTGGACAATTATGTGTACTGTTTTCCTAGTATTGAACCAGCCCTGCACTACTGGTATAAATTCAGCCTGGTCATAGTGTATAATTTTTGTGACATCTTATTATGATCTTCTTGCTAGTATTTTTTTATTTTGCATCATTATTCATTAAGGAAATTGGTCTATGGTTTTCTTTCTGTAAATAAAGGTAGATAGGTGACACAATGGATAGAGATAACAGATAATGGACAGAGAATGGACAGTGAGCCAGACCTTGAGTCAAGGAGATCTGAGGTGAAATATAGCCTGAGACACCTACTAGCTTTGTGACCCTGAGAAAATCACAAAACTCCTTTTTATTTCAGTTTCCTCAAATGTATAATGGGGATACTAATAGCATCTCTCTCTCAGGGTTGCTGTGAGGATCAAATGAGATCATATTTTTGAAGCACTTAGCATAGTGAATACCACATAGTAGGCAATATCTAAATGCTTATTCCCTTTTCCTTACCCCTTCCTCTGTTTTGGTTCTCCCTGGTTTAGGTATCAAGACCATATTTGTGTCATGGGAAGAATTTGGTAGGATGCCTTCTTTATCTGTTTTTTTCAAGTAGCTTATTTAATATTAGAGTTAATTTTTCTTTTAATGTTTTGGTAGAATTAGCTTATAATTTTCTTAAGGAGTTCATTTATGTCTTGTTCAATTTCTTTTTACTAAAATAGGGGTAAGTGTTCTATTTCCTGTTTTTTTTTAATCTGAACAATTTACATTTTTGTAAATAGTCATCTGTTTCATCTTGTTTGTCAATTTTACTGGCTTATTATGTATATTGAGCAAAATAGCTACTAATAATTGCTTTTCTTCATTGGCTAGTCAATTTATCTTTTTACTGGTATGGTTTTCTTTTTCTTTTTAAATCAAATTAGACAATGGTTTAGTATGAGTTTGCTGGGTTTTTTATTCCTCCAGGAAAAAAATTAGCTCCTAGATTTATTTATTTAAGTTCGAAAGTTAATCCCTCCTTTGGTTTTTAAGATATCTATTTTGTTGTTTATAATAGAGAGTTTCAATTTGTTGTTTCTCTAATTGGTTTAGTTGCATGCCCATTTCATTCATCTGCTGTTTCTCTCTTTATTGATGTAAGATTTAAAGATATACATTTTCCCTTATGTACTGCTTTGGGTAAATCCCACAAATTTTGGCATGTTGCCTCATTGTTTTCAATATCTTTAATGAATCTACTGATTTTTTCTATGATTTATTCTTTGAACCACTCATTTTAAGGATTAAGTTATTTAGTTTCTGATTAATTTTTAATCTATGTTTCAAAGGTTTCTTATTGAATGTAATTTACAATGCATTATAGTTTGAAAAGATGCATTTAGCATTTCTGCTTTTTACATTTGTTTGTGAGGTTTTTATGCCTTGTACATGTTCAGTTTTTGTGATGTTGTCAAGCATGGCTGAGAAATAGGTGGACTCCTTTCCATTCATTATTATTTAGAGGTTTGTCATATCTAATTTTTCAAAAATTCTATTCATCTCCTTAATTTTTAAAATTTTATATTCAGAGTTATAAAGGTATAAAAGGGATAAACTGAGGTCTTTTACTATTATAGTGTTACAATTTATTCTTGTAACTCATTTAACTTTTCCTTTAAGAATTTAGATGCTATGCCTTTTGGTGCATATATGCTCAGTATTGATTTTAATTAGTTGTCTATCATATCTTTTATTCAAATTTATAGAAATATAAATCATTCCCCAATTGACAGTCAAAAAATATGAACAAGCAGTTTTCAGATGAAGAAATCAAAGCTATCTCTCATCATGTGAAAAAAATGCTCTAAATCACTATTGATTAGAGAAATGCAAATTACAGCAATTATGAGGTACCACCTCACGCTTATCAGATTGGCTGACATGACAGAAAAGGAAAATCACAAATATTGGAGGGTATGTGGGAAAACTGGGACCCAAAAGCACTACTGGTGAATTTGTGAACTGATCTAACTGACCTAACCATTCTAGAGAATAATTTGGACTATGCACAAAGGGCTAGAAAACTGCATACCCTTTCATCCAGCAATACCACGACTAGGTCTATATCCCAAAGAGATTTTTTTTTAAAGTGAAAAGAACCTATTTGTTTAAAAATATTTATGGCAAATCTTTTTGTGATGGCTAAGGATCAGAAACTGAGAGGATACTCATCAACTGGAGAATGACCAAACAAGTTGTGGTAGATGATCATATTGGAATATTATTGTGCTATATAAGAAATTATGAACAGGATGATTTCAGAAAAACTTGACAAGACATGAACTGATACAGAGTGAAGTAAGCAGAACTAGGAGAACACTGTACATAGTAAAAGCAATATTTTATGATGAATAACTGTGAATCACTTAGCTATTCTCAGCAATACAATGATCAGAGATGATTGCATAGTTCTCAATGAAAAATGCTATTTACCTCCAGAGAAAGAACTGGTATCATCTGAATACAGACTCAAGGATACTATTTTCTACTTTCTCTCTTTTTATTTTTCTTTATTTCAAGTTTTCTTCCACAAAATGACTGATATGGAAATGTTGTACATTATTGCACACATATAACCTATATCAGACTTCTTGCCATCTCAGGGAGTAGGGAGGAAAAGTAGGGAAGGATAGAATATAGAACTCAAAATTTTACAAAAAAGAATGTTAAAAATTGTTTTTGCATGCAATAGAGAAAAAATTAAATATTATTTTGAAAAATTAATGATTTAAAAATCAGCAGGAGAGGGGCAGCTAGTTGGTACAGTGAATAGAATACCAACCTGGGGTCAGGAGAACCTGAGTTCAAATTCGGCCTCAGTCACTTAACACTTACTAGCCATGTGTCCTTGGGCAAGTCACTTAACCCCAATTGCCCTGCCTTCCCCCCTCCAAAAAAAAGGCAAAAAAAAAAAGTTTTTAAAAAATCAGCAGGAGAGTAAGTAACTCAATCTAGAAGAATTGTTGGGTTAAAGAATACAACAGAAACAATAGATGTTCTTGTTATTCTTGTCATTATTGTTTCTGTGCTTTATTCTTTGACCCACCACTTTTTCTGGCCAGATTTGAACCCAGAAAGAGGAGTCTTCCTGATTCCAGGCCTGCAGCTCTATCCCCTTCACCACCTGGATGCCCTTTATGAAAAGGTTGAGTCAACAAAAATGTCAATACCACTTAGTTTACTTATTCATTGCCATACCAATAAAACTTCAAAAGCATCATTTTACGCAACTAGAAAAAATACTAAGAAAATAAACCGGGACTTTTTTTCCATAAGTAATTTTATTTTTTACTGTTTATTGAACAATAGGTTGTTTAGCTCTATTGTTTCTGATTATCCCTTGGCTAGTCTGCTTCACTGATTTATCTCTTTATTGTTTAACCAATACCAGAGAGTTTTGATAATTGCTGCTTTATAGTATATTCTTAGGTCTAAAAGTCAAATTCTCCTTTCATCTTTACTTCTTTTTATTACTTAATGTGATAGTCCAGATATTTTATTTTTCCTGAATGAATTTTATATTATTTTTTTGGATTTTATAAAGTATTCCTTTGGTAATTTGATCATGGCATTAAAACATTAAGTATAATTGGTAGTATTGCCATTTTTATTATATTGGCATAGTGAAGTCATAAGCACTTAATATTCCTCCATTTATTCAAGTTTGTCTTTATTTCTTTAAGGAACACGTTGTAAATGAATCCACACAGGTATCTTGTGTACTTTGGTAGGTTGCTCCAGGTATTTTTTGCATTTTTTGCAGTTATTTGGAACGAGATTTTTCTGTAATTGCTTCCTAAATTTTGTTATTATAATATAGAAATGCTGGCTTTGGGGATGTTTATTTAGTCGCTTGTAACTTTGCTGAATCTATTGTCTCAATTAGTATCTTCACTGATTTCCTAAGATTTTGTAAGTAAACTATCATATCATCAACACATATGGGTAACTTTTTCTCTTTACCTTTTTTAAGCTTTTAAGTTCTTTCTCAATTTATTGTTATTGCTAACACTTTCAGAACTATATAAAACAATAGTGGAGAAAGTGGGCATTCTTGTTTTTCTCTTGTATTTACTGGAAAAGCTCCATTGCATATGTTGCTTGCTTTGTTTTTTTGTTGTTATTATTTTGGACATTCCCTTAATGACCTCAAAAAAGATCCCCTTTTTTCTATACTTTGTAGGGTTTTTAGCACAAATAAATGTACTTTGTTAAAGACTTTTTTTGCATTTATTGAGATAATCAAATGACCTTGGATGTTTTTGTTCTTAATATGATGTTGTTTATTTTCCTTATATTGAACCATCTTGCATCCCTGCAAAATAGAAATCTAACTTCTTAACAAAAATAATTTATTGGATTAATCATTGTAGTTTTAACAAGATTTTATTTTAAAAATTTCAGGTGATATCCATTAATGATACTGGTCTATAGTTGTCTAGTGTTTTATCCTTCCTTGGTTTGGGTATTAGGACTATATTTGTCTAATAAATGGAATCTGGAATATTTTCTCAATTTTTGAGGTAATTTGTGCAGTATTGATAAAAATTATTTTAAAATTTTTATAGAATTATCTTGTGAATCCATCCTATATGTATTTTGTTTATATATAATTTCTTGCGTGTTATTTCATTAAACTATGAGATCCTTGAGTATAGGGATTATATTTTGCCTTTCTTTGTACCCTATGGACTTAGTATAATGCCTAACACATTGAAGATTTTTTAATAAATGCTTGTTTACTTGACAATTTAATCTGTATGAGTAGGGAACTGAAGGCCCATGAAGTTTGCACAGATAGAAACAGAATGTGATACACCACCAGAGGTGAAAATGCCCCAGTGCTCTGTAGGACAGAGAGAACAGATAAGCTGCAATTCTCTAAGAACACTGGGGGATAGCAACATATACAATGGGATAAAGAAACATACCTATATACTGCGCTGCTGCCAATGAGATTCAGTCTTGCTAATTTTGAGTCATTGATGGCTGATGTTGGATCCAGACTCCACGCAGGCAACTAACTCCTGGCTTTGTGACTGAGACTGCTGGGCTTTCATGCAGCGCTGTCATGCAAGTTTGACTAGAAACTGAAGTAGCTGACTTAAGACTATCAAAGACTTCAATTGTAGATGTGGTCCAGATCATCCTATAGTCCCAAGACTGGCAGCTATTGTGTTCTATCAACAGTACTTCTGTTTTCTGCCTATCATCTACTGTCTAAAGATACAGCCATTACTAATTTATGTTTTAAAAAAGTGCAGTTAGGGTGAAATCTGCAAAGATCATTCCTGCTAGTGACTAAACACCAGCATATATCCCTTATATGAAAGAATATATTATACTGATTATTCATCCTTATCTTTTTTCCCCCCTCTTAAATTCTGCCCCTGCTCCACCTTCTGGCATTTGTTTGTCTCTCTTTTCCATTTACATTACTGCAGATGTTGTAGATACAGTTTTCTGGTACATATATAACTTTTGCATTGGTTCATATAAGTTTTCTTCTGTTAATTCATCATATTTGTAATTTTTGTGGTATAGTAACGTCCCATTTCATTTATATACCACAATTTAAATCATTTAAAAATTATTCTAACTTTTCAATTGACAAACTTTTTTTTATTCTGTCCCTCTTTTCCACTACCCCATGAATAACAACAGAAAAACCCTGAAACCAAAAAATAGCTGAAAACACAGCTACATAATCTGGCAAAACAAATTCCCACATAATCCAACTCTAAAAAAGTATATTAGTGTATCTTTCTGTATTTCAAAGACATTGCTTCTTTGGAAGGAGGTGAATGACAGGTTTTACTGATTTTGTTTTACCTTCCTGGTTTCTCATTGTATTGATCAGAGTGCTAAAGTCTTTCAAAATGATTTTTCTCTATAATGTTATTAAAGTATAAATTTTCCTCCTAGTTCTCACTTTGTTCTGTATCAATTCAGAGTTCTTCCTAGTTTTCTCTGAAAATGTCTTTCATCATTTTGTCTGGCACAATATCCCATTTCATTCATATGCCATAATTTGTTTAGCTATTCCCCAACAGATAAGCATCATCTCAATTTTTATCCATCATGAAAATAACTGTTATAAATATTTCTGTACATGTAAGTTGATTTGATTTCTTTAGTTTATAGACATAGTAGTGGATTAGCTGGGTCAAGGGATTTGCACAGCTTAGTATCTTTTAGAGCATAGTTCCAATTTGTTTCTAAGGATGGCTGAACCAACCCACAGTACCACAAAAAGGTACCAATAGGTTACCTATTTTCCCATGCTCCTCCAATATTTGTCATTTTCCTCTTTGCCATCTTTCCAATCTTTCTGTCTTTGCCAATCTGACAGGTGTTAAATGTAGCATCAATACTGCTTTAATTTGAATTTTTAAAATTATTATCTACAGCATTTTTATATGGTTGTTGATAGCTTGGAATTTTTTCCTTTGAAAACTACCTGTTCATATATTTTTATCATTTACCTACTTGGAAATAACTCTTAGTCTTACAAATTAGAATCAGAGAAACTTGTTGCAAAGATTTTTCTGCCAGTTACTTGTTTCCCCACTCATTATTAAATAAAATTGGGTTTGTGTAAAACCTTTATAATTTTATAGAATTAACCACTTTAATGTGTAATCTTTTCTCAGACTTAGCCATAAACTCTTCCTTTAGCGATAGATCCAAAAAAGTAATATCTTCCCTGTTTCTCTAATTTCTTTATGATGTGACTTTATATAGATAGATCATATATTCATTTGGGACTTTTCTTGGTTTATTTTGTGATATGCTGGCCTAAACATAATTTCTGCCAGATTATTGTTAATTTTTCCAGCAATTTTTGTCAGTTGAGTAAAACATTAAAGTCCTTCCCCTTGTAACGGGGGTCTTTGTGCTTGTTAAAATACTGTATGCTGTGTGCCCGTGTTCCACTGATCAATCTGTTTTTTTTAAACTAGTACCAAATCATTTTAGTGATTATTACTTTGTAGTTTGGGATCTAGTCCTGATAGACTATACCACTACCCACTTTCTTCTTACTTTTTTCATTATTACACTTAAGATTCTTGTTTTATTCTTCCATATATATATATATATATTTTTCTAATTCCATAAAATATTCCTTTGGTAGTTGGTTAGTGTGACATTGAATAAATTAATTCAGATAAATTGTAATTTTTATTACATTGGTTTGATCTGCCCATGAATAATGAATGTTTATCCAATTTTTAGGTCTATCCTTATTTCTATAAAGAGTGTTTTATAGTTGCATTCATTTAATTTATGAGTAAATCTTGGTAAATACACTTCCATAGTTTATACATTTTGTAATTATATTTTGAGTGGAATTCCTCTTTATCTTCCAGCTTCCTTTATCTTTGGGCTGCAGTTAGGTTGGACTAGAGACAGATTGAGGATGGTTGGTTGCAGTGGGTCATGTGAAAAACAGGACAGTGTGCAGTGGCAACGCTACATTTTTTGTGCAGGCCTGTGCTAAGTATGCTATCATAGCATCTGTAAAAAGAAACAATTTTGTTTCCTCTTTTTCTAGACTTATTCCTTCCACTTTTTTTCTTGTCTTATTGCTCATTACAATTTCTTATACTATATTAAACAGTAGTGGTAATAATGGAAATTCTTGTCTTACTGAAAAAGCTAAACTTTTCTGCACTGCGTATGTTTGTTCTTGGATTTAAATAGATATTGTTTACTACATTAAGAAAGGTCTATTTATTCTTATTGTTTTTAGAATTTTAAAATAAATACGTGTTGAATTTTAATGAAAGTCTTGCAGCATTTATTGATATAGTTTTTATTTATATTAATTTATTCTGTTAATGATCTTCCTTATGTTGACCCAAATCTGAACGACGACAAATCCAACCTTGTCAGAATGTATAATTTTTCTATTACATTTTTGTAGCCTACTTGTTAACATATTGCTTAAAGTTGTGGTGTCAACCTTCTTTAGGGATATTAGTAATTTTTCTGTTTTGTCTCTTCTTAGTTTAGGTATCAAGACCATATTTCTAACATAGAAAGAGATTAAAAGGGTGCCTTCTTTACTTGTAATTAGTGAAAATAGTTTATGTAGCATTGAAATTGTTCTTTGAATATATGATACAATGTATTTATGAATCCTCCTCATCCTAGAGCCTTTTTCCTTTGATAATTCATTTATGGTTTCTTCAGTTTGTTTTTCTGATATTGATTTACTTTATTTCTTCTTTTGTTAATTTGCATACTTTATATTTTGGTTACTATTCATTTATTCCAAGTTCATGCTTTTGTTTCTGATAACTTCCTTAATTTCTTCAATTGTTGGAATTCTTCCTTTTCATTTTTTACTTGAAAGATTTTTCTCTTTCCATTTTAAAATCACAGTAATAGGGGCAGCTAGGTGGTGCAGTGAATAGAGCACCGGCCCTGGAGTCAGGAGTACCTGAGTTCAAATCCGGCCTTAGACACTTAACACAAAAAACTAGCCGTGTGACCTTGGGCAAGTCACTTAACCCTAACTGCCCTCCCCCCCCAAACAAAAGCAAAAAAAAAACCAAAAAAATAAAATCACAGTAATAATTTTTTAACTAGTGCTTTTTAAGAATTCTAGTTTTATTTATCAATTCTATAGTCTTTCTGATGTCAATTTTAGTAATCTCTTTAATTTTCACAATTTTTACTTCATGTATGATTTTTTTTAAACTGCATACATTACTTTGTTTTGAATAATTATGAACTTTGGAGACACCAAATGATAAGCACTGTTGAAGAGGATGGAACTGTATATGAAATAGTGAAATCATTCTTCACCTTTTGTCCATCATCTTTTCGTTAGGACGTGAGTAGCATGTAGATCTTCTGGAATCACGGTGAGTTTTACATTGACCAGAGTTCTTAAATGTTTCACAGTTGTTTGTCTTTACAGTGTTCTTGTTATTGCATAAACTGTTCTCCTGGTTCTAATCACTTGACTTTATATCAGTTCACACAAGTCTTCTAAGGTTTCTCTGAAACTATCCCTTTCACTATTCCTCATGATGCAATACTATTCCTTTACATTGATACATCATAATTTGTTCATGGATACCTCTTTAGTTTTTAGTTTTTTTGTCATTATAAAGAGACTTGATATAAATATTTTTGTATTGATCCATTTCCTCTTTCATTGTTTTGTTTAAGCTATAGTCATAGTAGTGTGATTGCTGGCTCAATGACTTTTTTTTTTTTGAGGACAGTTGGGGTTAAGTGACTTGCCCAAGGTCACACGGCTAATTTTGTGTGTGTGTGTGTGTGTGTGTGTGTGTGTTAAGTGTCTGAGGCCAGATTTGAACTCAGGTACTCCAGACTCCGGTGCTCTATTCACTGCGCCACCTAGCCGCCCCTCAATGACTTTTTGGATATTGTTCCAGATTGCTTTCTCAAAATGCTAAACCAAACCTTCACCAACAGTGCACTAAAATGTTTGTTTTTCCACAGTCCCTCCAGTTGTCACATTTGCCAATTTAATGAGTATCAAATAGAACTTCAGATTTGCTTTAATGAGCATTTATCTAATTATTAGTGATCCAGAGCATTTTTTCATATGGGTTGTTGATAGCTTGGATTTTTTTTTTTTTTGAGATCTGCCTGTTCCATATCCTTTGACTATTTATCAGTTGGGGAATTCTCTTATTTTTCAGAATGTATATCACCTTTTTACATAGTTTGGACATAATAATGAGAGTAATACTGTACATATTTTTGCATAATATTTCCTTCTAAGTTTAACTGCATTGGTTTTCTTTGTATGAAAAAACTTTATGTAATCAAAATTGTCCATTTATTTTTGGTGATCTTTTCTACTTTTGCTTTGCTGATGACATCTTCTACTATCCATAAATTGGAAAGGTAGTTTCTTTTATGCTCCTCTAACTTGTTTGTGGTGTGACTTTTTACATCCAAGTCATACATCCATTTGGAGCTCATCTTGATGTATGGTGTAGGATGTTTAAAGCTTTACTCAACGGTTTCTGTTGACTATTTTATCTTTGCTCCATAGGATAAGATGCTTAGGTTATCATCCTAATGCCATAAGACATAAAGGTTTTGGATTTATGAAACACCATACTGTGTTTGTTTGGTTCTATGTGTTGTGTATCTAATCCCCTCTACTGATCAAACCTATTTTTTAACCAGCTCCAAATTGTTTTGAAGATTAATACTTTGTGGTACAATTTAAGATCTGCTATTGCTAGTCCTGTCTTTTTTTTCATTATTCCACTTGAAATTCTATTTTTTATTCTTTTTTGGAGGGGGGAAGGCAGGGCAATTAGGGTTAAAGTTGACTTACCCAAGGTCACATGGCTAGTAAGTGTTAAGAGTCTGAAGTCAAATTTGAACTCGGATTCTCCTGACTCCAGGGCTGGTTCTCTGTTCATTGTGCCACCTAGCCACCCCTCCACTTGAAATTCTTGAGTTTTTGTTCCTCTAGATAATTTTCTTTAGTATTTTTCTATAGCTGGCTAAGCTAATCTTTTGTTTTTTTGATTGGTATTGGCAACAAATAAGTAAGTTAATTTAGGTAGTATGATGAATTTAACTTAGCCTACCCATAAGCATTTCTCGAATTATTTACAGCTGTCTTTGTTTTCATGACGTGTTTTGTAGTTGTATTTTTGTGAGGTGAAAGAGTTCAGAGTCTGAATCTAAGGTCAGAAAAGGTCTTTATTCTTTCTCATGAAAAAGGACTCTTCCCCTGCCGCCCACATGGTGGCAGGGAGAGAGCAACAGGTATAAGCCAGCCCATGGTTATGTAGTTGGAAACCCAATCACTCAACTGACCTTCACTCTTATTGGTGGGGGGGGGCTGACCCACAACCTAAGCGTAGGAATCCTTCTGAGACAACGGACTCTGAAGCATGTGGATATTCAATGAAAGCAGTCTTAACCTTATTTGGCTGACCTGGTTCTGGGGAGGGTCTCCAATCTTGTAAGTCCCAGATTGCTTGAAGGTTAGGTGACCTAAACCTAGGCCTAGTGAATACTGAAGCCATTCTAGATTTGATTTTCAGAATGGAGAAACTTCACTATAAATTATCCCTCACATATTCATGTAATTCCTGTCTCTTCGTAGGTAATACATTTTGTGGTTATTTTGAATAGAATTTTTACTTCTATTTCTTCCTGGTGGGTTTTTGCTAGTTACATACTAAAATGCTTTTCTGAAGCTATTGTTTCAATTAATTTTAATGTATTCTTTGGAGATCACTATGTAAACCATCATATTTGCAAGAACCAACATTTTAATTTTCCCTTTGCTAAGGATATTTCCTCAATTTCCACTGTTGTCTCATAGCTACTGCTAGCATTTCTAGTATTATATCAAATATCGGAAATAATAAAAATCCTTGATACATCCTCATTTTACAGGAAGAGTCAAAAGTTTCTTATGTGTAATGATTTTTCTGGATTTATATGCATATTACTTACCATATTAAGGAAATAGTTTATTATTTTGTTTTTGAATGTTTTTTTTAACAGAAATGGATCTTGCATTTTTTCAAAATCTTTTCTGTATTAATGCAATTATTTCATTGTTATTTTTTATTAATGTTTATTATACTGATCATTTTCCAAACTTTGAACCAACCCTGAATTCCTGATAATAAAACCAACCTGGCCACAGTGCATAAGGTCTTTGATATGTTCCTATAGCCCCTGTGCCAATATTTTAACATTTTCGCATCAATATTTATTAGAAATAGTGTTCCAGTTTTTTCTGTTGTTATTAGAGTGGAACTACATTTTAAAATTAATTAAGTTCCCCACCCCTCTTAAAATAAGTGATGAACTGCTTAGCCCTCATGATTTAACAAGGTGAGGCGTCTCTGACAGTCAATCTAGATTTCAGACAAAGTGTGAAAATGTAAAGTCTTTGCTCAATTTAAAATGTGAAAGGCACTAGAAAAAGTGAAATGACACCAATAGGAATCCTATTTAGAATGGCTGAAGAAACTTGGTAAGGGTTCATTGAAGGGGCTACATAAAATGAAGGAACTAATTCAGATCCAGAAATTCAAGCAAATGGAAAGGAAGAGCTTTCTAGTTCCACCTTTAAGAATGATCTAATTGGAGAGTGGGGAAAGCATAAAGCCCTGGGCTTCAGCACTCTCCTCCACCCCCACTACTTCTCCCCTTACCCCCCCTTCCCCCCCCAGGTCACGGGAAGACCTCATGAACTTTGGAGTTCTGGAGCACTGCCCATCTTTTCTTCAGAGTTCTAGGATTGGCTGATGGCAGTGTCTGCCTCAGGGCCCAAGGACAGACTGAATCACAGGAAGATTTAAGGTTCTAAAAGGAGTCCAGGTGAAAAACTACTTCACAAGCAAGTGGAATATTTTGAGCACTCAAACAAGAGATTCGGCTGATGTGTTACCTTTTTTTTTTTCAATATGGGCTCTCTAAGCTCGATGCTACTTCCCTTGGCCTTTTTTGTATGTGCTTATGAGAAATTGTCATAGACTTTTGGAGGGATGTTTTATACTAACTTCTCTTGTATTTCCTTACTATATACCTTTTTTTTTTTTTTTTTTGGAGGGCAGTTGGGGTTAAGTGACTTGCCCAAGGTCACCCGGCTAGTTTTTTGTGTTAAGTGTCTGAGGCCGGATTTGAACTCAGGTACTCCTGACTCCAGGGCCGGTGCTCTATTCACTGCGCCACCTAGCCGCCCCACTATATACCTTTCTAAAGCTAATTAAGTCTAGCTTACTAGTTTATATCAACTGATAATGTCAGGAAGTGTACCAGTGGGAACTCATGAATTATGGCATTAGGACAAAACCTCTCAGGATTTACTTCTAGAATTTGAAAAACACCTAAGCTCTGGGGTTCTACTTGGTCAGTAAGTGTGAGGGTTTAGGATAATAACCCTCAAGCATGTGCCACATATTTTTTTTAGGTATCATGATCATATTTGTGCCATAGAAAAAAATCTGCTAAGATTCCTTCTACTCTTGCTTCTGTATTAAGGGACTGATTGTTTTCTGAATGTTTGGAAGATTTTCTTATAAATCCATTTGGTTATGGGCTTTTTCCTCCTGCATGATCTAAATTATCTATTTCTAATTTAATCAGAGCATTTCATAATTTTGTAAACGTTCTTCCATTTAAATGACTAGTTTTGTTGGTATATACCTGTACAAAATAATTTCTAATAATTTCCTTTTTTCTTATAGTTGTGAATTCCTTTTTTTTTTTTAACTTTTAATACTGGCTAGTAATTCTGATTGGCCCAATACTTTAAGTTAGTCAATGATTTATCTATTCCCTCCTCCCCCCAAATAGTTCCTAGTTTTATGAATTCAGTGGGCTTTTTGCTTTCAATTTTGTTAATTTTTACTTTGGTTTTCAGATCTAGTGTTTAGCTGAGATTTTAAAATTTTGTTGCCTTTTTAAAAATTGAATGCCTATTTCATTGGTATGTTCATTCTCTTTTCTTAATTACAGTGTTTAAAGATATAAATGTTCCCCTAAGGACTGCTTTGGTGACATCTCAGAAGTTTTGGTGTTACTCCATTTCCATTGTTATCTTTGGTAAAATTATTTCTTATTTCTGTGATTTGTTCTTTAAGCTACCATTTCTTTCAGATTTAAGTCTCCAATTAATTTTAATCCTTTTTTCAATGACTTTACTGAATATGATTTTTATTGTGGCATGGTCAGTAAAATATATAACACTTTTGCTTTTCTGCATTTATAAGGTTTTTCATTCTCTAGTTCATGATCAATTTTTAAAAGGTGCCAGGCACATCCAAAATATATATGTACATACATATTCCTATTATTTGCTGGAGATTATCTCTCTTATAAAATTGTGTTCTGATTCATAACTGTCTGTCTAAGTCTCAAAGGGGTACTCTGAGATCTCCTGCTATAATAGTATTCAATGTTTATTTCTCCCTGTAACTT
The DNA here is from genome assembly GCA_028646575.1 of Pseudocheirus occidentalis. Taxonomy (NCBI): domain Eukaryota; kingdom Metazoa; phylum Chordata; class Mammalia; order Diprotodontia; family Pseudocheiridae; genus Pseudocheirus; species Pseudocheirus occidentalis. The sequence goes on along the minus strand of CM053598.1, from coordinate 154,113,331 downwards.
GTTTGACTTTTCCTTTAAGTATTTAAATATTATGCCATTTGGTGCATATATGTTAAGTACTAATACTAGTTCATCGTCATTACCTTTAATCATAACACAATTTCCCTGTTTATCTCTTAATCAAGTCAATTTTTGCTTTTGCTTTGTTCAAGTCCATGATTTCTGCCTTTTTGACTTCAGCTGAATCATAGTTTTTACTTCAGCCCCTAACTCTGCACCCATATTTATGTTTTAAGTGTTTCATGTAAACAATATACTGTCAAGATTCTATTCCATACTTTAGTTTTCTTCTGTTTCATGTGTGTGCATTTCATTCACATTTAATTATTCTTAATTCTGTGTTTCCTTTCATCCTATTCTCTATTATTTTTTCCTTCTTTGCTCTTTTCCCCATTGTGGACAAGGGAAAGGATGGTGAGAGAGAAGCATGTTCAGTACTATGTGATATATGTATATATACACACACACGCACACACACACATATATGTATGTATCAAGTATATATATATATATATATATATATATATATATATATACTTGATACACTCCTTTTGCTACCCTACCTTTCCTTTTTTCCCTTTCTTTTCAAACTCTGCTTCATGATATACCCATCAAAAGTTAGTTTGTTTTGCTTATAACTTAATTCCTCTTTGTGTCTATCTCTTCTTATTCACTCCCTCTCTCAGTTCCAATTCCCTAAGGAGTTAAATGCCTTTCTAGACCAGACTTGGTGTTTATTCCTATTTTTTCTTCCTTTCTTCTTGTTTTAATGAACGAGTTGGCCCTTCTCTTTGCCATTGCCAAGTGCCCTGATCTTATCCCTCTTGGTCACCTAAAGATCTGATTTTGAATATCAGATTCATTAACCATAACACAGTATCAAAAATAACTTCAGTAAAAGTAACGAAGATTAGATGAAGTGCTAATTTCCAGCAGCAGTCGAAAGCCCCAACAACCCCCCCCCCCCAGATCGCAGTTATCTGTACACGAAACTTCCCATGTCACTGGCTCAATTGAAATGGAAGCTTGATAGAGCCCAGTATGGCAGTACCTTTTGTCTAGACTACCCAGAGGTATGGAAATTAGCTTTGCAGTTCTTATAAATGAAGTTCTGCTGGTTGAGTTTGGGCAGTAGTGACTATTTGGCTGGGTTGCATATAGCTCCACTGGGTTGGTTCAGACAGCAACAGCTACTAGTTAGAACCATGGGAAGTTCCTTTGTTCAACTTTTCAATATAAACATTTTTGTAAATGCCTCATCTCTGCATCCTCCCATTTCCATCACTAACCTGCCCCTTTGATCATTCCTTCTAATTTCCAAACTCCATTATCTACTAACTCCTTTCCTGTTGCCCCCCAACATTTCCAGATCTCCATCGACCTAAAAAAAACCCTTCACTTTGCCCTACAATATTTTCAGATTACCAGGAATTTTTCCTTTCTTTCGTACCCTTTTCTTCCCTTAGAAAAAGCTGTCCACTCTGCCTCCATTTACATATTTCCCACCTTTTAGCCCCTTTTAATGTCTTTATCTCCATCCCTTGACTGAATCTTCTTTCTCCAAGTTCATCTATGATCTCTTTACTGCTAAATCCAACAGACTTTTCTCAGTTCTCTGAAGCCTCTGACACTGGTTGACCATTTCTTCCCTTGGTTTCCTTTACACCATCCTTTTACAATGTTTCCCCTTTCCTGATTCTAATCATTTTGTGTCCTTTGCTGCACTGATATTCATGTCCTACCTGCTACTGGTGTGTATATCCCAGGGCTCTGTCTTGAGCTCTCTCGTCTTCTTTCTCTCTCTCACTGATCTCATTCCTAGCAGTCTATTCTGTTAGGGTAGAGGGGGGCTTCATAGGCTTAGCGTAGACATCCCTCTAAATCACCAAGGGGTTTGAGGTCTTTGGGTTGCCAAGGCCCTCAACTTGGGTTAGTCCATCTGCTGAGATGGCTTTACCAGGGGTGGTTGCTGCTGTGCATACTACAGCTTTTTGGAACCACAGGTCACAGTTGGGTGAAAGGTGGACACCAAAGGTGGATAAGTGGTCCTGAAAAGGGTACGGCCAGCCCTCACATCAGATGTGTTAATCCTCCCTGAAAACCTCATACAAGCAGGTGCTGTGGAATGCTTAGACCTTGGTCAGACATTGCAGACAAGGACATCCACTGCATCCTGGGTCACTGCCAGTCATCCTAACTTTTGTCTTGCCAGTGGACTATGATGATGACTCTGGACAAGTGAAGCTGATGACTTTGTGCAGTTATTACTTAAATGTAATTCACAAGCAAGTCGAGACATCACCCCATGATGTTACTGGTCCTTTTTTGAAATAAAGGACAAATAACAATCTCATTCCATGTCTACCTATCCAGAACTTACCTCCTCCCTGAGCTCTAGTCCTGCATTTCCAACTGCTTGTTGGATATCTCATCCTGAATCTTCACAGGGATCTCAAACTTAACATGTCTGAAACTAAACTGGTTCCCTTTCTCCCTAAACACATACCTCTTCCTAACTTCTTAATTTTGGGTGAAATGATCACCATTCTTTGTCATGCAGGTTTGCAAATTAGAAGTCATCCTCAACTTGTCACTCTCACATACCTACATCCCACTCACATATCTTATCAGTTGCCAAGTGTTGTTAATTCCTACCTCAACTTTTCTTGCTACTGTGCCTTCTCTCCACTTTCATCCAAACTACCCTAGTTCAGGCCCTCACTGGCTATTACCTGACTTATTTTGTTCTTCTTCAGTCGTTCCCCATATGTTTTTCAGACCACCTGCTATTTCACCATGCCTCTCCTATATTGTACTTGTAGGCCTTTTTTTTTTTAATTTAAGACATTGTACTTCTCCTAAATGTCATCTTATTTGATTCAGATTAGCGTTCTAGTTTATCAAAGTATGTCAGTTACCTCTTTTAATTTTGTTTAACAATTATGCCACGTATGCTTTTCTTCAAGGCACTGAGAAAAATGTTAAACAGTGCGAGGCCAATCACAGATTCCTGGACTACTCTATTGGAGAAGTACTTTCAAGGTTAAATTAAACCAGTGGTTATTCTTTGAGACGAGTCATTCAGAGTTCTAAACCTACCTAACTATGGTACCATCTGGAATAGTCATGTCCAAATTTTTTTATTGCATCCCCCACCAGTAAAAAAATTTTGAGTAAACATTTCCAATATAGTTATATTTAATTATTTATAAATTATACACATTACTAAATTTACACAAAAAATAGAACTTTTTAAAAGGATGAGGTAAAGATGAAATATCTGATTCTAGAGTCAAGAGGGAGCCACAGGAGTTTGTTGAGTGAAGAAGTGATCTACATTTTATGAATACCAATTTGGCAGCTGTTATGGGACAGAATAAAGTGTTATTAAGGGAGACTAATTAGGAGGCTCTTACAAAAATCCAGGTGCGAAATGATGAATGAGGGTAGTGACTATGAGATTGAATTTGGTGAATGTGAGATAGATATGACAAGATATTGCAACTGATTTGACATACAAGGTTTGAGTAAAAAGTTGGAGATGATACCAGTTATGAACATGGGTGACTGAGTAGAAAGATGGTAATGCTCTCAATAGAATCAAGTTAATCTGGAAGAAGAGTGAGTCTGCAGGGAAAGATAATGTAATGAGATCTGCTCTGCAGAGCACAACCCATCCCCTCCTTGCTCATCCTGTGCAACACACTCTGTATGACCCCAAACTAAAACGGTACAAGTGCCTACTGCAATCATGAAGTCATCTTAAAAGGAGGGTGTAGGGACATTATGGAGGAGTGGTGGTGATAGTGGTGGAGGAATTATACCGTCATAGTTACTGTGGTGTATACGTCATGGTTAGGTTATAACCACCCAGAAGAGCCACATGAACAGTCACTGGAGACTTAGGGGTAGGAGATGGTATTAGAGAGTATTAAGTGATAATAGATATAGGAGGTAGTATAGCTGTGTTGGAGAAAAGCCATCACAGGAAAGGTCAGATGCGACTCATCTCCTCATCCCTTATCTGGGTGATCACATATTCTCTGAGGTGTCATGCCTTGACCCTTCCACTGCACCACTTGTCTGTGATACAACCTTTCATTCCTTCTACAAGACCTGCATAAAAATCTTTTGCAAATGCTTTGTAACAGTCTAAGAAAATTTTATCTACAGTTTACAGCATTTTCCTGATCTACTTATTTACTAATTCTATGAAATAAAGAAATAGGGATAAGTATTCAATTATCTTAATGAGGCTATGCCACTATGCCTTTTTCAGATATTTGCTAGCCATTTCTTTTTTAAATTTAGTTTTATTTTGATTAGCAAGAATCTTATTTTCTCTTCCTCCTACTTCCACCCACCATTAGCAAAACACAAAAACAAAAAGCCTACATAATAAATATAAATAGTCCAGCAAAATAAATTCCCACATTAGCTAGCTCTTTAATAATGTGTTCTAAAACAGTAGTGTTAAACTCTAATAGAAATATAGTGACTGAGAAAACCATAAATTCACATCATTTGTTATGTAATATTATATTTTTATTTAAGCATTTCATAATTACATTTTAATCTTATTGGACCCACTTAGTAGTTTTGTGGACTATTTGCAGCCAGCAGCATTAAGTTTAACACCTCTATTATAGAATGTTTCCAGGGACTGAAGTCAAACTATTTGGTTTACACTTTACAGATTTCATTCTCCTCCCTCTTTTAAAAATGGGATATTTGTCTTGCTCCAAAACTTCTGTTCTCCACGATCTTCTAAAGATCACTGACAGTTACTCTTTGGGTTTTTTGAAAGAGACCATACTTGGGGCAGCTAGGTGTCGCAGTTAACGGAGCGCCAGCCCTGGACTCAGGAGGACCTGAGTTCAAATTCGACCTCAGACACTTAACACAAAACTAGCCATGTGAGCTTGGACAAGTCACTTAACCCCAATTGCCCTACCTTCACCCCTCAAAAAAAAAAAAGAAAAATCTAAAAAAAAAGTAGAAGAAGAAATGATATATGCTGATGTACAGAATCTTAATGGTACTTTTCTTAAATTCTAGTGCATTACTGCATATGCTCAGGGTAAAAGCCATTTGACTTATAGCCATGAAATGACCCTTACCCCCAACAAGAAAGATAGGCTCCATGTTCAAAAAATAGGAGGTCATAAATGAAGTATATGTTGATGTGAAAATTTCTAAAGGCTTAGTTGTTTCATCTCTTCTGTGTTGATTGTTACCAAAAGGTTAAAAAACCAGATACTGAAAGGCCCAGCATCAACAGGTCTCTCAAATACACAAGATGAGGGAAATCATGATTCAAGTATAGACAAATGACTTGAAAGAAACTGTCGATAAACTAATTTCAAGCAGTATTAGAAAAGACAGAAAAAAAAAACTCGTGAGGCCATTTAGTCTCTCCATTATATTTGTCTGAAAAGTCAAGCTACTCAAGAAACCCAAATTTGAATTGAACTAGACTGTGAAAATAGTGACTCTGAAAAACCTATTGAAGATGAAACAGACATTAAAGTAGAAAAAGAGGATAACCAGGAGGTACCAAGTCAAGAATCTATCTAAAATAAAAATTGTTAAAGGCTGGAAATAAAAAAAATTATGTCAGAAAAAATTTCTGATATTGGCTAAGCAATTACAGCTGTCACTCTTTTTGGTGCTCAAGAACATAGTTCAACTAGATTGGATAAGCTGAAAAGATCAAGCGCAATTTTGGTTGCCATCTTACTGTCTTATTACTTATCTTAGGTATAAACTAACCATTAGCCATTGCTCTTTTCAAGGCTCTTCAGTTCAGGGTCCTGGGTTGTTTCTATCATGGTTTTTTGGGAAATACTGGTCAAGGGGATGGTGGTGTGACTTGCATGGGGCATGCTCTGCCTCCCGTCTCTCCCTGAGGGTGTTGCTTTAGCTAGTCCACATTGCCTGCTCCGTGGGTAGCAGCTGGTGAGCACAGCCAGCGCTTCCTCCACAGAAGCCACCTCCTTTGATGATAGACGACTGAGCTGGTAGTAGGGCCAGTGGTCTGGAGAGGGATAGGGACAGTACAACCTCTCTCAGGGTTCTCATTCCCATTTCCTTGTTAATAGCAGTTAGTGGTTGTTGGTGATGAGGAAAGCACTCTCCTTTTCTACAATGATTTCTCCCCTCAATGTTGTTTACAGAGGCTGAGCTGGAAGCAGATCTAGTGGACTGGTGGAGAAGAAAACACAGAGGAGTAAATATATCTGGAAAGGTAGGCTGAGGTCAAACAATGAAGTGCTTTAAATGTAAAAAAAAAGTATATATTTTATCCTAGAACTTTTTTTTTTCACAGGGTAGTGGCATAGACAAAGCTATATTTTAGGAATAGCACTTAGGCAGCTGTGTGACCTATGGATTAGAGGAGGGTAGAGATTTGAGGCAAAGAGACCAATTAGATCAGCGGTTCTCAACCTGTGGGTTATGTTTAATTTGTAACAATGAAAATACATCCTGTGTATCAGATATTTACATTACAATTCATAACAGTAGGAAAATGACAGTTATGAAGTAGCAATGAAAATAATTTTATGGTTGGGGGTCACCACAACATGAGGAACTGTATTAAAGTGTTTCAGCATTAGGAAGGTTGAGAACCACTGAACTAAATGGTTATTTCAATAGCTGGCGAAAAGTGATAAGGGTATGAACTGGGGCAGTCATGGAACATGTAGGAAGAAGATTGTGGATAGGAGAGATGTTTAGACAATTTTTCATACCCAAGTATAAGCTGTAGAAGTTGTACCTAAATTAATTTTCTTCTTCATACCTAAAGAAAACTAAGAAAGAAGGTCCTGTGATTCTTTCTGGCACTATTACTTCATCTACACATAAAACTTCTAAGCTTCATCGGCCTCGAGTTCTTGGCATGGACTAGCAGTAGTTCAAAGAACACTATCATAGAGGTCCTGGATTTCAGTTTTCAGCTCAGCAATCTAAATTTAGTATATTCCTACTATACTTCTATGACTTTTAGACCCATACACACACATGTGTGTGTATTATATATATATATAATACATAATATATATGGATATGATATATAATATATATTATATTATAATATATATATATACACACATATATATATAAACCATAAACTCTCCTACATTTTTGCAAAATCTTTCTCATAAAGGTTGCTTTTAAAAATTTTTTAAATTTTTTTGGGATAATTAACAAAAATTTATTTTCTCTCCTTCCCCCCTCCCAAGAAAAAGAAAAACAAAATCTGGCAACGAATATTCATAGTTAAGCAAAACAAATTAGAAACAGTATCAATGCAATCAGCAAGTTTTCCCTGACATACAGTACCTTGTCACGTATCTACTTACTGGTTGAATCGAAGCTTCCGCCTGCTTCATTCAGTCTGCCCTACCACGCTCAGAAGCTGCCAGGCTTTAGTTATCTACAGGAGGTTTCCCACCACACGGATAATAAATGTTCTCTTCTGTGAAAACGCTCTTTTTGCTTAATAGCTCGCCACAGGTTGTTTTTAGAAAGGTGCTTTATGAGAAAGCGTTCCGATTGTCTCTAGAAGCGTAATGATCCTTTCTAAAGCTTAGCAACTTTATTTAACCATCTCTTCCCCTAGAGAACAAATCTCTTCTCTGAGGATCCTTAGAACTGTTGGGACTAAGAACACTCACTAGGAATCCTATCCTAGGGACAGATGTTTATAAATACTGCACTTATCCAATAAACAAGGCAGCTCTCACTCTGTTGTTGTTAGGCTTTAATTTGTATTTTTCAATAAAGAGGTTTTTTTATGCCTAAGTCTAAAAGGCCAGCTTTGTTCTGTGTGCACTAGCGATCTGGAATTTTTTTAGTACTTCAATGGATTAGTGATCTCATCCATAGGGATACTCCTTCCACGGGTGAACACAATTTATACATGTCTTCTCAGCACGTGCAGTTCTTGTGTTTGGTCTGCCAGAGATCCACTGAAAATTTACCCAATGCCCTGGAGAACTTCCTCTGACTCTTTTCAAATTTCAGGGGAAGCAGTGTAGCACCTGAGCTATGTATCCCCCCTTTTTCTCACTACACAACTCACAACTACTTCCTTTTCTAGTCATAAATATCCTCGACAATATTTTAAGGTCAATTCTTACATACAAGCCACTGCTGGTAACAAGTTTATCTCTCATAATCATCTTTTGTCCTTCCAAGATGAGTTTTCAGAATTACAAAGTCTTCAAGTTAAAATAGCTATCAGAGGCCTTCTTATCTAACCAGAATCTGAGCAGGCATTCAATCATTAACATAAAAAATAAGCAGCAGCCCAGCTTTTATTATAACCACTAGCTCTGAAGGCAGACCATTCCATTTTTGGATTGGCCTTAATTTTTAGCAAGTTTTTCCTTATATCTGGAGTTACTTCTACCCACATTGCTCCTAGATGCCTGGGTCCAAAAACACGTTTTCCATCCTTTTCCACCTGACAGCCATTTAAATATCTAGTCAGCTATCATACTCCCTCCAATATTCTCCAGGCCAACATTCCCAGTTCCTTCAACTGATCTCTCCACGTAAAGATCTTGATATCCTTCACTATCTTTTCTTCTGGATGGTCTCCAGTTTGTCAAGTCTCCAGAATTTTGTATCCAGAATTGAACACCAAAAGATTTTACCAGGAAAGAAAATAGTGGGATTATCATCTCCTTAATCCTAGAAGCTATTCCTCTTTTAATGCAGTCTAAAACTGCAAGCACTTTTTTTTGGTGTCATCATATCCTAATGCTGATTTGTACTGAACTTTAAATAGTTAAGACCTTCCCCACTTCCTGCTAGTGAGACTGATTTTTTAAACACCATGTATAATACTTTAAATTATGCCTGTCAATTTTCACCTCCCCTTTGGCTGCTCAATGGTCTATGCTGCCTGTATCTTTTTGGATCTTGCACCTGTCGTCCAGTGAGTTTGCTAGAGCTACCTGTTCCTGCTTTCTGTCATCTTAGCTCTCTAGCCTTTCTCTCTCATTCCTTGGTCCCTCCTTCTGGCTTGTGAATTTACTCATAATAAAGAATAAATAATAAATAATTAGTAGAAATCATGCCAAGAATGGTCAAATGAAAACAATTACTCTCACTTGAGTTTCTTGTACACCATTTTCCTCTCCTTTGGGTATAGCAGATACAGGTAGAGAAATTCCAACACAGGGAAGGCCCCTCCAAATTATTTGTTCAATTAAATTCTATCCCACTAATTTCAATTAAATGTAAATTCAATAAAGCTAGTTGAGGTAAAGAGTGAGAATAACAGGTCACTACACTCATGGAATTTACAGTGTAGTAAGAGAATATGACATAATGTAATACAAAATGATACATGCTGAATGCATAGTAAGCTCAGACAAAGCATTTTGTAGCATGCAAGAAAAGAAAAGGTCACTACTCAGAGGAGGTAGCATTTGAGATGAGCTCTAAAGAATTGGTATGAATTCAAAGAGGTAGAGGATCCTAGGCCTAGGACCAGTACTGGCAAAGACACAGAAAGAAAATATTCAGTATCTATGGGGGATAAAATGTGTTTCAATTTGTCTGGCACTTAGAAAAGCTGAATGAAAGGAAACTGGAAAGGTAGGATGGCACCAGGTATGCAGCAGGCCTGAAAGGCCAGGAGAATGTTTTTCAGTTGAAAAAAGAATTATTTAGGACCTCTCAGCAGAGCAAGAGCAGATATAAAATTGAGGTCAGATATCATCCCTAACTTCATGGAACTTAGTCTAGAAAGGGCAAAAACACATTAACCGATATCTATAATGTGTAATTATCCATAATAAAAGCATCTGAGAATTGCAAATCAAAATGCTATTTGAGTGCAAGAGAGGAGGCCGTCACTGATAGGGGAGTGATAATCAATAAAGTCATCGTGGAAGGGGTTCTGGCACTTGCTGGGATTACTATTCACAGTTCTACCTATCTCACAGAGTTTCTGTAAAGATGAAGTAAATAATGGAGATAAAGAACCAAACAAAGCAGTTATATATGTAAAAGAATTGGGACTAGATCTGGGATTTCTTTAGTACTGGAAATGTCTAGGTGAAGAAATTCCCTCTACCATTGCAGGTTTGCACCTTCTCTGCAACTAATCATCTTAGGTAGCTGGTTTTTGCACTGCCGTATCCAGGGTCATATAGCCAGCCTTGAACAGAGGCTGAATTTGAATCCAAGTCTTCCTGGCTTTGAGACCAGTTCTATTATACTAGGTAGCAAAGTAGACAGAGGCCTGAAGTTGGGAAAACTCGTTTTCCTGAGTTCGAACCCAGCCTTAGACACTTACTAGCTGTGTGACAATGGGCAAGTCATTTAACTCCGCCTTCGTTTTCTCATCTGTAAAATGAGCTGGAAAAGGAAATGGCAAATCACTCCAGTATCTTTACTAAGAAAACTCCAAATGGGGTCACGAAGAGTACGAGAGACCTTATATACAACTGAACAACAACTATTATCTGATAATGTATGCACTTATCTAAATGGTACATAACTATATTATTATTATCCTGACAAGAGATTACGGGATGTGCAACGTTGAAGAGCCCGCATGGGCAAATCACTTAACTTCTCTGAGACACCATTTCCTCTTCTAAAATAGGGGAAATAACCCGCAGTACTATTTCAAGGGGTTTCTGTAAGGATCAAATTAAATAATGGAGGTAAAGCACTACACAGACAGCAGTTGTGTTGTTTTTACCTGACTGACCCCTGCATTATGAAATCCAAAGATTTCACAGGGTCCACAGGGATGGCTCCAAGTGTTCTGGCGCCTGTCCGTCGCTTAAGGCAACGGAGAGCAAAGAGACCAGAAGCTTTTCTCACTTTCCCAACAAGTTGTTTATAGCTCAAAAAATCAAACTGGGTGGGGGAGAGAGGGGAAATAGGAAAGTATCTTAATAGATACAATATTCCAAAGGACACCCCCCCGCCTCTAGCTGACATCACTTCCGGTCACAAGACTCCTCCCTCGACAGTTGCCGGAGATGTGAATTCTCGCGACATCTGCTAGCGCGAGATCTGCTGGCTCACCCTGGCTACGTCCTCCTCCTCCCCGCAGCCTTTCGGCAATCTCCGCCAGTCCCAGCCCCAACCAATCTGTACACCGATAACACTGATCAGGATCACCTCGAACCCCGATCTGCGAGGGGCGTAAGGCGGTGGTAGTGGAGCGCGAGCTGTGCGAAGAGGGTAGCCGTGGCCGTGACGGCTGTCACGGAACGTGTGGCGGGCAGGGGGCGCGGGAAGGGCGAAGACATGCCAGCCGAGCGGCGGCTCGATTGTTCAGGCCTGGCCATGGCGCCTCTCCTCCCCCCCGCCATGGCTCCCCGTGTCCCTGCTCCGCTCCTCTCAGTGAGTGAAAGTGGCCGCCGCCGCCGCCGGCCCAGCGCCCGCAGCCGCCTCAGCGCCGCCGCCATCTTGGGGTCCCAGGAGCCGCTGAGCGAGGGAGCGAGGAGCGTCCGCGCCCAGCGTAGTCACCGAGCCGCGGCCCCAGCGAGCGAGCGGCGGCGCCACCATCGGCGGGGCGACCCCCCCCTTGGCCCCCGCCCGCACTCCACTCACTCCCCCCCCTCCGCCGCTGCCGCGGCCGCGGCGGCGGGGCCCGGCGGCCGGAGGTGAGTCCGCTAGGCGTGGGCAGGCGGCCTGAGGGGCGTAGGCCGTACTGCACCCCCCCCCTCCGCGGGCGGCTACAGGGCCGCGTCTTAAAGGGGCCGTCGCCCCCAGCCCTGGGGTTTTGGGGAGGGGGGAGAAGGTGAGAGCTTAGGAAGGAGGGGCGTGGGCACTTTTTGCTGTCTGAGAGACTTCCATACCCCGGACTTTGCCCTTTCCTTCCTTCCCCCTCCCGGGACCCGAGGGTCACGCGGTGACCCCGGCGACCGCGAAGGCCCGTGGGGCGCCCACACGTGGGGAGTGTGTTGGACCAAGCGCACGTGGGACCCAGTGGGGCGGTGTCGGGCTAACACGTGTGTGGGCGCTGGGACGGGGAGGGGGGGGGCGGTGAATCCGGTTGGGAGAGGGAGTGAGGACTCCTGGTGGGGGGGGATGCGAGCGAAGGTTTTGGATGTCATCCCAATTTAAAGACACGGGCTTTTTTTCCAGGCCTTGTCATGTGTCACTTCGTGAGGGCCCATCGGGATCTGAGCGAGCGCAGATGGTTGGGACATCGGCTGGGGGTGGGCTTCGGGCTCCCACGTGTGCAGATTTAGTCGTGTGTGACGCCCCCTCACGTCGCTTTGCCCTATTCGGGGTATCTCTGCAAGTGTCATTGTATTTTGACATTCCTTCCTGTGTTGGCTGGTGAAAACTAAACTACTTCCGTTGTCACAGAGGGTAGAAGCCCCCTACAGTTTAGAAAGTATAGGAGTTCTAGGAGGGGTCCACTTGCTTTGAGCTGTGCTGGCATTTCCACCTCGTGGCTAGTTTCTAAGTTTGTTTCCCTGTTAACCTTAGGAGTGGGGGGGAGGGAAGTTTTAATGTTGACCTTATTGACATACACAACATAGTGAATGATTTTTATGATTTTTTTCCTCAAGGAAATTTAGCCTCACTTTGACTTGGCAGTTTGTTCTTTCAATTGGAAGTCGCGATCTCTCAAATAACAAGCTTATAATTGCATTTATATAGTGCTCTGGAGTTTGCAAAGCTATTTCTATAAGTTAATTCATTTTATCCTCACAGTCTGGTGAGGTGGGTGCTCTGTGATCATTCCCATTTTACAGATTGAGAAATTGAGTTACAGAGAAGTTAAGTGGCTTGCTCAGGGACATACAGCTGATCCTAGATAGATTTGAACTCGGTTCTTACTGACTGCAATCCCAACCTCATCAACTTGGCAATCTAGCTGTTTCTCAACTTTTCCCCCATGGCCAAAATAATAAACATAGTAGAATTCTCCTATTTATTTTTTTATCTTCCAGATTCCATTTATTAAGTCCCTCCCATGTGCATGAGACTGAGCTAGTTATCTGAATGTGGAGCTTTCAGTAAGTTTTATTCTGAACACTTGAACTTTATAGTTTTACTCTATCATTTACATGTCATAGAATCTTCATTTTTAAAACTCCTGCAGAATTGTAGCCAATATGGAGCATTTATTCAGTTCTGTAAGGAACTCCTAATTGGGAAACTTCTCATTAAAAAATCTTAAGACTGACTAGAAATATTCACAACTAATAGATTATTTTGGATAGAATCAGGTGAAAATGTGACTATAATGGAGCAGTGATGGCTCCAAACAGACTGCAAACTTGAGATTGTGAGCTCATTGTAACCAGCAACTCTTTTGTTGGGTACTGAATACTGTTATGGTGCATAGCATCATAGATATATAACTGGAAGGAACTGAAGAAGTCATTCACTCCTACTCTTTGAGAACCATGAAGGGTAAGGGCTTCCCCAAGGTCAAACAACTAGTCGGTGTCTTAGCCTGGATTTGGACCCAGATTTTTCTAATTGGAGTCTTAAGGAGGTGACTGGGTGTGGATAGAGTCCCAGACTTGCAGTCAGAAAGATTCGAGTCCCTTCCTCAGATCCTTATTAGTTATGTCACACACACACACACACACACACACACACACACACACACACACACACACATACACACACACACACTCTTCTATAGTATCTCCAGGACTTTGTCTCAGTTTCCTCATTTGCAGAATGGGGATAATAATAGCACCTATTCCACAGGGTTATTGTAAGGATCAAATGCGATAATATGTGAAGAGCTTTGCAAGCCGTAAAAAGTCACAGGACTGACTAGACATCTTCACAATGAATAGATTATTTTGGGAAATACCCACCACTAATAGATTATTAAAATAAATATTTGCTGTTATGGTTATCATACCATACTCCGGCTTGAATGGCTACAGAGAACCTACAATCCAGTTGAATACAGAATACGTGTGGACCCTAGTGGACACATGGTTTTTTAACAAAACTTAGATGTGGAGTGGGTGCCCAGTACAGAATGACGAGAATAGGTCAGGTTTTTCACAGCAGTGTCTCCTGGAGAGTAATGAAAAATGATGACATGGAGACATATTTTAACTTGAGACAGGAGCTTAGGTTTAACATTGCATAAAAAAGAAATGAGGAAGCCAAAAAAATAGTTTAAAAAACATTTTCCAGGGGATTTCAGCGTTTGTAATAAGAGGTCCTTCAAATGCTACCCAGTTTACTGGTTTATCTGATGATTGTTTGGAAGTGACCAATAGGCTAACATTTGTGATAGGTTAAATTATTTGTTTCCTTTTTAATAGAAAAAGACAGTGTGGCATCATGGGTAGAGAGTTGGAAGGAAACTCAGAGACCATCCAGTTCATGTTCCTGATTAAGAAAATCGTTGTTGTGGGAAAGGGACAGGTCACTTGCCAGTGTCAGACAAGCAGTGAATATCAGAGATGGGGTGTGAACTTTGTCTTCTGTCTTAGAGCCAGCTTTACCATGTTGTCCATGTAGTCTTCTGAAGTAGACAGGCTGGAGGTTTTAGATATTGATATATAATAGAATCTTCTGTAGCTAGTTGATAAAGGTAAATAAGTCATTGAAATAAGGATATGAGCACTAATTTGTGAAGAAACATGAGAGTGAGATGTAGAACCATTGCCATTTATGGTGCGTTGGATGATGGACAGTCATAACTAACATCCAAGAGAGGACCACAGGGGACTTAAGAGAGGCTGTAGAGGCCAGTGTTTCACTCCATTTCTAAAATGTCAGGGTTGGACCCCATAATCTTTAAGGTCCCCTCTATCTCTAATCTTTTAATCACTTCATTATAGGACTATTGTTATATTGTTATAGGTTGGTCTCCGTGCCTCAAATCTTTCACCCCCTCTCCAGTCTATCCTCCCTGTAGCTGTCAAATTGATCTAGCTAAAAATGTAAGACCCACCATGTTTCTCTCTGTCTCTCTTTTTCTCTCTCTCTTTTTCTCACACTGACTCACTCACACACACACACACACACACACACACTTCTGTAGTATCAAACATAAAATCCACTGTTTAGTATTCAAAACCCTTCATAGCTGACGCCTACTTTTACAATCTTCTTACACCAGACTTACTGCCATATACTCAGTGATCCAATGACATTGGCCTCCTTGCTTTTCCTCACACAAGGCAATCTGTCTGTTGATTCCCAAGTGTTTTCACTGGCTGTCCTCCCTGAAATTCTATTCCTCTTGATCTCCTTGGCTTCCTTCAAGTCCCAGCTAAAATCCTACATTTTACAGGAAGCATTTCCTGATCTCCCTTAATTCTGGTGCCTTCCTTCTGAATTTATCCCCAATTATCTGATATCCCCAAATTATCCTGTCAATATATTGTTTGCCCATGATTGTTTATATGTTGCTAGATAGTGAGCTTCTTGAGAGCAGGTACTGTCTCTTACCTTTCTTTGTATCCCCAGCACTTAGTGTAGTACTTGGCACAAAGTAGGAATCAAGTATTGGTAAATACTTGTTACTGTACATCATAGTCATTTATGGATGTTTCCACCCACCAAGAATTGAATCCTTTCTTGTGACAAAGAAAAACAGTTAAGAATAACAACTTCCACAATGACTTCTTTGAACAGTGCTACAAAGTTGAACACATCTTTCTTGATGAGAGATTATTTATTTGTTTTCTGAAACCAAAATTGATTAATAGTTGCTCAGAGATCTACTTCTATTTGGTATTCTTTTTATTTAGATTCTTGTAACTATTATGTAGATTGTTCTTTTAGTTGAGCTGATTTTACTTTGTATCAGTTTATGTAAATCTGATGTTTCTCTGAATTCCTAATTTGTCATTTCTTACTGTATAATAATATTTCAATTCATATTCCACAATTTGTTCATGTATTCCCCCAATCATAGGCATCTACTTTGTTTCCTTACTTTTGCTACTACTATTATTATTTTGATATATTATGAAACTTTTCTATCTTTGTCTTCCTCAGTAAAGACATTTCTATGCCAAAAGATGTTAATTTAGACAGTTTTTCTTAAATAATTCCAAAACATTTTCCAAAATGGTTAGAGCAATTGACAGCTTCACCAACAGTGTATTAGCCTGTCTGTTTTTCCACTGTTCCTCTAGCATAATTTCCATTTTTTTCTTTGCCAATTTGCTGAGTCTGAGATGAAACCTTAAGAGTTCTTGTAATTTGTATTTCTCTAATTAGTAATTTGGTGTGTGTTTTCCTATAGTCATTAATAGTTTGTAGTTCTTATTTTGGAAACTTTATATTTCTTTTCCTGCTTATCTGGATATAGCTTTTGGTCTTTTGTATTTTAGTAAATTTCTTATAAATCCTGCATATCAGGTTTCTCTTAGTGATACTTGCTACAGTAATTTTGTTTCTCTCGTTCTATATGCACCGACTTTATTAGTGTCAAACATTTTTAGTTAGGGAGGCAGTAGATCCTTGGGAATCTGAAGACCTTGGTTTAACATTGCCTTTGGTACTTATTGCCTATGTGACTTGGGCCAAGTGACTTACCCTCCCCAAGCCTCAGTTTGTTCATGTAGAATTAGAGACTTGAAGCATTTGAACTTGGGAGGTCCAGATTAAGGTTTAGATGGATAATTCTATGTATTCAAAATTTTTTGTCTTTGATCAGTACTTTTTCTTGTTTGACTATGGGGAGAATTCTTTTTTTTTATATTACTTGATTTCCCAATGTAATACTACCCCTACCTAGACAGTCCTCCCTTATAACAAAGAATAAAAGGGAGGCATAATTAATTAACACATCATTGTACCTTGAAAGTATCCAGTACTTTACATCCATGGCCCTGTACCTCTGAAAAGATAGGGAGAGAATTCTTAATACATAGTTGAGAAAGACACCTTGGAAATCCATTATTCTTCCTCTACCAGACAACCCCTGTAGATGACATCAGTCTCTTCTGGGAGTCCTAGATCAGTAGGAATAATTATTGAAAGGCCATGTGCAGCTAACTAACTGATAGAACAGTGTAAAATAAGCATTAGTAGTGTTTGGAAAGTATAATGGCACGTTTAGGAAAAAACAAGCTATTCTTCAGTCAGTTAATAAACATTGATTATGTTGCCAAGCTTTGTGTTAAGCACTAGGAATACAAAAAGAGGCAAATGACAATTCCTGCTTTCCAGGCCCTCACAGTGTGATGGGAGAGACAACATGGAACCATAAAAACAAAGCAAGCTATATGTAGGATAAATAGGAAATAATTGATGGAGGAAAGGCATTGAAATTAAGAGGGATTAAGGAAGGCTTCCCATAGAAGGTGGGATTTTAGTTGGGACTTAAAGGAAGCCAGGGAGTTGTTGTCAAAGCAGAGGAGAGAGTATTTCAGGCACAGGGGACAGCCAGAGAAAATGCCCAGAGCCAAGAGATGGAGTGCTTGTTCATGGAAGAGGCCAATGTCACTAGATCAAAAGCATGTGTTGGGAAGACAACTGGAAAAATAGGAGGATAGATTATGAAGGGCTTTGAATGCCAAATAGAACATTTAGTATTTGATCATGGAGGCAATAGGGAGCTACTGGAGTTTATTGAGTAGGGGAGCGACATGATAGACCCGTACTGGTCTTTAGGAAAATCACTTTAGTGACTGAATGCAGCATGCATTGGAATGTGGAGAAACTTGAGACAGGAAGGCACCTCCTCTCCCCAACAAAACAGGCTGTTGCTGTGTGAGGTGATGAGAGCCTACTACTACTAGAGGCAGTATTGGATGGAAAAAGGGAATGTATTCAAAAGATGTTGCAAGGGTAAAATCAACAAGCCTTAGCAACAGATGGGATATGGGGGATGAGAAATAGTGATGAGGCTGGATGGGAGTTCTAATTTAGACATATTGAGTTTTAAGGTGGTTTTTTTTTTTCAACTTCCAGTCTGAGATGTCTAAAAAGCAGTTGGAGATGTGATATTGGGGGCAAAGCGAGAGATTGGGACACAGGTAGATTCGAGAATCATTGTTATAGAGATGGTAGTTAAATCCAGTGGAGCTGGTGAGATCGTCAAGTGAAGTAATCTATAGAGAGAAAAGAACAGTGCCCAGAGCAGAACCCTGAGGGACAGCTGTGATTGGAAGGCATGATATGGAGGAGGATCCAGCAAAGGAGATAGAGGAAGAACTTTGATCAGATAGGTGGGAAAACCAGGAGAGAATGGTAGTCCAGAAAACCTAGAAGGAACAGAGTATCAAGGAAGAGAGAGTTAGCCCTAGTGTTAAAGGCTGCAGAGAGGTCAAGGAGAATGAGGATTGCGAAAAGGACATTAGATTTCTCAGCTAAGAGGTCATTAGTAACTTTGGAGACAGGAATTTTTAGTGGAATGCTATGATCAGAAGCCAGATTGTAAAGAATTAAGAGGAGTGAGAGGAGAGAAAGTGAAGGCATCTATTGTGAGTGCCTTAGAAAATAGAAGTAAAGACACTGGTGTAGCATGTCTGGTAAACATTATGAGAAAAAAGAATTGAAAATATAATCAAAAGCATAATTGGACAAACCAGTATTGCATCTACACCTGGACCTACTTCACCTCAGTAAAAATGTAATGGAGCAAGAGAAATTTCAAAGAATAATAGCTGAAGTTATGGGGTACTTTACAAAGATTTGTAAAACCCTTCCTGTGAGATATGTTCTACATATAGGTAGTATCATACCTATTTTACAAGTGGAGAAACAGGCTCAGAAACAAGTACAAAAAGTTTATGAGATGCCTTCTGTGTTCAAAGACCTGTGGTAGGCATTGTCCACATAATGCCAGAAACAAAAGTGGTCCCTGACCTGAAAGAGTTTATCTATTCTATCAGCATTACACAGTATGTATCCAATCAGTCCAATCCAACAAGCATCTACCATGTGGCAGACATTGTGGGTGCAAGGATATAGATAAAAAGCACGAAATAAAGCATGTTCTCCAGGAGTGGACATTCTATCAGGGGAAGCATTTTGTACATACATAATTTTCTATAGAATAAACACTAAATAGGAGGTAAGGAGGAGGAACTTGGGAGTGGTAGACTTGGAACCAGGAAGACCCGAGTTCAGATACTGTTTTAAAAAACACTGGGTTTTTGACCCTGGTGTAGAAGCGTATCTAAAACCTCCTTTTTAGTAAAACTGAAAATATGAATATTTTATCCTAAAGCCCTTTGTAGACTCCTGGGAAAAACCCTTTTAAAAGGTGGGTGATGGGTCTGGACAAGAGATTTGGTTAATGACCAATTAGGACCTTCCTTCTTTACCTGCCCACCTGTAATGATTGGTTTGCTAACACCCACTGTTCTTTGAGAAAGGATTTGGATAACAAAGTTTGGAAGGAAGTCCTTTTGTTCTAATGGTAGTCATTTTGAGGAATGGTATGGTAATTTGGTTGCTCAACTAATCTAAATGTTAACTCTGAGCTGTATTTTTACATATTGTGATTAAATGTAAACCAAAAGTATTCTTGGACCTTGTCTAAGAGTCATGTTAGAGGGCATAAAGGATAATGCCAGTTCAGATAGCTCTATTCAAGCTAGAAATGGGTTGGATATAGATTAATGTTAAAAAAAAACCAAACATTCCTATCAGACCAGAGCCTACAAACAGTATTAGAATATGAACAGTATTGGAATACCACATTAGTATTAATAGCTTTTTTGCTCTAGCATTGGGCAAATTATCCTCTCTCAGACTTAGTTAACAGGCATTTATTAAGTGCCTACTATGTGGCAGTTACTGTGTCAAGCTCTGGGAATACAAAGAAAGGCAGAAATCAGTGCCTGCTCTCAAGGATCTCACAGCCAAATAAGGGAGAAACATGCAAATTCCTGTGTGTAAACAAGATATACATAGGATAGATTGAAGGTAGTCTTAGAGGGAAGGCATGAAGATCAAGGGGTACTGGGAAAGGCTTCTTGCAAAAGGTAAGACTTTAGCTGAGACTTGAAGGAACCCAAGAGGCTGAGATAAGGAGGAAAACCATTCCAGGCATGGGGAACAGCCAATGAAAAAGCCCATTGTCAGGAAGTAGTGTCTTGTGGGAAGAAAAGGAAGGAAACCAGTGTTGCTGGATTGCAGAGGCTTTAGGGGGAGAGGGTAGTAATGTGAAAGAAGACTGGAAAGATAGGAAGAGGCCAGGTTGTTAAGATTAAACCGGAATTTATGTCCTGAAGGTAATAGGAAGGTCCTAGAGTTTATTGAATGGGGCAAGGGTGACATGGTCAGATATACACTTTTAGAAAGATCAGTGGTGTGAAAGGGGGGCATATATGTAGGGGGTGAGAGTGAGGAGTTTGAGTATGACACCTCAACTGATTAGAGGGTGGATTACTGGAAGGATGGTGTTACCCTCAACTGTAATAGAAAAGTTACGGAAGGTTTAGAGAAGGGAAGATGGGGTGGGGGAGATAATGAGTTCAATTTTGTAGATGACTCTCAGATCTACTTGTCCAGCCCTAACCCTTCTCTTGACCTCCAGTCTTGCATCTCCAACTGCCTATTGGACACCTCAAACTGGATGACTAGACAAGTAGATCTGGTAGAAGAATCAGGATAGAAAAATGTCATGAAGTCCTAGAGAGAAGAGAGCATCAAGAGGAGAGTGATCAGCAATGTCAAAGATTGAAGAGATGTTGAGAAGGCTAAGGACTGAAAAAAGACCCTTAGATTTGGCAGTTAGATCATTAGTGACTTACAAAAAACCACCAACAAAGCCAGACTCTTTATAAAATAGTTTAAAAAGTGAGAGAAAAGAAAGTGGAGGTGCTTATCATAAATGGTTTTCTCAAGGAATTTAGTTACAAAGGGGAGGAAAATTATAGTATGATAATTAATGGTAATGGATGGCTCCAGTAGAGGTTTTTTTGAGGATGGAGAGACATGGGCATTTTTGTAGGCAGTAAGAAAATAGCCAGTAAACAGGAAGTATTTAAGATTAGTGTGAAATTGAGAATGATAAAGGAGGTGTTTTGCTGCAAAAGACTGGATAGAATGAGAACACTTGTGTGTTGTATAGAGGGGTTTGCTTGACAGGGAGAAGGGCTACCTCCTCATGTGAGACCAGGGTAAAAGAGGATGGTAGGGGAAGATGTAAGTGATGTGAGATACGTTGAAAGGAAGAAGCCGGGAAATGGCCTCAGTTTAAAAAATCTATTTATTTTTAGTTTTCAGCATTCATTTCTATAAGATTTTGAGTTCTAAATTTTCTCCCTCTCCTTTCCCTCCCTACTCCCAAAGATGGTATTCAGTCTGATTATAGGCTCAGCATATACATTCATGTTAAACATATTTTCATATTAGTCTTGTTATAAAGAAGAATTAGAACCAATGGGAGGAAGCATGAGAAAGAAACAAAACAACAACAAAAAAAGAGTAAATAGTGTGCTTTGATCTGCATTTAGACTCCATAGTTCTTTCTCTGGATATGAATAACATTTTCCATTGAGTCTTTTGGAATTGTCTCAGATACTTGCATTGCTGAGAAGAGCTAAGTCTATCAAAGTCATTGCACAATGTTGCTGTTACAGTTTACAATGTTCTCCTGGTTCTGCTCACTTCATTCAGCATCAGTTCATATGTCTTTGCAGGTTTTTCTGAAGTCTGCCTGTTCGTCATTTGTTATAGTACAATAGTATTCCATTATATTCCTATGCCACAGCTTGTTCAGCCATTCCACAGTTGATGGGCATACCCACAATTTCTAATTCTTGGCTACCACAAAAAGAGCCGCCATAAATATTTTTGTACATGTGGGTCCTTTTACTGTTTTTATGATTTCTTTGGGATACAGGCCTAGAAATGGTATTGCTGGATCAAATGGCATGCACAGTTTTATAGCCCTTTGTGCATAGTTCCAGATTGCTTCCCAAAATGCTTGAATCAGTTCACAACTCCAACAATGCCTTAGTGTTCCAATTTAATGGCCTCAGTTTTTTCATTCAGATACGAAATAAGGTTCTGAATTGAGAATATGGGGGAAGGGAGAGCTGCAGGAGATTTGAAGAGAGTGGAGAAGATTTGGAAACGCTGTTTGTGGTAAGTAGAACAGTAAGTCAGTTAGAGAAATATAAAAACATAGCCTTGCCACAGTGAGAGCCCAGTTGAGATTATATAACATAATCTTGTAGTGGATCCAGGAAGTATGTGAGAAAGAAGGGTGTAATACAAGGCTGGGGCAAGATATTTGATAGGCCAAAGGGGCAAGGGACTCAAGTGAAATGAACAATATAAAGTTGAACTGGTTCATCAAGAAGTTAAGATGAGGAAGAGAAGAGAGTGTAAGCCAGTGCATGGGTGTTGGCCTGGGAAAGAACTGAGGGATAGAGGGATTAGTTGTAGTGAAGACTAAGAACAGGGTTTAGAGTTTCAAGGGAATTGATAGGGTTGGAATCACAACAGATTATGATCAGATAAAGAAACCTCTGATTTCATGAACATGATTGCGGAACCCTTGTGGATGATGTCTTGGGTATGACCATCTCTGTGTCTAACTATGGTTAAGAGGAGTAAGTCCTAGGAAGAGTAAATTGAGGAATTTGAAGGGTAGGGGGTTTGAGGGTATATTGTTATGTATACTGAAGTCCCCTAGAAGTCTCTTGGGGCAGGAGAAAAAGACTATGAGTCAGACCCTGAACTCATTGAAGAAGATAAAAGAGTGTCCTGGAGGTCTGTAGGCTACAACTACCTGATTCTCCATTGGGTGATAAATATGAATTGAATAAAATTCGGAGGAGAAATTAAACAGTAAGGGTGATAGTGGAAAAGCCTGGAAGTGGCAGTGGAGAACAAGGAGTGAATAAGTCAGCCAGGACTAGAAAGGGCAGTCAGATAAGTTTTATCATCAGGAAGAAACCAAGGCTCAGTGAGTTTAAGAAGATGGAGGAAGTGAGAAAGGATAAGGATTGAAAAGAAATATAATTTATTACCCATGGATCGGGCATTCCAGAGAGTGCAGTCAGAGGATTTGGTTATTTTTAAAATTGGGGGTGAAGGATGGAGAATGAGGTTTGAATCCCCAATGGCAACTGGAGATTTAGAATCGTTGGGATGAGTTGCAGGTCCTTTAATCATTGAGGAATCAGTTCAGGGAGGTTGTTATTGTCTCCTGGGCTTTGGATACAGTTGTCAGTCAATAAACATTTATTCAGTGTCTACTTTGTGCCAGGTACTGGACTAAGTTCTAGAGTTAGAAAGAAAAGCAAACAACTGTACAAACAAGTAATAGGATACATTGGAAATAATCAACAGAAGAGGAACACTAGAATTAAGGGAGAATCAGGAAAATGTTTCCTGTAGAAGGTGTAATTTTAGCTTAGACTTGAAGGAACAAGGATTGGAAAGGGCAGCATATCAGGTATGGAGGCAGCCAATGAACATACATGAAGTTTGGAGATGAAGCTCTTGTGGGAGGGTTGGATGATAGGATTGGAATCACAAGTGCACTTTTTGTCATTGGATTGTAGAGTCCAAGGAAGAAGGGAGTTCGAGATGTAAAAAGACTGGAAAAGAATGGATGAGGAGGGGGTATAAAGGCCTTTGCATAACATAGGCTTTCATTTTTTATCTTGGAAGGGATTGGGGACCTACTGGAATTTATTAAGTGGGGAGGGGAGAGACAGCCAGCTGACTGTTGGAGTAATAGTTTATGTATAAGTTGATGAGGATGTGTAGCAGAGTGGTAACTGTGTCAAAAAAGAGAAGAATATCTCCTGTTTCAGGAGATATTATGAAGCCAAGTTCTTTTGAAAACTGAACATGAATGTTATTAGTAGAATGTTTTTATGAATTTTGTCTATGAGACTCATTATGGAAAGAGTAGAAGAAAGCCTGCTTCAGTAGGTCTATCCTTATAACTAGTTTGTTCCCTAATTATGGTAGATTAAATTTATTTTAAAATAATTTCTCTTTTTAATGTTAACCTCAGAATTTACACAAGAACACTTTAATATACTAAGATTATATATGAAACTGAGTATGTAACAGTTTTTTTTAAAAGTATATTAGAAAAAAATTATATTAGATATAACATGATAGTACTAACACTGTTCAGCATCGGCATGGTTTTTTTTCTTCTTTTTGTTTCCCTATCAATGCCTTCTCTAAAAACAATGTAGTCAATCAAGACAGATTCACACATTTTCCATGGCTGAAAATGCTTTTTTTATTTGATATGTCCAGTTTCTTCCCTCTCAGAAGCTGAAGGAATAATTCATCATCAGTCTTCTGGAATAATGGACTTGTACTAATCAGAGTTCTTAAGTCATTTGTTTTTCTTGTAGCCATTGTGTTGATTGTTCTCCTGGTTCTGCTCATTTTACTCTATTTTATCAGCTTATACAGTACTTCCCAGGTTTATGTGAATCCATTCCTCGTGTCATTTCTTATAGCACAATAACATTCCATTATATTTATATGCCATGATTTATTCAACTGTTATCCGATTAACACATACCTACATTGTTTCCCATTTTTTCTACAACAAAAATACCATTATAAATATTTTTATATACATATGAGTCCTGTTCCTTTGTCTTTGATCTCTTGATAGGTGGGGCATATTGCTAGTAGTGGTATCTCTGGTTCAGAAGGTATGAGTGATTTTGGGGGTCGTTTCAAATTGCTTTCCAGAATTGTTGGACCAATTCACCACTCCTAATTATGCATTTGTGCTCCCATCTTCTCATAGCCCCTCCAACAATTGTCATTTTCCTTTTTTGTTATCTTGCCGATCTGATGGGTGTAAATTTTCAGAGTTTTTAAATTTGCATTCTCATATTTGATTTTGGAGATTTTTTAATGTGGTTGTTGATAAGTTATATTTCTCTTGAGAATTTGTCTGCTCATATCTTTTGACTTGGGGGGTTAACCTTATTGATTTGTATCAATTCTCTACATATTTTGAGTATCAGATCTTTGTTAAGAGAAATTCAAGATTTGTGGCAGTGCTGTGTTAAGCAAATCTGCTAGCGTCATTTTTTCTAACAGCATGTACTCACATTGTGTCTCTGTCTCATTTTGATACTTCTCATGGTATTTCAAACTTTTCATGATTACTATATCTCTTGTGGTGATCTGTGATCAGAGATTTTTGGATGTTGCTATTGTCATTGTTTTAGGGCATCATAAACCAGGCCCATATAAAATGGGGAACTTAATGGATAAATGTTGAATGTGTTCTGAGTGCTTCACCCACGTACCATCTAACCATCTTCTCAGGCCTCCCTAATTTTCTGAGACACAACAATATTGAAATTAGGCCAGTTAATAACCCTACAGTGGCCTCTAAGTGTTCACGTTAAAGGAAGAGTCAATTAATGTGGCAAATGTCATTGTTGTCTTATTTAAAGAAATTGCCACCCCAGCCTTCAGCATACATCACCCTTATTAGACAGCAACCATCAGCATCAAGGCAAGATTCTCCACCAGCAAAAAGATTTTGATTCACTGAAGGATCAGGTAATGGCTAGCATTTTTTTTAGCAATAAAGTTTTTTTAATTAAGGTATGTACATTGACTTTTTTTAAAAGACAATACTATTGCATACTTAATGGACTACAGTATAGTGATGAACATAACTTTTGACAGCACTGAGAAACCAAAAAAATCATGTGACTTACTTTATTTCGATATTCACTTTTTGCTGTGGTCTGGAACTGAACTTGTGATATCTGAGGTATACCTGCCGTTGCCCTGGTCAGACCACACATACAGTGCTGGGTTATTTTGGTTATTTGGTTTTGTTTGGGTTTGGCCTTTTTTTTTGTATCTCCAGGGCCTATTGACTTGTTTAGTTTTGGGTGTCCCTTTTTAGGAAGGACTCTTATAACAAGTTGAAATGTGTCTAGCAAAAGATACCTTCTATGGTGCTGATCCTCAAGTTGATGGTACAAGGTAATGGATTGAAGGAAATAGAGATGTTTAGCAAGAGAAAGAGAAATTCTCTTTCCACCAGCCTAATCCTGCCTCTACATTCTTAAGTGTATTCAAGATTACTCAGAAAGAACTAATTCATACTTTATTACAGTTAATTCCAAGGAGACAAATTTTTTATAAAAATATAGATTTTAAGTGTTGGAAACGACTTTGGGAACCATCTGGTCCAAATTCTACCTGAAAAAGTTTCCTGACAATTAAGTCATCTACTCTCTGTCTACAGTGAGGAAGAACCTCCTAAGGCAGCTCTTTCACTCTGAGATAGCTCTTTTTTTTTTTTTCTTTTTTGGAGGGGGAAAGGCAGGGCAGTTGGAGTTAAGTGACTTGCCCAAGGTCTTATGGCTAGAAAGTGTTAAGTGTCTGAGGCCAAATCTGAATTCAGGTCCTCCTGACTCCCAGGTGGGTGCTCTATTTACTGTGCCACCTAGCCGCCCCGAGATAGCTCTAATTGTTCTAAAGTTTTTCCTTAAATCAAGTCCAAAGTTATCTTTTTACAACATCTAAATCTCTCTCCCCTTCTCCTGCCTATCATCTGATAGGACTTGTTTCTGGAAGGCTGGGCCATGTCCCTGCAGGTGGATGATCTGTTCTGCTATCAACACTCATGCTATTAGGAGATCCTGGTCTTCTGCAGTAAGTTCCATTCTGGGACTGAATGAAATCAACGACTTTACAAATGTAGATAGATGAGTTCTTGTACTAGGAAGTGATGGCCAGTCTGACCTTCTGCAATTAAAAAAAGGTCCTGATTATGCATGATGAGGATGAGGGTGTCCTTCAAGACATCTTGAAACATTCATCTTAAAAGCATTCGTAGAGTTTACTGTGAGATTGACAAAAATGTGATCCTCGTTGATTTTGAGTTTACATCATTCATTTCCATGAGATTTTGAGTTACAAATTTTCTCCCCGTCTTTCTCCTACCCACCACCCCAAAACAGCAATCCCACTGTATACCCTTTCTCCCAGTCTGCTCTCCTCTATGTCCTCTTCCATCCCTCCTCCCACTTTCTAGTAGGGCAAGATGGATCTCCTTAACCCACTGCCTGTATATCTTATTTCCCAGTTGCATGTAAAATAATAATAATAACATATATATATTTTAAACATTTCATTTTTGAACTTTGGATTCCATATTCTTTGCCTTCTTCCCTCATCATCACCCACCCTTACTGGGAAGATAAGCAGTTCAATGTAGGTTGTGCGTGTGTAGCTACGCAAAACATTTCCATAGTGGATATACGACTGACTATATTTCCCTCCATCCTATCCCACCCCCCACTTGTTCTATTCTCCACTTTGACCCTGTCCCTTTACAGAAGTGTGTGCTTCTAACTACCCTTTCCCCCAACCTGCCCTCCCCTCCATCATCCCCCATCTCATCCCCTTCCCCCTACTCTCCTGTAGGATGAGATACCCTATTTAGTGTGTATGTCATTCCCTCCCTAATCCAAATTCAGTGAGAGTAAATTTGACCCATTCTCTTTTGCCTTTCTATTCTTCCCCTTCATTGTAACAGTTTCCCCTTGCCTCTCCTGTATGAGACAATTTACCTCATTCTGTCTCTCTACATCTCCTCTCATTATATTCCTCTCTCATCTCTCAGTTTCACCTTATAAGTATCATCCCTTCCTATTCAATTGATCATGTGCCCTCTATGTGTACCTGTACACATATATACACACACTCCCATATGTATTCATACACCCATATATTCTCTTATATAGACATACACACACACACACACACACACACACATTGATATTCCCTTCACCTGTCCTCATACTGAGAAAAGTTTCATAAGTTACAATTATCATTTTTCCATGTAGGAATGTAAATAGTTCAGCTTTGATAAATTCCTTATAATTTCTTTTCCTTGTTTACCTTCTCATACTTCTCTTGCTTATTGTAGCTGAATGTCATATTTTCTATTCAACTTTGTTTTTTTTCATTAAGAAAGCTTGAAAGTCCTCTATTTCACCAATTGATCATATTTTCCCCTGACACCCTGTACTCAGTTTTGCTGGGCAGGTGATTCTTGGCTTTAATCCCAGCTCCTTTGACCTCAGGAATATCGTATTCCAAGCCCTTTCATCCTTCAACATAGAAGCTGCCAGATCCTGTGTTATCCTGATTGTGTTTCTACAATATTCAAATTGTTTCTTCTTGACAGTTTGTAATATTTTCTCCTTGATCTGGGAACTCTGGAACCTGGCTGTAATATTCCTAGGTGTTTTCTTTTGGGGATTTTTTTTCAAGAGGTGATCAGTTATGGATTCTTTCAACCTCTATTTTGCCCTCTGGTTCTAAAACATCAGGACAGTTTTCCTTGAGAATTTCTTGAAGGATGATTTCTAGGTTCTTTTTTTGATCATGGCTTTCAGGTAGTCCAATAATTTTTAAATTATCTCTCCTGGATCTATTTTCCAGGTCAGTGCTTTTTCCAGTAAGATATTTCACATTGTCTTCTATTTTTTCATTTGTTTGGCTCTGTTTAATTGTATCTTGATTTCTCTTTTTTTAATTGTTAATTAACTTTTGTTTATTTTTAGTTTACATCATTCATTTCCATGAGATTTTGAGTTACAAATGTTCTCCCCATCTTTCCCCTGCCCATTATCCCAAAACAATGATCCCACTGCATACTCCCTCCCCCAATCTGTTCTCTCCTATGTCTTCCACCATCATGCCTCTGACTTTCTGGTAGGGCAAGATGGATCCAGTGCCTGTATATCTTAATTCCCAGTTGCATGTAATTAATAATAATAATATATATGTATACATATATATTTAACATTTGATTATAGAACTTTAAAATTTAGATTCTTTCCCTTCCTCCCTCGTCACCCACCCCTACTGGAAAGATAAGCAATTCAGTACATGCTGTACATGTGTAGTTACGCAGAGCATCTCCACATTGGACATATTGTGAAAGACTTGACTGTCCTTCCCTCCTTCCTATCCCGCCCCTCCCCCACCTTGTTCCATTCTCTACTTTGTCTCTGTCCCTTTATAGAAGTGTATGCTTCTACAACACCCCCCCCCCAATGCCCTCTCCTCCATTATCCCTGCTCTCATCCCCATTGCCCCCCTACTCTCCTGTAGGGCAAGATACCCAATTTAGAGTGTATGTTATTCCTTCCCTAAGCCAAATTCTATCAGAGTATGGTTGACCCATTCCCTTTTGCCTTTCTGTTCTTACCCTCCATTGT
>CM053598.1:154041815-154083690 GCA_028646575.1 Pseudocheirus occidentalis | reverse complement strand
GTTCCATGCTTTGACCCTTTTTATCCACAAAAAAGGATTCTAGAGTTTTATGGGTGTTTTTATTTTGCCTCCTTTTCCTCATGTTGGCCAGTCAATTAATTGGTTGGTTTTTTTAGGTCTGTGAAACTCTGCTTCTAGGGAGGAAGCTCTGTTCCCAATCACTGGGGTTTTCCCAACTGCCAGAGCTATTAGGGGGGTGTTGCAAGTCCCCCCAGCTTTGGCTTGCTGAAAGTGCACCCCAGGACCACCACCCAAGACCATGATCTGGATCCAGGCCGCTCAATGCGAGAGCACTTGGCCCTGATCAGGCGATTCAGCCCCGCTGCGGAGTCCGCAGGCCAGGGGCTCTGAAGCAGCCTGGTGGGGGCCAGCAGTTCCCTTCCCCCACTGCTTCCTTGCCCCAGGGGCAGATTGGCCAAACTGCTATACCACCCCCAAATTAATTTTCAAAGTTTCACTTTCACTAACTGGTCTCTGCCGATTTTAAGCTCCCCTTAGGCAGGTGCTTTTTAGATTTTCTTTGAAGTAGACTCACACTGAGGTTTGGGAGGCTCCTCGTGGCCGCCCTGGGGGCTGGCAGGGTCTCTGCTCCGCTGTGGTGCTCTGGCAGGTGTGGAGGTGCTGGAGGCTGTAGAATCTTATGCAGACTGGCTGCGGTGCCCTCTCAGCCCCTGCTGCCGAGCTGCCTTCAGCGAGAGATGGGTTCTCTGTATTTTTGTGAGTCTGAGACTCCTAGACTTTATCTGGGCTCATAATTTAATGGGTGTTTAGGGTGGCAGTATGAGAGCTGCAGGACCTTGCTGCTTCTACACTGCCATCTTGGCTCCACCTATTCTCCTAGTTCTGCTCCCTTTTCTCTGCATCTTTTCATTAAAGGGATCAAACGTGGTTAATTTCCACAAACATTTATTAGCCCGTCAGATATTTATTAAGCACCTACTAAGTGCTACACAGGCACTGAAGATATAAATATAGAGAATGAGAACCCAAGAGTAGCCCACTCTCATTGTTCACAGTAACTTTGTTCTATAATGTTTCAGCGTATGCTGAGTTAGTGAAAACTGAACCTTTTCTCCTAGGGGAAATAAGAGGGCAGGTTTATGTGAGCTTCTGGTCACAACACTTACATTTAGCACTTTCTAGGGCAGCCTCACATGCAGATTGGTAAATTTCCTCTTCCTTTTTCTTTTGTTGATTTCAGATGTTGAACTCACAGCCAACAGCACTATAACTCATGCTTGAACAAAGCTTATCTAACAGACATATTTCCTCAGTGAGTCACATTACAACCTTCTTGTGCTTAGGAATGTTAGACAACACTTCAGCCCCGTGGTTGAGGGTCATTTGAAACAGCAGAATCACCAATAAAAAGCACAAAAATACAAAAAAGTGGTACTAAGTAGACCACAAAAGACACTAGTTTAAAGTATGAGCTGAAGCAAGAAGGCAGACCGTTGCCTTTTTCAGCTTTCACTGGCAATGTGTTGGGCAGCTCTGCACATGTCCCTGAATAAACACAAAAATGTTACAAGTATTGATTTTGGAATTACAAATAAATTTTAGTGAGTAGGCAGATTTGTAAATATGGAATCTTTCAATAATGAAGATCAACAATATATATATAATGTACATAACATAAATATGAAGTGAATAAATACAGATATGTAAAACATTTTAAATGCAAAATCATTTGGAAAGGACTACTTAATGTAGATGTAGAAGATTGTGATTGACCTTTGTCTTAAAGGAAGAGAAGGACTCTGTGAGGCAGAGATAAGGAGGGAGTACATTCCAGGTATAGAGGGTAGCCAGTTCAAAGACACAGTGAGTGATGGGAGATGGAGTGTTGTGCGCATGAAGAACTAGAGAAATCAGTTTCAGTTTGGCTGGATCATAGAGTGACGGAGGAGGAGTATACAATGGAAAGTTAAATTGGGAAGGTCTTTTAAAGTTAACAGGAATTTATATTTGATCTAGAGACAAAAAGAATACACTGGCGTTAATTAGGGGAATGATATACTCAGACCTTTACTTAGGGAAAATTTTTTTGGCTGCAATGTTAGGGTAGACTGGAGTAATAAGAGACTTGAGGTAGGTAGAAGAGTTAGGGTACTTTTGCAATAAGCTATGCAAGAGATAATGAGGGGCTTAACCAGGTGGGGAATCTGTGACCTTGATACCACATGTGGCCTTCAGAATCCTCAAATGCAGTCTTTTGATTGAATCCAAACTTCATAGAACAAACTCCCTTAATAAAAAGATTTGTTCTGCAAAATTTGGACTCAGTCAAAAGGCTACAGCAGGCTGTGGAAGGTTACACGTGTCCTTGAGGCTGCAGGTTCCCCACCTCCAGCCTCAACCTAGGTTTTATAGAAGTGCAAAGAATGGGTCAGTATGAAAGATGGAAAGGGAGAGGCTTCCTTCTACCTGAACACTTAGAGGTCAGTGTAGGATTATTAATTGGCCTAATTTCAATATTGTTGTATTGCAGGGAATTATGGAGACCTGAGGAGATGGTAAGAAATAACTGCTCAGTGGGTGGAGCAGTCAGAACACACTCAGCATTTATCCATTAAAGTTCCTCCTCTTACATGGGCCTGGTTCGTGGTATCTCAAAACAATGACAATAGTAGCATCAAAGGTCACAATCATCACAATAGATATAATGATGAGAAGTTTGAAATGTTGTGAGAATTACCACAGTGTGAGCATATGCTGTTGGGAAAATGGCACCAGTAGATTTGCTTAACACAGTGTTGCCACAAATCTTCAATTTTTAAAAAATGCAGTATCTGCACAGCACTATAAAATGAGGTATGCCTGTATTGCAGGGGGGAAAATAAGCACCTGTCAAGTGAGAATGATGTGAATGTGGAAAGAAAAGGAAACCTTGTTTAGTTGGAATATTTCACCTTTTGCTCATTATCTTCATTTTCTAGCTGTGCAATCCGAGATCTCTGTGCATGAGGAGAGATTTGTTCTATGGCCTCGGAGCTGGGTGCCGGGGATGATGGCGGCTGCCCAGAGCTGGCGAAGCCTCTCTATCTTCAGTACCTGGAGAGGGCCCTGAGATTGGACCAATTCTTGAGACAGACATCAGCTATCTTCAACAGGAATATCTCTAGGTATGCTAATCTAGTTTAGTAGGATGGTTTGCCATTGTGTCCACATTTTATTTCAGATTATGGTTTATCAGTTGTTTTAAAATACATTAATTTTTCTTTAAGCCCCAAACACTTTTAAGATGTAGTAGCATTTTTAAAGTGAATGTGTGACATAAAAGCAACATGTCTGAAGGAAGCATCTTTATATGCTAGTTGAAGCTGCAAAGCAGTTGTTTAGAGACTAAAGAAGAAATGATCCTACAGGATCCAGTATCTTGACCACAGTTGGTTGGGTGGCAGGAGAGTGTTCCATTGAAGACCTTTTCTTTGTTTTTAACTGTTTAACCTCTTGGCTCCTGCTCAGCTCCCTTCTGAAAGGACACAGCAGTATTATATATGTTATCTTGTTTCTTATCTAGTATATGCATTTTGGATGTTATTTATGATAAAATTGCTACCTTTTGATTTATGAAATATTATGATATAATACAGAACTAGTCTTGAAGCCCAGGAGATCTAGATTCTAGTTCTGCCTCTGATACATCCTGGCTGTGTGACCCTAGTAAATTGCTCAGTCTCTCAGTGCTCTTGGCAAGTAGGGCTCTGAACTGAAAAATGATGCTCATCTGCATTGGTAGAAGAAGCTTCCTCATCCAGGAGTTCAGCGTACCAGTGAGATTACAGGTCCAATCCCTATCTTATTAGTAAGTAAAATACCAGTCAACTGACTTTAAATGAATTTATTATGTATGGAAAACTTTCACTTTTCTGTAGACTGGCCAGTCTTGCCCTGCTAGCATCTATAATGATTAACATTTCCTAGCTCTGATTGTGGACTAAGCATTCTTCATCTTAACAGTGATGACAGTGAAGATGGACTGGATGATAACCCTTTGTTGCCTCAATCTGGGGATCCCTTGATACAAGTTAAAGAAGAACCCCCAAACTCTTTGCTTGGGGAAACCTCTGGAGCAAGCAATTCTGGAATGTTAAACACATATTCATTGAATGGAGTCCTGCAGTCAGGTCAGTCTGTGGGCTAATGTCCTTCTTGAGTATAGCACTTTATTTGTAAGTCCTTTATTTCATTCTGTTCTTTGTGTTTCCTTACAGAGCCAAAATCTGAGAAAGGAAATTTATATAACTTCTCTAAGCTGAAGAAAAGCAGAAAGTGGCTGAAGGTAAGGGATGAGATAATAGAGGGAAACAGCATTTACAAATAAGAATGACTGATTATAACTGTTAAAAAAAAAAGAAGGAAAAGACCTAAGAGATGTGATCTGCTCCATTGGGTTAATTTTTCAAAATAAGGTGCTGTTTAAGCCAACCGTTAGATTTGGGAAGAAAGTATAGTGGGAGTTTGAAAAATACTGGTCTTACTTTTTCTCTGGTAATTGAGCAGTGATTACCTGCTATTGTCCAGAATGAACTAATCTGTCATGTTATTACTTGTAGTGATCATTTCTTGATTTCATGTAATACCTTCTGTCTCAAGAGTTTGGCATTACTTAAAGTGTATTACTAGGCTCATGGTTCATAGACTTAGAGCTGATAGGAATAATAGAGGTCATTGAGTCTAACTTCTTCCATTTTGCAAATGAGGAAGCTGTGGGCTAGAGAGGGCATGTCACTTGCCCAAAGTCACAGGCTCCTGGTTCCATGCCCCCCGTTTGCCCTCTTCATCATGCTTTCCTTCCTAAACTTAGTTATTTATTTATTTTATAGGAGCTTAACAAATTCCAAATAAAATGAACATTTCTGTATACATAATTGAACAGAAAAAGAGTATTGTACAATTTTCATTTATTTTCACAGTGCTCTTATAAAATAAATGCTACTAAGCATCCAATACATTCCCCCTAAATAACCAAATTCTGTAGCTTCTTGGAAATACAGACATTTTTGCACTAGCCAGCACACATTACTTTGTGGCTTATTTCCTTACTCCATTACTCTTGTTGAGGTGGTAGGTTTTGGGGTGTTTTTTTTTTAATGTCCTAGTACATTGAGGTTTAATTATTGTTTTTTTTACTTTTCTTTTTTCCCCCACTAAACTTAACAAACAGTAAGTAAGGTTAGCATTTCTATATATGTTGTAGAACAGAAAGGAGATTACAAATGCAACTGAATTTCCATTACATAGAGCTTGTTTTTTAAAGTATATAACAAATTAAACCTATACTTCAAAGATATCTTGCTTACCTATTTTCTTCTTTGTTACTCTTTTGGGAGGGAAGGAAACCTAGTCCGTCTCTTCACTTCTCCCCTTCTCTCTTGAAAAACAAAACATTTGTAGAGAATATGTATAGTTAATGAAAACAAATTGTCACATTAAACCAGAACCAAAAATATGTTTCATTCTGTACCCATCACCTATATCAAAAGTGGATAGCTTGCTTCTTTATCAGTCTTCCATAGTCATGGTTGTTAATCTCATTAATCAGACTTCTTAAGTCTTTCAGAGTTATTTTTCTTTATAGCAGTGTTATTATATACATCATTCTCAATTCTGCTTTCTTCACTCTGTATCAGTTCATATGAATCTGCCCAGGTTTCTTTAAAATTTTATCATTTCTCATAGTATAATAATATATTGCATAGTTACAAATTGCTTCTTAGAATGACTGGATCAATTTACAGTATAGTAAAAAGACTTGACAAAATTTATTTGCTGATTTTTTCAACATTAAACTTGGTAGGCTATCAGTCAACAAGCATGACCTACTCTGTCCCTGGCATTGTGCCAAGTACTGGAGACCCAGAGACAAAATGCAGTTGTCCCCTCTCTCAAGGATTTTATGTTTGTTCAGAGGAACTTGTGTGTGTGTGTGTGTGTGTGTGTGTGTGTGTGTGTGTGTGTGTGTGTGTATGATTACATACGAAATAAATACAAGGTTATTTGCTGATGGAAGGTACCTGAAGGCATAAAGAGAGGCTTCATATAGAAGTGGCACTCGAGGTGAATTTTGAAAGAAACTAAGGGTTCCTAAGAGATGGGGGTTAGAAGAAAGTGAATTCCAGGCATGTGGGATTGCCCATTCAAAGGTGCTAAGCCAAGAGATTGTGTTATGTGTGAGGGGCAGCAAGCTAGCTAGTTTAGATGGACAGTAGAGTACATGAAGGACAGTAATGTATTTATGGTGCTGGAAAGATAAGTTGGGGCCAGCTTATAAAAGGCTTTCCTTTTCTAGAAAAACTGGAATGATCTGTGTAAATGCTATGAAATCCTCAATTCAAATCCACACATATTTATTTATTAAGTGTCTACTATATGCAAGTCTCTGGGATTTGCCCCAAGGATAAAAAGACACCCAACATTGCCTGTCCTCTAGGAGAATATCGAAAAGTATTGGAGTTACATCCATATGTGAGTAGTTCCTATTCCAAGTCATATGCTTCTCTCCTATCCCAGGGCATTTTGCTAAGTGATGAGTCCAGTGACACAGATTCTCCAAGTGAGGAAGATGGGGACGATGAAATCAATCTCACCAGAGAGGAGCTCCACAACATGCTGAGGTTGCACAAATACAAGAAATTACATCAGAATAAGTACAGCAAGGACAAGGAGGTGAGATTGAAGTAGAATCCTCTGCTCTGAGTAAGCATCCTCTGGTCTAGATTGTACCTTGCATATCAAAATACGTTGTTTTAACATTTTAAAATGATTTTGAAAAAAAATTCAAGCATTACAGCTTATAAAGTATGTTATCATCCTTCAGGATGTTTCTTTTGCCTTCATACATTTGCCGGCTATGAAGCATCTTATCTGAATAAAGTACTAGTACTCTGGGTCACATTTTTTCCTTTTATTAGAATTGGTTTAATGTGTCTTCAGCAACAAGATAGAGATGGGGGCCTGAACATATACTCACAGTCACTGTTAAGGGATGACTCCATGAAAAGGTTCAGAGAACACTGAAAAAAACCAATGATATCTGCAAAGGTATTAGAAAAGTAGCAAAATTTTTTATCTATTCACTGTGCTTCAAGCTTTGGCAATTCGGTTTGTAAAATGCTACTTCTAAAGTATTTTTGAAAGTTATGTTTTCATCAGATTATCAGTACTGGAGCTCTTAGTTTTTGAAATAGAAAGTTTTCCTTATTTAATTATTTGCTAAATAGAAAGCATATCTTGTAGCAAATTAGCTTTGTTATTTCTTAGGTCTGAATCTCTGATCATAGGTAGTTTATTAGGATTTGAAAAAATCAAAAGCAAATTGCCCAATTGCATTTGACATATCCTTTTCATGAATTAAAGGAGTATTTCTGCATTATAACCTGTAAGGCATAATTAGTGATTTCCTTATTAGAGATTCTGTAGAAGCATGTCATTAGTAAAGTTTAATGCTAATAAATTAATATCTCTAGGTTAGAACCAATGGTATGATGGTAGCTTGTGCTGCTTTATCTTTTTTGTTAAAAGAACAATTACACTAGTAAGAGACAGAGAGATGTGAAGATAAATAGGAGATGAGGAGTTATAGGAGGTGAAGACTTAAGATGGTCAGTGCTTATTAGGACCAAATGGAAATGCAGAGGCTTGAGTCAGGACTGCCAGCATGGTAGAAGCTTGTCACATTTTCTACAAATGGAACCTTGCTTCTGTCGAATAGCAAAATCGCTTCACTAAACTTTACACGAAAACAAGTTTTATTACAAGAGAACAAGTGGAACCCAAAGACTTTACAATCCATGCAGGAATTTGCGTATTTATGGTAGCCAGACTAAGGAAGGAAGAGATAACAGAATCTCCAACCAAAGGGGAGAAACACAGGAGGGAAAAGGGGCAGTGAAGGGTGGGAAAAAGCTAAAATCCTTCCCAAAGGAGACTAGCAAGGTGAGGTAAAAGCCACATACTTTTTTTCCCTTGGGAAGTGCTAGACCATGAAGATATGATGGTCTCCTTATCTACAAGGGTCCCAGCTGCACAAACCTAGTGCAGACTGTCTGGTGCTAGTCTTGACTCCCAAGGATACACAGGGAGTCCAGTTTGGGATGCCAACAACAAATTATGTCAGTTGGGGTTTCAGGGTGGGAATTGCTTTGTCCTTGTCACATGCATGTTCTGGGTCCAGTGTTTCTGGAAAAGATGGCAACTCAGATGGACAAATTAAGGAGATCCCTTAACTAACATTTATCCTTGTAAGATACTAAGGAAGAAGAGATCTCTAAAAAAAAAGTTATAGTTCTTATGTTGAAGCACCAGGACTGAACCAAACATTTTTTAAAAAAATGTATTGACTTGTTTATTTACTTTTAGTTTACAAGATTCATTTACATAATCACTTGAGTTTCAGATTTTCTCCCTTCCCTTCTTCCCCCCGCCCCCTATGGTAGTGTACAATCACGTATGGGATCTGCAAACACTTTCACATTGTACAGTAGTCTAGTTGTATAGAAGCATTGTAACCAATGGAGCGAATAATGGGAAAAGAAAAAGAAACAAAACCAAACATGGAAAAGAACAATAGCATGTGTTGCTTCAGTCTCCATTTAAACTCTGGTCTTTCTCTGAGTGTAGATATCTCCTTCCATCCTGAGACTTGTAGAGTTGTCTTTTAACTGTGCGTTGCTGAGAAGAGTCCAGTTTATCAAGGTTGGTCGTCACACATATGATGTATCTGTGACTGTGTACAAGTTTTTCCTGTGAACCAGACATTTCTAATTTTGATCCAGGGGCAATAAGAGTTTTCCTCTGCTAGACTGTTCCTAGCATTCTGCTATAAATTTACCTTCTTTCTTCATATTAATGTAAATTATGGCATAGTTGAACTACTTCAAACAACAG
Organism: Pseudocheirus occidentalis; assembly: GCA_028646575.1. Taxonomy (NCBI): domain Eukaryota; kingdom Metazoa; phylum Chordata; class Mammalia; order Diprotodontia; family Pseudocheiridae; genus Pseudocheirus; species Pseudocheirus occidentalis. The sequence continues at coordinate 154,074,798 of CM053598.1, read as the reverse complement.
TAGAAGACAGTTGTTTTTAAGATATTGAGCATTAATTTGATAGTATTCTACATTTAAGTGTATGTACTTTTCAAAATTAGTTTTTTTAACTAAATGCTTAATTATCTTGAGGCAACAGCCAAATCTGTCTCACTGTCTCTTTACAGTTGCAGCAGTACCAATACTACAGCGCAGGGCTACTTTCCACGTATGACCCTTTTTATGAGCAGCAGCGGCACGTGCTTGGACCCAAGAAAAAGAAATTTAAAGAGGAAAAAAAACTGAAAGGCAAGTATTCATCCTGTACTTTTAGCTTTAGGACCTTGGGGAAGAAAATTAAATACTTGCCCTCTCCACAAGTTTTGTACAGTCCACACTCTACCCTTTGAAGCATATCGATTATTCTGGCCTTGGTAAATCACTTTGTGTTTGGCTTGCTAATCTTGTTCTGTCGTTTAGTTCAGCTTTAAACATTATAAATGTGTTGAGAAAGTTCCTCTTATTATCTTTTAGTCTTCTCTGTGAGTGGTTTATGGAATATACACGGTTATTTCATATTGTAATATTAGAAAACCTATATGTCCAACAGTTGAGGAAGAGCTGAGTAAATTATCTTATCAGTACAGTACAGTTATCACTTACACATTGCAGGGGCTAGGACCTCAGTGCCCACACAATCTGAAAAATGCACATAAATTTTTCTTGGCCCTCCTTTCTTACCAGAGAAGAAATCTGAAGTATTATGGTACTAAAGATAAAATATCTTGATACTATACAATACTACATATGTATTTTATGCATTTATGAGTTTTTAAATTTTTTCTGTGTTGTCTGCTCGTCTTCATGAGTTGTCTGTGGCTCTAACAAAACTCAAAGAATTTGCATTTAATTTCTCATGCCAACCTGTAATATATCGAAACTGAGATGGGAAAAGTTGTGATGTGCAGAAGGGATAACTTTTCATGATAAAGGTTGTATCAAGAAATAACAGCTATAAAGAATGCAAAGAAATAATGAAAAGACTTAAATGAAATGATGGAAATCAAGGTTAGAGAATTAATAAGGTTACTGTAGTTGTGTTTATATATTTTAAGTCAAATTGTAAATAGTTCAGATCTATTTAATTTGGGGAGTCAACTTTATATTCTATTATTTTATATGTTGAATTGTTAAATTTCTTGTGGTATAAAGTCCCACTCTAGGTCTTCACTTGTCTTAGAATGGAGATATTCCCTGAACTCTTAAGGCTGTGTTCAGTAAAGCACAAACTCCTCTAATAGGTTCTACCCAGCTGGGAAGCTTTCAGATGGGACTTGGTGACAAATTCTGTGCCTTTCTTCCAAGGGCCATTGTGCCCTCGGAGAAGACTGGTCCCAGTGAGTGACTGCATCATCTGCCTATAAAACACAGGTTTGCAGCAGTTGTGATAAGTGTTAGTGGAAGGTGGAAGTCATGTGTCTTTGAAGTATTAAAATGAGAGTTTTGTTGCTTCCACTTGTATAAGAAAATATCAAAAATGGAAGAAAAAAAAAGGTTGGTTGCAAGTGGACAAATTTTACTTTGAGGACAATAATACTTGATAAAAGTGGGCAGAGTCCAGAATATTTTAGCCCATTGCTTAGAGCCGTTAGTTCCCTTCTTATTAGCATTCCCTACCTTTTGTTCTACAGCTATACTTTTTAAGTGTTGAAAATGGGTGGTGAGAGGGAGAAGTTGATTATTCACAGAAGTCTACAGAGTGAAAAGAAGTTTTAGGGGTGTGTTATGATTGCTGCTCTCTGAGATGATTTACAATACCTCACCTTCTGATGATCCTCATTGGGAGTGTTGTAGTTGTGTATTTGCCAGGAAATGTGGTTTACTTTCTTAATTGAACTCTTAACAGCTGGAAATCTGGAAGGAAACAGGAAGAGAAAGTTATCAACTATCTATGTGAAGCAAATTTCATTTCACTAAAAGTCTGAACTCCAGTTATGAAGGCTATTTTCAGACATCTTCTCTATTCTTTTCCACATCCCTCTTGTTTATCTCCTTGCTTTTCCTCATCCTTTTCCAGTACCCATACTTTTGTTTCTAACCCTTAAGTGTTTCTACTGAAGTTTTGATTTATTGCCAGTCAGATCTTTTTTTTTTCCTCTTATGTCTGTCAATTCCTGTTATTCACCTGATGTTCCCACCAGGTTGGAATAAGTCCACTTTCCTGATGACTGTCATTTGAAACTAATATCCCTCAAGCTTCCTTTTTTAAGTATGCATCTTTAAGAATGACTAGTTCTCTAGCATGTCGTCTGGAATTTTTGTTCACTTAAGCCAGTGGTTCTCAACCTGTGGGTCGTGACCCCTTTGGGGTCTAACGACCCTTTCACAGGATTTGCAGGGTCTTAAGAACCTCCTCTGTCTCCAGGCGGGTCTGCCCACATGGAGACACGCCCATATATGACTATTAAAGGTATTGGCATTAGGAAGGTTGAGAACCACTGACTTAAGCAGAGGGGAGATGAGTTTTTTATTTTCCAGATTACTAAAATTCTTCCTTTGGAATGACCGTAAGTTTTGAGAGAGAAAAAGCCATCGCTTTGTGACAATGTGTCCCCTTTATAGCCAAGTTGAAAAAAGTGAAGAAAAAAAGACGGCGGGATGAAGAACTTTCTTCTGAGGAATCTCCACGGCGCCACCATCACCAGACCAAAGTCTTTGCCAAGTTCTCCCATGACGCTCCTCTCCCTGGCTCTAAGAAGAAGCACTTGTCCATCGAACAACTTAATGCTCGTCGAAGGAAAGTGTGGCTTAGCATTGTGAAAAAGGAGCTACCAAAGGTGAGTGGTTCAGACCTCTTACAGATGAGGTGAAGAGACAAATGAGAGGATGTTAAATCAGTGTGGGTACAGCAGAAAGAGGGAAGAAAGTTAGACTTTCTCACAAGGAAGGGGAAATTTTGCTTTTTGGGTTAAGAAAATTGTGGAATGATTATCAGCTCCCCTTTCTAAGTTTGGATCTGAAGAGATCCGGTATTTACTCTCATGTGTTGTTCCCTTTTTGTAATGGGAGGGAAACTTCACTGAGGAAGACCTATGCAGTATGTTGACTCTATGTAGACACCTCAGGGTAAAATAGAGATTTAACAACATTTTGACAGTAATATCAAAGGAACAGGGAGAAAGCCAGATGGTGGTTTTTGTAGAGAACTTAAAAATAACTTGATGATCTTGATTAATAACAAATCAGGATAGATGAGTCTTAAAAATTAAAACGGTAATGTTGTGATCTTTTGAAACTGGATTGTGAAGTTTGAGAGAGCTTGAGAGAGGAGCAATGTAGCATTTTGAGGAGCGATTGGCATTTTAAAAGAAACCAAACATCCCTTGACAAATAACAGGTGAGAATAGCCCATGAGGGACTCCAGGGTGGATTCTGTTCTGGCATTTCTGGATATGTGGGGACAGCTGTATAGTGACTTAAATAGGCCATTCAGCCATTCTCTTTTCCTTTTGTTTCTTCCACACCATTTGTACACTCTATTTGAAATCAAACCTTATTGTGAGACACTGGTAAGACTTCTTAACTGAGGGGGAATGTTTGTGTTGAAGTGGTCTGCAACAAGAGATGAGGGCTAGAAACTCTAGGACAGTGGTTCTCAACCTTCCTAATGCTGCAACACAACTTCCTTGTGTTGTGGTGACCCCCAACCATAAAATTATTTTCATTGCTACTTCATAACTGTAATTTTGCTATTGTTATGAATCGTAATGTAAATATCTGATATGCAGGATGTATTTTCATTGTTACAAATTGAACATAACCCCCAGCTTGAGAACTTCTGCTCTAGGACAAGTCACAGAGTAGGAAAGGGGCACCAGACTTTCAAGCTGTGTTACTGATTCCTCATGATATTAGCTCTGCCTTTCCAGTTTTAGCCATGGGTAATTGAACCTAGATAACGGCAGGGACAAACCAGAAACCTGGGGCAGCACCAAATGAATACTTCTAGCAAATTTGTCCCCACCTGTCCCTTACAAAGGGACCTTGAAGAGAATGTGTTCTCATCAAGATTAGAAAAAAAAAATGTGCAAATAGGACTTGAGGATAGAGGGAGGAGAAACCAATCTGGTTTTTTTTCTTTCCTTTTTCAGATTCTGCATGCACTATAAGTTAGATTCTTTCCACAGATATACCAAAGACTTTATTAAAAAAAAAAATTAAAATTCTAGCCTTTCTCTCTTGTCTTGATGGTACATTAATGTTTACTAACAGCTTTAGGCGCGATGCTGAAATGGTAGTTTTGTATCAGTTTTAACAAGTAGTCTTTTCCTGGGGATCTAGCTGCTTTGCATTCTGTTTTACAGGATAATTTATTTAATTCAATATTAACTTCTTTACCAGACTGTATCATCTGGAAAGAAGCTGATCCTAAGTGATGTGTTCTTCATTTAATTTTTAGGCCAACAAGCAGAAAGCTTCAGCCCGTAATCTATTTCTCACCAATAGCCGAAAGGTAAGCTTGAAATTTTGTCCTTTTGGCATGTTTTATGTTACTAAATTCTGAAGTAAGATCATCTTGATCTTTTCTCAGTGCGCTGGTCTGTTGTCTTTTTGCTGATTAACTTAATCAGCAAACTCAAGAGAGTTTCCGTTCTATCCAAAGCTTTTTTTTTTTTTTTTTAAGAATTTGTTTCCATTTGGTAAATAAGGTTTTCTTGGGGTTTTGATTTGTGGGATAACTTTTAGCTTCTTTAGTTAAAGCCTTGGCCGTAGTACAAGGATCAGCAACCCTTTTGGATCTTTTTGGCATTGGTCAGAGCACCTTTCTGCAAAAGAGAGAAATTAAGAGATTCAACTCAGATCAGCAAACATTTCTTTAATGTTTTAAGATTAGTATTTCAAAGAACCAAGCTGCATCAGTTGATGGAATACATTTTTTATTATCCATGAAGCAAAGGAAATCGGATGAAAATTTTTTATTTCCAAGCAAAATTATTATAGTTTTTGCACTGATTGACTCACCTGCTCCTTCTAGTGTTAAAAATAAAAAAGTCATTTTGTTATGGTTATTTGTTCTTAATCCTTGCAGACCTAGTATGGCTTGAATCAGTACTGTTTTCCCCATGTAATGTGGTAATTTAGTCATGTAGTAGGGTTTCAGTGTTATGCCTCAGTTCTGTGGTAATACCTCTTACTTTGACTTGACTTTCCTCTTTCTCTTTCCCCAGTATTACCCCTTATCGATAACCAGTTCAGTTCTATGTTGTCCTTTCCTTTAGAAACCTTTGCCTCTTGACTTATTCCTGTTCATTTCTTGCCAAATCTCAGCTCTGGATTATTTCCATCATCCACTGCCTTAACTTGTACTCACATGCTGGTCAATGGAGCTGCCAGAAGTCACAGTCATGCAAACTAGGTACTCTACAAATTCATGTTATCTGATTTCAAATAGGTCCTCACATCAAGGCAATCTCTCATTCCTCCCTAAATGATTCCTTATCTTACTCTCCCCAAAGAAGCTATTCCAACCTTCCTCTTTCTTTAGGCTTCCCACATAGCTTCCCTTTTCCCCCCAGTTCTCTGAGCTGAGGCCTTCTTAGTTTACTGAGAAAATTAAGACCACGTGTAGTGAGCTCTCTCTTCTACTACCTATTTCTTCATCTGAAAACCCCTCAACAACATCCTCCATGGCCTCCTTGTTTCCCCTAGTCTCTGATAATGAGGTGACCCTTCTTGCCATGCCCAACTCCTTTCCGGGAGCCTCTCATTCCATCCTCTTCTGTCTTTTCTAGCAGACAGCCCCCTCAGTCAGCCTTACTCTTGTGTTCGTGTTTGTATCTAGTTTATCTTTAGTTTATTCACCCTTGGACATACAGGAAGTACTTAATGATTTTTTAACTCATTTGTTTTCTCTAATCTTTAATCTCTATTTACTTATCTAATTCCCTCCTTTCCCCCCCTTAAAAAATCTGCACTAGATACTGTCAAGCTGTCATCCTCCTTGCCTCCCTTTCTCAGTGACATTCCTAAGAAAGCTCAACTTCCTATTCTGCCCTATTGCATGTTGACTTCCAACCCTATCAGTCAATTGAAACTGTTCTCTCTAAAGTTACCAATAACCTCTTAATTAATAAATCTCACTTTTTTTCCTTCTTGTCCTTTCTTTTACATTTGACCCTGTTGACCACCTAAATGTCTTCTCTCTGGATTTCCATTACACTACTGTTCCATTCTTTTCCTCCTTGTCTGCTGCACTTTTACTCCCTTTTCTTACTCTCCTCTTAATACTTTATTGGCCCTCTTTGACCACAAATAGGCCTCATTTTCAGGAGATGGTAGGGTTTTAGGGGAGGAATGTGGTGGTAAGGAGGGCCAGCCACCTGAAAGGCCAACTTTGACATAGTGGCCCTCATTAAAAGCTTATAAAAAGAAAAAGACTCAGGTGTAAGGTGTAGAAGTGGGAACCAAGGCCCCAGTGATCCCTGTTCTCTCTCTCTTCATCAGCTCCCAGGGATTTAATTATCACTCTGTAAAAGAATCACCCATTTACCTATTCGGCCTCAATCTCTTCTTTGAGCTTTAGTCATACCTCACACCAGTTCATACCACCTGCCTATTGAACATTTCAGACTGGATGTCTTGAAGACAGTTTAAAATGTGTGAAACAGATTTTAGTATCTTTCCCCAAAACTCTACTCTTCCAAATTTCCAATTTGTCTGGAAGGCATCACTATTCTTCCGTTCTCCCATGTTCATAAGCTGTAGGCATTATCCTTGACTACTCGTTCTTCCTCACCCTGCATACCCATTCACCTCCTAAATCTTACTGTGACTATCTCTATAAACCCAACTCTTTTACTCTCTTTATACAAGGGCCACCTTAATTCAGGTCTTAATTCATCACTCACCTCGACTGTAACAATGAGTCTCCCTGCCATTAAGTCTCCATACCATCCTATATACTGTTGCTAAAGTGATTGTCTCTCTTTTCTAAATTGTCTTGTATATATTTGCTTTATACTTATTCTCTATAGGATTTCTTTTGAGTAGTCATTGTTTTATCCTTAGTGCTTGTATCCCCAGGCGTAACACCCAACAGCCAGCTGTGGAAGGGGTAGGTAATAAATAGGTGCTTATTGATGGATCAAGTGACGTGACCCTCTATATTTATATATCATTTTCCTCTTCTCTATTTCCTCTCTTGGATTGAGTGCCATGCCTTGTGTTATATACTTTGTATTGAGTGCTTAAATTCTACTTCATTTTTAGACCCCAACCTTCCTCCCCCTACACCCCCAGTAGCAAGATGTTGCCCATAATGTACCATTAAGTGTTATAACCCCTCAGTGCTTATTAGTAAAAGGTCTACCACATCATCTCTAATAATTACATTTAATACAAGTTGTTCTTTATAAGTACACAAGTGAACTTTTATCTACTTCAGTCCTATAACATTATAGTCCCTTTTGGTTGCTTGTTTTTTAAGTATTCTGTAGTGTCTTGACTGATAATAAGAGTAATCCAAATTGAACATGCTAGTATTTAAGTGTGATCTTATTTATAATGAATATGGACAGAAGCATTGTGTTTGTCAAAGAAGATTAATATTGATGTTTAGAATCCAGGAAGCGAAAGGAAATATTATAATATTTTGTTTTTTCCCCTATTTTTTGTAGCTTGCCCATCAATGTATGAGGGAAGTACGACGTGCTGCCATCCAAGCTCAGAAGAACTGTAAGGAGACCCTACCCCGAGCTCGCCGTCTCACAAAGGAAATGCTTCTGTACTGGAAGAAGTATGAAAAGGTGGAGAAGGAGCACCGTAAACGTGCTGAGAAGGAGGCCCTGGAGCAGCGTAAGCTAGATGAAGAGATGAGGGAGGTAGGATGAAGACACAAGTCTTAGCAAGCTCTCTTTGTAGAGTACCTAAGTCAAAATTGGTCATATTTATTTCATTGGTTCTAAATTGAACTTGCCATATTATCAAATTTTTCTTTATAAGAAGCATGAATTTTCTTTAGGTCTTGGTAGTTGGGATATGTTGGGAGACAAAGTTCAGGTAGATGTTTTTGTGATTTTAGTTAGGTTACTTATTCTAACCTTTATGTTTCTTTCACCACCACCCTCATGCTCACAACCTAGATGTGGGTTGACTTGACTCAAGTAATACAGTGCTGTCAGCTGTTTGGATCTATTTGGATCTATTAGACAGGCAGAGTGCCAGGTTAGAGTAGCCTGGGGCCAGACCAGGTCAGGTGCCTTTTGTCCCAGGCCTCTGTGTGTTGTTCAAGCTGTAGGCTACATAATTACTGAGCCTAAAGCCTATAGGACTGGGTTGGAGTCTCCATGTTGTGCTATGTGTGCACATGTAGTAGAGTGGGAAGTGGAAGTGTGGATACAGCCAATGAACAAGAAGGTTGGCTGATGGATACAAGAAAAGAAACAACAGGACAGCCAGAAAAGATGAACAAAGAACTTTGAGACATACTCTGCCAAAAAGAGACACTTAACTAGACAGGGAGGCTGCTGGTGAAGCAAAATGAACAGACTGCTCATCAGAATGAAAGACTGACTAGACCCCAGGATGATTCCATTGGTCTTTGGTCATGAAGGTGTCCTCTCTGCACATGGGCGAGTTTCATCTGCACGCGCAGACCTTCTCTGTCACCAAGAGGTACCCTATGGTGCTAGCTCTTTGGAGCAGTGGTAGGATCAACATGAACTCCTGGATGAAGGAAAAAAGGGCTGAAAGTTCATACACTGGTGGCTTCATCTGATTCTTCTAGAACAAATGTTATCCCATCAAGAACAGAATGGATCAGATCCTCAGTAAAAGAGATGAATCCAGACAAGAGCTGCATCCACACTCTGAAGGCAAAGAGTTTGCATAGAAATAACCTCCTTTCAGCTGGAATTTGAGAAGATCAAGGGCTTACCAGAAGGTTTTAGTAATCCCAAAATAGGGTTTAATTGTTCTGCCCTTGAATTGTAGAGAGAAAATGAAAGGCTCTGCCGGACTTCAAGGAGGGCAGTGCTGTTTTCATTTTCCCAAACACTGATTAAACAGGAGCTCCAAAGAAGATCATTTATTTGTCAGAGACCTACTTTGGCAAGACAGGAAAGTGAACCAATGCCAATAAAGTCAGTGCTGCCCTCGGTACCATTTTGGAGGTTAAGAAATATGTGGAAGTTTGGCAAACTACAGCCCACAAACTGGTTTTACATTTTTAAATACACTAGCTCTTAGGTGGTAGTTTGCCAACCCCAGGAGTAGAAGAAAAGCATCTTAACATCAACTACCAGAAAAACTTAATTGAGGTTGGCCTAGACAAATAGGAACTTGTACAAACCTGGAAAGACCAACATGATTCCATGTCTTTCCACCCATGAGGTCACCAGATGTGGCCAGGAGTAGTCCAATTGCAGATGCTGCTGCCTAGATGGATAGAACTCTTTCATACAACAAATACTCAAATATCTTTGGCAATGGAAACTGTACCAATCTTCCCAAATCAAAGACAGATGTTGTAGTAGCTGTAGTCTGTAGTACTCAACAAAAAAATTCTCCTGTTAATAAAATATGTAGAACCTGTCAGCACATTTGATGGCTGTACATCCTATATCCACTTGTTACTAGCTATACCAAGGTGATTCTTGCTGAGTTTGACTATAGTGCTCAGCCTCTAGAAACCTTTCCCTTTGATCAGGGCAAAGATCAGCTATCTGTATTCCTTATGAAAGCTGATATGTGTTACATTTTCTTTATTGTAATAGCATACTAAAGGGATACTGGCATGGTGGAGGAAGTGGGTGTGAATCAAGCAGAATCTAAAAGGGTATGGTTATGGCCAAGGATTAGGCTTCTCTATTAATGTTGCTAGATGCCAAGAAACTTTTTGTTCAGCCATGTGCCTGCACCTCTCTCTTTGTCCATTAACATCCTATTGAGTATGCATATAGATTTAGGCAATCCTTTTAAGAACTCTCAGGGAATGTGCCTTGAGTTTAAAGTGAGCACCTAGTTTTCGTATGTGAGTTGCTGTCCTTTGGAACTTCAAGAGATATTGTAAATTTAGCAGTGCAACTTCAAAGCCTTGAGATAGTTTTGACTGTGATGTATGTCTGTCAGGTGTCCTTGCATTTGCATTGAAAGTTGGTAGACCTAGCATTTATCTTTGGCTTTTTTCCCCTGAAGTTTAAAAAATAGACATTTATTGTTACCTTGATAAATTAATAATTATTCACTTATCCAAGGAGTATGCTTTCTTTTATTTAAAAAAAATTTATAATTATTTAATTTTAGTTTTCAACATTCATTTCCACAAGATCTTGAATTACACATTTTCTCCCCATCTCTTCCCTACCCTCCAACCCAACATGGCAAGCACACTGAATACCCCTTCTCCCAATCTCTCCCACAGATGAAGGTGAATTAAATGTTATTTTTATATGCTTTTGTTCTGAAAAATCTATCTCACTCAAGCACTTTAAGTATTGCAGCAGTGGGAATCCTATAATAAACATCAAGGTTTTCTCAAATTCTGATGTTCAGGTTTGGATTCCGATCTTACTTTCTTTTCTACTCATCTTTCTGTGTCTTCTAATCTGTGTTAGTCTTACTTGAAGAATGATTTTATTTACTAAGCTAGTCTTGATTGTTTTTATTGAGTTCATAGGCAGTTTGAGTTTGGGTTGTCCAGGTCAAACATTTTTTACAGGCGTTGTTTTGAGGATTTTTTGTTTTTTGTTTTTTTTTTTTTTGCTTTTTGCTTTTTTGGAGGGCAGTTGGGGTTAAGTGACTTGCCCAAGGTCACACGGCTAGCTTTTGTGTTAAGTGTCTGAGGCCGGATTTGAACTAAGGTACTCCTGAATCCAGGGCCGGTGCTCTACTCACTGCACCACCTAGCCGCCCCTTGAGTTTTTTTTAAGGTGTTGCTGGACCCTCTCAGCTTCAGGCAGAATCCTGGGGATATTCTGCTTCTTTGAGAGACTTGCCCTCTGAAGTAGGGCTTGTCATTGAGACTCAAAATAATTCAAAATTCTTAGCTTTTTCATATAGCTTTTGGTAGCAAATCTCTGTTGTTTAATCATAAAAATTACTGTGATCATTACTCCTCAGAATTGAATATTACAGGTAATAGTGGCTTAGTGGGCAGAATGGCAGAGTTCTATTACAGTAGATGTGGGTTTAAATTCTGACTGACATTTAACTAGTTTTGTGACTTAATTCCTCATGCTTTGGGCAATTCCCTACCACTTATCTACAAGGTCAAACTAAGTCATGAACTTGGTGGCATGAACTTACTCCATAAGTTCTTGTTGGCAAAATCATAGATTCTTGGCCTAAAAGACATTGAATGAAATACGTTTAAACCAGCTGTCTTTGTCTCTGTCATGTAGACTTTGGTTTCTTAACTATATTTGTTCATAATAATCACTTTTGAATGCATAGTGCTAACACATTTGCTTGAGACCTAGGCTTGAGTGTATCACTTATTATCTATCCTTAGGTATTTTACCTTCTGGGGCCCCAGTTTCCTCATTTGTATAGTGGGTATATTTAATGAGATAATCTCTTGGAATGGGCCTTGATTACTGTCCAGTTGGGTGATGGGTGCAGGGGTTCTGGTTTTTGTGTTTTTTCATTCATAGTAGTAATAGTATTAATAAATATCACAAGCAAATGTTTCAGACAGAAGCCTCATTAAAAAAAAAGGTCTTGTGTTAAGAAGGTAAGTATGGGCTTTCTTAGACTTGTAAGTGAAGGTAATTCTTACTCATAATATTCAATGAACATTTTTGCATATAAGTTTGACCCAACTTAAAGATACATCATGAAAAGTTAGATGATCTAAGCTTTGATATTTTCTTATTACTAGTTTTGATATATCTGAGTGAAAACTAAGCTAGATATCTTTTTTGTTTTAAATTTGTGATTTGCTTTTTTTTTTTTATTAGGCTAAAAGGCAACAACGTAAATTAAACTTCCTCATCACCCAGACAGAGTTATATGCCCACTTTATGAGTCGAAAACGGGATATGGGACATGATGGAATCCAGGAAGAGATCTTGCGAAAACTGGAAGACAGTTCTACCCAGAGACAAATCGATATTGGTGGAGGAGTTGTAGTTAACATCACCCAAGAGGATTATGGTGAGAACTGAGCTGGCAACCGTAGGAAGATTGAATAGTATCTTAGCATATTATAGAAATAGTACAAAGATTAGGAGTCACTAGAACTGGATATGAGGCCTGCCACTAATCATGTAGACGTAGTTAAATTACTTAACCTCTTTAGCCATCTTTTTCTAATGAGGGCATTGAAGTCTATAAATTACAATTGAGGTTCTCTAGAATTTCTTCCAGTTGTAATTTTTTATGAAATTGCTATACTACCTGACAGGGATTGCATACATTAGAAGCACCAGGGCATAATGAGGATTAAGTGTTTGTATGAATGCTTCTTTTGAAGATAACCTACTTTTTAAAATGTTATGTGAATTTTCACTTTTTTTAGATAGCAACTATTACAAAGCCCAAGCCCTGAAAAATGCTGAAGATGCTTACCAGATTCACCAAGCTCGGGTGAGTCTTAGATGTTTTAAAAAAAAAAAAAATCCCCAAAAGAAACTTTTTTCTTTTTTGGCTTTTTGGAAGCAGGTCATTTGGGGTTAAGTGACTTGCCCGAGGTCACATGGCTAGTGAGTGTTAAGTGTCTTCCTCTTCCATTACTGAATTTGAACTCAGGTCCTCCTGACTCCAGGGTCAGTGCTCTATTCACTGTGCCACCTAGCCACCCTGCAAAAGAACCTTTTAACTAAGGATCTGTTGATCACATTTTTTGTAATATGTTCTAAACATCTCCTTTCTGATGTTGGTCAAGTTTACTGTTTACTTTTGTAAAATTAAGAAAGTGGAAGGACAACAAAGGAAAAAGTAATCTCTTGTCAAGATGTGGGAGTGTTCTTATTGAAGTTAGTCCTGTTTTCCCTTTTTTTGCCCCCAGTATGTTAATATAGAAGGCAATTTGCTGTGGTTCATTGCATTAGAGTAAGAGGGTCCTTGAGCTTGGATGGGGAAAAAAAATTCTTTATTTATACTCATTACTGAAATCAGCATTTTCTTCCATTATTAATTTCTTTATTAAAATGGACTGAAAAGAAGGCTTCAACAGATTGCCAAACGTTCCATGACACAGAAAAATTTAAGAACCCTTGCATTAGAGTAGATTTGGTTGTCAAGAAAGCTTTATGGTGATCCAGGTTTCTCTGTTGTTTGATACCCACTGGATTACTCTGTACTTTGTACAAAGTAGTTTTGACTCTTTAGACAGCATTCTAGCTCAACGATGATTCGTGACATAATATCTACAGAATTTCTTTGGAAATACTGAAGTTGAATTAAGAGAGAAAGATTCTTTAAAACACTACACTGGAGCCTTTCTCTTACTGTTCTTAATTGTCATAGGATATAATTATAGATGAAATGGTATTATGATGAAGACTTCCTGGTTTGTAGGCAATGAGCTCTCCTTGTGTGTCATCTAAGATTGAAGTCACAGGTTCTTAACTTTTCTTTCATGAACCTTTTGGCAAATCAGGTGATACCTACGGACCCTATCTCAGAGTAATGTTTTTAAATGATAAAATACACAGGATTACAAATGAAACCAATGAAATGCAGATATCAAGATTTAAAAAAAAAACATTTGTGGACCCCCTTCCCCCAGTTAAGAACTCTTTTCTTAGATAACGTGCCCTTTTGCCAAATTATTAAGTATGACAGATAATGTTGAGGTGGTGATTCAGTTTATATAGGATGTTTTTCTATTATGATTGTCTCGCTTAGTACAAGGTGTGGAGTACTGTCATTATTTTAGGACTTTTGCTAGTGTCTTACATATTTTTAAATTTTTTTATTTTCCAGACAAGGTCATTTGATGAAGATGCAAAAGAAAGCCGGGCAGCAGCCCTACGGGCTGCAAACAAATCAGGCACTGGATTTGGGGAGAGTTATAGCCTGGCAAACCCATCAATCCGAGCTGGGGAGGATATTCCACAGCCTACAATTTTTAATGGCAAATTAAAAGGCTATCAGCTGAAAGGCATGAATTGGTTGGCCAATCTGTATGAGCAGGTGAATTTAAGAGCTGTGGCACCCTTTGTACCTGCTTTCTTAAAGTCAGTCATTGACCCAGGTGATTGAGAAGTGAGCACAAGGAAGCATTTTAGATTTAAATCCTTTAACATTTTGTGTTTTTGTTTTGCAAGAAGCATTGTCAGCTAACCCTATAAAATGATATCTGACTTCTTTATGAAAAACTGACCACATACAGCTGTGTTCTGCTTGAGAGATTTATTTGATATCTGTTTATGTTCCAGTTTGGGTGAGCATAGTAAACAAAACTATATGCCCATTTGCGCCCATTAGATAGATAAACGATGAAAAATTTTGGTAAATATACTAGGTCTCTTTTGTGCTGTTTGGTATTTAGTTCTAGCTGTAAAACTACAGTGTTAGGGATAGTTATTCCTGTTCACATTCTTGTGGGATGTTGTCTCTAAGTCTCTTGTCTAGGTTAACTTTTGAAGTATGTGAAATGTTTGTGTAGACTGTCTAGGGAGGTAGTGACTCTGTATTGGGATTTTTGTTGTTTTTTTTTTCAGGGCATTAATGGAATTCTGGCTGATGAGATGGGTCTTGGTAAAACAGTGCAAAGCATTGCCCTCTTGGCACATCTGGCTGAAGTAGGTGACCTGAGTTTCTTTATCTTATCTTTTCACCTGCTGTATGCTCCCATTCACCTGGACTCATACCCCTGACCCTGAACACATACCATACTCTAGGTCTTGTGTCTCTGTACCTTTGTTCACACTGTTGTTCCCTATGCCTCAGTTCCTACCCATCCTCTATTTTTCAGTAAAATTTATTGATACATTTTATTTTGACAAAATGATACACTTCCCAGTAAACATCCAAATGATATCCCTCCCAATGAAGTATATTCTTTGAAAACAACTAGTTTTTCAACTATTAACAGAAGAGCCCTTTAACTTGGACTGTATGGTAGTAACATTGATTACTGCATTAACCATCATTGTTTCTCACTGTTCTGAATAATTATACATATAAACAACTTTATGTTGTTCTAATAATGAGATATGTGGTTCTTCTGTTTTTACTTTCTTCATCTTCCATTACTTCATACAAGATACTATATTTCTGACTTCTTCATTTTTGTCACTCTTAACAGTAAAATAATATTCTACTACATTGAAATTTATGACAGAATGGTTTTTGAGATTTTACAATCATAAGATCTTAGCAAAAAATCAATGGTAATAGGATACTGAAGTCAGTTTGTTCTTACTGCATTACATTTGAACTCCACTGGTGGAGCTACTCTTATTTATCATAATCCTTTATAGAATATTTTAAGTAATTGTAAGAATTATAAGAATACCAGTCTTTTGTTCTTGCAGAGAGAGAACATTTGGGGGCCTTTCTTAATCATTTCCCCTGCTTCTACACTCAATAACTGGCATCAAGAATTTTCAAGATTTGTTCCTAGATTTAAGGTAATAAATATATTTTTTGTGTATCCTAAAAAACTTGCTCATTTTCTGTAGTTAATTGTATCATATAACCAACAGACTTAATTGCTAATAATAGGGTGGGTTTGGAGTTTTTTTTTCCTGTTCTTTTTGTTTCCAGAGCACTGTATATTCATTAATGGAGTTGCTTTTGACCTCAAAGAGGAGGGGCATGAATATTTTCTCCATGAATAGGACATTTATGGATCAAACTCAGGAATTAAATTGAGGGAATTGTTTGAGGACATATAAACCATTACATTCCATTGGGGAAAGGCAGCACACAAAAGGGACCTCAAAAGGTGATTGGTACTTGCTGGAGCCAATCTGAGGAGCCCTGGCTACACTGACTTACAACTGAGCTTGAGTGCTTCTTCACCAAGGTCTTGCCTGGGGCAGAGGTTAAAAAGTAGTCCGAGGAGTCAGAGGCTGTTTAGTAAATACATATTCTACATTCCCAAACTCAGATCTGTAGTGCAAGAAGATTTGTGTGCACTGGTATAATGCAGAATAAAGGAACTAGGAAAATGATTTACATGACTGTGCTAGGGTAAAGAGAAATTAAATCTGCACAGTTTCACAACTGATCACTTCAGGTACTCATCTTAACCTCAAAAGGACTTGTAGAGAACTACACTTCTCTCTTGGCAGAGAGTGATGATGAATCCTAGGGATTCATCATCACATATTGATTTGTTTTTCCTAAGCGTACTTTTTTGTTACCAGGAGTAATTCTATTATAGTAGGTAAAAGGAGTCATTAGGAGGTGGCAATATTATACCAAAAAATGGCATTAAGAAAAGAAGAAAAAAGTTATCAGGAAAGGCAGTTGTGAAAAATATCAGTAAACATTTATGCATGTTCCTACTTTCTTAGCTCTTTGAAAATCTAATAATAGTAGTACAGACCAGGGGCATCTTTGATGAAGGTATGAAAAGTGAACTGGCATGCTTCAACTTATATTTTATAACAGACCAGATCTTTAATCTTTTTCTAGTTTTACTTTATTTTATTTTATTTTTTTGCTTTTTGGAGAAGGGAAGGTAGGGCAGTTGGGGTTGTGACTCACCCAAGGTCACATAGCTAGTTTTGTGTTAAGTGTCTGAGGCTGGATTTGAACTCAGGTCTTCCTGACTCCAGGGTTGGTGTTCTATTCACTGTGCCACCTAGGCACCCCACTAGTTTTAATCTTTAGTTACATTATTGACTGAAAGGTATAGAGCAGGGGTGGAGAACCTGTGATTTTGAAGCCACGTGTGACCCTAGGTCCTCAAGTACAGCCCTTTGACTGAATCCAAACCTCCGTATGAATTTATTTTGTGATGGATTGTTATTCTTATCAAGGTTTTGTACTGTGAAGTTTGGATTCATTCAAAGGGCCACACTTGAGGACCTAGAGCAGTGGTTCTCAACCTGTGGGTTATGTTCAATTTAAATACATCCTGATTCATAACAATAGCAAAATTACAGTTATAATGCAATAACAAAAATAATTTTATGATTGGGGGGTCACCACAACATGAGGAACTGTATTAAAGGGTCGCGGCATTCAGAAGGTTGAGAACCACTGACCTAGAGGGACAAGTGGCCTCAAGGCTTCAGGTTCCCCACCCCTTCTATAGAAACTACAAGATTCCTCTCAATTTTTTGTTGAACTTCTTACAAAAACTAATTTGATTCAGTAGTGAAAAAATAGCTGCCATTAACAGTATATTTTTTTAGTATATTTTCCATTCATTGTTAAAATGTTTTAAGATTCCTTGAAATATGTAGCAACAGTGGTAACTTTATGTTACATAAAACACAGACGTATGCTTACCAAATTGTTTTATACTAGGCCAGGACAAACCCAGGAACAATATGAACACAGTTATAAAATACTTTTCACACAATTAAAGTCAGATCTAAATAATTGGAAAAATATCAATTGTTCATGCGTAGACTGAGATAATATAATAAAAATGACAATTCTATCTACACTAATTATTCAGTGCCATACCAATCAAATTACCAAAACATATTATTTTATAGAGCTAGAAAAAATAAAAACAAAATTCATCTGGAAGTACAAAAGGTCAAGAATATCAAGGGAATTAATTTTAAAAAATGCAAAGGAAAGTACCCCAGCTGTACCAGATCTAAAGCTATAATGTAAAGTGGCAATCATCAAATTGTTTGATACTGTCATGGAGGATACATAAAGAAAAGAATTCCCTATAGATCAGTGGTTCTCAACCTTCCTAATACCGTGACACTTTAATACGTATATGGGGGCATATCTGCATGTGGGCAGACCCACCTGGAGTCAGATAGAGGAGTGGTGTCTTCATTCCCAAGACCATCGGAAATATGTGTTTTCCAATGGTCTTAGGCAACCCCATTTGACCCCCAAAGGGGTTGCAACCCACAGATTGAGAACCACTGCTATATATGTGCAGGTCTTCCAGATGCTGTCCTTTGTTTATCACATTATGCTGGTTACGTACTGGTCTGCCCTGTTAAAAATCTTCTTAAATGTGATCTGTATTCACACAAAAAGAATTTCACCTATCCATACAGAGGAAAAAACTAGGGAATGATGAATATTTATTGTCCAAACTATGACAAGTAGTTGGTTAAATCACCTATAGAGCTAGTCCATCGGTATTTAAACGGACACTGTAGATGGACAGTGAACTGGATGGACACAGAATTGACTGGGAACAAGAGAAGGGCCTGAATAAGCATTGGGAAATTGTCTTATCCCTAGCTTTCCCCTAAAATAAAGGGAAATTTGTTTTCCCTCAAACAGCTGTTCTACCATTGATAGTATATAGCTGTGAGTCATGAAATAATATAATCTCTTTATATTTCAATCTTTAGATCATTCAGAGGGTATTGAATGGAGAAATAGGTGGTGGGCATGAGTAGGTGGAAGCATATTAACTAACCAATGAGGAAATGTACAGAAGAAGCCGTTTAAAGTATTATCAAAGAAATGTACAACCAGAAAAAAAGGTGTCTCTTCATATAGTAAGATCAAGTAGTAATCAGTGGACATCCCATTTATTCTATTGCTATCAAAACAGCGTCAAAAGTCCTTCAAGACCCTAACACATTTGATGGACCCCCTGTAGACTGTTTACAAGAGAGACTGGACAAGGTACACAAGCTGAAGCCAACATGAATGAGTAATAAAACATTTAAGTGCTTTCTGTGTTCCAGGCACTGTTATAAATGGTAGGAATGCATATACAGGGAAGCAAGATAGTCCCTGGCCTTCAGAGTACTTCTGTTCTAATGAAGCAGGACAACGTATTAGGGAGAGGTAGAAGTAGAATAGCATAGGGTCTTGAACACAGTAACATGGTTTGAAATGTCCAGGAGGTGTTGTGGAAGTCCAATCCTGGGCAACATAATTCAGAAGCACACCTCTCAGAATCCAGGGTGATTTGATGTCAGAATTCACAGTTCCCTCTAAGGGAGGGAGATAGGGATAGTGGCTTTGAATGTGAGCAGCATGGTTTGGAAATAGCCAGGAAGTGACCGGGCATTCATGGGTTGCAGTCTGATGAATTGTATGCGTAACTACATTATTGAGATTGTAGCTTCATTGTATTATGTTAAGAAAAGAAAAAATAACTTCCAAGAGTCAATTTTCTGTTTGTTCTTACTTTTGAACTTCAAAGCTAATAGTCCTATTTTCCAGAAAACTTTGGTTTTCATAGGCAGAAATTATTTGTTTTTGGCAGGGTATAGTAGAGCCCAAAGTGTAAATTATATAAATTCCACAACACATTACCTACATATGATACAAATGTTAATGATGCTTTTGTTAGAAGTTCAGCTCCTAGAAGGCAGAACCTGTTTTTTATTTTATATGGTACTCAGCATATTATAAATAATAAGTGCTATATAAGTCTTTTAAAAATATCTGCGCTATTCAAGAGCTTTCAGATGTTCCTCTACTGTCCAGTAGATGGGAGTATTATATTATGTAAGTTTAGTATTTATTCTTGACATTGTTCTGGGTCTCCACCTCTTTACTGCTCTGAATAACTTAGGAATGAAAATGTCTTACTTTCTGTGTTCACATTTCTCAAGCTCATCTGCTTAAACTTTTTCTTGTTGTTTATCAAAACCAAAAAAAACCTTGGTACCTTACCAAAAATATCATTAGATGTGGACTCTGCACATAAAAGTGATCATCTAAAAAGTACTGGATTTATGGAGTGGTTCACATTCGTCCTTGTGACTTATTCCTTATTCTGAAGAAGATAACCAATAACCATGGCTATAATGTTATAGGAAAAAATAATCTCATTAATGACATTGCAGGTGCTGCCATATTGGGGTAATCCGCATGATAGAAAGGTCATCAGGAAATTCTGGAGTCAGGTAACAATCACCTTACCCTCACTATGCATGCACTAGCTTCAGTACCCATTCAAAAAATTACATATAATGTTTAAAATCGGAATGTACAATTTTAGGTATTCAGCAAAAAGAGTTTTACTTGCCTTCCTTTTCTTCCATGCTTTTGATCTTAAGGGGATTATCCAAACACAATGTTAGTTTGGATAGGATTAAGCAGAAGCCTTTCTTTTTCAATAGAATTAATTTGAATACCTCAGTTTTTAGCTATAGTGGTGACTGCTTTTAAAGCAATTAAATCTCATTTCTTTATTCCATGTTGTCCTACTTGTAATGGGAGAGCTGGACTCCTAGAGTGACCCTTACCCCTCTACTTTTCTACCCCTTCTTAAAAGTTCTTCACTGACTTTTGTTGTCATAAAGATAGTTCAGCCCCCAAACACAATGCCATCACATTTTGTGGATTGTCATATGTCTTTTTATCCTTTCCTTTTTGTGTTTGCAGAAGACACTCTACACTCAGGATGCTCCTTTCCATGTGGTGATCACCAGCTACCAGCTGGTGGTTCAGGATGTGAAGTACTTCCAGCGGGTGAAATGGCAGTACATGGTATTGGATGAGGCCCAAGCTCTCAAGAGTAGTTCCAGGTAACAGGAGGGGTAGAAACTCAGCCTTTGTGGGGAGGTACTTAGACTCATACCAAAAACCAGACCTGAGAACTTTCAGAATATGGTGTTTCATGGTCTCTGTGTTAGCCTTGTACCTGCCTAAAGCTTAATTATACTTAATATCATACTTAGCATGGAGCATGGCATGTTGATACTGGGTTTTTTGTGACTTCTTCCTCCCTATTATATATTTTCTAACTCTAATTTGACGGTTCTGTTTGTTCTAATATAGTAGTACTCAGGGAAAACTGCTTTCTACACAGGAAATCATTTTTCTGCTTTATCTTTAGGATTGTTTGTTAAACTTCAATTGACAAAAGCACTAGAGTGGGATGAAAAATCTAATTGAAATAAAATCCTATATTGTATAGGGGGGAAAAAAAACTCCTGTTCCTAGAAGACTGTCTAGGGGTCTAAGGGTACTAAATAACACAAGTTGTTTTTCTGTGTGTTTTGAAAGAAGCTAATGTTTAAGATGCATTGTTACCACAGTAGTCACTTAGCTCGAGAGTCCAAAACCAGAAAGCAAATAAGGGCTTGAATTAATGGCAGTTCAGAGGTTCCTATTATGTATCATAGGTATGACTTTTTATAATTAGTTCTTATAAAATCTATAGTGCTTTCTTGAGTACTCTGTGTTTGTTTACAGTTTTATACATTTAATAAAGCTTCTTGAATTGATTGAAAAGGTAATCTGCCTTTTCAGAGGATTTATGATATTGGTCTTTTCCTTTGGAAAAATAAGTTAGTAAGTGGAAATAAAACTTGTAGAACTGAGTAGCTGAAAGGTTAAACTAGAATCTTGAAGGTGCAGAAATAATTTTTTATTAAACAAATAGATGTTTGGGAACAAGGTGATAGATACTTGTTTAGAGGATATGGACTAGACCTATGATGGTTTTTTTGTTTTGTTTTGTTTTTTTGCTTTTTGGAGGGCAGTTGGGGTTAAGTGGCTTGCCTGAGGTCACAGGGCTAGTTTTTTGTGTTAAGTGTCTGAGGTTGGATTTGAACTAAAGTACTCCTGACTGCAGGGCTGATGCTCTATTCACTGTGCCACCTAGCCGCCCCTAGACCTATGATGTGATTTCATTGGTATAGATGACTCCCAGGAGAAGAGATGCTCTCTACCAATGCAGGTAGATTTAAGAGACTTGGCTAGAGCAAAGCTGTCAGAAACAGAACTTCAACACTCCCAAGTATGGCTTGAAGCAGATTGAAATGTAATTGGAAAATTTTAACAAAATAAATAAAAATACAACAATACGTAGGTTATAGCATGTTTTAAAACTACATTAATATGTAGCCCACAAGAGTCCTTTCCCATTTCTATTTGAGTTTGATTACCTCCTGGAGCACTGGGGAGTAAAATAACTTGCCTGTGAGCATGTAGTATGTGTCAGAGTTGAGGATTGAACATTAGTTTTTCTGGTTTTGAGACCAGCTCTATCCTTTCTATGCCATAATTCTCTTGATTATATAAAAATTGAAATTTTGGGGGCAGCTAGGTGGCAGAGTAAATAGAGCACCAGCCCTGAAGTCAGGAGGACTTGAGTTCAAATCTGGCCTCAGACACTTGACACTTTGTGTGACCTTGAACAAGTCAATTGGCCCCAATTGCCTTGCCTTCCCCCTCCAAAAAAATAAAATGAAATTTTTGTTTATAGTAAAAAGAGCATACACATCAAGATCAAGAGAAAAATAACAAACTTGCAAGCAATTTACAAAAAATATAAAATTTAAAAACTTAGTCAAGGGAAAACTCAGTCCCTAATGAAAAACATTCAAATCATTTGAACGGTTCTGACAAAGAGAAATAAAATATATAAGTAGCCACTTGGAAAAATGTTTACCCTCACTCATAAACAAAAGTACATTTGAATATTCTTGAGGTTGTACCCATCAGAATCATCAAAACATTTTTTTAAACTTTTTTCCATATACATACATACATTGGAGACACTTCAAACTTCAATTTGAAACCCTACCTGCCACAAATAAATGCTGTCATGTCTTAGATAAGCCTGACAGAAAGCCTGTCTCGTGGAAGAAACATGCAGAAAAATTCCATTTAACATTCATTCATAGGAATAATTTTTCTTCCTAGGAAAGACCCAAGTTTTTTCTTTTCCTAGGACCCAAATATTAGGTCAGAATTGTCCGTTCCTTTGTGGCTTTCTTGTGTCAGGCAGTAATTTTATTGACATCTTGTGTTTTTACATCAGCTCATCTCCCTGATATCCCTTCCTAATCCCTCACCCAGACAACCAGCCAATCCCTATAACAGAGAGAAGTAGAAATGTTGTGGGGTTTAGGGAGGGGAGGCAGTCAGAAAGGAGTTCAGCAAAACTAGCCAATGTGTCATCCAAGTATGACAGTATGTCCTGTGTCACTCCTAGTTCCCCATCTCTGAAAAGAAAGAATGGTGGGGGAAATGCATTTTCAGGACTTTAGAGACAATTCAAAGACCAAAACTGATCCGAAGAGTATATTCACATGCTTCTTTGATGATTTGATACTTCAGTAGAATGACACACAGTGTGAATTTTATTGTGTAGGTTTCAGTAAAGAGTTATAAAACAGACTGCACTCACTTAAGTCTGTGCTTTTTTCTTTGCCAGTGTTCGATGGAAGATCCTCTTGCAGTTCCAGTGTCGGAATCGTCTTCTGCTCACAGGGACCCCTATTCAGAACACTATGGCTGAGGTGGGCACTGGGCAGGGAATGGAAATGTCTGCATCCATCAGTGCAGTGTCCAAACATTGTGAGATGTGCCCCCTGCCTTCTGGTAGTGTCTTCACTCTGTGGTCTTAAGTTAAAGACATCTAGACACTTAAGAGTTAACCTTTTTCATAAATGGAAATTGATTCATTTCTACACTTAATCAGAACTGAGCAAAAACTAATATTTTTTTAAAACCTGGAAACGTGCGCTAGTGCAGGTAACTCCATATACCTTGTCCTCAGAGAGGGAAGCACACTTAGCCTGTGGTCTGTAGTGAGATGAAGAATGGGAACTATCCACATGGAACCTATTGACACTTAACAGATCTGGAGATGTTTGGTTAAAAAGCACCTGTCTCTTTGTTGATAGTCATTTTTCCTTCATTTTACTCCTAGCTTTGGGCTCTGTTGCATTTCATCATGCCAACATTATTTGATTCCCATGAAGAATTTAATGAGTGGTTTTCCAAGGACATTGAGAGCCATGCTGAGAACAAATCTGCCATTGACGAGAGTAAGTTATCGTTGTGAATCTTCTCATTTCTTCTTAATCAACCCATATAAGGAACTTCATACTTGTGTTTTTTTCTCCTTTAAATTGAGTCATTGTGAAGAGTCCTTTTTATCTCAGCATAATAGGAAAGAACAGTAATGGTTTTTTGTTTGTTTTTTTCCATGTGTTCATTGTCATATGTCTTAAATAGGTAATATGAAGGTCAAAGGTGGGAGCTTTTTGAACATATTTTCTTTTTTTCTTTGACAGTCCATTTAGAGGACTGAACAGAGTAGAGGGTGTGTGTGTGTGTGTGTGTGTGTGTGTGTGTGTGTGTGTGTGTGTGTGTGTGTATTTTACTAAGACTTTTAAAAAAATCTTTATTTTTTTTTCCCCGTGAGGAGAACATTACTGAATATGGGCACATCAACAAAAAACAGTAGAAAAGTTAGGTTCCTTTTTGAGAAAATTTCATGTCCCTCTTTTACAGTGAATTCTTGGTCTACAGGCAAGCAGTATATGAATACTAGGTCAGGTGGTAAATGGAGCATCTTCGTGTTTTTGGCTCTTTGTGCCAACTCAAAATTGTCTACTATTGGGGGTATGACCTGTCATTTCAGATCAATTGTCTCGGTTACACATGATCTTGAAGCCATTTATGTTGAGGAGAATCAAGAAGGATGTGGAAAATGAGTTGTCAGACAAGGTGAGGAGAGAACATTTTGGGGTACCCTTGTCCCTTCTTCTTCTGCCCTGCCCTTTGTGGTTTGTTTTCATTTCCTGGCCAACTCTCCCACAAATTTATCTTGTCTTGGATGAAGGGAGTGCGGGTGGGTAATTACCTTCAAACCCACTTTGTCCTTATTTATCTGCATTCATTCTTTTCATATTTATCCTGTATATACTTATATGAGTGTTTGTTGTTTCCATATTAGAATGCAAGTTCCTTGAAAAGTTGGAGTTGTATTATTTTTTCATATTTGCACCTAGTATAGTACTTGTACTAGGAGACAGCTTAGGTACCTCAGTGCATAGAGCACTGTGCCTGGAGTCAGGAAGACCTGAGTTCAGATCCAGACTCTAGACATTTGCTAGCTGTTAGACTCTGGGCAAGTCACTTAACCTCAGTGTGCCCAGTTTCCTCAACTGTAAAATGGGAATGGTAACAGCGCGCGCGCGCGCGCGCACACACACACACACACACACACACACACACACACAGTTTCGTTACAACAATTATATGAGCTAATGTTTATAAAGTTCTTAGCACAGATCATGGCACATAATAGGCACTGAATAAATGCTTATCTGTCCCCTACCCTGAGCACCATAGATGATTAATAAATGTTTATTAATTGATGATCTTGTTTGATGGTGGTAGCAAAGATCCTTTATTCCAAAGGAAAGAAGTAGAAAGTGACCTTTCCCTTCCAGTCCTCATTGATTATTGTGGCCATTTGTGCTATCTCATGACTGATAAGCCACAGCATCCACAAACAAATTAAGCTGAGTGAAGAAAATAGAGGTTAACTAGGTAAAATCCATGAGTAAAATATCTCATACTAAATGAATTCTCATTACATCAGTAATCAGAAACAATTTGTGCCAAATTGTCCTTAGATCATCTTTACCCAATTACTAATGAATTTTGACAAAAAGAACATTGAAATAAAAGAAAGTAGTTTTAATATTAGTGCTGTTAACTTAGAAAAGACAAGCAGCTCTTTCTAGTTTCCTAAATCACAGAGTTAGAATTGTGGTCTGTACATGTTGAGTATTTCTTTATGGCATATTCTAGTTTAAGTATACATGAAACTTTATTCTGCTATTGATCTTTTAAGAAACACAGTGTATGTCTACTTATAAATTTTCCTGCTCTTTTTCAGATTGAGATTTGGATGTATTGCCAGCTGACAAGTAGACAGAAACTGCTATATCAGGCATTAAAGAACAAAATTTCCATTGAGGATCTGTTGCAGTCCTCAATGGGTTCGACCCAGCAAGCACAGAATACCACCAGTAGCCTCATGAATCTGGTCATGCAGTTCAGGAAGGTAAAGCCTGCCTAATACTTGGGCCAACCACCCCCAGAGCTATATTAGCTAATCTCACACCAAACCTCATAATACTTTTTTAACAGAGCTTTAAGATTTGCACAACACTCTAAAGTCTTGTGAGGGATCTCTGGAGATTGAGTAGCACCCTGATTCTAGTGTAGATAGAAGGCCTCATGTTTACAACAAATATTTTATTGATCAAAGAGAGAATGAGGGAAAATGGTGAATATAAATGGGAGACACTAAATATTGAAGTTTTTCTTTTACTGTTTAACTGAATGGTTCTTTTTAGCATAATGAAGTAACTTCGTTATTTAGCTGTTTTTTTGATTGATTTCTTTTTCCAGGTGTGCAATCATCCAGAACTCTTTGAACGGCAAGAGACGTGGTCCCCATTTCATATCACTCTAAAGCCATACCAGATTTCCAAGTTTATTTATCGTCATGGACAGATCAGGGTCTTTAATCATTCACGGGACAGGTCAGCCAATACCAACTTCTTGTTTGCCTGCCATTACAAAAATTGATTTCTGCCTTTCTAGGATTTGAGCTGTACATCATAATTCTTTTAGATCAGGGTGTGCACACGAAATGTGTGTGTGTGTGTGTGTGCGCGCGCACGCATGTGTGTGCGCATGCGCAGAAAAACAGGGTGAGCCACAGGTCCTTATGCACCTATGCTGAAAGCATATAATTATTTCGTGTGCATGCTTCCATGTCTCTGTGGCAAAATGCATTCTTTTTTTTTGTTTTCTTTTTTGTTTTTTGCTTTTTTTGGAGGGCAGTTGGGGGTTAAGTGACTTGCCCAAGGTCACATGGCTAGTTTTTATGTTAAGTGTCTGAGGCCAGATTTGAACTCAGGTCCTCCTGACTCCAGGACCGGTGCTCTACTCACTGCGCCACCTAGCCGCCTCATTCACTGCACCACCTAGCCGCCCCGGCAAAATGCATTCTTGTGACTAAACAGGCAACTCGATGTGTTCATGGAATAGCCTTTGTACTTTCCCCTTTTTCCTGTACTATGAGCACTGATTCCCATTAAACAAATTTACTTTCTCTGGAGAATAGTAGTGATAGACTTGTAGGGTAAAAGTATAAGTAATCATAGAACAGATGTCAGCTACATTTTAGCTCATGTTATCTACCATATATATTATGGAATAAAGAAGAATCAGGTGGAAAGAAATTTTGAACTTATTCTTCCTTTACTCTTGATATATAATAGAGAATAATTTAGCTTCTTTCAAAAGAAAAGCATTCCCGGGGCGGCTAGGTGGCGCAGTGAATAGAGCACCAGCCCTGGAGTCAGGAGGACCTGAGTTCAAATCCGGCCTGAGACACTTAACCAAAAAAAAAACAAAAACTAGCTGTGTGACCTTGGGCAAGTCACTTAACCTCAACTGCCCTTCAAAAAAAAAAACAAAAAAAGAAAAAGAAAAGTGTTCCCTATGAGGGGTTGAGGAATCTTGCTCATAGGAAAAAAGATATGTTGTTTACAAAAGCAATTAGTACTATCTTCATAACTAATTATCTGCTTTAGTTTACTAGAACCAAGGTTCAGATATGTTGCTGGGACACAGTTTGCTTTTTCTAACCCTGACAACACTTAATTTAAAGTAATTGATGAATAACAGATATAAGGTACAGAGTTCCTTTTTAACACAGGTTGTGATACTTTTAGGTCTGGTATTATATTCTTCCAAAATATGGTAGAGAAACAAGACAGTAATTTTCTATCCTGGTGCCAAATACATTTTCTTTGCTGAATACTTAATATTCTTTGAACTTCATGTAATTTTTTTCTGCTTGATAGCAGTAGTAAGTTCCTAAGCCCTAGGACCTGGTAGCCCAGGTTCCTGAAAGTGAGAACAGAGCAGAGCCTAAAAATATTCTGTAATTTGAGGAATCTAATTTAGCTAAAGTTTCCTTTTAAACTATTTTGTTTTGTAGGTGGTTAAGAGTTCTTCTTTCACCATTTGCACCAGATTATATCCAGCAGTCTCTCTTCCATAGGAAAGGTAGGTATGTTGGTGTTAAATATAAAGGCATTTGAAGTGTTTCTCAGCATATCATCTGTTTTATTTAGTAAGTGTTATGAAAGAGATGGACTTCTCTCTAAACAAGGTTTGACTCAGCTCCTTGGCCTATGATTGCCCAGTTTGATTAGCCTCATGTTATTTTTTTGTAATATTCTTTAAAACAGTTAAGTAATCTTAATTGAGAAAGTTTGGGGTAAAATATTCTGTCCAAATCATTTCCTGATTTTTCAGCCCGGCTTTGTTGTTGACTACTTTAGTGTTCTATCTTGTGTGAAGCCAAACATTTTCCCTTGGGAAAGGTTAGACTTTTATATTCGTGGCATGAAATTGTAAAAAAGTTTTACCCTCTCTCCCTATCGTGAAATAACTTTCCAACAAATAGCTAGGCTGAAATTTCATAACAGGAATGAAATCTTAACTGCCATATATGTCCAAATATACGCCATGATTTTTCTCCAAATCTGATTTCAATAAAACATGAGTGTGGTCTCCTGTTACTTTTACCTTTCAATGTTATTGTTCATTTGTTTCTTAGTCATGTCTGACTCTTTGTGACCACATTTGGGGTTTTCTTGGCAAAAATCCTAGAGTTGTTTGTCATTTCCTTCTCCAACTCATTTTACATATGAGGAAACTGAGTCAAACAAGGTTACAAGACTTGCCCAGGGTCACATGCCTAGTAAGTATCTGAAACTGGATTTGGACTCAGGTCTTCCTGAGTCTGGGCCCAGGACCCTACCCACTGTATCTCCTAGCTGTACGTGTTTTGTTTTTTTTTTTAAAAGACCCCTTTGGAGGACAGCACCCTATAGATGAAAGAGAACCAATGTTTGAACCGTTATGGTAGGCAAAAATCCTTGCTAGCATGTCCTAATTCCTGTGATCCAAATTTTAGCAAGACAGCTCTGTGCCCTTTACTTCAAAATTTAAGCTTGCTGTTGGGATTAACATGCCCAATTTGTTATTGCAGGTGTTAATGAAGAAAGCTGTTTCTCTTTCCTTCGATTTATTGATGTGTCTCCTGCAGAGATGGCAAACCTCATGCTTCAGGGACTTTTGGCAAGGTAAGCAAAACTTGCCTGTTTGACTAGTGACATAAATTGGAAGCTTGGTTGGTAAAAAAAAAAAATAAAAGGGGGGTGTGTAATTATAATTCATGTGTAATCAGGTGTGTTTTCAAATGCTCATCCTTCACAAGTGAGATGTGTTCATATGCAAAAAACAAAATGTGAGGTTCAGTCATTGTGAAGCCTCGAAGCCTCTCCTTGGAGCACTGAATAAGCACGTCTGCTGTGGTTTGTTTCAGATGGTTAGCTCTTTTCCTGTCTCTGAAAGCCTCCTACAGGCTCCATCAGCTGCGTTCCTGGGGAGAGTCACAAGGGGAGAGCCAGCAGAGTCCTCGCCATCTGAGGAACAAGGATTTCCTCCTTGGGGTTGATTTCCCCCTCTCCTTTCCCAACCTTTCCAGCTGCACCTTGTTACAGGTAAGCCACAGTTGTCACCACTCCTGAGCTTTCCCTGGTCTGTGGGTGAGGAACTGATCTGAGAAGCAGGGAAGTGGTTATGGTTCTGTCCAAGTACAGCACGTTGTTTGTGTCTGGAGCCACTCATCAGCTTGGTCCAGTTTTATGTCAGGAAGACTTAGAGGATGTCTTCTTTTAAAAGTGAGGCAAAGAGAAATGTAAGTTAGGTGGTTATATGTGAGGGCAAAAAGAAATACAAAATCTGTGCCCCACTTGTCCTCACTTTTTGAACTTCCGATATTACTGCAAAGACAGATCGGAGATACAGTGGATGAAATCAGAAAGACCTGAGTTAACATCACTACCTCACTGTGGGACCATGAACAAGTCATTTAACTTCTTTCTGCCTCAGTTTTCTCAGCAGTAAAATGGGTTTAATAATAGCACCTTCCTTATAGGATTTGTTGTGAGAATAAAATGAGATAATATCCATAAAACACTTTGCACACTTTAAAGTATTATATAAATATAAATATTAGTATTTTAGGTGAAAGGTCTGGGCTTTCTGTGGTTACTATTCTGGCTAATTGTGTTGCCTCTTCTCATTTCCAAAGTGACTCCTTTTTAGGAGATTGTTTTATAATTTCCATCATTCTGTCTTGTCCCCCCAAACTGCACTTTTTCTTCAAATAAAGCCTTTATGAGAGGTTTTCAAAAAAGGCTGAAAAAAAGTTTTCACCTCATTCTGGTAGCTTTTCATGCTTGTCCACATTATACTCACTTTTTTTGTCCACGCTCTCCACTAGCTATTTTAGGGTTGTGTGATTTTTGTTTTCATTTTCTGTTAACATAAAAGGAAGTATTAAACTCTTTTATATGGATTTATTTAAATAGGATAGGTATGTAGGAAAATTAGTGCCCTTTTAAAATAGTCATTCTTTTACTTGTTTCTTTATGTGACTTTAAGAGGAAAGACTCTATTCTAGTTACACAAAAACCAACAACTAGATGGGCAAAAGCTTGGAACACCAGAAGATGAGATAGTGTCTAGTCTCACTGAACAGAAGAGCTGGCATCACCTGATGAAAATTAACTATCATCATTATTATACTGGAATTACTTATGACAAGACATATATTCATCCTACAGGTTGTGTTATATCAAGTCAGAATTTGTAGTTGTTTTGTTTTGAGGGATATAAAGTGACTTGATGTACCTGAATCAATTGGTTCATTTTTATTAAAAACTTACTATATATCAGTATCTTGTTGTACTTATTATGGGGAACGCAGAAAAGTATGACATACATCTCTGCCTTTTCTGTGGTGCCTATAACCTTTTTGTGAAATAATAATTAACACTTCAAGGCTTTGTGTGATCATCACAATCAGCATATGAGGGACAGCGTGTGAGATAATAATATTTTAGTATTGTGGAGTATTTTACATTTATCTACCTTTTTAAAATTTGACCGGTGCTTTGCCATCATTTTTTGTTACTCCTCGCAATGAACAAAAACACAGTCAGGCAAGATATCACTCTTATTTACCACAGAGTGGAAAAAACCTGTGTCAGAGAGTCTTGAGTGAAGTGAGTTAAATAAGGCAATGAATAGAAGGACTCAGAGATAAGAACTTATAACATCTGAGTCGAGTTTTCTGAAACCACTGATGAACAGATGAATCTAGGTGATGAAATGTTTGTGTTTCATTAACTATCAGTAATTTTTCGTATTTTGAAACAAATGGAAGGAATGGTGTTCTGTCTAAAGATGATAAGTTTTAGGTAGAGTTATCAGTAGATTTTCCCAGTCCTTAAAAATTGCATTGATAAAGTTCTGCCTCACTGTTTTAACTTGACCCTTCTGACTTAAAGCTCTTCCCTGATCACCCAGGCTCTCAGTCTTGATGTCATCCTCAGTTCTTCCCTCCCTTTTACTCAGCCCACATGTACAGTCTATTGTATTTCTGCCTGTGTAGCATCTCTTGTACACATACCCTACTTTCTATTCACATGATCACCTCTTGCCTGGATTGTTGCAGTCATCTGCTGGTGGGCCTGCCTCCTCCTATCCATCTTGCACTCCACTTCCAAAGTAAACTCCAATGGCTCCTTGTTACCTCCAGGATAAAGTAACAATCCTCTGTTTGGTATTTAAAGTCCCCCATAACCTGGTCCTTTCTTACCATTGCAGTCTTCTCATACATGATTCCTTAACATGCGCTTTGTGATTCAGCTGTTTCTGTTCCTCACACCTGCTACTTGATCTTTAGAGTCTGTTCCTTTTCACCATCTCATCCCTGGAATGCTCTTCTTCTGTACCTCTGCCTCCTGACTCCCCTGGCCTCCTTCAAGATTCAGCTCAAATCCTACCACCCCCACTGATAGTGCCTTCACTCTGAAAAGACCTTATATTTACATTATATAGACCTTTATGAAAATAGTTCTGTCCCCACACCCACCTTCACCCCCGCAGTGTGTGAGCTTGAGGGTAGAGACCAGGATTTGCTTTTCTTGGTATCCCCATTGTTTAGCATGGTGCCTGGCATATAGTAAGCCTTTATAAATACTTGTTATTGGGGTTTACTGTCACTACAGCAAAGCTTTACCAACCATGATAGGGATTCCCAACTCCTGGTGCCATTTCATAAAAGCTGAGTAAAGTCTATAGACTTAAGTGTGAGTCAGAGAGACTTTTTGCTGCTTCTCACACACTTTCAGGGCCATAAAGTTTGTGTGAGGCCTTTAGGGTAAGAAGCAGGACAAGCATCCTCTTATATTCAGCCTCTAAACACCCATAAAAATAAGACTCTGGACAAGTTCTAGGACTCTCAAACTCAAAAAATACAGAAAACACATCTCTCGCAGAAGGCAGCTCCACAGCAGGGGATCATGGAGGCAGCCTGAAATCAAAATGTGGCCAGGCCCCAGGGCAGTCAGGAGGAACCAGGCTGCTCCAGCCAGTCTAGGAGAGAGAAGATCTACAGCCTCCAGCAACTCCACATCTACCAAGGTGTGAAAAATAGGGATTAGATAAAGGCAGCTAGGCAGGAGGGGCTCAGGCCAGGCTCCAGGGTAGATGGGAGGAGCCAAGTCTCCCAAGCTGCAGTGTGAATCTATATCAGAGAAGATCTAAAGCACCTAGAGAAATCTTCACATCTAATAAACCAGGATTAAAGATCAGTGAAAGTGAGTGAAGCTTTCAAGCTAAATTTGGAGGAGGAAAAGCAGTTTGGCCAATCTACCCCCAGGGCAAGGAAGCAGTGGGAAAAGGGCAGAAACTGCTGTAACCTGCCCATGCCCCCACTGGGCTGCTTCAGAGCCCCTGGCCTGTGGATCCTGCAGGGGGGTGAGTCAGTTGATCAGGGCCAAGTGCTCTTGGCGTTGAACGGCCTAGATCTGGATCGTGGTCTTGGGTGGTGGTCCTGGGGTACACTCTCAGCAAGCCAAAGATGACGGGGGCTGCAACACCCCCCCAATTGCTCCAGCAGCTGGGAAAACCCCAGGGATTTGGAACAGAGCTTTCCCCCTGGAAACAGAGTTTCACAAAGCTAAAAAAAAACCAACCAATTAATTGACTGGCCAACATGAGGAAAAGGAAGCAAAATAAAAACAGAAATAAAACTCTAGAATCCTTT
>CM053598.1:153970032-154041315 GCA_028646575.1 Pseudocheirus occidentalis | reverse complement strand
ATACGAAGGGATGATACTTTAAAAGGCAAATTCTGAGGTGGGGGAGGACTAGAATGAGAGGAGACAGGGAGAGACAAAATGGGGCTAATCATCCCATGTGGAAGAGGCAAGGGATAACTGTTAAAACTTTATTTTCATTTACTCTCATTGAATCTGGCTTAGGGAAGAAATGGCATAAACTCTAAACTGGGTGTCATGCCACACAAGAGAGTAGGGGGCGTGGGGATGAAAGGTGGGATGATGGAGGGGAGGGCAGGGTCTGGGGGAGGAATGCTGGGTGCTCACACTTCAGTAAAGAGATAGGGACAGGGTAGAGAACAGAACAAGGTGGGGGAGGGATAGGAAGGAGTGACATATCAGTGTCACAATATGTCCACTATGAATATGTCCTATATAATCACACCTACACAGCCTGTATTGAATTGGTTGTCCTTCCAGCGGGGGTGGGTGACAAGGGAGGAACCAAAAGAATCTAGAATATAAAGCTCTGCAATACCTGCAACTAGGAATCAAGATATACAGGGGCTGGGATAGGGAGACCCTCCCTGCTCTACCAGAAAGTTAGAGAGCAGACCAGGGGAGGGGCTCTACAGTGGGATCCCTGTTTTGGGGGTGGGGTAGGGGAAAGACGAGAAAATTTGTAATTCAAAAATCTCACAAAAATGAATGATGTAAACAAGAAAACAAATAAAATTTAGTACATTAAAAAAAAACCGCATACATAATACATACCTGGAACTTTTAAGCCATGTATATATGTAAGACCATGATAGCTGTGATCTTTTTTTGTAACTCCTGATTGGAAATGTACCAAGATACAGGTGACCCACCCTACTTTATGAACCTACTGAATATCCATATTTGAAGTAGTATATCACATAACACAAGCCTTCTGTGTGGCAGTTCAGTTTGATAGTATACCTCTCTATTCTAGTGGTACCATCTAGTTTAGGCCTTCTGTGATGCTGAAAATCCTACTGTGGCTTGAGGCAAGCAGAACTGAGAACTCTCAGGATTACTCTCAGACATTTGACTTCAAGATATTACGTGATAAGGTCCATGTTATGTATTTTGGGAAGTCAAAGAGAACACTTTTTTCCTATTTTATGTGTCATGCTCAGAATAACAATTTTCTAATTGATCCTTTTTCCATGTGAATAACTAAAAAGGCATGCAAGTTAATAAAGCTAAAGTCATTGTTTTTTTGATGAAAGTGCAATTAGGTAATTAGGGAAAGTATCTGTATCATGGCTTCTTGGGGTTTTCTTGGGAAAGATACTGGAGGGGTTTGCTTTTTCCTTCTCTAGGTAATTTTACAGATGAGGAAACAGAGGCAAACAGGGTTAAATTACTTGCCTAGGGTCACACAGCTAGAAAGTGTCTAGGGCTAGATTTGAAATCAGGAAGAATTGTGCTGACTCTGGGCCAGGCATTCTCCATTTTGCCACCTCATTACAGTTCCTGAGCCTTTATATCTATTTGTTTGTAGGTTTTTTCTGCATTGTCATCACCACCAACAAATATTAATTGAGGGAATACCACATATAACACTGTGCTAAATACAGTACACATTATGGGCAGATAATATCTATAGCGTTTCAAAATGCAGATTGTGATTCACAGGATTATAGATAGAACTGGAAGAGATCTCAGGAAACATCTTGTCCAGTTCTCTCATTTTAGAGATCATTGATGTTTATAGAAGGGAAAGATGTTCTTGCCCAAGGTAATGCAGGTGATAGGTAAAAAGACCGGAGTTTGAATGTAGGTCCTCTGTTGCTGTATGTCAGTTAACTCTAGCATCAGGCTATCTGTTCTGCTAAGCCAAATGATCTTTACATTATCCATTGTTGGACCTGTATGGGTTGGGTTCAAATCTAACCTTACATATTAGCTGTATGATACTGAAAAAGTCGCATAACATCTATCTGCCTCAGTTTCCTCAACTCTAATATGGGGATAACAATGGTACCTATTTTCCAAGATTGTCTTGAGTATCAGATGAGTTATTTATAAAATATTCAGCAAAAAATAAAATAAAATAAAATAAAATAAATAAAATAAAATATTCAGCATAGTGCCTGGCACATTTCCTTCTTTCTTGTCTTTTTCCCTCCTTCCCTTCCCAAGACTATTGAGTTAGTCCATCAGTGCATGTACCTGGACAGGTACTATAAATGAACAGTGCATCAAGTACAGTATTGAATAGGCTAAGCTGATTGCATTTGGACTGTCAGCTCCCAATGGACTTTCTAAACAAAACCCTTCTTTTTGGTTTGTTTTTTTTTATTAACATTAATTATGAACTCCTTGATATGTAAAAATAACAAGCTTCACTAATGTATGGGATCCTTTTGTAGCCATTCCTCTGACTGAACTTTTTGACAAGTAAAAAATATTAGTAACTTTTTGGCTGGTAGTACTTAATGCCTACATCTCAAGAGGTGGTTTGGGTTTTTGTTTTTTAACTTTTTTCCCCCAATTACATATAAAGACAATTTTTAACCTTCGTTTTTTTACAATTTTGAGTTTCAAATTCTCTTCTCCTGTCTCTCTTCCCTCCCCCCATTGAGAAAGCAGGCAGTTTGATAATGGTTATGCACGTGTGGTCGTATTTCCGTATTAGTCACGTTGTGAAAGATAACAGACCAAAAAAATAAGGAAAAAAGCCAGTATGCTTCAG
Source organism: Pseudocheirus occidentalis (assembly GCA_028646575.1). NCBI lineage: Eukaryota > Metazoa > Chordata > Mammalia > Diprotodontia > Pseudocheiridae > Pseudocheirus > Pseudocheirus occidentalis. The sequence continues at coordinate 154,038,632 of CM053598.1, read as the reverse complement.
TCTGGGTTCAGATTCTATTATTTCTTTCTCTGGAAGTAGATAGGTCTTTCAGAATTGTCTTAGATCTTTTTATTACTGAGAATAGCTAAGTCATTCACAGTTTATCATTGCACAGTATTGCTGTTACTGTGTAGAGTGTTCTCCTGGTTCTGCTCACTTTACTCTCCATCAGTTCATTTAAGTCTTTCCCAGTTTTTCTGAAAGCATCCTGCTTATCGTTTATTTATAGTACAATAGTATTCCATCACAATCATATATAGCCATTCCTCAGTTGATGTGGATCCCCTTAATTTACAATTTTCTGCCACCACAAGAAGAGCTGCTTTAAATACTTTTGTATATGTGGGTCCTTTTCTTTCTTTTTTCTCTTAATTTCTTTGGGATACAGACCTTGTAGTTGTACTGCTAGGTCAAAGAGTATGGACAGATTTATAACCATTTGCTCTCCAGAATGGTTCGATCAGTTTGGAACTCTACCAACAGTATATTAGTGTCCGAATTTTCCCATACCCCCTCCAATATTTATCGTTTTCCTTTTCCGTCATATTTACTTATCAGATAGATGTAAGGTGGTACCTCAGAGTTATTTTAATTTGCATTTCTGTAATCAGTAGTGATTTAAATCATTTTTCCTATGACTATACATGACTTTGATTTCTTTACTTTAAATCTGCCTGTTCATATCCTTTGACCATTTATCAGTTGGAGAATGAGTTGTATTCTTATAAATTTTATTCAGTTCTCCATATATTTTAGAAATGAGGGCTTTGTCGGAAACACTTGCTTTAAAGACGGTAACATAAATTTGAATCCTGACTCTTTAATTTATTGTCTTTTATACCCTTGATAAAGACACTTTAGTGTCCTCTTTAGTAAAATGCATTCATTTTACTAAAGAGGTTTTCTCTAGCTAAATCTTTGAGCCTGTTCTCAGCAAATATTTGCAGAATATATACAGTTCAACAAACATTTCATAAGTACATACTGTGTACAGAGCCCTGGCCTTAATATGGGAGGAGATCCAAAATTAAGATGTGACACTGCCCTTACTTTTGTGAAGTATATGGTCTGTTTCCTTAAAAGAATATAATAATATACTATACCATACCATAATATAATATAATAATATAACTCATGATAATCATAAAGAAAGCCAGTATGATACAGTACATATAGACATGAGTTCAGGTTCTACTTCGACAGGTATTAGCTTTGTGACCCTGGGCAAGTAACTTAACTTCTTTATGCCCCTGTGTAATTCTTAAGATTATAAGTTGCAAAGTAGTTGTACACCTACATGAATTGAGCAAATTTTCTTATGAGTTTTTTTGTTTTGTTTTGTTTGTTTGATTTTTGAGGGGGGAAGGCAATTGGGGTTCAGTGACTTGCCCAAGGTCACACAGCTAGTAAGTGTGTCGAGTGTCTGAGGCTGGATTTGAACTTAGGTCCTCCTATCTTCAGGGCTGGTACTCTATTCACTATGCCACCTAGGTGCCCTGTTATGAGTTTTTACACCAGTAAAATCACTGGGTCCAAGATACCCTTAGTTGGAACTGTACCAAATAGGCTACAAGATATCCTTTGACCCAGTAATACCACTACAAGGTCTGTATCCCAGAGAGATCAAAGAAAAATGGAAAGGGAGCTATATAAATATTTATAGCAGCTCTTTTTGTGGTGGCTGAGAATTGGAAATTGAGGGGATGTCCATAATTTGGGGAATGGCTGAACAATTTGTGATATATGATTATGATGGAATACTGTTGTGCTATAATAAATGATGAGCAGGATGCTTTCAGAAAAACCCGGAAAGACTTAAGTGAACTGATGAAGAGTAAAGTAAGCAGACCCAAGAGAACATACACAATGCCAGCAATATTGTATGAGTACAGATCTGATTCTAACATTCAAACCATCCTCACCCCCTCTTCAATAAAAGAAGAAATCTATTCCTCTCTCTGGATTCCTATGAAAGTCCACAAACCTCTTCTGTACTGTAACAGGAAGAGACTTAATCTGCTTTAACTTTCCTTGTCTTTTGGATCTGTCCTCTACTTTCTGAACAGGGATACATTTACCACAGAAAGGATAAACTAGGAACTTTTAGCAGGGGATCCTTTGCAGACAGGCCCCAACTTTATGAATGGGTTTTCTCTAATTCCAGAAATTTTATTATTAGTAGAAATTACACAAAAGGAATATAGTTTTATTTTGTGGTAGTAGAAAGTAGAACAGACTTGTTTACATTCCTGAAGTATGTTTATTAAGTTTGAAGATTGTTTATAGGGGGTATATATAAGCAATTACCAAAATTTGTTTTCAGCATCATTATTTAGAAGGATAAAATTAAAAGTATGGGGCAGCTAGGCGGCACAATGAATAGAATGGTAGGCCTGGGATCAGGAAGATGACTCCTCCTGAATTGAAATCCAGCCTTAGACACTTATTAGCTCAGTGACCATGGACAAATCACTTAATTCTGTTTGCCTTAATTTCCTTGTCTGTAAAATGAGCTGGAGAAGGAAATGGCAAACCACTCCAGTATCTTTTGTCAAGAAAACTCCAAGAGAGGTCACAAAGAACATGACTGAAAAATGACTGAACAACAGAATTAAGAGTCATCTTTGAGAGCGGCTAGTCCAAGAGTCAAGAGAAAGGAAAAAACCCCACAAAAACAGGAAGAAACAGAAAGCCTATGTATTCAGACAGTTGGGTCACTTCCTTCAGGGGTGCCCTAGTTTCCCCCTTGTTTGGTCTTCTTGAGTAATGATTACTGCGTTTGAACAAGATCGAATTCAATAACTCCATTCTTCCTGATGAGAAGCAGGAAGACCTTGTCACTACCTCGGCTTCTTCCCATAGCTGTCACTTAAGTAGCCTTTGGACCTCTGGGCTGCGCTCTTCACCATCCTCTGCTCTGCAGCTAAGCTTCGTTTTATATGTTGTCTCTTCAATTAGAGTAGAGGCTGTATACCTTTGTCTGGCGTTTGAGCCTTACTAAGCACATAATAAGTGCTTGTTCATACATTCATTGAAACAAATGTCTATCCTGACATTCCTCCGACCCCCACCCCGACATTGTACATAATCAGATTCTTTTCAGAGAAACAGAGTTAGAACTGTTCAGTGAGATGCTCATCCCCTTTACTGGCACCTTATACTTGCTTTTAGTTTTGTCCTCTTGTAGCAGAAAATTATGTATGTGTTTCCCCTTCTCTTCCCTCCTCCCCCTTCTTTCCTCTGTACCCTCATCTGGAGTAGAAAGAGTATAATTTTCTGTCAGCAGTGCAGATGCTCAAGTCCTGACATTTCCCCTTGCTGCCCTTGGTAAGCGATCTCAGATCGCACCGTTCCTAGACTTTATTCTGTAACCTTATCTGGGTCTCCCTCCTGTGGATGTGAATCTGGGCTGCTGGGAAGCTCTTTTTCCACTGTATCTGTTATACCTTGCCCCAACCCTGCAGTGAATATTTAATTTGAATTCCGTGTGGCAGAGTTCAAGGAGGGACAGTTCTCATATGACAGAGTTGGAGTTGATACACGAGTCAGGAAACTGAGACCTAGACTTCAGACACTATTCAATGAGCATTTATAGGGATTTGGGTTCTTAGGACCTTTTAAGTTATTTCCTTAAGAATGAGCGCCTTTCTACAAAGGCAAAAACCTTCACTCCATTGTATGTTTTTTATTGTTTCTTGCCCAGTGTCTCCATTGAGAACTTGAGGGAGAAATACACATTAGCCCAGAGGGTTTTTTTTTAATCCCCTTTAGCACTAATTTCCTCAGCCTTCTCTCCACCACCCTTTTCCCCCTACACACACTCTCTCCCTTCTTCTTTCTTCTCCTCTGTCCCTCTCTCCCCCTTTCTCTCTCTCCCCTGCCCTACAATAGAATGATAAAACCTCAGGAGAATGGAAAGGGATAATAGGTTACCAAGGACTACAGGTGACAGATTTATAACTGAATCATATCACCCATGGTATAACTCTGATTCTTTCTCATCCTAATATACTGTTGACTGAAGCAGACCATTGTTGCTAGGTTTTGAGCAAAGTGATAACGAGGGTGATTTGTCTGCCCTGAGTTTTTGAGCAACTTGTCTGTCTGTATAGTTGTCTGTTTCTGATGTCTACCAGTTTGTGTCTGGCATGAAAGAGTAATCTTACCGTGTGCTGCCATGGACTAAGAAAGATTATTAAAAACCAGTGTTAAGAGGCAGCTAGGTCGTGCAGTGAATATAGCACTGACCCTGGAGTCAGGAGGACCTGAGTTCAAATTCGACCTCAGATACTTGGCAAACTTACTAGCCATTTGACCTTGGGCATGTCACTTAAGCCCAATTTCCCTGCCTTTCCCCCTCCAAAGAGAAAAAAAAAAACAAACCAACAACAACCCAAACCCAAAACAAAAATACACTAATGTTAAGAAGAAAGGTTTACAGAGTGAACTATCCTGAGGTGAGCAAAGTATCTAGAAAACTTGTGCCACATCACACAGTGTGCCTTTTGACTAAAGGAGTCATAAAAACCTAGAGTCAGAGAATTCTGAATGTCATGTTAGGAATTGATTTCCTAAGAGACCACAGTCTTTACATGTTTCTTGTTAGAAGAGTGAAGATTAAAGCTTCAAGTTCAAAAATGTTGGGACTGATTTTCTCCGTAGTACCATGCTTTATTTGGTGCATGCCATCATCAAACAGAAGTGTTTGATTAGTACCCCTAATTCTAAATTCTAACAGTAAAGAAAGAGAGCCCCTGTTGAATAGAGGTTTTTGCCTAGTTTTTCAGTAGGGACTACAGGACTGGGGAGAAGTAAGCCAATGGCAATTTGCGTGCTTCTACAACCCCTTTTTTCTTACTCATGGTTTTTATAAATATAGAAGTCACAGAAGGGTTTCTGTGCTGTATTTTGACATCTGTATATTTCTAAATGAGGATGAATGGAAGAGATCTCCATCAAAAGGAACAGTAAACTGGGTGCCAGCATTTAAAAGGTGAAGGAGAGGATTTTATGATGAAGCAGCTTGAGATGTTCTGACCTTAGTGGTATATTAACTTTTCATTTTGTATTTTTTAGTCTCTAGTGTTCAGCAGCCATTGTAAAGCCGTGAGTGGTTATTCAGACCAAGTCATCTACCAACGAAGATCTGCTACCTCCTTGATTCGCTGCTGCCAGGTCACCGAGCTGCCATCTTTTTTATGTGTGGCCAGCCCAAGAGTAAGTGCTACAGAGGGAAGAGACAAAAATAAATGGTACTAAGAGGTTGGGATCTGCTTCCTCCATATAACTTTTTGTTTTTGTTTTGTTTTTGGTTTTTTGCCTTTTGGAGGGGGAAAAGCAGGGCATTTGAGATTAAGTGACTTGCCCAAGGTCACACGACTAGTAAGTGTTAAGTGTCTGAAGCTAGATTTGAACTCAAGTCCCTCCTGACGCCAGGGCCAGTGCTATATTCACTGCACCACCTAGCTGCCCCACTCATAATTTTAAATTACATCATTTGGGGAAACTTGTAGATTTTTAACATTTAAAAAGAAGTTTCTAGATTCTAGGTCTAACTTCCAAATCGTAGAGCTTTCTCATTTTTACTTATGTCAGTATGGTAAAAGCATGAGGTAGACAGAAGTGCCCTGCCTTCTTCTGACCAAGTCTTTGCTTTACATCTCCTTTCCTTCACCCTAGGGCTCTAAACTACAATGGGAACCAGCCATCTGTCAGGTGGATTATCACCCAACAGCAGGGCCAGGGGCAGGGGGATATTTGAAGAGGAGAGGGAGCCGTTTGTCACCTGCATTGAGGTTTTTGAGGGTTTTTAGAGGGAGGGAGCTAGCTAAGTGGGGGAGATTTGATCTGGCCTTATCGCCTCCACTCAGTCTCCAAACAACAAAAGGAAATACAACACTGCAGCATCAAGAAACTTTTAGCCCAGCGTGTCCTGGCTCTCTGCAGAACTAGGCGGCAGTCTGACAAGTGTGCTTAGTTTGAGCAAAGACTCTCACACCATTGCCCTTATTTCCCTGCTCTCCTGATCTAGCCTAGGTTGGTAGTGGTTAGGTTCTATTGTTCTTTCCCCTTTGGCTAGCTATTCTGATCCTGGGGGCATTTCAGTGACTGCTGACAGTATCACTCCACAAGCTCTCCTCCACGTGCTGAAACCTTTTGCTTTCCTATTGCCCTTCCTCCCCCTTCACCCCTCTGGTGTCCTCTTGTTCAAAAGTTAAATAAACACCCTCTTTTTGTATTCAGATTCACTAACCAAACAGTATCCTACTAAGTTTCACTATTAATCCAAACATTATACTTTTTTATTCCTCAATAAAACATTAGAAAAATAACTGCATATAAAATCTTTACCAGTTAGGTAAATGGGTAAGATATATAAGTAGGCCTGGATAAGTTAACAAAAAGACTGTTTTACTTCCTGTGAAGGATGTGGAAAATGGAAATGAGACCTGACTTTTAAGTGTCTAGCAAAGAACAAGGGTTTTATCTGCCAGAGGTCTTTGCTTTTCTTTATTCTTACTACATCTTTCTAACAAAATATGTTGTTTTCTTTCATTCTGATCTTTCCTGTTAGCATTCTGTCCCTTTGGAATATAGTAATAGAAGATCCTGATTTGGCTCTCTTGATGTATTAGGATTTGTTTCAACTTATGTCCTACCTCCAGTAAATCCTGAAAGTTAACATCTATTTTCCTTCATGTTGAAAGGGGAAGAATGAGTTATAGTCCTTTCTGTCTTTACACCATGCTCTGTGAAAATGGTTCTTTTTCCAGCAAGTATAGCTTGATTTTTGGTTGAAATTGTTGAGCCAGAAAGAAATTTAGATTATGGAAGTGTAATTTTATTTGATCTTTTTGACAAAGCATTCTGGAGTTCAGAAGCTTTAGTTCACAAACCAAAGAAAAGGCATTGGGAAACTTGATGAGACTGAGGCTTTTAAATAAGGCAACTCTCTAGCCTTTTGATTACCTGGTTCAAAAAGCTCCCATCCTCCTTGTCTTTTGTAGGTATAAGCATGGGGCGTACACAGTAAGGAGGAAGTTCAAATTTAGGAGAGTTTTCAAGGCAAATTTACTTCCCTTTGTTTTATTATTCCAACGAAAAATGAAGGGCCTGGACTATAGTTGTGTTTATAGACATGAAAAGTCCTCATTTGTTACCTTGAAGATATCTCGAAGTCTCTTGCAGCCATCTGCTCCCAAGGAGAACTGTTGTCCTCCCCCCCCCCCTTTTAACACACAAATACATACACACCCCAAGTATATGAGTGTCTTGGTTGCAGAGGAACCAGGAATAAGGACATCTGCTTCCAATTAGCCTACACTATCATGCCTGGTGTCTGCTGTTTGCTTAAAGGGCAATAAACCCTCCAGCATTCATGGCAAAGTAGTAAGAGTCATAAATGTACAGTGGTAGGCAGAGAGCAGAAGAAAGTTCTTATATTTAGCTGAACCTTCCTCTCCTCCCCCTGCAATCTAATCTGTGTTTATAATGTTATGTTGTCTCATGCAGCATGGACGGTTAAACCTGTAAACATGGGTAATTATACTGTGGTATCTGTGGGTGGAAAGGTTGTAAATAACCCTATGTACATTTGAGACCAGAGCTCTTCTTGGCCAGGCCTCTAGCTATAGGTATGGGTTTCTGAGAACTAAAGCATTGTGGAGCTTCTTCATCCTTAATCAGTTTGCCAACCTATTCATGATGGGAAAGAAAACATTTATTTCTTTTGCTGTCATCTCATCTTTTATGTGGAATTAAGCAAATTAGACCTTCTAGCCTTTGCATTGAAGCTGGGGTATCAGTTCAAAAAGAACAGTTCTGCTAAATATGATAGTTGAAAAGGCTTTCTTAAGATCTTTTCATTGGGGAAATAAGTTGGCAGTCAGTTCTACAGGGTCAACAAAGGACCTGAGGCTTGATTTACCAAGCTTGGATCCTTCACGCTTGCTAGAGAAATAGTGCAGGAAGATGCCCATCTTTTAGACTAGACGCACTAAATCCTTGAGGGAATGTCCTATGATAGGTGCTATAATTTGGGAGTTTAATGAAGCAGGAGACAAGCTTAGATCATATATGGTGTGTATATTCATTTAGGGAGTGGGTAGCTTGATACTTTATGCTTCACCTCCCCCAGCTTCTGAGCAGTCTAGAAAGGCAGTTTGGCATTAATGAGACAGGTGATGTCTATCAAGGTTACTGGTGGCTTGTAAAAAAAAAGGATTAAGCCTTGTAGAAATAGACAGGAGCGAGCTGCTTCTTTTTCTTTTTGGCCCCCATAATTGCATTACTTAAGCACTCACTGCAAGTCTTTAAGGAAATTAAAAACAACTTGCTGATGCGAGCTGAGATGTGGATTGTACCTGCTGAGTTGACATGGCATCCAGTGATTCTAATTCCTAGCTCCTAGACAAATAAACTTGTCTAAATAGAAGGTGTTTCAGAAAGTTTTTGTCCTGCTTATCTCCATGTACTCAGAGCAGTAAAGAGCAAATTGGAAAATTACTGTTGATTGAGATTTGACAGTAAATTGCTAAATGCTTATTATCATGAGAGTACCTAGAAATGACGGTTATGTCAGGCATAGGAAGGCTTTGAATTCTTCCTTATGTTGTCCAGACTTCCTGCAAAAAACTCTGATATCCCAACATTTGATTTCTATTCATCTTGGGAGTATGAATGGTGTCTTCATTTCTACTGTTATTAAAAATAGCAGTGGTGATTACGGTTATTAATAATAGCTAAAATTTAAATAATGCTTCAAGATCCCAAAGCATTGTATAAGCTTATCTGATCTTCACAACAACCCTGTGAGGTTTCCTGGGGTAACAGTTGGAAATAGGATTTCCCACACTGGTGTGTCTTCTTACTCCAACACCAGCTCTTGATGCATTTCCCTACTGCCTCTCCTTAAGAGCATATTATTTGACAGCTCTGAGCTCCAGACTGTTACTTCTTTAGTCTCCACTGAAGGCGCTATACTCAAGGTAAGGTAAGGTAACATATGTTAAGGTTCAAGTCACAGGTACTGGCACATTGTCAGTATTATCTTAAACTTCAAAGCCAATTTAACCTGCTTCCGTCTTTATTTACCGTTACTAAATTTTAGTGGAAAAAAATGTAATAATTTGTAAGTGAAGGAATTCAGAGTTAAAAGAATAGAAGTGATAAGATAATGATAATATCCTACTGAGAGAGTTTGTAGGGGACACTATTTCTATAGGAAAGCTTCCTGAAAAGGAGAACTCTTAATACCCAGAGTTGTATACCTGTCTGTCGTTTTGGCTCTTGGCTGTAGGTGGCACTGCTAGCTAGCAGATCCTGTTGTGATCTAATCTCTAGATTAGAACTTTATTCTGTAATTACCCTTTAGGCCTTAAAGTTTAGGGCATCACTGAATGTTCCTTGTAGAGTATTTTGGTCAAATCCACAGTGTACCAAATAATAGTCCTAAACCCTATATAAGCTTCTTGTCTAATGTTCCTGAACCCTAAGCATTAGTTGGTAGAAGCCTAGAACATAGGATTTGAAAATCCCTTCAAGGCATATGTACAAAAGTACATACAGCATCCCCTTTTTTTTTTTTTTTGTGGTGGCAAAGAATTGAAAACTGAGGAGGTCCCCAATAATTTGGGAATGACTGGACAAGTTACTGTGTATCAATATGATATGAATACTGTTTTGCCATAGGAAATAATGAAGGGCACAGTTTCAGAGTAACCTGGGAAGGCATGTATGAATTAATCCTGAGAGAACAGTTTAAATAATAACAGCATTATTGTAAAGACAGTTACTCTTAAAAGATTTTAGAGCTCTTATCAACACAAATGACCAGCCACGCTACCACAGTCACCATTTGTGATGAAACTTGCTACTATTTCTTGATAGAGAACTGATGGACTCAGAGTTCAGATTGAGACTTTTCTTTTTGCACATGGCCAATTCAGGAATTTATTTTGCATGAGTATACCTGTTTGTAACAAGCTTTTGTTGTGTTTTTCTTTTCTTGCTTTTTCAGTGATGGGGTGGGGGAATGTTGGTAGAAAGGAAAGTGGAAGGAGGGAGAACAATTCTTTGTTTGAAAATGGATAAAATTTAATTTGAAAATCCTTTCAATCCTACCACAAGATATGGGAAGCTCATGGAAAAGTTCCCCTACCCAACTCAGACTTTTTAATTTTATATTTTAATTTATAGGTAGAAATTTTTAACCCGCTTTCTTGGACTTAAATAATTTAGTATTACCTGTGGTACCCTTATTCTGATCCCTCCCTTGGAAGAGAATATAAATGTAAAATCTATTTGGGTGTTAGTGGGAAACATTGTTTGAATCAGTTGTCTATTGTATAGAATGGCTCCTCAACCTTCTATCAGACTAGGCAGTAGTGATCATGGGCTCTGCAGTTTTACAAAAGTCAACCTTATCTCCTAAAACTAGCTCCTTATCATAGTTGTTTGGCTCAGTTGTGCCTTCCACTCATTCACTTCTGAAAATTATGATGAGAATGGTCCAAGATTGCTGAGGAAGGCTGAAGCTTATGTACCCAGTGAGATGAGAAATTTCCAGTCTCTTGGTGTATGTCTAGTGGAAAGATAGGGAGTTGGGCATGCCTAAATCATACTTCTGCTTTAGCCAGAAATACACCGACTAGTCCACTAAAGGAGGGGGCTGCCTCCCAACTCCAGGTCCTGAAAAAAAGACTGGCTTTCTTATCTTTTTTCTCTTCCTCTTTGTTGTTTCAGTAAACAGCCTGGTAAGGGCGGGGAGGTGAAAAGTGTCAGCACAATTGGATAATTCAACTGTAAAATATTAAAAATAAACTGGAGAAACAGCAAGCTTAGCCATTGACCTAACAAAGCATTGTCAAAGGCAGGATCGCTAAATGACATTGGCAGAGTACACAGAACTAGAATTTGTTTAGTTTTTTTAGGATTTGACCAGGCAAGCACTATGAGAAGACAGACCTCTCACCTAAGGAAGCGCAAAACAAATAATTATCGAGGGAAAACTCAGGTTGTCAGGGCAGTATTGGTTTCAGTGTGGGATGAAAACCACCAGCCCTAGAACTTGTTCATAGTTGTTTTACTTTTAAATTTGAGCTTTGCAAAGAACAAATTGTCTGTGGAAAGAATGAACTGACTGTCTCATGTGTGCCATTTTCCATAGGTTACAGCAGTGCCATTGGATTCCTACTGCAATGACCGAAGTGCAGAGTATGAGCGCCGAGTCCTGAAAGAAGGAGGGAGCCTGGCTGCAAAGCAGTGCTTACTGAATGGAGCTCCTGAGCTGGCTATGGATTGGCTGAATCGACCCTCTCAGTTTTTCCCACAGCCACCAGGAGGGTTGTGGAGCATCAGGCCTCAGAATGGCTGGTCTTTCATTAGGATTCCAGGTGGGTCTTGGATTCTCTTCTGGAACATATACCCAACTTTGAGAAGGGTTTTCCACTTACTCTTTTTTTCCACCGTGGAAAAAGATGATTACCATTTGGTCAGTATCTCCTACAAAAATATGGCAATACTACTCCTTAGAATGTGTAAGTTTGTCTTGTACCACCTTTGTCCAAAAGAGTGTATGTGGCTTACAGTAAATATATCCTCGTGGATATTTATCTAATATCTATACCTAATGCAAACTTAGAGGCCCAAGTATAGGTTCTTAAGAGAAAAATATGTAATGTAAATCTTTGCTTAAATTTTTTTCAAAGAGTTCACAATGAGTGGAGTGTGGAGAAAGCTATCTCACACTTTACACAGGAGGAATATTAATAAGGTGCATATAGGAAAAGTGCCATGTGGACTTAGGTTGCGTGAATGAGAATGTCGTCATTCAGCAGATTGCCTGGCCAGAGCAGCATAAACAGTGTCCTGCACGAAGCCCTGGAGATCTGAATGATAACAAAGAGGAAAAACAGGGTGTTCTGTGCCAGAATGCAAGCAGATTCCCAGACCCCCTGGGGTCAAGGTCAAGGGTTTACAGGAAACTAGGTTTATAGGCTGTTTCAGTGGAGTTCAGTAAGGCTGCTTGTAAGGACATTGCATATAGATGGGAGGCAGACAAGGTACCTCCTCCACCTGCTAAGAGTAGGCTTAGAGACCCTAGAGAAACGTGTCAGATTTGGCCTCTCCAGCCTCTCTAGCAGCATGAGTCCTTTTAGTAGAGTTAAGCTAGAGCTTCATTTGAAAAGAGACTTGTTTTTCATTTTCATTAGAAATCTTAAGAGACTGTATGTTTAAGAAAGGTGTTTGTTCTGTGGAAAGGACATTAGGTTTAAGCTTAACAGACTTACATTCGTGTCCCCCCTTCGCCACTTTATATAGTTTGGTGGCCTTTGGGCAAATCACCTACTCTCCCTGAACCTCAGTATTCCCATCTGTAAACTGAGGCTGATGCAGCTTGCCATTCCTCCCTTCTTAGGAAGATAAAGTGAGATATTTGTAAAAAATGTTGAAGGTTTAAAATTTGTCTTTATATCTCTTTTGGAGCCTAACACAATGTGTTGCACATGCTTCAGAAATCTCTAATTTCATTGCTATAAATACTTCCACTGATACAGATCACAGCTTTGTCTTGTTGTACATCTTCATGAATTGCTCTAGCCAAAAAAATTAATCACCAGGTAGTGAGCCTTCTGGTGAATAGCCAGTCTGAATTCACCTGGGCTGGTGTTTAGAAGGCAGTTGGTTCCTCCCAGATTGGTTTAGGATTTTCCACAGTTCCGTTGGCTTAGCTTTTCAGCTTCTGGGGTTACCTCTGCACTTCAGAGAGGGCATCACACATAGTAAGTTTTGAATTTAGAAAGTGTAGCATAGATGTAAAGTGCTATTATTTTCTTGAGTGCCCAAAGCCTTCTCTTCCCATTTCCCCACAGTTCTGCCAGTGATCCCAGGGCCTCTGTGTGGAAGTCTGTGCAACCTCTCTGTGTCTACCCTTTTTAGGCTTTGGGGGTGCTTTAGAATGGGAGACAGCCTAGTGAACAGTTCACATGGGAATTAGGAAGCCTTTAAGACTGACTTAAGACACATGAACACATTGATTTATGGAGTACAGGTGGAAATATAAACGTAGTCGAACTACAGGTTTGAATTTAGACAGTCCGGCAAGGATGAAAACTGAAGAGGCTGTGAGTTGTAGATGAGTGCTGAAAGAAAGCAGTTTCTCCCTTCCCTTTTCCCTGTACTCCCTCTTTGACTCCCACGTTCCCAGTATAGGGGTAACAGTTCCATTGCTGGCGCTGTGGGAATCTCTTGTGGCTTTTCCTGTTCTTTGAAAGAAAAATGAGCCTTGTTTAAATGGCAGGAAGCGTCTGAGTTCTTTTAGCATCGATAAAAAGTACCGGCTTCACTGGCTGTTTACTGTGAAAGCCAACCAGCTCCTCACTGATCCTATTGTGCTTTGCAAACTACCAGGGGGGTCGGTGGGACCTGAGCTTTATCTTTCTTTCCTCTTTACTTTTGCATTTTCTATTTCCTTGGGAAGGGTCAGAATTTCATTTGATTCACTGGCAGGCTAGCCAGAGTCTCCTTAGGCTCGCAGCCTGAGAAAGTCCCCATCTTCCACCAGCATTAAAATCTACTGTTCCCTCAAAAGAAGATGGGGTGCTATTTAAAATATGACCATTTTAATGCCTTGGGCTGACCCTCATTCTGTTCTCTTACTGAGCGAGACCTTAAAGAATAGACAGTATAACTTGTATTTAATGGAAACACCATAGTGTTGCTTGCTAAGATAGGGTAAAAGATTTTTGAGAGATGTTTGTGCCCTGGTTTAATCTACAGAATCAGCTCGTTCTGTTGGACACTATGCTTCTGTAAGTTTATTGCATGGCTCCTCGGCGCCAGATGGGGCTCTTGAAGCATGAAAACTTGCCTATACTTGGAAATTTTTAAGTAATGACTACCAGGTCCTAGAGACCACAAAATAAGTACCACCGTTGGAATTTGTTCATTTGCATTGTCAGCATCTTTTTTTCAGGTCAGGTAGTAGCTTCAGATTTCTGACTAGCATACTGACCTATGATTTCAGATTATTTTGTAAGTGATATGTTTCTAAGGCTTGAGTCTTACCCATCTTAGAGATTACTTGTGGGAATATCTCTTTAAGTATATATCCGACCAGAGAATAAAAATCCATTTCAACCCAGCTCCTCTTATACAGTGCAAGTCATTGTTACTTTAATATGGAAATTTTCTACTGCCCATAGTTAACTATGACTTTAACTTTAAAAGTTTCATCCATATTCTTGCCTGTCTCTATAATCCTGGGTATTGGGTGAGGGGGTGTGTGTGTGTGTGTGTATCTTCTTTGCTAAGTGTAGACTCAACAACATAGATTTAAAATATCTCCTTTGGATGTATCAGGAAAAAAAAAAAGACAGTAGTTAAAGAGCTGGGGAGAATGCTCTCCAGACTTCTAACTCAAGCATAAGAAAAACTCCTGTGCTGTGTGTTGTGGGGTGTGTGTTTTCAGAACCTAACATTATGAAGCTCTTTAGCTACTGGCGTTAGACACTGGTCAGAGCTGGATAGAGCAGTGAAACCACAAGAAGAAGCTCAAAGTTGTTAGGAAATAGTCCTGTTTCCTGAGCCTGGTATAGAGAGTATACATACAGGCTTTGCCTCTGGGGCTGCCAGACAAAAGACTGGCACTGAGCTTTACCCTGCAACATTTTAGTAATCTGAACAAGACCAAGCAAAGAACTTTCAGAAAGGTGGTTACAGCAGTGGAAGCAGGAGGGACTAGTAGGGGGAAAGATGGCCCCTGGCAACATTCTAAAGGTAGAAAAAAGGCAGGCTTACAGTGCAGAGGAGTCAACATCCAGGACTGCTAGTGGCTATGATTTGTGATGGTACTGTTAGCACATCCGTTCAGTTTACACAATTTTATGTTTGGCAGATAGTAGTGCAAATGAAGAAATTAATACTGAAAATTATTGGTTTGTTCTCGGTAATCACCCCGCTTCAGTACTGAATTTTCCAACATGAGAGAAAGCCATGGGTTCAAGCCCAGATGTTGAGAGTGGTTACTGTGTTTTTCTGAACATTCCTTTTTCTTTCAGGGTGTAATTATCTGTATAATCTATCCTTCCTCTCTATACTCCCCTTCTAGTCTCTTCCCGCCCCCTCTACCGTCCCCCTCCCCCCCCAGTGGTAGTACATTGTTCATGGCATGTTTATGGACCCAGTCTACAAACAGGAAACTCTCCTTCCTGAAGTATGATGGCTGTTGAGTGATGCTGAAGAATAGGAGATGAGAAATTGAGACTTGGTTGTTCTTTAAAGTTCTCCAGCTGAAAATACTTCTTCAAAAGAATCTGGAGGAGAGAAAGAAGCTCCATGTTACTGGGTGGAATCACTTTCATTTCATGTGGTCTCAGAGATAGTCCTTCTAACCCAACCAAATAAGTCTCTGACAGCTGGTAACCATTAGAGGTCCCATGGGAATCAGGGTGACAGCCCCAGTATGCTCATCAAATTACATCAAGAGTAATTATATTTGTTAGGTAAGAAAGCTGTCATTTTGGAATCTTTGGGTTAAGGGAAGAAAATTTCTATCTCTTGGTATATTAGGGTGTCTGAGAATGGATGACAGTAGTATTTATTTCCATGTTTACGTGATCCCAGAATATAAACTATTTAACCACAAGGCTTTGTTTAACAGAAGTAGATGTCTGGAGTTAGAAGGATAATATTTCTGACAAAAAGAAGACAGATTTTTTAGGCAAATTAAACAATGTAGTAGTCATGATGTACAGATGACTTTTGGCTTGGATTCAACCAGCCTTACTAGCATCCTCTGAGTGAACCTGAGGAAAGTCAAAGAAGCTTTCAAATATCAAGGCATTGGGCCCCACAGGTATCCAGAAGGGTAAGAACCTACATGTCTTCTTTCCCTTTTAGGAACTGTAGTGGTCGTATGGGCAGCAGGGCTTGGTGGTTTTTCTTCAGAGCCTCTCTATTCAGTACTCATTTGGGATTACCCTCCTTATTATAGTGAACTTGGCTGCAATCAGCTTTGCAGCCATGGATTTCTCTACTTCTCTTAAAGAGTGTCTTCCCCCCATCCCCTTTTTCTTCTTCCCAGGCAAAGAAAGCCTCATCACTGACAGTGGAAAGCTGTATGCCCTTGATGTTCTCCTGACTCGGCTCAAGTCTCAAGGACACAGGGTCCTTATCTACTCCCAGATGACCAGGATGATAGACCTATTGGAGGTAGGAGAGGACATTGGGGGCAGGCCAGTTTGTCATTTTGCTTGTTTGGATCAGTTGTGTGTGGCCTATTTTGGCAATGTTATGAAGCCCCCAAAACTTCTCTCTCATCTTTAGACGTATAAAGAAATAGTGGAGAGAGTTCTTAGTTAATGTAAGAGTGTACAAGGGAACCTTATTTTATCCATTACATTTATGCAAAAAAAACCACATCAATCCTCCACCCCTTGTCTGACTTTCAAATAGAATCAGCACCCAAGACTATTCCTGAGAAGCCCTTTGAACTTCTTTGTGGGGAAACTTAAATTTGGCCGACTCCTTAATTTAAAATTAGAGAGACCTGCTCAGCCTGGAGTGATAGGGTAGAGCTGTGGTCCACCACCAACATGACACATTTGCTTCTTATACTTCTTCTTCTTCTATTAAAACTCTCATCATTATCTTCTGTTGACAAAAATGCATTCTTAGGGACAATGGAGAATAAAAAGCAGGCAGCAGAGGAAACTAAAAATGAAGACAAAGATAAACTGTTCATATGTAGATTGCATGACAAAGTTGGAGAGTCACTGGCGTAGAGGCTAGAGCAATGGGAATCAGAAATAGGAATGTTCTCATCTATACTTACTTTTTTTTACTTCTAGATCAAAGGATTAGATCTTTAATGAATGAAATCAAAGAGTAACAAAATAAAGATTTCTTTGCTCTTTGATTTCACTGAATTTAACACTGAGTTTACTTAAATTATTAAGCAGCAGAAATTGAAATCTGATTGATTATAATGAACAGTCTTGGTCCTGGAGAACTGAAAAGGAAATCTTCCTTCCCCTCTCAGTAGAGAAACAGGTGCTCAGAATGAAAATGTGATATTGATTGTTTAAAAAAATGGTCACTGTTGATTTTCTTTGCTTAAGTGTTTTTCTTCCAAAGAATGATTCATTGTGAGGAGTGGGATATGAAGAGAAAATAACTGGTATAAATAAAGGGCAATCAACTTTTTAAAAATAGTGGTTAATAAATTCAATAACAAGTTCCTTTTAAATTATCTAACAAATTTTATTACCAAAGTACATAACAAATTACACTTACAATCAATTTAGTGAGCAGATCTTAGATACTATATAAACTATCAGTGTCTCTTAAATTAGACCAAGGTTCTAGCTTATGTTATGAGTTGCACATTTTTAACTGATAGGATATTTTTAAGAAACATTTCATACCTCCAAAATTGATTTAAGCTAAAATATTTTTAAAGTACTGGTTTTATTAAAGGCTTTTGCAGAGAAAATTCAACATCAAAAGAATAGCTACCTGACTCTGTACACAGAGCTGGTTCCGTTGTCCAGAACAGTATAAGTGCTTTACAGTAGTGAGCTTCCTTTTGAACAAAGCATTCTTGCCACTTGGTCTGTTATGTAGAGGGTTGGGAGTGTAATATTTCAGTAATCTGCAGCTATTAAGAGTGGTAGGTGATCCATTTGAGAGAATTTAGGGAAATGATAGTAGTCTCTTTCCAAAGTGGAATCAAGACCAGGTAGAATACAAAAAGTAAGTTAGGAAATTTAAAAATTGGTTTAAGTATTAATTGTAGGAATTAGGACACCATCCCAGTTCATACTATTCTGGTTGTAGAAGTAATCCTAGACATGGAAATAAATGTAAGTAGTTAGTATAGAACTGGTTCCCCATTGTATATAGTATACTGCCTACAGAAGAAGCTCCATATAGCCTTAGAAATATTTTACTTTGGAGCCCTTGGATGTGGGGAAAATGAAAACTTCTGAACAGATAAGGTATTGAGCTCCAGATTTGGACCAAGGCCCCAGCTATCTGTAATTGCTTTCATTTCTGAACTAGCTACAAAGACAGATAATTAAGACAACTTGAGAATCTTTTGGATGTTTACCAGTGCTTTTCTTTAGTATCATTGGAAAATAAAATACATGGCCTGAATTTCACAATTGATGGTGTAATATAACTGTCTTTGACATGCATTGCCAGTGCTGAAGCTAGAAAATGTTGTAACTGTTGATAGTCAGGAGCTTTAATATCCATATATCCAGCCCATCTCTCCCATGAGTTTTAGTTCAACATCACCATTTGTCTATTAAATGTTCTAGAGACATCTTAAACTCATCATACCCAGAAGAGACTTATCTCTCCCTACAAACCAGCCCCTTTTTCAAGGCGTCCAATATCTGTGGAAGATATTACTATTGTTCCAATTTCCCAGTTTCTTAACCTCAGCATTATCCTTGACTCTTTATTCTCCCTTATCCCATGGCTAATAATTAGCCAATTTTGCTATTTCTACCATCACAAATTCTTTCTGCTACGCTAGATTGATGCAGTGGCCTCATCAGACTCCCTGCCTTGTCTCTGCTCACTCCAATCCATGCTATATACTGCTGCAGAAGTAATTTTCCTTAAACATAGATTTAACCATGTCATTCCCTTGCTTTATATATAAATTCCTTTTTAAAATGCTTCACAATCTGACCCCATTCTATCTTTCCAGCCTTTGTGGACATTACTCCCATGCTGTGCAATCCTGCAAACTTGACCGACTCTTTCTTCTTCATATAACTTTCCATCTCTTGTCTCTGCGCCTTGCAGTCTTTGTGCCTGGATCGTGCTCCTTCCTCACCCCCCACCTTCCACGTAGCTTTTCATGATGTGCCGCTTGTGCTGAAGCTCTCTTCCTTTCAGCATCTTTTAATTACTTTATACTTGTTTGTATTTATTCTCTTCATTTTGTTCATAGTTATGTATGTATTTGTCTCCCTCATCATATAATGTAAGCCCTTGAGAGAAGTAATTTTTTGTTTCTTTGTATTTCTCAGCATAGTATCTGGCACATAGTGTTTAATAAATACTTGTACATTTTTCTGAAAAATCTAAGAACTCTCCCTCAGGAGACTGTGATCTTATTTCTGCAGAACTCCGTACTCCTTCAATGCACAATTCCCTGAACGTTTATTGATATTTTTAAAAATGGTTTAGTCAGTTTAGCCATCTTTTTCAGTAGTGTTCTTTATTAGTATAAGAGAGTCCTTCCATGTTGGTTGGTCGGTAGGGCAGGGAGCAAGGAAAATGGAGTATAACAGGATCTAGTCCTCTGTATATGCTTAGTGTTCAGTAAATAACAGTTTGCTGAAATGTAAAGCTCATTATATAAAATGATTTGTTAGTTTGTGGTATTTGATATGGTATGCAATCATATTGGATCCCCACATTTATCTGGAAAATGAACTGGCATCTACAGTAGAGGCTTCACATGGTGCACATCTCCTTCAGCTATAAGTCGAGGATTGTGCAATGTCCAGACTTCAGGTATGTTGTCCCTGGAATTCACTTATCTTTGGATACACTTCAGAATCAGTACCTGTGCCCTGCCCTTATATGCTCTTAAATTCTGTCTCAGAATTTACTTTCACTTTTGATATTCTGTACCTTCAGTATCAAAAGAGAGAGCAGTTAGTTATTCTGCACAACATAGATAGTTTTATTCATCCATCAGTCCCTTCCTTCTTGATATGTGGCTGAGCTTCAGCCACACTGTCAGCTTCAGAGGAGCTAGAAGACGGCCTCCAGTGGTGAGGGACCTGCTGCCGCCTGTGGCACTCTAGGGCCACATGTGAGGCCCTTTGACTGAATCCATACCAGGGAACTGTCCTATGCCGCTCTTAGCATCTGTACTTTTTGTTGTCGTACTTTCAGGCAGCTTTACACATCATAGGTTTTTGTCCTGCCTTCTGGACATGTATTAAGTGCCCTACACATCCTTCTAGAATGGCTGGATCATTTAAGCCTTTAAGTACCAGAATTCACTTTGAACTGTGTTATATACCAGAACTAAGACAAATAAATATACCCTTCTACTGGTGGTTAAATAACATTGTGGAACCATAGTGGTGTAGCAGAGTGAGGTCTTTCTATTTACAAGCCCTATAATTCTTGGTGTGTCCCAAGAGCATAGGAATTTAATGGGCAGAGCTTTAGTCATCACCAAATGTTACCAAATGTAACAATTTTGTCATTGTTGAGCTTGCATTTTTTGTGCACCTGCAGTATCATAATTGAAATTAGAAATGTTCCTTCTCTGTGGCCTTATTTTTTCCTCGTATCATTTAACTGGTTGTTACTCAGGGCCAGGAGTGAGCAACTGTTTTAGGGTGTTTTATAATTCTCCAGGTTGAAATGGACACGTCTTGAAATAAAATGACTCAAAATTGAATCCAGAGATTTACAGCTAACGGCCAAATTTAAGACACGAGAGATTGTTGCCTATGGAGTTACCTGCCAAAATGCTCTATCTTGCTGATAGAGGATTCATCCCAACTGTGAATGCCTCTCCTCTATGGATGTGATATCTCTTTTGTCATCCATGTTCATTTTGAATCTGAATGAATTGGAATTCTAGGTTATCTCCCAAAGTACATGTTAGATTTCAAAGTAAATTTGGGTCACTCATAGCTGGGGTTTTTATTGGGGTTTAGAGAGAAATCCATCAACTGAGTGTTCAGGGTGAAAGGTGAATCATAGAGTGGCCAAGAGCCTGTCAAGCAATTTCACTTATCCTGATTAAATCAACATCATTTCCCATTACAAGATTGCATTCCTGCTTTGCTCCAAAGGCTCTGATCAGAATAAGGAAAGGATGACTGATATGTGTCCTTCTCTTTGACACATTGCTACATAGGTGCTGTTATCTTGACTGACTGATTTGCCCTGAGGAACATAGTGAGGCACCTGCTTTTTGTAAACAGACCTCTTAGAACCTTAGGGTTAAGTGACTTGCCCAGAGTCACACACACACAGATGCAGGCCTTGAACCCTGGTCTTCTGGGCTTTGAGACCAACTCCCTATTCATTTCACCTTGCTGCCTCTTACTCCCTATTCATTTCACCTTGCTGCCTCTTTCATATATTGTATTCAGATGCTTATAATACAATAAAAGTTCTTAACCTACAGAAATAAAATGAATTGTTGTAACTTAGAAGATTGTTTTATTTAGGGCTTAAACACCTCAGAGAAAAAGAGGAAAATGAGCAGATCAATAGACAGCTTGATATTACTGAGATCTGTTGTTGACCACTCCAATTGAGGCTTGCTAAGTCATGTCATAAATACTACTTAGGAAATCTCCAGTGTGTATTGAGGGGAAAGGATGAGTTATGTTTGCTTTCTTTTCTCATTTTGCCACTTTTAACTCTCTTTTGCTCCTTTTCCTAAATGCTACAAACTCCCCTGAACTGGAGATATGCTTTATTTCTATGAAGTGCTCATGCTAGGGAAGACCAGGGAATATTAGCACAACATCTGGGGGTAGATGGGAGAGTGGTAATGTCCATCTTAAAAAGTTATCTCTGTGCAAAGATCTTTTTTCAAAATAGACAGTCTCTAATTAACCAGGACTCAGCTGCAAAATAGGTGCTAATTAGACATTGGTTTTGAAATGAATACATGCAATATGAACAAGGACAGTGTTGATTCTTGATACTTAAGAACTGGTAAGGTAGATCTTAGAAAAGAATCTTTGGTATAGGAATAGGTGAAATTTTTATTAAAAATAGATTTGCAAGTACGTTTGGTAAAAGTACTTGTTACTTTATCTTTTTTTGTTTCAACAGCTCCCAGCTTTTATTCATTTTTAATTGAATTTTATGTTTATTTTAAGTTTGTCGTTCATTTCCACAAGATTTTAAGTTACAAATTTTCTCCCCATCTTTTCCCTACCCACCACCCCAAAACAGTGATCCCACTGTATATCCCCTCCCCCAATCTGCTCTCTCCTATATCCTCCCCCATCCCTCCTCCCACTTTCCGGTAGGGCATACTTTATCTTTTTATAAAATGTATTGAATTGTATGTTTTCCCATCTTTAAAATCTGTGGGATCTTAAGAAACATTGGGCAAAATCCTTGAAATTAACTGTTGAAAAACTAAGTGTTTCCAGGGAGTTTTCTTTCAGAATAGATTAAAATGTGATCATTAATTTAATTAAAAGAGAGTATTTCCCTTGTAAAATAAGAAATCAAGAAGACTAGTCTGGAAAGGGCTTTAATATAGCTAGAATGTCTTAAAATTTTCTATGTAGAGACCTTCAAGATCGTTAAGTCTTGCAACTTTGTTTTATACATGAATTAACTGAGGCACCTAGAGAGGTTAAGTGACTTGCAGAGAGGTCACATGACTATCTGGTGGAAGAGCTAGACCTAGAACATAGAATCTCTGGCTCTGATATGACACTAGAAAACATCTGAAACTTTTGGAGCTTATTCTTTATCCATGGGGTCCCATGATGTGGTATGAAGGTAATGGTGTGATGTAATGAAAAAGCCAATAAATTTTGGAGCCAGGAAATCTAGGTTCTAATTATAGCTCAACAACTAACTGACTGACTTTTACTCTTAACTTCAAGCCTTAGTTTTTCTCTTGGATAAAAATGAGCAGATTAGAACGGATAAACTCTTAAGGTCTCTTCTTTGTCTAACATTCTGTGTCTTGTATCCCTAAATTTTTTATGTAGCGTGTGAACGTGATTAAGCACTGGCTAGTTCCTCTCTGATTTTTAATCTCCTTTTCTCCTCAATGTCTAGTTCCTTGTTTTTTTTTAAATTGTTTATTGAAATGGAGTCTAAACTTTACTAAGCCTTCTAAAATCCCACTGATCTCTAGGGTGGGAAAGCAAAGGCTTGATGGAGTGACGAGAGGGGGTTGACTTCTGCTGCCCCAGTAACAGACTGTTCTGCAATCAGATTGGCTTCGTTATTGCCGTGGATTAATAGCCCTGGTGTTGTTAAGGCCTTGCTGGCTAAATGATGTTCACAGCAAGGTTTCTTAGAAGGTTCATTCATAGGTACTCCCTTGAGATTAGTCAACTCTACTATAAAGAGGGGGAAAAGTATAACAGGCATAGGGGTTCTTAACCTTTTTTATGTCACAGACCTTTTAACAGGCTGGTGAAGCCTATGGACTTCTCAGAATTATGTTTTTAAGTGTATGAAATAAAATACATAGGATTGCAATGGAAACCATTACATTGAAATACAGTTCTCAGAAAAAAAAAATTTTTAAACAAGTTCATAGACCCCAAGTTAACACCTGATCTTAGGGGAAGGCACAAGGTCCTGCATGGGATCAGACAAGAAGGCCTCCAAGGATCCATGGCTTGAATGTATCTCAATTGCTTTGCTGCTCCATTTCTAAATATTAGTAGAGCTCTTTAATCTTAATTTCATTTAAAATGGATTAACTACCAAGGTGGTGAGCCTCTGAAGGCTATGAAGATATCATTTCATATTATCTCCCATATCCCTTCTTATTTTAGAATATCCCATTCCACCACCACTGTACTCAGTTCCATTAAGAACAAGACCACTAAATGCCAGTTTAATGTTAATTATTTTTTTTATTTTTATTTTTATTTTTTGCTTTTTGGAGGGCAGTTGGGGTTAAGTGACTTGCCCAAGGTCACACGGCTAATTTTTTGTGTTAAGTGTCTGAAGCCGGATTTGAACTCAGGTACTCCTGACTCCAGGGCCGGTGCTCTATTCACTGCGCCACCTCGCTGCCCCCTTAATGTTAATTTTAAAAAGAAGACAACTAGCCCCTTAGGATAGAAAGGGAATTGTCTCGTTTGATTTGAAAGCTTCCTACAAACAGGCAGTTCTGGAGTTTTGCGTATACCTTTAAATTTTCAATGATATGGCTCAAAGACCAGCTCACAGTGAAGAATGGAAAAATGGGAAGTGGAAATGTGTACTTCATAAAAGGAATGACCATTCCAGAAGACAGAGAGAGCCTGGGAAATTTATCCTGAGTCTTCTGTTTCATAAGGATGCTTAGACTTCCCATCATCATCATACATGTTCTGAATAAACAAAAGCATAAGACAGGGAGTTTGGTATCTTTAGTCATGATTTATTGGAGCAGAAAGAAAATGTGCTGGATTATGTGACTTCAACTGAGACTCATGTAGGTAGCACCTTTTCTAAGATGAGACAACTGGGGCTTTGCCTTTGGGTGGTGACAGCATTTGTAGTTCTTCAGTAGCTTAAGGTGGGGTTTGGGGGTGGGAGGGGCGTGTGTGGGGGAACAGAAATTTGCACTTAGTTAGAAACAGTAGGTAGAAACAGCAACCAAAGCTGGGGTAATTCCTCCTCTTACCCAGCCCTACCCTTACTTCCTTCTAGGTACCCTTTCAAGCAGTGTGATCCCAAGCTAGTATCCTGAGATCTCATTTTCTCCCCTCACCAAACTAAGGGGCACTTGTCCTGGCCACAGTTTGTAGTACTGTGCAGGTGGGGCAAAAATTCCTACTTACAGTTCTGTTAAATATTTCCTTGGTTACAAAAAGTCATTGATAGCGTGGTTCATGATAAGTATCATTTGTGGTTAGGATTTACTTTTTATAAGAACTTAACAGAAATTCTTAAGTGTAATATTTAATGCTTTCTTTTCTTCCCTCTCCTTTGTCTCTCCTCTTCCATCTCTGTTTGGTTTTTCCCAGTTCTAGGAATTAGGACCAACCCCAAAATGGAAAAGAGAGTTGCTTAATTTTTATAAGACTAGGAGTTGAGTAATTTAGATTCAGCCTCACTGTGTTATCTCACTCCCTTTGGCAGGAATACATGGTTTACAGGAAGCATACGTACATGAGGCTGGATGGTTCGTCCAAGATCTCAGAGAGACGGGACATGGTAGCTGATTTTCAGAACAGGTAACCATAATGAGAACATTAAAAGTTTTTAGAATTATGTTAATTTTCCTTTATGCTTTGAAAAATGTATCTGAAAAGCTTTATATTCTTCAGCAAATAAGATTCATCGGTCTCTGAAATCATTCTCACTATCTTAATGGTGACCAAGTCAGTTTGTAATAATGCTGATGAGGAAACTGTGTGAGCAAGGGAGAAAGACATACAACAATTTTTGTGCTTGAATAATAACTCCTTACTCAACAAATGCATAATTCTTTAGGTATTAACAGAGAGAATTTCAATTGGAATCAAGAGTGCCAGCCCTTTCCTCCTTTCTCCAGAACACAGCAATAGCAGGAGAACATGACACATTGCAATGGTCTGAAACTAATTCAATAGGAAGTGCTTAGTTTCAGTTACCTACCACCTGTTAATGAACCCGTGAAATTTCAAATACTGCTTACTGAATACTGATAGTTTACAGGGCCATAATTATCCTAAGTGAGAGTCCTTACTTCAGTAAGCAAGGCCTGGTTTCTGCTCTTACTAAAATGAAAGCCAAGTTCCTCAGGTGGCAACTCTATTGACCTCTGCCTTTAACTGCATTCCAGAAAACAAAGAATGAGGTCAAAAAATAGATCCAGATGTTAGGAAAATTAAGAATAAATGTGAATTGCTCTTCTTCTTTTGAATATCTTTTGAATAAAATTTGGCTATAAAAATTAGGAAAAAGAAAGGACATAACAGTTTTCTATAATGGATCAGAGCGTAGTCACTTATGTATGTGTAATTAAGCATCTTTATTTGCCTGATTCTTAAACTCACTTTTAAAATGGGAAAGAGGGAGGGGAGAGAAAAAAATTTAGTAGAGCTAAAAAGAAGGTCAGCTCTCCCTATTGCCAACCCCAAGAACTTTACATTTCAACATTTCCAACTCTGTCACACCCCTGAGCTGACATTCCCAAAGAAATACCCTACTGTCTCTCTAGATTCTTGTGTGACAGGTGGCTGGCCTTTTTCAGGGGTCCCATTACAAGTTTGTGACAACCTTTGCCATTAGGCAGCAGGTATTCATATGCCATTCGTACACTTGACTGATTCTCTGGTGTCCAGCGTTATATGTCTCATGAATCCCATTAGACTGTAACATGTTGATTTCCAAATGAATTGACCTTTAACAGATGCATTTGCAGAGCTTTGACCATTCTTTTAATGGATCTAAATCCCAGAAAACTGGTCCTTGAGGTCCTAAGTACAGTATATTCTCCAGTGACGTGACTGGAAAATCTCTGACATAACTTTGAGATTAGTAGCATACAGCCTCCAAGTCACTGCAATATCAGTAGTGAAGTAAAAATGGATAGCTTTTAGTACTTTTAAAACTTCAGCATTTTCTCTGTTCATCCCATCATCTGTTCAAAAGTTGATTGAGGGGAGAACGGGATGTTGTGTTTTGTTTGTTTTTCAAGACTGGCTAAGAAAAACTTTGCTTGCAACTGAAAGCCTCATGTTCCTCAGGGAACAGTGGGCCTATTTATTAACTAATCATTTGGCCTCAACATAATCATACTGTGTATAGTAAACAAAATAACATGATAGAGACTTTGACAAGTACATTTTCATCCTTCTGAGAAAAGAATCAGCTCCTTCTTACACAATATTGACATTAGTGATGATCTAGACACCAAGATCAGAATTATAACTACAAAGCAATTTGTAGTTTCTTGTCTAAAATATCTGAACAACTGTGGAAGATTCGATACTGAACATAATCTCTCTCACTGGGGAGAAGATTTCTAGCTTAAATGACTCTTTATACTAACCCAATATAAACATCTTTCTGGGGGAAAAAAAAGAACCTTCCTAGCCAAATGCTTTACTTATAAAATCATGAAGAGACATCAAAAGAAAAATTGTTGTTTCAACTAGAAATTTCTTAGGGCATAAAGGTCAGCTAAAGTAAACAATAATTACTACAAAAAGCATTTTGCGTTCCCTGCATATGAAATTTATTTAAAGGGGGGTGGGAAGGTTGTCCTTCCAGGAAAAAGTATGACTGAGACTAAAGACTCTTTGGCCAGGATGTCCTGACTGAGCAACATCAGAAACACGTGACTGGCATCTCAGAGTAAAAACCATTCCCATTTCTATATGATCCTGCCTGAGACTTCTTTCTCCTTCCCTCACCTACCCCCTGACATTTATAAAATGCATCTCTCAGGACATTTTGCAAGACTGTGCACCACATTTTGCTTTCATGTTTCTATCTTTTTGTGAAGAATGATCAGAGGTCCCCGTTTTTCTCGTCACTTTGCCTTCTACCATAATTTTTTTTAACAGTCATTGTGTAAGTATTCATTGTATAGTTTGTGTAATATTAATCATACCTTGAACACTTTTGGCAAGTAACAAGACTCCTCATAAGGATCATCACTGTCATGTCTTCAGTCTTTACGACCTGGAGGGCAAGTCTGAGAGTGTTCCAGAGTTTCTCCATATTCCTTGTTGTGCCCCTAGAGGGCACACAAGCAGCCACATTGTCCTATGGGATTCTGTTCACCTTGTTCACCCTGGTGAAATATAGGTTTCTGTGCCTCAGTTAAATGTTTCACAAGAATATGCAGTATTTGTTGATGACAAGATAAGATGGAAGAAGAGTTTGTCAAAGTCCTAGAGAGCACCTGTTAGAAGAATTATCCTTGTTTGAATCTGTGTGCGTGTGTGTGCGTGTGTGTGTGTGTGTGTGTGTGTGTGTGTGTGTGTGTATGATTCAGCACCTTCACTCTGGGCTGAAAGCAGATTTTCTTGCTCTGACACCCTGGAATATCCTGTTACCTATATTCAGGATGGGTGTATTGTGTACTTCAGCAAAGTGTAACTAAACATTACCACATTGTTTGGCATCTACTTGCCTCACGGAATTCCTTTGTGAAATGATTAGGTTAGATTTAATGAATTTTAATGTTTCTTCTAGATCCTGTGGTAGAGAGGTACCCTAAACATACAGAATTCATTAACTTAGCACGTGGGATCTTAACCTGGTGTATCTGAACTTGTTTGGTTTAAAAATTTTTTTTATGCATTTAAAACACTTCCATATGCACCCCCAGATTGCCAAAGGGTTCCATGACACAAAAAAGGTTGAGAACCTCTATTTTAAAGAAGTGTTCTCCAACATTGTCTTTCCTACTTGTGTGGCACATTTCTTTTAATCTTAGCTTCCCTTCTTATTTTATCAGTATATTTTTCCCATACAGTCAGTTCCAGAATTAAAAATTCACTACATATTCAAACAGCTGGGACTGGGAATTTTATCTTCTAGACCATCCATCTACTGACCCTCCGTCCTACTACTACCACTGATGATTTCCCTCACCTTCTCTTTTACTTTAAACTTTACTTATTTCCTTCTCTCTTCCTACCTTTCTGACTCCTCTAGGTCAGCTCCTTCCTATAATACTAATCTTTCTACTCATTTCCCCATATACCCCTATTTCAGCTTTCACACTCCAGGCCCGCCAGGCAATTCCTCCCTAACTGACCTCTAACCTCTGAACCTAGAGTCCCTAGTTTCTTCAGAGGAACCCGTATAGACCGTTTCCCTTACGACAAAGGTGCAATCTGCACCTCCTGTGCCTGTAAACACTACCCTAGTCACCATAGTCCTCTTTACTCTGTACCTTTCAGACTGTGTGCAAGAATCCACAATGTCAAAGAACAAGTACCCATTTTATCTTTGGAGAAAAAAGAAATTATAGCACAGGTCATACTAGTAATATATAGTTCAGGTAAAGCATCTGCAAGCCAGCTGAGAGCCTTATCATTCAGAACCATTTTCCCACAAAAATCAAACAGTTTAGAAATGAACGTTTCAAATAACCAACCTTTTGTAAGTCGGAACCTGCTGGTATGAGTCTTCTGGTTTTATTGTCTTCCCTTTGCCTTAAATAATTTTATTTTTATGAACAATAACATTTTAAAATGAGCGTTTTTTTAAATGAAAAGGTTTTTTTTTTCATCCATAAATGGAAGGCAGAACTTTGCAAATCATAATCTGGGAAAGACTTCCAGAAAAGGGGCCATAATGTCTCCGGAGGCAGTAATGCAGCAGAAAGAGGATAGAACAAATAGGTAAAAGACCCTGGGGCTCATCCAGACTATGCTAACTCTTCATTTGACTTGGGGCAGAATTTCTTCTTTGCTCTGGGCCTCAGTTTGTCCATCTGTAAAAATGACAGAGTTGTAGTAGATGATCTCTTGAAAGTTCCTGATAATTTTTTCAAATTCTGTTTTTCTATGATTCTGCTTATCTTCAGGTAAGATTGTTTTTAATCCACTGCAGGTAGTGGCCAGATTGGATCAGACCCACCATACCAATTAACCTGATTGCCTTTTTCAAGACCTTCTTAAGGTTTTATTATGCTAACTAGGATTTTTGTGAATTGTGTCATTCTTTTACTTAGTCGTTTTGCTTATTTCTCCAGCATCCTTATTTTATACAGGGTAATTCAAACCTAATGAAATCTAAGGAGATATATACATCATGGTGTAATAGAAAGAAGACTGGATTTGGAATCTCAGGTTCCAAGTTTAAGTCCTAGTTCTAACACTTGGTATCTATATATCCCTGAGCAAATAACTTTATTTTCCTGGAACTTGGTTTCCTCACTTGCAAAAAAATGGTTTTGGACTAGATGATGCTTTCTAGCTATTTTCCTATAATCTAGCTAGATCAGGTAACACTAATTCTTATATCAGCTGAAGCATCCTTATTTTTTCAATGCTAGGATCCAGTTGCTTGGAGGATGCTGTGTTGGGTTTTTTTTTTTCTCCTCCTGTGGATCTAGTGACTTGTTCTTGTAAAAATTTGAAAAAGGTATAGATTTAAAGTCATTTATATTATGGTATGAATGATCTTTCCTTCCAAAAATGGTACTTTCTTCTAAGATCATGTTAACATGAATCAATCTTAAATTTCTAGAGTGGTGCAAGGCAAATGTTTTTCAGCAGAAAAGGGAGAATCTTATTGTAAAAGGAGCTTTCTTTCTGTCCCCCAATTTTAGGACCACACAGTCACATCCCAGTCAGAACAAGAATTAGCATCTTGGGTATCTTGGTTCTAAAAAATTGCCAGCCATTATATAATAGAAGAACTGCATTGGATCATAAAATTTGTAACTGAAAAGACAGTAGAAATGATCTTTTTATACCATTTTATGGATGTGAAAATTTCCCCTTAACATTTACCAAGACACATTTCAATTCTATTCTGCTTCTCCCAATTTACTCTAGGTACTTTTTCCTTTCTACACTAATTTTTAGTTTTATGCACCTCTTCTGCAGGAATGATATCTTTGTATTCCTATTAAGCACAAGAGCTGGAGGACTGGGCATCAACCTCACTGCTGCAGATACAGTAAGTAACTAGAATAAAATAACACCTTTCTTGGGAACCATCTCCTATTTTTAAAATTTCAGCATCTGTTCCAAACTTATTTTTATTCTTGTTTGTTTGTTTGTTTCTTTCAAAGAATACAAATTGGTTGTTTCACTGGTGTTCAGACTGTGCTTTTGGAGTTTTTCGTTTATTTATTTTTCCAGATAAAGAAATGAACATACTTCTTCATTGGTTTACCAGGAG
Source organism: Pseudocheirus occidentalis (assembly GCA_028646575.1). Taxonomy (NCBI): domain Eukaryota; kingdom Metazoa; phylum Chordata; class Mammalia; order Diprotodontia; family Pseudocheiridae; genus Pseudocheirus; species Pseudocheirus occidentalis. The sequence continues at coordinate 154,008,080 of CM053598.1, read as the reverse complement.
GTTGGCCCCGCACTCTTAGCCTCTTTAGAGCCACAACTCTTTTTTTGTTTTAAATACTCCACAAGAATTTATTAAGTACTACTATATACCAGTCACTTGTGCCAGATGAAAGAGTCCCTACTCTCAAGGAACTTAACATTCTTTCGAGGGAGAGAATACACATACGTACATATACAAGTATATATATATTTTTTAAATAGAAGGTTATTTGAAGGGGTGAGGAGAGCAAGGCAGTAATAGCTTAGGGAAAGAGAAAGTGGCATTTGAGCTGAGCTTTGAAGGAAACTAGGATCAGGAGCCAGGGTTAAGGAATACATTCCAGGTATGAGAATAGTCGATGGAAGGTCAGTAAGGGCACATACACAGAATGGATGAAGGAACTTAACTTTCTTGCCTTACTGTAATTAAGTTGGAGCTAAGTTGTGAGGGGTTTTAAATGTCAAAAACAACAGAGATTTGAGCCTAAAGGCGGCAGCAAGCTTATGGTGTTTTGTGAGCAGAGGAGCAATATAATGAGGCCTGTGCTTTAGAATGATGTCCTTGGTAAATGTGGAGGATAGACTGGAGAAGGGTAACAGCCTGAAGCAGGAGGCTTTTTGCAGTGGCCCTTACTTACCTAACATAAGTAAATATAGAGAATGGGAGATAGAGATAACAAAGAAGTAGAACTGGTGAGACTTTGCAGGTGAACATAAAAAGAAAAGTGAATTGTGGTACCACAGACAAAAGTTAGTAAAGTCAGAACTGGGAGCAAGTTTTGGGGAAATAACTGACCACAATTCTATGTCACCATTAAGTTTGTAAATCACTTTCTTCACAATAACTTTGCAACTAACAGTAACCATTTTTTATAAGAGGGTATTGAAGCTCAAAGTTTGTACCTTCCCCATTATATGGTTGGTAAATATCAAACAAGCTCTGAACTCAGGTTTCTCCTAACTATAAATCTACTGCTCTCTGGCAGTCCCAATTTAAGAAGCTAAAGTGGAGATGTCTTAAAGGCAAGTTGGATATGCACGTCCTCACCAACAATGAATCTGACTTTCTCTCACAGAAGTGCTGACTCTGATTACCTTCTGGTTGAAGTTGTAAGCAGCTAGACTTACAACTGGTGACCTTTGAAAGGACTCTGTCAGAGAGGCAAAGCAAGGGCTGCAGAGTAGCCTTGGTAAAGGAACAAGGCTAAGGCCTGCTTCCTGGTCCAAGAATACATCAGTAAAGTGCAGAAAGAGACTTTTCAAAGGGGAGGTGGGGCAGGGAGAAGTGCTAGTTACCGATGTTAAACACATCTTTGTGAAATGCACAGTTGTTATATTTTTCAATTCTATCTAATAATTGCCATCACCTATACAGTAGCAAAACTTTATCGTGTGAGTTTTTCTTGGAATTTACTAAGACTGAAATTAGCTGATCAGTAAATTAATGTTTACAGTTTTCATGGCTATACAAAAGACTTTGCTATTTTCCTCTATATGTCATCTGTGGAAAATGTAATTGTCTTACTCTTCTGCAGAGACAGGTATCAGTGCCAGAATCAACAGTGGTTTTATAGGCAAAAGAGCTCAGTGAACTCTTGTACTTTAAAAAAAAAAAAAAGGCTGTTTTCTCAAAGATCTCACCCTTTACTTTGTGACTATCCTAATTTATAACCAACTTCCAGTATAAAATAAACAAAACAAAACAGCAATTCATCACCAATAGAACACTTAATATAGTGTTTATAGCTTTATCTTTGGACTGGCTTATAAGTCAGCAGTTCTTCCTAACCTGCATTTTCTTTTTCATGTCCGGTGTTAAAGATTTCTACCTCTTTTTTCAAATTTGCTTATTCTTTAGCAGTTAACCAGGATAAATGAAAATGCTGAATATTCCTAAACTTTAAAAAGTCCTTAATATGTTATTCATTGTATTGGAGATTTTTAGTTTTCTTGTGGAGGGAAAAAAAATTAATTTAGTCATAACTCAACCTTATATATTGTTTGCCTGCTACTTCTACAACACAGTCCTGAATAGTAAAATTTGGTGTATGTTGTCTTAATTTCTATTGGATGTAGAGGGAGAAATCATCGAGAAAATCTTTAACCATCATATAAAAAGCCTTGAAAGTTCATGCTTTGCCTCAAGGTTCAATTATTATCTTTTATTCACTGTTCAATCCATTTTATTATCCAGTCTGAATTACTCCTGTAGTTCTGATATGTTGCTGGGCAGCTGGTATACTGTTTATGCTTGTAGGATACCATGGCTTTTTCATTGAAAATTTGGGAAATTTCACACTGAATATTGTCTTGTAGTTTCTTTACACTTTATCCCCACTTTTCAAGTCTTATATATAATACAGAATTACCTGTTTGAAGCACAAAAACCATCATTCAAGGACAGAGTCACAGCCATGGTAATCAACAATAACTCCCAACTTTTTTCATTTTATTTTCTAATTCATTGACTAATTTGTCTTCATCCTAAACGAAACATTCATATTCTTCATTAAAGCCATTGCATAACTGTCCTCTTATGCTAAATCGCCCACATTAATGTATATCAGTCCTGTTCTTATAAATTATAAAGCCCTGCATAAATGTGAGCTTTCATTAGTCTTTTATCACATATGTACATCCTCTTGCAAATTCAAACCAGTGACAGAAGGTTTTCACATGAGGCATGTTCTTTACTTTTCCTTAATAAAGAAGTTTGTTTGCTGCCATGTCAATGTATATCTGGCTCATTTTTTCCTTATCTTTCTGATTAGACGATTTCCAGATTCACTTTCAGCTCCACTGCGGTAAGGAATGATTTTGCCTGTAAAATCATTAAAATCATACAGTTGAAAAGGAAACTTAACTGCCTCCTTCCCTGACTTCATTCAGTAATCTTCCCTTCAGCATGTATAACATTTATCAGCACAGATTCTGCTTGAAAACTTCCAGCAACAAAAATCTCACTGATCTAATATCTTACCTATTTGTCCTTCTTCTATCTGATTTGCATTTTTAATAAGTTTACTCTCTGTCTTCATATCAGTCAGTGACAAAAATGTTAAAAGAGTTGAGAGTTGTGTCATACCTTCAGTCATCTGTAGAATGACAAAAAACCTCCACTTTCCTCTGTCCTACATTTCTCCATCTTGATCACAAGGATACTATGAAAAACTTGCATCAGATGCCTTGTAAGTACCCACAAACTGTACATAGATAGAAACTTTCTGGCATTAACATCATGGTCTCATTGGTCTAGTTTGGAGGCTAAATTTTAAAAAGAATGACATTTACCCATTATAGGATTTGTAGGATACTGATATTCCCATGTTAACTCAAAAGATTTCATCAGTATTGGTTCAGAAGTTAATTACTTTCTAACTTGTCTTTGGTTATATTTGTCCCATGTAGAGTGCCTGTCTATTCCATGTTCCTCTTGCTCTAAAAATTACTTTTTTGTTACTGGTTTTTTATATTTTTCACAAACCTTACTTACCTCATTCCTGCCCTATTCCTGCCCGACACTGTCTTTGTGTTCTTCTTACCTTTTTATGTATCATTTTAAAATCTGAACTCAAAAACACGAAAAGGATTATATGAACTAATATAAAGTAAGCAGAACCAGAAGAACTGTATATACACAATTGATGCTGAGCAATCATACTGATTAATTGGAAATCATTCCCTTCTTAGTTTTGCTATTACTTGAGGAAAAAAAGGATAGTACTTCAGAACTGTAGAGCAACATCACAAATAATCACAATCTTGGTCTAGAAGAACGGATATTATTCTCTTATTAAAACATAACTTGTCTTCTCTCTTGGGGGGAAGCGGGAGGTGAAGACAAGGGGACAGTGGATAATGTTGCATCTTTTGAGATACTGCTGTGTGTAGGTTTTGCTTAACTGTTTTTGGCATTTTTTAGGAGCTTTTTTCTTTTGGTTATAAGGGAGGCTTCAACACAAATTGAAGACTATTGGGTAGTTTCTGTTAAAAGGCATGAATATAGCATTTTTTTTTGAGGGGGGAAGTTAGGGAAATTGGGGTTAAGTGACTTGCCCAAGGTCACACAGCTAGTTTTTTTGTGTTATGACTGAGACCAGATTTGAACTCAGGTCCTCCAGATTCCAGGGGCAGTGCTCTATTCACTACGCCACCTAGCCACCCCAATAAAGCATTTTTTTAAATAAAATATTTTAAGAATAAAATTTGAGTTAAAAAAATTCCCTGCCCTTGTATTTCAGCTTCTTTTAGACATCTCCCTAATTCTCAGTCATAAGCCATTATTTGAGCCCTTGCGTGTGAATCTGACCTCTTCTTGTCTATAAATGTTTCCAGGGAGAGCTAAGAAAAAGCAGGACAATAGTTTATGCCTACTGTATTCTTATCTGGATTATGTGAACTGTCATTGTCATCTTTTAGAGTGTGTTAGATCACTGATATACTCTGGGATTCCTGATATATTTGTGCCTATCATGGTATTCAGCTACTGGTCTTCATAATTTAATCTCCCTCCCTTTTAACATAGTTTTCCCAGACTCCATCTATAGTTTAGTAAGAAACAGCTCCCAAATAACCAGTTATATGCACCAAAAATTAAGGGAAACCATTGTGGGGGGGCCTGTGTTCTTCCAGTGTACCCAGCTCCTACATTCCATACTACTTCATTCCAGTGTTCTGTACATAAAAATGGCTTCCTTAATGTTCCCATATAAAAGAAGAGCTATCCTCTTTTCTTTTTACCAGGTAACAGAGAAAAACTGAGGAAGGAAGGACTTTTGATTCAGTTTGGTGGAGAAGATAGCCGTTTAGCATTCTATGTTCCAAGTGCCAGACAAGTAATTTAAAATGAACTTTTGGAACATAAGCTCGTTTGTACTCTGGGTACTCCCTAAAGGAAGTGAAACACTGTGAGGAGGCCTTGAGTACCACGATTATTCTTTGATTATGATTATCTTCTGGTTGAGATCACCTCACAATAATGCTCAGAAAGTCAGGTTTTATTCTCACTTTAGTATAATAGTAAGCTTAAATATTTGTCTTGCATTTTCCTTTCGGTGCAGCAGTTCAGCTTGGGAAGATCCTGTAGAAACACTTATAGACAAGGTAAAGATCTACCTTAAATCAAAGGGCAGAAGTAGTGTCTCACAGCTAAAGAATTAGATTTGTTTGTAAATAGATGTTTTCACGTAAAATGGATGTATCTCTGACTTGTTCTTGACATTTATATGAATTATTTGGATTTTAATTCATAGAAATTTTCCTTGCAATTCATGTTTTTCCTGCAGTAGGAATAGCAATCAGAAGAGAGTGAGCTATTTGTTTTTGTTTCTATGGCAGGCTCAGTCTGTGTGTTTACACATGGAAGAAAAATGAGAAGTCTGTCCTAGGTTAGTGATAAGTGTGATGGTTTGCCTTTGGATATTCTGGCCTTGATTTTTAAACATTACAAGGAATAAGACTGCCTCCCATTCCCCTGGAAAAAGTAGTTCCACCTTCTAGGTGTTTGATCCAGCTTTTTCTTGCAGTTCTCCTGTGATTTCCCTGTTCTTTATCTCACACACAAAATCTTAGTTACCCCGTTACAAGGTTCCTCCCTCTTTCTGTTTACAACTTCAGGAAGATGCTGACTGTTAATGTGTTTCCCCTTAGTCATTGCTTGGCCACGCTTTACAGATTGAACTACTTTAATCTTTCCTAGTTAAGTCAGTCTCCCTAGTCCTTTAATTGTTGTTTGTTCTCTGGAATTTCTCTCTGATGTCTATAAACCTGAGTGCTATATACAGGTATTAACTGACTAGTATGTCAGGTACAGTCTAACCCTTTCTGTAACTTGGTTTAATTTGTTTCCATGTCAGCACACATCTGTCTTGCTTTTTGTTCTGCCTAGTCTCTCTGTTTCCACCCTCTAATTTAATACATACTTATATACTGAGAGGCAGAGAGACAGAATAATACATTTGTGTTTTTTATAAACTGAAGCCAGTTTTGTTTTCTTGTCCCACAAAATCCTGACCTCTTAAAGGTCATTTAAAAGATAATTGTCAACTGCATTTTGTTTTACTAAATTAGAACTATATACCTAGGGCTATGATCTTATGACTTATGCATTAAATATAGCTCAAGAATGACTCAGTGTTTGAGTGCCATTGAGACTTCTAGGAAAAATGTAAATATTCAGGAAGCAAATATGAAGTGATTCAACATATAGGACTCCCTATTATGGATTCATGCAGTGCCATGGCCCCATCTTTTTAGTGTGTCATGAGAGCCCAGTTTTCACAGTATGTAATTATTTAGGTCTTCTGAGTGAAGGTGTCCCGGCTTAATGAACCTATCTAGCTAACTGTATCTTGTCTATTTCAGTTTTCCCTATGGGTTAGACTGAATATGGGGGCATGTTTTACCTCCTTATTGAGGCTCTGAAATATTACATGATGTCCCTGTTATTATATTTCTATAGCATCTAAATTGGGAGAGGATCTTAAGCCACATTGGTTGGTGGAAAGTGATAGTTAGAAAAACAGGGCCCATCATGGAAACTAAGTGTTGTTCAGCACACATTTTCAGTGTCCATCCATCTGTCCAAACCCTTGGGTTAAGATTATCAATCAGCTGACCAAGCATTTTTTAAAAAATATTTTCTCTATGCCTTCACTGTGCTAGGCACTGTAAGGGATAGAAAAGAAGTGTGGTCTGAATCCTCAGAAGTGCTTATAGCCTAAATGGGCAAAAAACAGTAATAATATGAAGCAGAGAATGAGACAGATCACTATATAATTTGAAACTTAATCATATTAAATTGAATTGTGAGGAATTCGGGGGAGAGGGGGAGATATTGCTTATAGTTAGAAAAGGTTTAATAAGGAGGTAGCATTTGAACTATACCCTAAATAATGGAGGTGGGATTCGATGGCAGGGAGGGTATATGGAGAATATCGTGAGCAAAGACATTAAGATCAGAAAGGATGTAACATTGAAGAAACTGTTTTACACTGGAAGGATAGCTATGTGTAGGGAAGTGATAGAAACTGAAATTGGATACGTAAGAAGGTAAATTATGGAGGGCCTAGGAGCCCTTATAGTTTCTGTAAAAAATGTTTTAGAAAGAGTATATTGGTTGCGATTGATTGGATTCAAGAATATAGCTAGAAAGCTATTACTGTTATCTAGTCTGGACAAGGATGATAGAAATGGGAATAAAGAAGGGATGGATGCTTTCCAAAAAAAGATTTATTATCAGTACTTTGGAAAAGCGTAAGTATAAAAGACAGAGATGGGAAAGTTCTGAACCAAACCTCTCCCAGATAGGTTTCTGGTTGGTTTCAACCTTATAGGATATAGACAGCAATGTACTGGTTTTAGAATCCCTTGAAGATGCGATTTGTTTTTTAAACAGTAGGTACTAGGTATGCCTCAGGAACAGATCCCCGAAGCTTACTTTGTCTCGAGTAAAATCCAGTAGAGGTAGACTGACGTACAGACTCCAAACAAGAGACACCCAGGATCCTCAGGATGGGGACTGACCTATGAGAAAGCAGAGTATTTGGAATGTCAGAACTAGTATTGACTAATGTTATTTTCAGTTTCATGTTAATAAAATTAACTATCATCATGGTAGAAATTTTGGTTTGGGGTGCCATGCTCAATTTCTACAGCAGGAAGGGGGAGATAATTCTTTTGTACCTGATGCTTTTTTTTTTTCTAGAAACCCTGGATGGAGACAGAAACCATCTCCCTACTGGGCAGGACAAGTGAAGTTGTGGGGGACAGGGGATTGGGAACTGGCAGGACCTATCGAGGGGTATCTGTTGCATCTATATGATACAAAGAGGTGGCAAAGATCCAGATGTATGGTTCTCCTAGTCCTCTCACTCAGTGAGGCTTCACTTGGGCCATAGTGTCATTCTTCCTGTGCAGGTGATCTTCTATGATAGTGACTGGAACCCTACAGTGGACCAACAGGCTATGGACCGAGCCCACCGACTGGGTCAGACCAAGCAGGTGACTGTATACCGGCTCATCTGCAAGGGCACCATTGAGGAACGCATTCTGCAGAGGGCCAATGAAAAGAGTGAGGTAAGCACATGACAGTGAGCTCTGAGAAGAGGAATTGAGATGGTAATAGAAGAAATTCAAAGTCATGTGGTGTTTACTTGGGCTGAGATTGTTAGGAGCCATGACTGATGGAGAAGAGGCTGGAATTTCTTTGGATGGTAGGTCAGTTAAAGTGAAAGTCATGTCTAAGACTTCATCCTGATTCTCTACCCACCAAAATTATCTCTAGATTTTTCTAAGTAAGTCTGTCTTACCCTAGAGTTAAAGAGAATGCCTTTCTATGGGCCTGTATGAAGTTTTGACCTCTGTAATTATCAGTTCAGTGACAGGTAAGCTTTGGGAAATCACCTGCTTTTGATTGCCTTATCCACATTAATCCATCTCTGGAGCACTCTGCCAAACTGCAGATTCCCCAAAGAACTGTTATTGCTGGCTCTTCTATTCTGATCCAGGCTTGTTGGGGTTGATAGATATCAAGCGGCAGTACCAGGCAGAGAGTTAGTCAGAATTCTGGCTCAGAGGGTGTTTAATTTGGGTGAGCCAGACAGAATCCAGGAGCATCAATAAAATCCCCCAAAGCAGCTTAGGAAGAATTTTTATATCCTCCTACACATATATTATCATAAAGGAATTGAAGAAGTCTGAAAGTAAAATGTTGACTTTGATTTGTTGTAGATCCAGCAGATGGTGATTTCGGGTGGGAACTTCAAACCAGACACCTTAAAACCCAAAGAAGTGGTTAGTCTTCTACTAGATGACGACGAACTGGAGAAGAAATGTATGTGCCCCAAGCCTTAACTGGTGCCCTTTCCTTTTGGAAATAGGCTCTCAACTATGCATTCTTACACACAATTTGAAGATTCTTTTGGCCATACCTGCAGCAAGAAAAAATATCCAGCAAACTGGAGTGATGAGCAGACAGGAAGGAAGGGAAGACCCAAAAGCAATAGGAATTTTAGTTCAAGAACTCAAGGTTTAGATGTATGTTTTGTCATCAGCCCCAATTCAATGAATACTAGACTCTTATTCTTAACTGGAATTGGGTTTACTGAAGGCAGGGAGAAAAGTTCAGTTTTGGAATCCCAAAAATCACAGAGCACGGCAGCCTTAGCTGTAGATTATGATGATTCATGTTCGGTACATCTTTGAAGATGGTCTGAAGGTCCAGTGACAATAAGCATTTAGCAGTTTTATATGTAAGGTGTATCCCTATTGAATACTGCATCATCCTGTTGAATGGTGGGCTTAATTTCATTTATTTTTTGAAATCCTCCTTGAGACTTCACATCCCCTACGAAGGTGGGGAATCAGAGTTTATATATGGAGTGTGATTGCTACAGTTGAGGGCATCAGTCACCTGTCTTATTTGTGTTTCTTGGTAGTGAGGCTTCGGCAGGAGGAAAAACGACAGCAAGAAGAAACCAACCGAGTGAAGGAGCGCAAACGGAAAAGGGAAAAATATGCGGAAAAGGTACCTCAAGTGGAGAGTGGGGGAGGAGGGGTCAGAGAGGCTGTTGGGTTGCCAGTTCATAACCAGACCCAGTTGTAAGTGACTCATAGTAACTGCTATGCAGGCTCACTTTTGGTCAGGGTGAAATGTACTGGTAACTTAAAAGAGCTGATGGGTTGGATCCATGTGTCCTCTCCAAACAAGCCATTGTTTGTTATTCATTGGCTGTCACACTGAGATTTTTGTTTTCTGTTACACCATATGCTAAAGATGGGAAGGATCTACATCAGGGGAGTCAAACTCCAGTAGAAGCAGAGGCCACCAGACTGCATGTGGGCCACGTAGTGACTTAGAAAACCACATTTCATTGTTATCTGTGTTCTACTGTATTTTATCTCTTTTATTAACTATTTCTAGAGCACTGGTTTTAAGTGGCCAACAGGCCACTTGTTTTGACTTTTGTGATCATGAATGAATACTTCACTTCGTGTACCGATATGCAGTCAGCTCACTATGTTGGGTTGACCAAAGTATATTTCTGATCTCAGATTCCCTGTTCTGTCCCAGCCTCATGGAGTTTGGTTCTGTGGGTGCAGTGGAGTCTCCAGCTCCCCCAGTATGTGTTGAGACAGAAAGAAGACATGAAGAAAATGCATATTTAAAAGCAGCAACCTTTTCTTTTCTTCTTTGTAGGTGCTTTTTAAATTCTTAAAAACAGCTTTCCATCTCTGTGGTGCTGAAAGCTAATATTCCATATGAATCTTGATGTGGTTTTCCCTTATTTTGATTTTCAGGAACTTCCTTTGCTTGAGATTTTTCATGTTTCCTTGTTTATGTTTCCAGAAAAAGAAGGAAGATGAGCTGGATGGTAAAAGGAGGAAGGAGGGAGCCAATCTGGTGATTCCCTTTGTTCCTTCTGCTGATAATTCCAACCTCTCTGCTGATGGGGATGATTCCTTCATTAGTGTGGATTCTGCCATGCCCAGCCCTTTCAGTGAGGTGAGGGTGCCTTCTCACCTGTGATCACAGGCCCTTCAGTTCAGGACCAGATAGGCTGTCTCAGCTAATGGTCCTACCATCTTTTACTCTTCTTAAAATTTGCCTCCTGTGTATTCTCACATCCCCAGAACCAGACAAGCCCCAGAAAGGGCCTTTGTTGGAGTCACCTTAAGGACTAATGTCTCAGTGAGGCTGTGAGCTGATATTCTCTCTTCTGTCCCCTATAGATTTCCATCAGCAGTGAACTCCATACTGGTTCCATACCTCCTGATGAGAGCAGCAGTGATATGTTGGTCATCGTGGACGACCCAGCTTCCTCAGCACCTCAGTCTCGTGCTACCAATTCTCCTGCTTCCATCACAGGCTCTGTCTCAGACACCATGAATGGTTAGCAGAGTTTTTGTATCACAGAGCCCACTGCCTCTGTGAGGAAGGCAGTCTATCTGTCACTCATGGCACTGTGTTGTATTGCACATGAGGCCCACATTCACTCTGTGGTTATGGTATAATCCTCCCATTCTCAGTGGGGCAGTAGGAAAACAACAGAGAAGCAACAGCTGTTTATTTTCTTAGCAGCCCGGTCAAAGGGATGAAAGAAACCAAACTAACGAGGGAAGATGACTTTATCAAGGCTTCAGATCTTTCTTATTCTTAAGTGGGCCTGTTGATTTATTCCAGTCTTCACCTAGTCTGCTGGTTTGGGTCAGGTTTAGATTTTCCTATCTGTTTGGGTTGTGATCTTGTACTCCTGTTATTTCTTGGAGAACTCTGGCCGTATCATAGTTTCAAAGTTAAAAATCAGCCTTACATGTCTAGGAACATAGAATGTCATTTTAACTGTAACTGAGCATATGTATTTGTTCCTCAGTTTCCCACCCCCAACCCCCATTAAATAGAAATAAACTCTCCGATGGGATTAAGAAATTAAACATAAACATCCCCTGAACGAGCTTTCCGTATCAATGTAGAATCACTCCATGGCTTTAGAAGATAAATGTTTTCTCTTTTCCCCTTGTTCCTACAGGAATTTCTCTTCAGGAAATGCCAGCCACAGGGCGTGGCCACTCAGGCCGAAGTCGGGGCCGCCCGAAAGGTTCGGGCAGCACCTCAAAAGGAGCAGGGAAAGGCAGGAGCCGGAAGTCCACGGCAGGCAGTGCAGCTGCCATGGCAGGGGCCAAAGCAGGGGCTGCAGCTGCATCAGCAGCGGCCTATGCAGCATACGGGTACAATGTGTCTAAAGGTATGTTACAGCTAGTGGAGCAGGGCTTTAGGCTCCCACCTGTCTGGGGCTGGGACTAATGAAAACTAGAAGAGCTTGGGCCTCAGGTTTGGTTACTACTGAGAGCTGGTTAGGGAAACCCCACTGCCTCAGAGAGGAAGGAAGCTCCAGTTTGCCAGGCTCCACTTTGGGAACATCTCTTCAGGCTGTATTGCAGTCCTGGTATGCATAATACAGTGTCTTGGTTGTTGTAGATGCTTAATAAGTGCTTTTTATTTGACCAATTGTAATACTTCTGAAGTTCTTCCTGGACCAGTGTTTCTCCCTTGAGCATACAATCTCCAGTAAAGAGCTGGTTGTTAGCTTTTAGGTCAGAAATCCTGTAAACATTCTGATTTTTTTTTTTTATTCTAGAATTTAATTTGAAAGATTGTTCCTTACCAGACCCAGAACAGGTACTCTTTGAGTGGAGATATGTATAATGGCAGTAATGTCAGCCTAGTCAGCCCAGATTCTTGAAGTATCAACAAGTGCATCATTTATTGAGCAACTGCCCAGGACCTGGGAGATATCATTTGTTAAACAAATATTTATTGAGCACCTGCTTTGTAGTAGGCTTTGAGCTAACATTGTAAAAGACACTAAGAAGTAGAATACATTTCCTATTCAGACAAACAGATGTGAGTAGGTGCATGACAGTATGGGGCAGTACATTATTTAGGGCCCATGAGACACAGAAACAGTAAAGACTTCAGGAATCCCAAGGAAAGAGAGATCATTGACTGGTCTAGACTCATCAAGGAAGGCTTAGTGGAAGAGTTAGAACCTGAATGTTGGTCTTAAAAAGGGAATGGGATTTGAATTAGTAGAAAGGAAATGTGATCAAATGAATACCCTAGAAGCAGGATTGGGCAGCTTGTGTTTTGGAACACAAGCAGCTATCTGATGTGATTAGTCTGGCTGTGGTTATAAAAGTATAGTAGGCCTCAGGTCATATAGAAAGCCTTGTATATAGAAAGCCTTGAATGTCAAAACTAAGAAATTTTCATTTTAGCCTATATAATTTAAAGGGGAGTTTTTAAGGTTTTGGGTCAAATGAGTTACATAATGTAAGTAGTTGGAAAAAATGAACAGTTGTATGTAGAATAAATTGAAGAGGGTAGAAACTGGGGTCATCAAGACCGGTTGGGGGTGGTGCCGGGGAGCTTATGTTCAAAAGTCCTGTTGTGAAGGCTAACTACAATGGTACTATAGGAATAGAAAGGTTAAAATGGTTATGAGAGCTTTTGGAGGAACAGTCAATATTACAGGGTGATATTGTACAAAAGGGGAAGGGAGGTGTCAAAGATGACTGACATTTAGATCTCTCTGCTAGCTGTTACAGATAGATAAGCATAGCTCCTGCCCTCAAGAAACTTATATTCAAATAAGGACATAACACATTTAAAACAACTAGGGGGATGGCGTTGGGGAGGGCTGTGGGGGTGGGTAATGCTGAGTACCAGGAAAAATGACTAGGGCAGATACAGAGAGTCTAGGGAAACTTCATAGAAGAAAGAGACTTGAGCATGGGCCTTGAAACATGGGCTCTTTTAGATATGTAGAAGATGTGAACAGACATTGAGGCCAGGAAAACAGCACAAGCAGAGATGGGCAACAGTCAGTTATGGCATTCTCTGGGTATCTTGCCAGAAGAAAGGAAGATCTACTGTAATGGGAAAAGAAATCTTTCCCTGGGCCCTCACAGTGTCTTAGAAATGCATAACAAGAAAATGCATTTGAAATCTTAGAATATTTACTAAGATATCTGTATACAAATTCAATTTTCTCCCATTGTATCTGTAGCGTGCCCTGCCTTGCCCATGGGCAGTTGAAGTGTAACTTAAGACTCAGCATAGGTGCATTGAGTATACCCAGCTAGATTTGTTTTTCACTTTAAACAACTATTCCCCTAATTCTGTCCAGGGAAAAGTGACTATCACATGAGAATCTATCTAAAAGAGGCCCACGTGACCCCGATTTCTAGAAGAAAGGCAACTTGAATGGTATTTAGGACTATTCATTTTCTCTTTTCTCCCCTCTCACTTTGTCTTCCTGTCTCTAGGAATCTCTGCCAGCAGCCCCCTACAAACGTCACTCATTCGACCGGCTGGACTCGCTGACTTTGGACCTTCAAGCGCCTCTTCTCCCTTAAGCTCACCCTTGAGCAAGGGAAATAGTGTCCCTGGGACTCCCAAGAGCCTCAGTGTTACCAGCAGCCTCACCCCTGACCCGATGATCCGGAAACAGAGCAAAGGACCGAACCCCCTTGGGGGACGATAACCACCTTGGGCCTCTCAAGTTTTTTCTACCAAATGGGCCCCACGCCCTTCCTGCCAACCGATGGCTTCTGGGTGATTGTCCTCTTTGACACCCTGCAACCCCAGGGAGGGAATGGAGGTGAATAATCACAGCACAGTGAGGACAGGCAGGTGGCTGATAGGAGCACTTTCATCACCTGTTTCTCAAAATGATCCCTTTCAGGATGCCTATAAGAAGAGGTCCCAGAGGCAGGAATCAATCCACCACATCTCAAATGAACTTTACAGCCAAGTCTTAAAACCTCTCACTGGGAAAGGGCCATATTTCATTGCCACCCTCAGTCCTACAAACTTCTGTTATTCCTGCCTCTACCCCTCTTCCTACTCTGTACCCTCCCAAGATGGAGTGGGCTCTGCCTGACTCTTAGGGATTTGCTATCTGGTCTCCCAAGTCCACTAGAGGATGCAGGGGTGGGGAGGAACATTCTGCCTCTGGGAACATCCCTTCTAAAGGAGCACAGGATACCGTGAGTGGGTCTTGTGCCTGTGAGAAGTGCTCCACAGAGATTTCTAGGTCTGAGATTTCTGAAAGGGCAGAAAGGAGGAAATCATGTATTTAGCCTCCTCATTACCACAGCTTAGTCCATACAAATGATCTCTAAGGGACCTCCTCACCAAGCTGACCAGAGTCAGCTCTGCCATTGCAACGTCCTGCCCCCAGGGTGGCAGCATGACAGGAGATGAGCATTGAGTATTGGAGGAGGTGGCAGGAGCATGGATTGAGTGAGAATAACTAGGGGGAAAGTGAGGTGCTAAGCAAGCACTTCCTTCAGGGCTTCTCTGCCTATACCCCCTGGAGTAAAGGGCTACAGACCTGCCATTACCCTGTGTAGAGCAGTGGTTGCCCAGTGTACCCCCATTGTCTGTGGATAGTCTTCATCACACCCTCTTGTTGTTCATTCCTAGTAATTCCTAGCTCTACCCCCAGTCCCGAGCAGCATCAGCAGCTCCCAGTCAAGGGACTGACAAGAGGCCAGTAATGAGAACAGGGTCATCCAGATCAGGCTCCCTCACTGATCCTCTCCCAGACTCCCTATGCCCACCCTGAATGCACAGTCTCCCCATCTCCTACCCTTTAATCCCCTGCTTGGCTGTATGCACTGTCTGTATTGCACTGAGAAAGGGAGGGACAGCGGGAGTGGGGTGGGAAGGGAGAGAAGGAGATCCCCATGCTGACACCTCACAGCCCAGGGACTGACCAGTCTGGACATTCTGGCTCTCTCTGACAGAGGGTGGAAAGAGGAGTGGTCTTTGCTGTGATCACAAAAGATGGCTTTCCTGCCTGCCTCCCAGCCTGATGTCTCAGCGTGAAGCAGGTGCTTCCAGGCGGCTCAGCCTCTAATTTGCACACCTGAAAATCGCGGAATTGAGTTTAGTTAGATTGATTTTAAAGCCCTTTTTGGGAGGGGAGTAGGGGTGAAGGGGAATCGTTTAACTTAAATCATTAAGACTCCCCTGCCTAACCCAGACTCCCATGTACAGATGCTATTTAGAGGGAATCAGAAAAATGCCAAGCCTTTTTTTCTCTTTGAATGTGCTGTCTATTTTTATAACTGAACTTGTACATATGTATAAAGAGAGACACATCTTTCTTTTACTAACTGGAGAAAAATCTTAAATAAAATGGAGTGAGATAATTTTATGTAAATTGGGGTCTCTGTGGTTTATAAGCTACCTTTCCTTAAGGAACCAAAGTTCTTCTATGTGGGTGTGATTAGGGGACAGAAGTGGCGAGGAAAGAGCCCAGAACTATTCTTATGATGAAAGAGAATGAGGCAGAAGATCGATTGTGAGTGCTCCTTCAGTGTCAGCTATAATTGGGCCTAGGAATCCGATTCTAGCTGTGAGAGAATCTTGTTCAGTCATATTACCTATAATACTTCATGCCTGGGGCCCTTGCTGTGTCGGCCTTCCAAATACCAATTAAACTTTTGGTCATGACTGGTTCAGCCTCCCAGGAGCCCGCTGAAAACTTGTTCAAATCCAATAGAAAGGTTTTGTTATATTAATAAGTTTTGAAATAGAGGTTAGATTTTTAAAATAATACACACTATGCTAATGTTAGATCTCCAGCCAGTGAGAAATTAAGGGCACCAGCATCTACATAAAGCAAAACAGGTATTTTTACATGAATAGGTCTATTTGTAGTAATCGCCTTTTGATATGTTAGAAAGTAGAGAAGAAAAACAGTTGGTCTGGTGTCTTGTACTTATTTAAACCATCAAAAGGCATTTATTAAACCAGGCACTGGAAATACAAGTACAAAGAATTAAAACCATGAAATCGGCCCCAGCAATTCTAACCCTTTTGAATGACCCTCATTGCCTCTCTGAATTTGGGATACAAGAAAGCCATCCTTGCAGCACAGCTGATGCTGTTACAATGTCTGGCCCCTGTAACTGTAAACTATTGACAATCTGAAAGCTGTCCCAAATCTCCTTGGCTTTTCCTCTTTCCCAGCACTCGTGACTAGGAGAAAACATTCCTTCTTCCTGTTACAGCCATGGCAGAGATGAGGTAGCTGACCCCACGCAGCTTCAGCGATACTAATCATGCCTTTCCCATTTCTGAGGGTTGTCTCTAACCTGTGGCAGTCACTGGAAGGAAAGGGAGCTGTTGATACCAGTCCTTGTTTTTCTAGTCCAAAGCTCTAGCCCACTGAGATCTTTGGGGGTTTTTAATTCTGTCATTCCACTCTGTTAGCTTATTTATCCTGATGATAAAGTTTTCGATTAAGGTCTGATACAAGATCTGAGATCTGGCTCCAGCACTCTGGTACTTCATTCTGGTTAGTTACTGGCCAGCTCTCTTTAAAAAGCGTAGCTCAGAATCTCTGGAGGTGTGTGTGGTTCCTAGGCCTCTAGTGAGGTCAACCCCTCTCTGGGGCCTGACCTAAGTACTCAGCTCTGACCAGTGACTGGGCTACTCTCCTGAGAGAGGTGAAGAGAGTAAACCTCTCTTTTTTTCTCCCCTTTCCTTTCAACCTCAATAGAAATAACTAACACTACTTTCCAGAGTTAGTGTGGCAGTGGAGCCTTTGTGCTGGAAATGAACCCAGAATCTTAAAGGTGAATGCTCCATCCTTTCAAGAACCATTCATTGAAAAAAAAAAGGGACTCTGCCATTCACTGGAAAGGCAGATAGAAACAAAGCTTAAATTGAATAAAGGGATGAGACAGGTACATGAACAGTTGCTGCCAGAGAGCTGACTTTAGGGCAAAGGATGGATAGATACAAGTCCAAGGCAGAGTATCAAACTGAAGCAGAAGTGAGGGTCATTGATCTATACTTAAGTTCAGCAAGAAATAGAGAATGGTTAGAATTTATCTCAGAGATGGGAGCAGTATGTGAGAAGACAGGAGATGAGAAATAAGAAGACAAGGCAGATTGATGCCAGATTCCTTCAAAAAGCCGTTATGCTTTCTTTAGTAGGTAAGAGTCACTAAAGGTTTTGGGTGGAGGAATGACAGATCAGAATGGTGCTTTAAGACAATCTGTGGTAAGGAGTGGATTAGAAAGGAGATGGGTTAGAGGCAAGAGAGTCAATCTATAACCCGTAGTCTATTTAGGTAGAAACAATGCCCTGAATTTGGCAGCAAGGGGACAGTTTGCAGTGGTACTGGAAAGCATGGAATCCATTGGAGTAATGTTGCCCAGATTCAATCTACAGAACCAAGTGAGGGCTGAAGGAGAAGGAAGAATGAAAAAATGACTCGACTGACTAGAAGGATGCCATCTGAAGAAAGCAATGAGAGGAAGGGACAGGTTTGGGGAGGAAAACCAGCAGGCAAAGGGATACGTGACTTGGTAAGGAGGAGACAGATTTGGGAGTCAACTGCAGAAGTGAGCTCATCAACAATATAAGTCCAGTATTTAACTGTGTGATTCATCACTTTCTGGTCCCCACACAGAAACTATTGTGGTTTCACTGCACAGAGAAAAGTGACCCTAGATCATTCATTCATTCCACAAGCATTTATTGTGTACAAGATAACGTACTAGAAGCCAAGGATGCAAATAAGAAAAGAGGGGGAAAAAACTCCCCACCTTAAGGAGCTAATGTTGGAGGTCCTGCTCTCCAATGCAGGGGTACAGGTCTGTCTGGATTTGGTCATACCTAGAAAGATTTCCTCAGTTTACTGTTGCCCTGGAAATATGTTCCACCACTGGGTCACACTCCCAGTGACATTAATTTAAAGGGATTTGCTTCTAGGCCGATTGTAGAGAGAAGCCAAGCCCTTGAATTAGCCCAACAACCAGGTCATTTTTTCCCAGTAACTTCCAGGTGAGCAGTTACCTGAGGGTAAGAACAGACACCGACTCCTCCAGCTGACTTTTTTTTCTTGCAAATAAGGTTAAAATCTGAATTCTGACCTGCCCATCCTTGACTTCTCATACAGAGTACTTGGTCCTAGCCAGGAAGCCATATTATTTGGGGAGCATATATTATTAACTCTGTCTGACTAACATGACCAGGAAGAAAGACTGCCTAGAGTTCTGTTGTTATTGTGGGTTTTTTTCTTTTGCTCAGTCTTCCTCCCTGAGAGGCAAACAACTTTTTAGAGTGGGCCAAGGGGAACCTGGTTGCAACCCTGTCTTGTGCAGGCTATGTAAGGTTCTTGGGCTGCTGTCCAAGATTATCCAGCTGGCAAGTTTCTGTTATGAATGGTTTTTCCCCTCCAGCTACCTTGGCATCACCAGCAGAATGTAATGATGTCAGGATAAGTTGAGTAGCTTACCTGGCAGGGAAGAGGTTTTTCCCCAAGATCCCAAACAAGGATAGGTGAAGCTTCCTTGACCTTGGAGGGAGGAAAGAGTCACAACTTTGGGTTTCCCCTCCCCCAGGATCCGAAGCATCCTTCCATCTCCAGGACGAATTGGCTCTGTCTTATCCCTAGTCCCTTCCCTCATATGACACGGACCGGAGGCCGTCAGGGGTATGCTCCAGCCAGTTATTAAAGTTTCAGCATTCACACTTCAGAAATCAGGGCTTGACTGACTGTTGTGCTTATTGTCTGGACTTAAGAAAGTGACAGAGAAAATACTAACAATACAGATTTAACTTAAAAGGGTGTAGTAGGTCCTTTCCCCAGCCTCCCAGAAGAATCAGTTAAACATTTCCCAGCACCCACTGCCTCTCACCATCCTGCTTACCACACTGCACACTTCAGTTTATTAGGGTGTTTCTTCAGCTGTAGTACCCAGAACTGAACACAATGTGCCAGTTGTGGTCTGACCAGGGCATCACTTCCTAGCTGTGCCAGTCTGTCTGCCGCATCACCTTGGTGACTCACATCAAGCTTGCAACCCATTAAAATCTCCGTGTCTTCTTTAAAATTTTCTGATTTTTTAATGTTCCTCACCTGTATCTTCTTCAGACGAAAAGTTGCTATCTAACCATACCTCCCTTGCCTTAGAATTGTAAAGTTTGATTTGAGGTTCCCTACTGTAAAGACTTTGCACCTCTCCCTACTGAATTTAGCCTTATTAGATACAAACTAATGTTATAACTTGTGAAGATCTGACTTTAATATGCAACATATTAGCCATCTCTCCTAGGCTTATGTAATTGGTAAATCCATGTGTGAGCATACCCATCTTTGCCTTTCTCTAAGACCGCTGGACAAAAATGTTGAATACGTAAAGTCAAGCACAGATTCCTGCACTGGAGACCTCTAGACAAACTGACACGGAGCCATAAGTGACTATTCTTTGAATCTGGCCCTTCTGCTACATCTAAATCCATCTAATTATGTAACTATTTAATCAATCTCTTTCCCTGGGGTCTCTGCTCAAAGAGAGCCAGGACAAACACTTGCTTTGGATGTGGCAAAGACTCACATCTCCACCTTTCCCTATTTCCTGGGGGATATGTTTAGGAAACAACAAGGGTAGGGTGTCAGGGCAGGGTGGAGTTTAGTAAGCACCTCCTATATGCTAGGCAGAGGCTCTGAGCCTGGAGTCAGGAAGACCTGAATTCAAATCAGGCCTCAGACATTCACTAGCTGTGTGACCTTGGACAAATCACTTAATCTGTTTGCCACTGGAGAAGGAAATGGCAAAACAATGCAGTATCTTTGCCAAGAAAACCCCATATGGGGGTCAACAACATCCTACTCTCTGTGCCAAGTGCTTTATTATCCCCACTTTACACATGAGGAAATTGGGGTTAAGTGACTTGCCCAGGGTCACACAGCTAGCTAAGTGTCTGAGGCTGCCTTTTAGACCCTGCCTTTCAGGCTAGCACTCTTCACTTGGCCACGCAGCAGCCTTGGAGACAAAGCTCCAGTAAAAGCCGTTGGGAGCCAAAGAAGACTGAGATTGCTCTGGAATTTATCTGAAGGCTCAGGGTCAACCTAGTCTTAATTGGTTAGTGGGAGGGAGAGGGAACGTTCTCTCTCCCACCCCATCTGCCCTGCCCCAGCACCGTACCCCAAAGGGAACCAGTTGAACGGGGCGGCTAAGTGGCGCAGTGCCCTGGAATCAGGAGGACCTAAGTTCAAATCCAGCCTCAGACACTTGACAAACTTACTAGCCATGTGACCTTGGGCAAGTCACTTAACCCCAATTGCCCTCAAAAAAAAGAAAAAGAAAGGAGAACAGTTGGAAGACTGTATACTAGAAAAAATACTAGAAGAAACCTACTCAGCACAATCTGAAACCTGGAAAACTCCTAAGGCAAGGGCCTCCTTACAGCCCCAGAAGGCATGTACCCGTGTCCATGACCGCAAAGAGTGGGTATAGGAGAAAGTGGGTGTTTTTGCCGGACACAGGACAGCCGATGTAGCCTCAATCCCAACTCAGGATGGTCCCCAGGTCAGTCGAAAATCTATCTGAATGTGACTCTGGTGCAGAGAGGGTAGCAACCAATCCTCAGATGAAGCCCCACAGTCCAATGAACTGAGTGTGGGCTCTGCCTCTGTTCCTTGAATCATGGAGCGAACTGGGCAGAGATAGTTAATGTTCTCGCAAAATACTAAAACTGGGGCAGCTAGGTGGTGCAGTGAATAGAGCACCGGCCCTGGAGTCAGGAGGACCTGAGTTCAAATCCAGCCTTAGACACTTAACACTTATAAGCTATGATATACCTTGGGCAAGTCACTTAGCCCCAGTTGCCTTGCCTTCCCCCCTACAAAAAAAAAAACTATTGGGGGAGGGGGGGAGTTAACAATTTTACTTTAATCAATCCAACACATATCATTTACCTAGTTCAGGGGGAAAAGTCAGCACCTGAACTTCAAAGAATGCAAACAGAATACAAGTAGAAGTTACAAGCAGACAAAGAAACAGATCAGCAGACGGGCTTCTAGCTGTCTGACCATTACATCCATACCTAGTCAGTTACCAGAAAGGGAAGCAACAACATCTGGATTATTCAAAGCTGGGAGGGCTCAACAGCTTCCCAGAGTCTCATCTGGTCAAATCACACAACTCTTTCCAAAGTGAGCCCCCCAAAAAAACTATTAAAAAAAAGAAAATAATAAAACTTTATCTACCCAGAGCCCTCTAAGAATGAGGCTTTGCATAGCCAACTTTTCCCATGGCCAAGGGTTGACCCCCTTTAGTCAAAAAAACATTTATTAAGCACCTAATATATGCTAGGCATTGCATTGTTGTTAGTCTTTCATTTTCAAAAAGGACCAATGACATCACTGGGTAATATCTTGAATTGCACATGATAAGCACAAATACAAAAATAAAGAGAAAAGCAAAAGCTAAAAACAGTCCCTGTTGTCAAGTAGTTTACAGTCTAAGGGGGGAACCAACATGCAAATAACCATGTACAAACCGCATACGTGCATATATGATAAACTGGATATAATCAACTGAGATGCGTTTGGGAGGTTTGGTTTTTTTTCATCTCTTTTGGGTAGAAAGCTTTCTAAAATGCATTGAATACTTCCCTGCCTTCTTCGAGGAAAAAGATCTGGAGGTTTTAGTGAGCCACAAGCTCAATATGAGTGAACAGGTTAAGATGGTTATTAAAAAAAAAAAAGCTAACACTTATCCCAGGCTGCATTAAGAGAAGCATAGTTTCCAGAAGAAGATGATAATTCCACAATCCTCAGCCCTGGTCAAAATCTGTCTGGTCCATTGTGTTCAGTCTGAGGTACCAGATTTTAGGAAATGCTATAAAATAGAGGACATTCAAAAGAGAAGATGTTAAAAAGCTTTCAAGATCATACCATATGAGGATCAGTTGAAATACCTGGGCCTTGTGAATCTGGGGAATGAATGGCTTTGGGGGAAACGACCTTCATGTCTCTGAATGGTGGCCTTGTGGACTAAAGTATTAGATGTGTTTTTCTTGGTTTCCAGAGGTCATGACTCAGGCTGGTTGGTTGGTTGTTGTCCTTAGTTCTCAAAGAGGACCAAAATGACATCACTATGCTAGAGTTAAGTTTCAATGTGTAGGACTGTGGCTGATCAGACCAATACAAGTTCAGAATGCTATGGTCAGGCACAAATAGTCCATGTGAACATTTGGGGTGGATTCTCCAAATTTGTGCATCCTGTCTTTCCTTTGAACTGTTTCAATTCTGCTTTGCTTGTAGAGCATGGTACCTTCTCTTATGTGGGCACACCATGCTGAGCTGTCCTGTGCCAGCATCTCCCACGTCATGCAATCAATTCCAAAGTTCTTGAGAGAGACCTTGAGAATGTCCTTCTGACCACTATGTGAATGCTTGCCCTGTGTGAGTTCTGCCTAAAACAGTCTTTTTGACAAGTGTACATTTTTCATTCAAACAACAGGGCCAGCCCATTGGAGTTCTGCTCTCTGAAGTAGAGTTTGAATATTTGGCAGTTTAGTTTGAGTAAGGACCTCAGCGTCTGGTACCTTATCCTGCCAGGTGACCTTCAGAATCTTCCTAAGACAATTCAAATGGAAGTGATTCACTTTGCTGGCAAGGTGCTGATATCAAAAGAGTGTAGCAATAAGGTCAGCACAATGACTCTGTAGACCTTCAGTCTGGTAGTCAGTCTAATTCTTCTTCTCTCCCATACTTTCCTTCGAGAGCCTCCCAAACACTGAGTTAGCTCTGGTAATGCCTATGTCAACCTCATTATCAGTCATTCCTGGAAAGTACGCCACCAACATAAGTGAACTTATCCACAACATTCCAAACTTCTCCATTTGTTATAACCAATGGTTCCACATATGGATTCAATGCAAGACCAACAGATTCTGCCTACTCTGGGCAATGATGGGGTCCTTAATAGGAAGGTTATAGGGGGGTTTCTTTTGCAGGTGCGGTTTAGACTAGACAAATGAAATCGGAGATTTCTTCTAACTCTGAGATTCTCTAATGTGGGGATCCTGAGTAAAATTTACCCTTTACTTGATGCCACTGTGTCATTATTGTATCAGTCATACAGCCTTTTGGGACCATTTGCCTTTAACACTAAATGGCCTCGGAATGCTCTGCTTTTTTGTTTTTCTGTCCTCCCTTGTCCGTCACCCCTCAGTGGGTCTGACTATAATAGTAGCCGGCTCCCCTCTTGAGTTGGCTATAGACTTGTGGTAGTTGATTTTCAAATAATAATAGTCTCCAAGTCAGAGTCTGAGGTTCATATATAGAGACTGTAGTATCTCTTCGTTTCCTCAGAGATCTATATTGCTTATTTGCTGGTTCTGAGCCGGAGGTTTGAAGTCAGAGTCTACCTGGGCCCAACACCTGGTACTACTACTACTACTAGCTCATACTTCCCTACCTCACAGGAACCAAAGTTCCCCTTGGAGAAGGGAGTGGAGGATAGGAGAAGAGGCAAGAGATGTCTATGCTTTCCTCCCTGTGAGCCATGTCTGGACAAAGCCATGTGGACCTACATTACCTACCCGAGCAAAACATCACCATCCCACTTTAAAATTAACCTTTCCAAATCTCAGTTTCTTCATCTTTATAATGGAGATAATAATACTCATAGCATCTACTTGGCAAGATTGTTCCCAGGATTTAATGAAATAATGTATATAAAATGCTTTGCAAACCTTAACATACCTTATAAATATCAGCCATTCTGATTATTTAGATATGGCTCCTCTTCCAACTGGTTCACTGTGGTGTGTAGGTTTTGTTGCGTGTGTGTTTATTCTTTGATTCTATCCATGGCTCAAGATGGGGGAAAATTCATACTGGAATCTGGCAAAAGAGTGAAAGTCAGTTTCAATTTGAGGGACTATAGTTCCTTTTAGCTTAGATCTCTGCTTAGGAGTAGTAGGGCTGGCCAGACAAGGTGTTGGATAGTCCTGGGCAGAGGGACTCAGGCTGTCTCTTGGGGAAAACAGAGGAAGAGAAGGATGGTCTCCTGAAAAAAGCTAAGGGGCTCCCCCCATCCACAGGTCTGGCTGCTCTCCAGGGTCTTAGTGTGTTTGATTTGAGGGGGAAGGGACCTGGTTGTGTGGTCTTCACTATCAAGTAAGGAGAGGTATTTTTAGCTGATGAAACATTTCTCTATTACTAAGCCCGGAGGATTGGGCTGTTAGTAAACACACTGGAATGCCCTGGGCTGGCTGCCTCCAAACCCTGAGCTTCCTTTCCCCACCCCCTCCTTGTAAAGGAAGGCAGGGGAAGGGGAACAGGTTACCCATAGTTTCAACCTGAATTATAGGAATGAATGAGGTGGTACTTAGGGGTACCAGATCCAAGGGGATCCATGGTACCAAGCCCAAAGAGTGTGCGGGTAACTGGTTTTTGTTTTTTTCCATGGCTGGTTCAGTAGCTTTCTCACCACTGATACAGGATTTAGCTATGAAAGGGATTATCTGATCTACCCCTTCATTTTGCAGATGAGGAAACTGAGGCTCTGAAATATGAAATAGCTTTCCAGAGGTCCTTCATCTGCCTCTATTATATGATTTTTAAGCTCTTTTTTGAGCTCTTCCATGAGTTCTTTCTGGGCTTGAGACCACTTCATATTTTTCTTTAGGGTTTTGCCCAGAGGTGTTTTGACATTGTTGTCTGAGTTTGTGTCTTGATCTTCATTGTCACCATAATAACTTTCTATGGTCAAATTCTTTTTCTGTTGTTTTTTTGCTCGTCTTTTTTTTGCCTTTTTCCTTCCTTTTGAATTTGAGCTCTGCTCCTCGGGTGGAAGGGGCACTGTCTCAGGCTTCTTGAGTCAGGAGCTGTAGGCACTAGATGTTTACCTGATATGTTTTAATGTTGCCCAGAGGTCCACAGGGGTCTCCCATGTCTGGTAGTGTGCTGAGGGTCTGTAGTGGGGGCGAGGGGATGGCTGGCAGTGCTGGAGGCTATAGGGGTCTGAGGGTTTACCTAGTACTGAGGCAGGGTCCTAGTCTTGGTGTCTGGCACTCTGAGGGTGGTGGGGTATTTCTGCATTTCCCCAGGGCTACGTTGAAGCACACAGCTGTCTGGCCACTGGAGATTGCCTGTTACCCAGGGCTGTGCTGAAGCACTGGAGGTCCAGTTGCTGGAAGTTGCCTGTTTGCCCAGAGCTATGAAGAAGCACTGGAGGTCCAGCTGCTGGAGGTTGCCTGTTTGTCCTGGGCTATGCTGAAGCATGTGGCAGTTCTGTCCTTTGCCCTGGCTATACTGAGGCACGTAGGGGGTCCTGGTGTTGAGATTTACCTGTGCTCCGCTACACTGGGGCTCAGGATCTCCCACTGGTTTGCTAAGGTGGAGCTTGCTGCTAGTTTACTGGGATGCTTCCTCTCCTAGACTATGTTCCCCCTTTATGCAAATGAGACAGACCTTTCTTGGTGATCTTCCAAGTTTCTTGGACCAAAAGATTGTTTCACCCTGTCTTTTGGCTGGTTCTGCTGTTCTAGGATTTGTTTGGGGGACGCCATCTTATGATCCTTCTGAGGTGAATATGGGAGATTACTGCTTACTCCGCCATCTTGGCTCCCGGAAGTCCAGAGGTCCTTCAGGAAGTGGGATTTGGCCTGGAGTCCTCTAACTCCAAATCCTTGCTCTTGGCATCATGATGATGCCCTTTCTTCCTTCTCCTTCCATCCATGTCACCACTTGCCTCATTCCATTGGGGTTTTGCCTGTTGAGCAGTTAATCAAGTAAACTCATTTGAGCTAAGGTATTATGGGGGTTGTTATTGTTCAGTCATTTCATCTGTGTCCAACTCTTCATGATCTCATTTGGGGTTTTCTTGGGAAAGATACTGGAATGCTTTTCCATTTCCTTCTCCAGTTCATTTTACAGATGAGGAAACTGAGGCAAGCAGGGTTAAGTGACTTGTCCAGGATCACACAGCTAGTAAGTGTCTGAAGCCAAATTTTAACTCATAGAGTTGAGTCTTCCTGACTCCTCTCACCATTCTACAACCTAACCACTCCATTATGGGGGTGAGGGGTAGTAATGACTCCCTATGTGACAGCTCCCAGAGAAAGTCCACACCATAATTGGGAGCCTCAGTGACTTGACTTGAGGGAGTAGTTAGGGGTTTTAGGTACTCTAGTACTCTGGGAGGTGGAAGGGGTAGAGGAGAGACAGTAATGTTCCATCTAAAAATCCCTCAAGGGAGCGGCTAGGTGGCGTGGGGGCGGCTAGGTGGCGCAGTGAATAGAGCACCGGCCCTGGAGTCAGGAGTACCTGAGTTCAAATCCGGCCTCAGACACTTAACACAAAAAACTAGCCCTGTGACCTTGGGCAAATCACTTAACCCCAACTGCCTTCCAAAAAGCAAAAAAAAAAAAGAGCGGCTAAAAATCCCTCAAACAGAGCCACATAAACAGCGAGACCTCTCCATATCACAAACACATCAGGTGTATAAACCCACTTCTCTCCTCCATGGACTTTCCCTCCCAAAGGAGAGATTGTACTAAACACTCTCCAAAGTCCCTTCCAGATCTGAACCCTATGATTTCATCAGACTTGTCTTCGAGTCATCATCTAGATGATGCTCGAAACTCAAGCCCTCAGAGAAACCTTCCCTTGATAAACAGTCACCTTTTCCTAATTAGTGAGTATTGTTTACCACTGTTTTTATCTGTATGTTTTATCTTCTTCATTAATGTGCAAGAGGCTTAATGGCAAAGTAGTCCAGTAGGCTTCTTTTTTATTTTTCTATTTTTTTTGGGGGGGGGGTAACAAATAATGTTTTAGGAGCAGTTAGGTGACTCAGTGAATAGAACACTGGCCCTGGAGTCAGGAGGACCTGAGTTCAAATGTGACCTCAGACACTTTACACACTTACTGGCTGTGTGACCTTGGGCAAGTCACTTAACCCCAATTGCCCTGCCTTCCCCCTTCCAAAAAAAAAGAAATAATGTTTTGCTTTTTCCCAAGTACATGCAAAAAACAATTTTTAACTTTTTTTTTTTAATTTGGGCTCCAAATTTCTCTTTCCTTCCTTTCCCTTCTACCTCCCTGGGATGGTAAGCAATTTGATATAGGTTATATGTGTGCAATCATGCAAAACATATTTCCATATTAGTCATGTTGTGAAAGAAGACAAGAAGACACAGAATAACAACCAAAACCCCTCACACACACACACACACACACACACACACACACACACACACACAGAAAGTGAAAAGGAGTCTGCTCTGATCTGCGTTCAGACTCTGTCAGAGCGTTTTTCACCATGAGTCCTTTGGAGTTGTCCTAGATCGTTGTTTTACTGAGAAGAATTAAGTCATTCATAGTCGATCCTCCTACAACATTGCTGCTACTGTATACAGTGTTCTACTTCACTTTGCATTAGTTTGTGTAAGCTTTTCCAGGAATCCAGCTCTTGTAAATCCTAGTTGAGAATTCTTGAGTTTGTTGCTTTTGTGTCTCTCATTTACTGTATCTCAATTCATCATTAAAGTCCCAGAACAAACACACACACACACACACACACACACACACACACACACACACCCCTAAACACACCCTTTTTCACAGTTAGCAGCTCCCCATTGACCTGAGTGAGGACGCAGAAAGCTATGGCAAGGGAAGGGATGGCAGGCAGGCGCACTTCCTGATATGTTCCTGTAGGGTCACGTTACCCCTGGACTGTCAACAGAACACAGCTTGAAGGAGCAGAAGGGAGGGAAGAGGAATGGGGTGAGGCAGAGACACACCACATGTCTTGGCTGGCTAGAGGTTTGAAATATGCTGTGGGGCTTAGATCTGACAAGGAAGACCAGGAATAAGCCCATAAGGGAAGCCTTGGCTCCTGACAATCCTTAGTCCATCGGTGGACCTATTTGATAGGTGGGGAATATGGGGTGTTCAGGGAGAACTAGAACCTCTGGTATGAGGACTTGCTGAGCCCTTTTCAGAGCTGCTTATCCAACTTTAGTGTCTCTCTGTCACCCAACTCTCATCTGTGGCTCCAAGAAGCTGTAGCATGCACAGAAGCCATACCCCAGAAAAACCATCTTGGTAATTGGGCTAAAACAGGCCTCAAATCCATCAGTGAATTAGGGGGTTGTCTTCCCCAAGCATGTGAAGACTTCCCCCAGAGGAATGGGTGGATGAGAACACTGTGTTCCAATGGTGTGACACCAAGCAAAAGCAACTTCCAGGTTAGGATTACAAGCATAGCAAACTCCATTTATTCAGTGACAGTTTAAGGCAAAACATTCACAGAAAATCCAAATATAGCATAACTCAATAATTTAGTAAGTCCTCAATTCAATTGCAAAGTACCAAGGTCATCACACCAAGCTCATCACACCCCTGGGCAGTACATTAGTCAAAGTAGCTCATCCCTGGGTAGTACATTTATTTAGTCAGTCAACAAAGTCTCTCTTCTCAAATGAAGATTAGTTTCCAATCATAAACAAAGTACATTCATTTGGTAAGTCACAGAGCATAAAAAGTCAAACTTTCCTACCCCTGGATCACAACTGAATTATAATACCATCCATTAATTCCAAGTACTTTTATCAAAAGGGGCAGTAGAGAGCACAAAGGCCATCCACCCTTAAGTTACAACAAGGTTAAGAAATCAGATATCATCACAGCATTTAATACCCAAGGAGAAGTCTTGTCTTCATCTTGACATGAGGCAAGTTCTCACCAATCTCTATTCCTGGGGAAACAAAGCTTAACAAAGCCACAATGTACACTGCCAGTGTCCTCATCAATCTACTCTCTGCCTGCAGAACAGTCCCAGAACCCCTGAAAACATCAGCAAGACCCTCTTCCAGGATTTCTGTACACATACAACAAGAAAATCCTTCTTCTGGGCTTCTGAACCAACAGCAAGGTTCCAGGACCTCTGCAACAACAGCACTGTCCTTCACCAGCAGACTAATCTGGCAAAAAACCATCAAAACAGACAGACAGAATACTGGCATTGCAGCCATGTCTCTTCAGTCCTTGGTAACTCCAGGTGGCAGTTCTCAAAAGTCCTGGGCAGCTCCAACTGGTCCTCAGCAGTCTCTCAGCAGCTCTGGCCCCTGGCAATTCTTCTTTCTCTGCTTCCATAATACTGCTCCCCAAAAGTCCTTTTGGCCTCCTCTGCTTGGGCCTTCTCTCTGCTTGGACTGTCTCTCTCCTTGTGCTTCTCTCTAAATCCAAGGCACCAGCTCCCCCCAATTCAGCCCTCTTTCTTCACATCAACAAGTCCATCTATCTCACAAGTGGGATTCACAGCCTCTGGGTTTCAACACTCAACTGGAAAACCAAGCCAGTACAGGGGGATCTTTAAATTCCATTACCATCACAAACGGTCATGAAGGCAACTGAAACAGATGCCGTGAAGCTCTTAAATCTTGGTAAAACATCAAAGGTGACTAGGTGATCCAGTACATCCATAGCCACAGCCAGGTGGCCTAACTTTTGTCTTGCCACTCAACTTCAACAACTCTGGAAGAGAGAGTAAGGCTGATGATTTTGTGCAACTCTGCCTCACCTAAATCCAATTCACTCTCTAGTCAAGACATCACCCCATGATATCACTGAAACAAAGGCTAGACAAATAATAGATGGGTCTGTTTCTCAAATGTGGTTGCCCAAAAGAGGCAGAGACAATGTCTTCTCCCCTGATGGCAGATATAAGATACCATCAACATGTGTACCTGCTATGTGCAGAGCACTAGGTACCAGGGATAATATAAAACTTTAGTCTTTACCTTCCGGGGAGTTACAGTCCCCACAATGAGCTACTGTTTGTAAGGAGGGTTTTGTTATCCTTTTTAGTTTAGTTCCTCAGGATCCATGGCCATGGTAGTGTCTAGTTTCTAGGTGTTGGATAATAACTCCCAGAATAGCCACAAGGATTCTAGATAGTAGTTTCCAGAATCATAGTAACAGACAGTCCTACTGAGGCTGTGCCCTGAGATATGGGAGTGACATAATTGATATTTACTACACTTGTGCAGAATGACAATATTGCTAAAGTTAACCTGTGAGCTTAATGTTGGCAAGATGCTTTCTTTGTTGCCCTATAAAGCAAGTGGGCACTAGTGAGCAAGTGGAAACCACAGGGAGCCCACAGGGGAATCTGTGTGTGCCTTAATCAGCCCCTATCAAGGTTTGAGGGTATTTAGTGGAGTGCATAAGCTGTACCTGTATCAACTGATCCCATAAAGACATAGGGGTAGTTGCCTGCACCCCCTCCCCAATGTGAGAAGAGTTGTTATGGAATGCTGTAGGCATTGATGCTCCTGTCATCAACAACTAACTTTGAAAAGACTAGACTAGAATAAAGCTGATTATTAACCCCTCAGAACGTGTCTGCCTGTCTGAACAGATCAAGAGTGAACCTGGAGTCCTGGGCTGGAAGCAGGAGTCCCAAATCTGCAGTCCCTCTTGTGTGTTATCTGTGAAACAGCTACCAATAGAGCTATAATAGGCTGTTACAAGATAAATGCATCAGAGAATTATAACACAAAGTGTTTTTTGTAGTGCTGAAGGAGAAGGCTGCTACCAGCTTTAGTGGGTAGGGCTCAGGGAAGGTTTCCCAGAGAAGATGACATTTGAGTTTGACTTTAATGAGTAGAATTTACAGTTGGTAAAAAGGAGAGGGAGACAATCCAGGGAGGAAGAAACACGTGACTAAAGGTATGGAGACAGAAAAATCAAAGTGTCTCGAGGACAGAGAGCAATTGGACTGAACTGTGAACAGCAGTGGTATGAAATAAAGCTAGTCCATTCCCAATTGATAAATGGTCAAAGGATATGAATAAATTTTCAGAGGAAGAAATCAAAGCTATCAATAATCATGTGAAAAGGTGCAGCTAGGTGGCGCAGTGAATAGAGCACCAGCCCTGGAGTCAGGAGTACCTGAGTTCAAATTCGGCCTCAGACACTTAACACACACACAAAAAAACTAGCCGTGTGACCTTGGGCAAGTCACTTAACCCCAACTGCCCTCCAAAAAGCAAAAAAAAAAAATCATGTGAAAAAAATGCTCTAAATAACTGACATTAGAGAAATGAGAATTTAAACAACTCTGAAGTACCACCTCACATCCATCAAATTGGCTAAGATGATAGAAAAGGAAAATGACAAATGCTGGAGATGATGTGGAAAAAATAGGTACAATAATGCATTGTTGGTGGAGTTGTGAACTGGTCCAACCTTTCTGGAGAACAATTTGGAACTATGCCAAAGGACTATAAAACTAGGTTATAGACCTAAGGAGATCAAAGGAAAAGGAAAAGGACCCATATGTACAAAAATACATAGAGCTCTTTTATGGTGGCAAAGAACTGGAAAATAAGAGGACATCCATCAATTTGTTAATAGCTTAAAAAGTTATGGTACATAAATGTGACGGAATACTATTAAGCTTATAAGAAATGATGAAGGGGATATTTTAAGAAAAACTGCCAGGGGCAGCTAGGTGGCACAGTGAATAGAGAGCACTGGTCCTGGAGTCATGAGGACCTGAGTTCAAATTTGACCTCAGACACTTAATGCTTAACTAGCTGCATGACCTTGGGCAAGTCACTTAACTCTAATTGTTTTGCCTTCCTCCCTCCAAAAAAAGAAGGGAAAAACCTCCAAAGATTTATGTCAGTGGTTCTCAACCTTCCTAATGCCATGACCCTTTAATACAGTTCCTCATGTTGTGGTGACCCCCCCCACCATAAAATTATTTTTGTTGCTACTTCATAGCTGTAATTTTGCTACTGTTATAAATTGGAATGTAAATATCTGATATACAGGATGTATTTAAATTGAACATAACCCACAGGTTGAGAACCAGGGAATTATGTGAACTTGTTAACCAGACTGGAACTGGCTCTCACCTGGGAGTGGCTGGAGACAAACAGAGCAGGCTAGAGACAGGGGAGTCAGGACACAAACAGAAATTTAATTCATTTCAAAGTGAGGAAAACAGCTTTCAAGCAAGGACACATGTGCCAGGGTCCCTCCCCTAGTGAGAGGGATTCACTTTAGCATGGGGACATCTTAATACTTATACCTGTGGTTATGCTGTGGACCATAGCTCTGACAACAAGCATAACAGCAGCAGTGTGACAAGTTTGATTCATAGCAGTGCCTCATGACCAGAACATGGATACAACAGGTGCTTGTCCCAACTCAGAGAACACCTGGTGTTGGGAAAGAATTCTGGGATTTTGCTGTGGCTAAGATGATCCAGAGGGTGAGATCATCCAGAGCTCGAATGATTGTTATTACACCAAGCTCAGGGCCCAGCCTGCTTATGGCCTTAGCTCTGGGAAACAGTGTCTCCAAATACCTTGACAAACTTATGCAAAGTAAAGAGAGAAGAAGCAGGACAGCGCTGGACACAGTAACAGCAACATTGTAAAGATAATCATCTGGGAAAGACTTAGTAACTCTGATCAATGCAACAATCCACTGCAATTCTAAAGGGTTCCTGATGAAACAAAACATCAGCCACTTACCGTACAAAACTGGACTCAGGCTGCAAATTGAAACATATTTTCTTTCCTTTATTTTTTATTGTTTACTTTTCCCACCTTGAACATGGCTAATGCAGAAAAAAGAGAAAGAAGAGAATAAAGGAAGGAAGGAAGGAAGGAAGGAAGGAAGGAAGGAAGGAAGGAAGGAAGGAAGGAAGGAAGGAGGGAAGGAAGGAAGGAAGGAGGGAAGGAAGGAAGGAAGGAAGGAGGGAGGGAGGGAAGGAAGAAAGAAAGAAACTGGAGTGTCAGGGAAAAGAATCTGAAATTTATTCAGGAGACAACAGGAACCCATTGAAGTTTTCTAAGTAGAGAAGAGACACAGGTTCATGTTTAAGAAATATTATTTTAGCAATACTATGAAGGGTAGACTAGAGTAGAATTAGACTGAAAGCAGAAAAGTCTCTTAAAGGGCCTGAAATGGTGGCAGTGGCAAGAGAGAACAAGCCCAAACAGGTATCTTAAGAGATTAATAGTCCTATATTATGGAGCCTTTATTCTGTGACAGAGGCATAATTAGGGGAGAACAATCAGTGCTTAGTCAAAGAGCATTAAAATTGAGAGGGCACATTTAACATATATGTTCCTTCAGCAGCATAGAAGCCACCATATTCCAGGGTGGCTAGGTGGTGCAGTTAATAGAGCACCAGCCCTGGAGTCAGGAGGACCTGAGTTCAAGTCTGACCTCAGACACTTAACACTTACTAGCTGTGTGACCTTGGGCAAGTCACTTAACCCCAATTGCCTTCCCTTTCCCCCTCCAAAAAGCCAAAAAAAAAGCCACCATATTCCTCCTTTCTAATCGACAGAATTTGTCTTAATTACTTCTTGTACTATTTTCACATCACGAATTATGAAATTGATTTTGAGGGCATAGGATCCCTGTTGTTTACCCAGGGCTATTTTGAGCTGGCATTTAAATGCTAGCTATGTGGCAAGAACTGGGCTAGAAACTAAGGTTATAAAGGCCAGAACAAGACACATTCCAGCCCTCAAAGAGTTTCCATTATAACACATACACATAAAAAAGACATGTACAATATAACATGGGTCCTTAAAACTGGACAAATCAGGAAAAGCCTCTTGTAGGAGGGAGAAAGAGGAAAGGAATAAGTCTTTATCTATCGCCTATGGCACTTCAGGCACTGTGCTTGGCACTTTACTATCATCACAAATATTAACACTATAACTGAGCCTGGAGGAAAGCTTAGGGTTTCAAGGGACAGAGGTAAGAAGGAAGAACATTCCAATCATAGGGGGTAACTGGTGCAAAAATGCAGAAGTAGGAGATAAAATTTCATGTATGAGGAACAATAATTAGGTCAATCTGTTTGGAACATACAGGGCACTGTGGGACATTGTGTGGAAATAACCTAGAAAGCTAGCCTGAGGCCCATTGTAAACAGAGTTGTTTTCATTTTATTGTGATGGCAAAAGGAAGTCACTGAGGCTTCTTGAGGGAAGGAGTAATGTGGTCAAACTTTTGCTTTAGGAATATCAGATTACCTCAGACACTAGCTATGTGACCCTGGGCAAGTCACTTAACCCTAATTGCTCTCCCCCTAAACACACACACGTATATACATACATGTATCATACATGTTTGTACATCATTGGCAGCTGTGTGAAGGATAGATTTCAGAAGGGAAAGGGTCAGGGAGAACAATTTGGAGCAAAGAGTGGCAGAGAGAATTGGTACATCCAATCTAAGGACTGTGAGGTAGACCTTAGAGTTGTTTTAATTGGCATTTCCCTAATTGCTAGTGACTTAGAACTCTCTTTTTATGTGGCTTTTGATAGAGCTACAGGTACGTTGATTCTAGTGTCAGAGGAATTGGGCTCCACTCATACCTTTGACACTTCCTATCAGTGTGGCCCTGGGCAAGTCACTTGACTTTCCTGAGATTTGGCTTCCTTATTTGTAAAATGAGAAGGTTGGAGTCCCTTCCAGTCTCATATCTATGGTCCAATGAACAGCTCAGAGTACATGAAAAGAAAGGAGATCATGAACTAGAGAGGCTGTTGTAAGAGATATAGAGGGAGAACACACAAGATGTCAACTGATTGGCTCTAGTGGGAAGAGAGAGTGTTTTAGTCCCCATCATGTCAGGCTCCTTCCCCCTTACTAGAGGTGCCAAGTTGACTTGTCTTGGCCCTGCTTTGCATCATAACATAGAATGGTTCCTGAGCCTGGACGGTTATATCAGGCCAGCCAACAAGCCTTACCTAGACTATGACCCTAATTCTCCCATCTCTTCAAGTCTCTACATCTACACACACACACACACACACACACACACACACACACAGAGAGATACACACACACACACATACACACTTCACACTTCACACTAGGCTGATTTGCCTGTGTTTATGCATTTTTAAGATGTTTTCATTTTTACCTCCCATTTGCCCAAATGGACTGCAAGCTGCCCAAGAACCTGTTCTGGTATTTCTTTAATGGAAAAAAAAAAGCATTGAATAAGAAAATCAAGATCCTGCGCTTCAAGGCATATGCTAGCTGTCTGCACTTGGGTAGGGCATCAGAGCTACAGTTTATCTGAAAACAAGAGGGTTGAACCAGATGTCATTTCAGTTTCTCTCCAGTTCCAAAGAATCTATGACTCTGTTCCCACCATGGTTCATCGTGCTCAACACGGTCATGGCCTCAATGA
Source organism: Pseudocheirus occidentalis (assembly GCA_028646575.1). Classification (NCBI taxonomy): domain Eukaryota; kingdom Metazoa; phylum Chordata; class Mammalia; order Diprotodontia; family Pseudocheiridae; genus Pseudocheirus; species Pseudocheirus occidentalis. Next base: position 153,972,530 of record CM053598.1, on the reverse strand, counting down.
CAAGATGAAAGTGATTCAGTTCATTGGAGCAGATCCCAGGTTTTCATTATTTGATGGAAGTCACTCACCACTGCAGATCGGGAAGAAAGGCCAGGAGTGGTGACAAGGGTTCCCCTAGAACAGGGTCTTCTGAAGGTACTAAGAATGGGAAAATACAGCAGGATTGGGGTATGAGAGGTTTATAGACTAACTCAAAGAGAGAGGGTCTAGAAAACAGCTCACCACAGCTTAGTATACAAGAGACTGAAATGAGTTCATTCAGAACCTTGGGTAGAAAGGGGAGTAACCTGGTGGAGAGACAATGTTTTTGAAGCTCTGACTGGTAGATTCTCACCTATTAGATTGTCATTGTTTGGGGGGCTGGCAAGGTAATCGTGGTTAGATAACTTACCCAACTCACAGCTAGTGTATGAGGCCAGATTTGAACTCAGAAAGCTAAGTCTTCTCGACTTCCTGCCTGGCACTGTATTCACTATGCCCTCTAGCTGCCTATCAATTTTATAGCATGAGGATATTGTGCCTGGGGTGCTGGTTTCATAGAATGAGAACCAAGGTAGTATGGGCTTTCTCTCTATCCAATGAATATGGACCAAACAGGGAGACTGTTAGACACTCTTGTGGGGATGGGAGGAGGGAAAAATGCTTCCTCTGCTTTCCAGACAGCAGAGGAGGTCTTTCCCTTTCTGTCAGTTGTCCATTTCATGAACTTGACTCTGATATTGTTTATTTTGGGGGGGGTGTCTTTGGAGGGGGGAAGGCAAGGCAATTGGGGTTAAGTGATTTGTCCAAGGTCACACAGCTAAGTAAGCATCAAGTGTCTGAGGTCGAATTTGAACTCAGGTCCTCCTGACTCCAGTGCTGGTGCTCTATTCACTGTGCCACCTAGCCCCCCCCCCACCCTTGACTGTGAGAATTTATTAACTAGTGCCTCTTCCTTCCTCCCTGTGGACTGTAGCCAGGGATTCTCAGGCTGGCATCCCTCAACTAGGCCTACCTCAGTTAGAACATATGCTCCTTGAGGACAGGGCCTGGTTGTGTTATGACTTATCACAGTACCTGGCAAGGGAGTTATGAAATACTTGTTGACTGACCTCTTGTTGTCCTAAGGAGAGGGGATGTGTCTTCTCCAACTCTACCCTACTCTGGGTTATAGGGAGAAGCAGAGCTGCTTGTCTCTCATCAAGGTGAGAGAGGGACATCAAAGGTGGTTGTCTCCTTAGCTTATGGACATACAGCCTGTTCCCTTCTCCTGCTGACCCAATATGCCTTTCCTGACCATTAGCTGGTCTCCAGATTTCTCTTTGCGTATCTGTGACACGAGGCAGCCAAACCCCAGTCATGCCTTTCCAGGCATGAGCTAACTCTGGCATTGACACTAAGGTCAATTGAGGGCAGCTACTCACTAGGTCACAGGCTTCTGTGATAAGAGCAGGTAGACAGGATGGCACTCATCCTAGGAAGTGACAGCTGCTTACGCAGCCCCACCACAGCCCCATGGAAGTCTGGCATGATGGTAGGTTTGTGTTTCCTATCAAGTCACTGAGCTAGGGGCATGATGATCAGAGCTGACACACTAACCTTTCGGCTCAGGAACATCTCCTACCCCTTGCTAACACAACCAGTGCTGCCACTTGTCCCCAAAGCACCCCCCAGTCTTAGTGGCAGAGCCAAGCTTGGTCACCCACAGCCCAAACAGATGCGAAAGTGAGATGATATTAACATAAAGAGAACTACCCATGGTCAGGAGTAGATTTAAATCCTGGAGCTGACATTGTATAGACATGGGCAAGTAATTTATTTTACCTCATCCTTTATCCTAGATTCAGAGATAGAAGGGACCTTAGAGGTCACGAGTCTAACTCGGCTCATTTGTCAGATGAGGGAACTGAGGCACTGAGAGAGTTCCATGACTTCCCAGGGTCATACAGCTATAAATATCTGAGGTGCAGTGAGTAGAGCACCAGTCCTGGAGTCAGAACAACAAGAGTTCAAATGTGACTTCAGACACTTACAAGCTGTTTGACCCTGGGCAAGTCACTGAACCCTGTTTGCCTCGATTTACATATGTACACACATATCTATATTTTATATACATACACACATATGCATGTTGCTTGGTTGGTTGTGTTGTCTTTCATTTTTGAAGAGTACCATGGTATCAGGGAAATGATGACTTGACTTGCAGTTGACTTTGATTTGAGTGAGGGAGGGCTATGCAAGGTCACCAGTCTCACTTTCTCCTCCAGACCCACCTGGGACCAGTGGTCAGATATTCATTAGGATGACTGGAGATGACCCAGGATGCAGTGAGAGACCCTGGCCCTTTTAGGATTTCTTCCTTCCTTCCTTCCTTCCTTCCTTCCTTCCTTCCTTCCTTCCTTCCTTCCTTCCTTCCTATATTTCTTTCTTTCTTTCTTCCTTTTCTTTCCTTCCTTCCTTTCTTCCTTCCTTCCTTCCTTACCTCCTTCCTTCCTTTCTTCCTTCCTTCCTTCCTTCCT
>CM053598.1:153914744-153969532 GCA_028646575.1 Pseudocheirus occidentalis | reverse complement strand
TCCTTCCTTCCTTCCTTCCTTCCTTCCTTCCTTCCTTCCTCTCACTAAAACTTCAACCCAGTTCACTCTGAAGCTTATACATTGGGACTGTATGAGGCAGAATGTGAACCTACGTGCAGTGCATAGAGTGCCAGATCGGGAGTCAGGAAGACTCATCTTCCTGAGTTCAAATCTGACTTCAGACACTTACTAGCTGTGTGACCCCGGGTAAGTCACTTAACCCTATTTGCCTCAGTTTCCTCATCTGTAAAATAAACTGGAAAAGTATTGGCAAACCATTCCAGTATCTTTGTCAAGAAAACCCCAAATAGAGTCACAAAGAGTTGGACACAACTGAAAAATGACTGAAAAAGTTAACCTAGGTCTTTCTGGCTCTCATGGGGATAATATTTGTACTGAAGGACATCATGGAGCAAACGACAGGAAACTAGTCTTGAAGTTAAGCAGACCAGGATTTAGGGTTTACCTCTGTCATATTCTAGTGGGACATTGGGCAAATCTCTTAATAACCTCTCAGTGTCCCCAAGACCCCGAGACCATCACTAGACAAGTTGTTGATCTGCATGGATTGTCTCTATCAGGGAGTTCCTTACAGTGATCACAGATTTGGACCCAAAGAAAATATTTAGGAGGCAGCTAGGTGGTGCAGTGAATAGAGCACTGGCTCTGGAGTCAGGAGGACCTGAGTTCAAATTTGACTGCAGACACTTGACGCACTCACTAGCTGTGTGACCTTGGGCAAGTCACTTAACCCCAATTGGCTCACCTTTCCCCCTAAAAAAAAACAAACAAGAAAATATTTGTGCTACCCATCTCATAGAGTGACTGTGAGAAATGGGCTCATAACCTTTGTGAAAGCATATAACAAAACAACTTCCTTTTTAGTTCAATAATAATAATAGAGAGACCTAAGGTTTGCAAAATATAGTGATTTGATCCTCATAGTCACCCAGGGAGGAATGTGTTATTATTAATTTCCATTTTGTTGCTGTTCATTCACATCTGACTCTTTGTGACCCCATTTGGGGTTTTCTTGGCAAAAATACTAGAGTGACTTGCCCAGGGTCACACAGCTAGTAAATGTTGGAAGCCATATTTGAACTCAGATGGATGAGTCTTCCTGATTTCTGGTCTAGCACTCTATCCACTGGGCCACTTAACTGCCCCCTTTTACAGATGGGGAAATTGAGTCTGAGAGTAAGTGAAGCGGGTTGCTTAAGGTTTGATAGGTAGTAAATGTGTGCATATTTGAACTCAGATGTTCCTGACTCTGGGTTCAGCACTCTAGCCACAAGACATTAAGAAATCAATCTTTTTTTCAGCCTGAAATCCTTTCCAGAGTTTTCCTTTTAGGAAAGTCTTGAAAAGGTCAAGCACAGAAAACTAGGACCTTGGGAAAATGCACTAAAGGCAGTCAACTTACTTAGAACCAGATCCCAGCTTTTCTGCCAACCAAAGTGATTAGGGCTAGGACCCACCTAAAGGCAGTCAGTCAATAAGTGTTTATCAAGTGCTTATTACATCCAGGCCCTGTGCAAAGCAGCCGGGATACAAAGAAAGGCAAAGACAGTCCCAGCTCTCAAGGGGCTCACAGTCTAATAAGGGACATTATATACAAAGAACTATGTAGAAACAAGCTTTGTACAGGATAAATTGGAGAACAGCCACAGAGAAAGGGCATTAGTATTCAAAGGGACCTGAAAGGTTTCCTGTAAAAGGTGAGATTTTTACTGGGATTTGAAGGAAAGCAGGTAAACTGAGAGGAAAAGTATCCCAGGCATGGAGAACAGATAACCAACGAAAGTGCCCAGAGCTGGGAGATGAGTGTCTAGTTCAAGGGACAGTCCAGTGTCACTGGATCTCACAGTATGTAGCAGGGTATAAGGTATAAGAATACTGGAAAGGTGGGGGGAGGCAGGACAGGTTTTGGAAGTCAGAACACCAAATCCAGTATGCCCTATTTGATCCTGAAGGCAATAGGTGTCCCTGGAGTTTACTGAGTGAGGGTGGGGGGTAGTGAGTTGGTCAGACCTGAACTTAAAGATCACTTTGGCAGCTTCCTCTTTTCCTTCAGGAAGATTTAAGGGTCCTTATCACAGGGAAGCGCTTCATGACATACTCAAGAGGAGTGTTCAAAAGAAAAAATGAATAGTCTTAGGAGAAAATTAAATGGGGATTGTTCTAGTAGATTGTTAACCCCAAAATGTATTTTAATATATTGTGACCTTTTCTTGGTTCAAGATTTCTATAAATGTTCCCTCAATGTGTCTTGTAGTAGGGATGTCCAAGGGTATGGAGGAAGGAAGGGTGGAGGGGAAGACATGACTGTCATTTGGACATTTCTCTAAGCTAGAAATACTTGGATTTATGGATGGTAAATTAATTTTTAAAAGTTATTTCTGGCAGACTTGTGCCTAAAATGCATAGTTTAACATTAGTATTTTTTTTTTGACACTTTGAAGTTCTATAGAAATGTGAGCTGTTAGTATAGTCTAGGACAGGGGTGGGGAACCTTCTGCCTTGAGGCCACATGTGACCTTCTAGGTCCTCAGGTATAGCCTCTTGACTGAGTCAAAGTTTTACAGAACAAATCTTTTTATTAAGGGGATTTGTTCTGTGAGGTTTGGATTCAGTCAAAAGGATGCACTTGAGGACCTAGAGGATCACATGTGGCCTTGAGGTCACAGGTTCCCCACCCCTGGTTTAGGGAAATGGGCTCAAATAGTTACCAAGGGTCTGTCAGTGAACGGAGAAGCAATTACTAAGGCTTACCATGTGCCAGGCACTGTGCCCAGAGCCCAACTCTGACAACAGAGTGGAAAGGGGAAAACTTCAGTCACTAGAGCTAGAAAAACTAAAGGTTTCTACCTGTGGCTCCCTGTTATGTCTGGGAGGCCTCTCCTGGACTGATCCCTGGGCCTTGATCGAAAACAGTGCCAAAAGATGGAGTTCTCTCTGTCCTTAGCAGTGGTGCTATGGCTTTCCTTGTCTGAGAGCAAATAGGGGAGCTAGGAAGCTTCTTCAGGGCAGCTGTGCCAGCCTGGCCCAGAAGGCACCCATATGTGGCATCTCTGATGCTTCTGTGGCTGGGGCAGGCATCCCTGGGTAAGTTGGTGAGGAATAGGGTTGGGGGGGGTGTGCTTTGAGGAAGGCAAAGACTAACTGGAGAATTAAGAGACCATAAGAACCTTGATCTGTAGACCCTGAGCAGCAGAATCCTAGCCCCTCTGACTCTTTCAATTTCTTTCCCTAAAATGCAAACAAAGGATGGTATAGTGTCTTGGAGTTCCCAGGCTAATACAGTGTATTCTGTTCACCTGCTCCTTCTCTAGGTCTGCAAGGGTGGGACTGACCCAGGGCTCTCCCCTCCTGACTCACTCTCCCCATAGCCACTGCCTCTCCCAGGCCCAACCTCTGAGGAAAGAACCAAGCTTCGACACAGTATGAATAGTGGGGTAGTTTATACGTAGTGGGCAAACATCGAGACACGCTGGTCAGCAACAGCTGCCCAAGGACAAACACACTGACAAACAGACAGACAATTATGAACCCTCTCCCTTATATAAACAGCCCGATGGACAGGACAGACAGACACATATAGGCTGAGCTCACAGACTGGTTCACAACAGTCTTGGCTCTAAGAACACTGGGCAGCATGTCCTCCTGCATGGCAGTCACAGCCCCCAGGCACAGTGAGAAAAGGGCAGCCAGGAACCTTTCTCTCCTTGGCTTACCTCTTATCACCTCACCAGTATTTAGTGTCCAACTGGAGCAAAGCTTTGGCAGACAGGGTCTCAGGCTCAGTTTGGACAAGGTCCATCGGGCAAGTAGGAGAAGGGACTCCAAAATCCCTGGGTTCCCCTCCCCCCCCAAAAGGGGGCCCAGGCTGGGTAGCCTGGTGATAGCAGCAGCAAGGAGGGGGAGAGGAGGGAAGTTTGGCTAAAAGGGCTTCTGGGCAGTTCCGAGGTCCTCTGCTCCAGAGGATGAGTCTGGTCCTGCTCAGCAGGACTTCTTAGATCAAGTTTTGTTGCCCACACCCACCACACCATCATGGTGCAATAAATATGTTTTCAAGTCATGTACCAGTAAATAGGATGAGGAGTGAGGGGGGAAAGGGGAGATTGTCTAGGAGGAGGTGCATTAAGAGAAAATTAAAAAGGGAGTTCCATACAGCAGCAAGGGGACCTGAAAAGGGACAGCACCTCCACCAAAGTCCTACTCATGTAACAACCTCCCCAAAAGTCTGTCCTTCATAGAGGGAAGGTGGGAGGAAGGAGAAAGAACGGAGTTATTCCCCACAGTCAGGGTCAGTCCATAGCCCATCATGGTGGGTAAAGGAGATGGGTAAAGCTCAGGCCATGGCCAAGGTCTGGCCCGAGGGGCAGAAGCAGGGCAGGAGGGCACCTACAGCATCCACGATAGCCGCCAAGTGCTCATCCTGGGCCTGGGGTCCACATAACCGAATGAAGTCTGCCAGACGGAGCAGGTACTCTAGGTTGTGGCCGGCACGGCCGCTGCAGGCCAGGATCTGGGTGGCAATGTCTTCTTCAGGAGCTGGTCCCAGGTAGCCAGGGTTCTGTGGAGTGGCCACGTACGCCAGGGCTCGTAGAGGCTGCTCTGGGGCATCTTGCGGGTAGAAAGTCACTACCTTGGTGTCATAGCCCCCTAATACAGCTTCCCGTACATCCAGATACTTAAGTGCTTCACTGATCTGCTCCCCACGCACCTCATATGCCACACCCCACGTGCAGCCCTGTGGAGGGGGTAAGAAAAGAGAGCAGGTTAGAGTCAGGCATGACAGTTACTCTGCCTATCACATCCCTCCTCCCTGATCCATAAGGTCCATCAGCCTTATCTTTTCTATCAGCTTCCAGGGAGCCAGGAACTAATCTACTCAAGCATCAAACAACCCCACAGGATATCAATTAATAACCCAGGATAGGAATTACATCCACTGCAGAGGGCACTCATTCCCCAGGCAGGACTATGTCAAGATACTTTGGGTCAGCGTTCTTAACCTGGGGTCTAAGAACTTGTTTTTTAAAAGACAGATAAAAATATGGATAATTATTTCAATATAACTGGTTTCTTACATAATGCTGTATATTTTATTTTACACATTTAAAAACCTTATTCTGAGAAAGAGACCATAGGTTTCATCAGACTACCAAAAACGGTGCAGGACACTAGAAAAGTACCCTACAGTCTAGGTCAAGAGTGGGTTCCTTAAGTCTCTTCTCTTGCTCTATGCTCCACCATCACTATGGTCTTCAAAATTAGGAAGATCTAATCTATCCTGTGGCCCCCACTCCTGAGCAAAGGGTTTTCAGCTCTACTTGGCTTCAACCTCCCTTGACACCAATACTCACCTCATGGTCCTCAAGAAGGGTCACTACCCGACCAGGCTGGGGGAAAAAAGAGAAAGAAGAGGGGGAAAGGGAGAAAAAATTGATTGAGTTAGAAATCAGCGTGAACCTACAAAGAAGCATTTACTTACCACTACCACGACTCCCATACAGCTAAACCCCACACTCCTGTCCCTGACAGCCTCACAGACACCAAGATCCAGAGCTGAAACCCCCCCAGTGGAATAATGGGGCTGCCTCCTATGTGTTCATCTGATGAGAACCAATCAGCCCCACCCCTGGAGACTAGCACCTCCCCAGCAGGGGTCTTACTCAGGTTACCAGCACCTGAAGAATGTCTCACTCACCCATCCATCATCCAACCATCAGTGAGGCACCCAAGGCGTTCAGGGACCATCCCCACCCCCACCCCATGCCAGTGTCTCCAGCCTGGCACTGTCCCCCTGCTCACCATCTTGTCGCTGCCCCGATGGAAAGTGTCCCCTTGCCAGAAACGACGGCTGTACCCGCGGACGAAGCCCACACGGCTGTTGCTGTAGGCGAAGTCTGGTCTCCATACTAAGGAACCATAGCCGAAAATCCAGAGTGCTGGGGGGTCGCTGTCCTCCCTGGGGGGCTGCAAGGACAAGGATGGGGTGGGCGAGGCGGGTGGGGTCCTCTGGGTCGGCGGTTCCTCCTTCATGATGCCCGGGGTGTGAATAGGGTCCGGACTACGCCTGGGACTGCGACCTACGAGTGCGGACCAGGTATCAGGACAGGACCCGGAATCGGGATTACGATCAAGATAAGGATGGAGACTCGGGGCGACATCTGCTACAGCTGAGCTGTCCCTCTTGAGCCACGGCCCTTTAAACTCTATGCTCCGCCGACCCCGCCCACGTAACCCAGAAGGTCGGCCCTCCCGGGGCGGGGAAAAGTTATGACGGACCAATCATCTTCAGCTTTCCCTGGTCCTCTTTGCCGCGCCGCAATATTATTGGTTGAATTGGTGGTCGGTCACGTTCCATAGATGCTCACTGATTGGTTGGACTAAACCTCTGTCAAAACTTGCAGGAATGATGCAACGGCGGGGGAGGTTTCCCAGAACCCAGGCATGCAGCAAAGGGCCGAGAGGATTGCATCAGGCAGCCGGCTCCTGGCCGGTGCAAACGGCACAGAATAGCTGCATCTACCAGCGGACACAGGGCAGCGCGCTTCATTCAAACAGCGTGCAACCTCGATGGGGCCGGGGTCAGGCTGGAGCACTGGCAACGTCCAGTTGGCGAGGAGGAGGTGGCGGCGGCGGCGACGGCTCTTAGCCGTCTCTGCAGAGGCCTCTCCGGACACCGCCCGCCCCCGCAGTCCCCGAGGGTCATTCAGCAGCGCAGGGCTTGGTAGTGGACAGGCAGCTGGACTTGAGCGTGGGCCCTGGCGCCGCTCGTTTGGCCCCTTGTGGGTCTCCTTCGCCCCCTGGGGCTGGCATCAGGCTGGCCAAAGACAAGGGCAGCGGGTGCCAGAGGATCCCGGGGGGGAGGGGCAGCAACGGTCCTCCTCCCACCGTTTTGGAGGTCTGTCCCTCCTTCCTCATTTCCTATTACCACCCCCAACCCTGATGTGACCGGGTCCGAGGCTGCCGCACGGAGTGGCTTTTGATTCTTACACCTTTGGGCCCGCTCCAGCACAGCAATGATTTGGGAGTGTTCCTCCGCATTCCACTCAGATGCCTCATGCTGTTGTCTTTCATGAGCAAATGGAGAAACTGAGTCACGAGGGGTGCGTAAAGGGCTCTTTGCAGAGGCTGTGGCCTGAGTCAAGGCAGGGGAACCCCGAGCTCCTTCTTGTTCCTTCCGGGATGAGAGGGTGTCTTTGTGCAACCTCTGAGGCTCTGGGCTAGAGCACGCAGAACCACGTGAGGGTCAGGTGTAGACTGGGTTTTTTCGGCTTTTTGGAACCTGGGAAGGCAGGTAGTGGTTGCGGGGTCTATTGGATAAGAAACCCCCTCTCTCTCTTCTTCCCCAGGCTTCCGTCTGCCCAAGCTAGGTCCTCCCTCTTCCCCCACTGAGCACCAACCCGTTTGAGTCTGCCAAGAGTTTGCGACTCTGAGAAGCTGATTACCAGCTGAGGGTGGGGGCGGGGTGGGAAACGGAGAATGGCGAAGAGGGATCAATAGAGTCAGAGAGAGATCAGTGACACTGGTCTGGAACTGGGGCTTGAAGGGTATGTGTGTGGTGGGGAAAATTGGAACCCTCCAGGCCAAGGATAGGGAAAAGGCTCAGGAACTGAGACCCCGAAGGCTGATGCTGAGGCAGGAGGCAGGTTGCTCTCTCAGACGGCAGTTTCAGTAAGGGGGCTTCCCAGAATTTCTGACCACAGATTTAGGAAATGAATACATGAATGAAGGAATGATGGGAGGAAGCATTAGTGACTCCTGTCCTAAGAGGAGAATTGGTTTAGTTATGCCAGCCCCAGATGTTTCTGTAGCTACAGCCAGCCCTGGGCTCAGGAGTCAGGAAACCAAGCCAGGCCTAGCTTCCCAAAGGGATGTGCAGCTCTGGACAGTAGGTGGATGAACTGACTCCCTGTTGTCTGTTCCACTGGACTTCCAAAGGGGGCTGATCTCTGACACACACACTAGGATAGACAAATCTGGGTGAGGAAGGAAGGTTGCTGGGAACACTGACCTAGAGAACTGAGCTCAATGCTTAGACAAGATAAAACGGAAAAAAGGGGATCCCTGATTTCCAGCTGTGGGGCAAAACGTAGGTTGTAACGTCACTACAAGGTGTTGGAAATTTGCTGTGACCAAAAAGGTCATCATCACCCTGCATTCTATCTAGTAGGTGATAAGCCTCTGTAGTTGGCTAGACTGGTCTTAGAACAGCGCACGTGCAATCTGTCGTCAGACCTAGAGGAACAGATAGACTAGTGTTTGACAAAGGAAAACAGTGTTGGGAGGGGAAGAGAGATAGGGCTTGGAGGACCTACTGTCCCTAGCAAATGTGACCAGAAGTGCCAGATGAAGTGGGTTCCTGATCTTTGGCATAGATCTGCATAGTTTATGTCTCATGTGGTATTCACTGTGTATTTAGATTGTAAAGTATTGACTCTCCAAAAATGACTTCGTCCTGCCCCAGCCCCTTCATTATTTTTCAAAACAAACTCCCTTCTGAGTGAGGGGAAGCCACTACTATTTTGCCCTTTGCTCTCTGGAGAGTGGGGACTTCTGAGAATAATTGTCATACATAAAAATAAATAAAGTCTAGAGATAAGGTCTGGTGGGATCTAGTGAAGGAATCCTTGGCTCAGCCTAATTGCCTGGGTGACCTTGGCTCAACCCAGAACCTGTCAAAACTTTCTCAAAAGTCTGATCAGGGGTCCTTTTTACACTTTTTCCTACCTTCATTCCTCCTAGAACATTACAGGAGCTTCCTAAATTTGGTATTGGAATGAACTTCAGAAATCACCTAATTCAGTCCACTCATTTTATTGGAAGAGAGAAGTGACTTACCCAGGCTGCACACTAGTATATCACAAAACCTCTGATGACAAATTGAAAAGCAGGACGCTAAACAATGCCTTGAGTTTGACCTTCCCTACCACCTCTTCACTTTTTTGGCATTAGCCAGTTTCCACTCCCTGGCCAAAATGACCCCCCCCCTCCCAATCCAGGAACAAAACAATTTAAAAACCCACCTTCAACATCAATGGACACAGTGTTTAGATGCTGAGCTCCTGGAGGAAAAGGAATGTAGGACAGCTCTCAGAACAGCCCACAGTGAGGGGATAGCTACTTATGTTAGATGTGCCCAAGCCCCATATCCACCCAGAACAGTTTGGTAGGATTTGTCAGGAAAGGTCTACTCGACCTTTCCCATCCATTCCCCTGGGCACTGGATTCTCTGTTCTTCTCATTTCTCATTCCATCAATCAATCAGCTTTACAGTAGTGAATATACAAGAGTCTGGGATAGCCTCAGCTGAGTGAAAAATTCAGTGAGACAACAAGCATTTACTAAAATACAACTGTGTGTCAGGCGCCATGCTAAAGGTATACAAAGAAAGACCTCAAGAATCTCACAGTCTAATCGGGGAGACAACATTTAGACAACATACACTCAGAATGAACTGAAGACCATCAACAAAGAAAAGGTACTAGCATTAAAGGAGGTAGGAAGAGACTTCTTGAAGAAGATGGGACTTTAGTCTCTCAAAAGAGAGACTTATAAGAAGCCAGAGAAGCCAGGAGGATATGAAGAGGGAGAGAGTTCCAGGCATGGTAGCAGCCAGTGAAAAGTGTAGAGAAGTGGGAAAATAGTTGAGGAAGGTGGCCAGTGTCACTAGATCTCAGAATAAGTGGGGGTAAGCCTAGAAAGGTAGAAGAGGGCCAAGTTACAAAGGGCTTTAAATGACAAACAGATTTCATATTTGATCTCATCATTAGAGGGAGCCACTGGAGTCGATTGAATAGAGGGAGAGGTCAGATCTGTTCCTTAGGAAGATCAATTTGACCACTGAGTGAATAACAGACTGGAGCAGGGAGAGATTTGTGGTAAAGACCATCCAGGCTATTGCAATAGACCAGGCATGAAGTGATAAGAGCCTGTTGCAGAGTGTTAGCAGTGTGAGAGGAGAAAGTGGCATTTGTGAGAGATGTTGCAAAGGTAAAATTAGCGGGACTTTCTTTTAGAGTCAGTATACAGTTTGGTGGTTAAGTGATTTATCCAGGATCATAAAGCCAGACAAGACTTGAACCCAGCTGTCTATCCATCCTACCACCTTGCCTCTCTAACAATGCCATGAGATTTACAAAGTACTATATACATATATATACACATATATGTGTGTGTGTATACATATATATACATACGTATACATATATATAAACTTAGTTCTCCATCATAACCCTATGTGTTAGGGATAAGAAATAGACTTTTGATTTTATTAGTATAGGGAACACTCTGTGAGGAACTCTCCCATTTCAAATGAAGGTCTATATCTTCTCTGAAATTTATAGCCTTAATGATTTACCTAAAGCACCGAGAAGTTAAATGACTTGCCCAGGGTCACACAACAAGTTTGTATCAGAGGTGAGACTTAAACCCAAGTCAGGGTTCTTACAACTATGGCATATATTACCTTTCATGAGATAGATGCAATAGGCATTAACCCATTTTCCAGATGAAGAAACTGAGATTTAGATAGTTTAAGGGTCATAACTGTAAGATATGGGCTTCAAACACAGGTCACTCCTGTCTTCAAGTCTAGAAGTCTTTCCACTTAGGAGAGAAAACAGTTGTGTAAATAATGTAAAATGATAGAGAATTGAGAAATCTTCTCTGGCATTTTGTGCTGGTTTTTCTGTACTTTGAATACAGTTAGTATTTGATGTCCTAGGAATCCACAAGAGTAAATAAAGCACCCATTCTATGAAGCTGCTGACCTATGAGAAGTTGGCAACCTTTCCAGTTGCCCAATCTGTCCCCTGTTCCACTCTTGTCCACGTTTATTTTCTGTCTGGAGAATGAGCATGCCCTCATACAAACACAAGATTGACCAAAGTTTGCTTGCTGCCTGCCTCATACCTTCCTCGTCTGGCAAGAAAACAATTCATGTCAATGTTTTGTTTGAAAAGGAGGAAATCCCAGTTATTCCCATATCCCCACACTTGATGGGCTTCAGGCTAAAATTCCATGCTGATCTTTGTAAACACAGTTGTTACTAACATGTTATTTAAATAATTGTCAAAGAAGTCATCAACAAAGGAGTTCCTTAAGTCAAGGAGGTGATGTTGTCTCAAAAAAATTATTATCAAGAGAGTTCCTTAAAACTACAGGGGAGATACTGTCAAATGGAGTTTTCCCCAAAGGAGTTAATTAATCAGAGAGAAATGATATCCAAGGGGCTTGGAAGCAAGATTTGCAGAGATAATCTACAATGGGATAAACCTCTTAGAGGGGACTGAATTGACTATTATTGGCTTACACAGAAGTATATGTCAGAAGAGATGAAATGCGTAAGGCCAGGGCCATCAAAAGAGAGTTTGGAAGCTCCCAGTTATCTTTCCAATTCTTATATCATCCAATGTGACTCTGACAGTAAGTGCTTGCATCTGCCACACCTGATGTGGTGGAAGACTTGAGGATGAGATGGTGAAGATGGAGAGGAAGTCTGTTGATTCTCTGGTTGGGAAGAAATTCAACACTTATTAATTACCTGCTGTGTGCAAGGTACTGTGGATAACAAATAACAGTCTTGTTTTTAAGTGGTCAATAAATAGGGCAGCTGTAGCTGAACAATGGATTTGACATTAGAGGACCTGCATTAAAATTTTGCCTTACAATTTGTGACTTTATACAAATAATTGTGCCTGTGAGTCTTAGATTCCTCATCTGTAAATAAGGGAATCGAACTAGATGACCTCTGAGCTTCCTTCTGGCTCTAGAGCTGTGTTCCCCACTTTGGGGAGGGGCAAACATAGATTGCACAAGAAATATTATAAAGTATGGGGTGATGGGGCAAAGGAGAGAGCCAGACAAGGTGCTCTAGGAAAGGAAGCAGTTATCATTTTTTTCTTGTACATGAAAGATCACGACTTGGATCTCAGGTCCCATATCCAATGTATTTGATATTTCAGAAACCATTTCATGGGGATGAGAAAGAGGAGGGGAAGAATGAACTTTTCCTCCTTTATTTGGCAGGTTCTTAGGCAGGTTTCAAAGGCAGCTAGGTGGATCTGTGGATAGAGCACTGGGACTGGAATTAGGAAGACAAGTTCAAATAAGGCTTCACAAATTCACTGATTGTGTGACCTAAGGCAAGTCACTTAACTTCTGTTTGCTTTATTCCCCTGCAGAAGAAAATGTCAAACCACTTTACCAAGAAAAACCCTTACTGGTTGAGAAGAGTCAGACATGACTCAGTAACAATAACAAAAGGCTCTTAGAGTCAATTACTGAAGGTAGTTGTGTTGGCAGAATACATTGGCAATATTGCCACTTGACATGGGAAAGGGAGAACCTGGGCTTTCTGGTCCTTGGCATTCTGTGGTTGGTGAGCTTTGAAGCAGAGACAAATAGTCTAAGTACTTCTCAAGATTCCTGGGAGCCAGTAACAGCAGAAAAGGAAGACAAGGGAGGGGCAATTGTCCAGGACAGACTTTCCTCATCCAACTTTGCTCCTAGTCTATTTGATAACATGCCAACATCTAAATGTCTACCATGTGCAAGGTACTGGTCTTGGCTCTAAGGAGAGATGAATAAAAGATATCTAACTGCCCTCCAGAGGCTTACAAGGAACTCAAATAATATAAGGTAAAATGAGCTACTCAAAAAAGAGGGGTAGAGACCCTAGAGGTAAGGGTAGAGTGGCACATTGCCTTCAGTGAGGTAGATGTAGTAGGCATTAACCCATTTTACAGATGAAGAAACAGATTTAGAAAGTTTAAGGGTCATATAACTGGTAAATCAGATATGGGGTTCAAACCCAGGTCACTCCTGGGTTTGGAATGCTATACCAAGTACTAGGGAGTGATCACTTTTAGCTAGGAGTATCAAAGAAGCTTTCATGAAGGAGGTGTTTGCAGACCTGGGCATCTAAAGATTTCAAGATGTGTCGATTCCAGGCA
The DNA here is from genome assembly GCA_028646575.1 of Pseudocheirus occidentalis. NCBI lineage: Eukaryota > Metazoa > Chordata > Mammalia > Diprotodontia > Pseudocheiridae > Pseudocheirus > Pseudocheirus occidentalis. Next base: position 153,956,564 of record CM053598.1, on the reverse strand, counting down.
CTGGATAGAGCTGACTGAGGAATAAGGTCAGGAGCCACTAATTGAACAAACAGGGTCCTCACACCTTCCTTTTCCGAAGGACCCTGTGCCCATAAGTGGGAGGATAAAAAATCCATCACATTCCAGTTGTACTCTTCTCATTGCTTGGATCTCTCACTGTTGTGCTGAGCTTGCTTGTCACTGCTCCAACCGAGCTGGGCAGAGACTCACCGTGGGTCAGAAAAAATGGAACTGGACTACATCTGAGGACTTTATTTCTGTTGCATAGAGCCCTGAAACTCCGAGAATTTTGCGAGATCGTTCTCCTATACAGCACTGGTGACACAAATTGGAAAATCAAACCCGGGTGTCCAAGCTCCCAAACTACACGAGCCAATGATGGATGCTCTTGGTCTGACACATCTAATGCCCCTCTTCGAGACTGGATAGAAGTTGTTCCCTGGGCGCTGAAGCCCAGGAGAGTTTTTCACTTACACCCCGTGTCTTGGGACCCGGGCGATGAGGGATCCAGTGGGGCTGAGCTCCCACGCCGCAGGAACAGATGAGAGGAGCCGCGAAGACAAGGACCTGGGACATCACTCTTGGTTCGGGGCCATAGGTACGCTGGCATCAGACTTCGAGTCCAGTGCAGGCAGCAGCGCCCTCTGGCGCCGGACTCGGCAGAGTCCTTCCCGTCCGTGCCCACCCCCAATCTCATCCTCAGTCTGAGTCTCTCCGGAGAGAAGGGCTCGGCTTCTTTCATCCTCTTCTCAGCCCCATAACAGAGTCACTCAGAGCCCGGGCCAGGAGCTGGAGGGGTGGAGTCGGAGATGGGAGGCGGGTGTAGGGCGGGACGTGGCTTGGGCCAGTCTCCCTCCCCCAGACAGGCTCCGGGAGGCGGGGGAGAAGCTGGCGATTTAGGTTCCAGAGAAACTCGCGTCCTTCGACCGCTTCCCGCCCCGGGAAATGAGCCGGGGTCGAGAGGCAGCAAACAGGAAACTGGACTGTAACAATGAACAGCGGTGGGGGCTAGGTGGGGGGAGGGAGGAAGAAACGATGGATAGAGCAAGGGCTGTTAGGAGGAGGGGTGGGCCAGAAGCCCCCCCTGGGCCCGCCTCCCCGGTGCCAGCCCCGGTGCCCGCCCTGGGCACTTCGAGGCACAGACTATCCACTCTCCGCGCACCTCCAGGAGCGGAGCTTTGCAGGTCGGGGGTCTGAGGCGGCAGCTGCCCTGGCAGGTGTAGCGCTGACCCTGGACTCTGCAGGGCGCTCCCGAGCCCTTCCGGCCCTTCAGTCTCGGGCCACCGTCGGGGCGCGCGCAGACTCCAGGCTCTTTCTAGCCACACCACGCTGGGGCTCAATCTTCTTGGGGGCGGGAGGGGGGGAGTATGGAGGCGGGGAGAGGGAGAAGACCGCCCCGGGAAAGCAGTTCCGGGCCCTCCCAGCCTCAAAACCGTCCCCAGGATAGAAATATAGTCATAGTTCCCTGAGTGAATCACTTCCATTCCCACCACAGAACGCGTGAGGCCACGTGGGGGAGGGAAGGTGTGGAGAAGCTTTCCCTGGGGATCAGCTGCTGGGAGGAAACCCCAGAGCCAGGTTTCCCTGCGGAGAAGATTGCAGGCTGTCAAAGAGGGGGTCAGGGAACTGTTCGTGCCTCGATTGAGCAGGGCGTGGTCTTCTACAGGTTCCATCCCTTTAAAGAGGGTTTTACGTTCAAACTACAGTGGTTTAGCGGAAAAAGAGCTGCCTTTGGAACCGAAAAGACCTGTATTCCAGTCTTCCTCTGGCCTATACTGTCTCTGATCCTGCGCAGGTCATTAACCTTTTTAGTGCTCTAGGCCATCCGCATTGGTAGAATTTACTTATCCTGGAGTATTCCATACCCGTGGAACCACAGGTCCAAGTAATTTTTGTAAAGTGAAACCTCGATTTCGGGACGCAGGTAGAAGGAAGGGTAGTGAGCAGTTGGACACAGTTTTTCAGATTTCAGTAGCTCGCATTGCCCGCAGTGATCGGGCGAGAGATGGAGGGTGGGGGGATAATAAGCAGGACGAGTATGCAGGCTCAACCTCTCTCCGCGGTCCTTAGGCCGAACCTCATTGTGGTTCTAGCAGGAGCGACCCCAGAGAATTCAAGCCCTTGCAGGATCACTTGATCTTGAAGATTTCCTACTGAAAAGCAAGGCTGCATATTTCCTGCCAGTTTCATGAAAAAAGGTTGTGGGCTCCAAGTTTTAAGAAATTCCAAAGCACACAGTTATTCTGAGAAATACCGGTTTAGGTTTGATAAAATGATTCGCAAGGAATTCTTAGAAGCAATTCACAAATCTGTTTACAACTCAAACCTGGACTTGACACTTTTAAACCATGGACATTTCTTAGGTCCACCTAGCACAGGTTTGAATGTCCTTATGGATGTGGGGAAGGGCTTGGACCCATAAGGGTCCCAAGAACCTGGGGTTCTTCCACAGGAGCCAGTCCATATCAGTAGGAGGAAATTCAAATCCGGTGGAGATTATATGAAGACAATTCCCCTGCCTTTTGACACAGCTAGCCCTTTTCACAGCTGTGTGAAAAAGACTTTATAAACCATGGGTTTGTGGTTCCCAAGGAGGAAACGTGACAATTTCTCTCCCATCCATGAGAAGGGAGGCAGTATCCTTCTTTTGGCATTATCCAAGTTCTGAGCAGATAGACACAAACAGAAATACACACACACACACACACACACACACACACACACACAGAGTCTGTACAGCCAGACAAAGCCTTGGGAGTCTCCTTTGGATCGCTCCTGTGGTTGAATCCATGTCTTCTGGGAGCAATATCCCAAATGTAGGCCACCTTACTGGTGTTTAATTTAGGTGGCCTGTCTCAATGAAGCAATTCAGTTTTTATTATGTGGACGTGCAGGGTTGCGGGTGTCCTACCTGTCCTCCCCCCACATGGGAGCCTCGTCATCTCTCCCCCGTGTCCTGGCTTCAGCTTCCCCCACCCCCCATGGCCCGGGAGCTGCTTTCCTGTTTCATTTTGGGCAGGAAGAGTGAGGTCGTGTTGTTCTTCCCATCACTGCCGGCACAGGCTGTGGGAACAGCACTTTGGCTGCTTTCCTGTTTGATACCCTGTGTGTATACAGCAGGACAGAGGGTGTATATCTCTGACTGTATCTTCCAGTGGGTGTGTACATGTTTGTGTGTGCATATATTAGTATTAACCTGTGCATAGATTTTACACAATTAGTACCTTAGGTCAGTGTGTGCATGCTAACTACCATGTGGGAGCCTGAGCAGGTCCTGTGTTTGATCCTGGTACTTAATTAGGAGCGAGGCATCTGGTGGGTTTATTTTGCTTTGCTGGGGACAGGCTCTGAGTTCAGAGCATCTGCTCAGTTTTTTGTCAATGGTTTTTTGAGGCCCTTTTGAAAAAAAATCATTCACTCCCATGACTGTGTACAGCTGGTAAGAACTACAGTCCTGGGGGAATCATCCAGAGTAAAGGCAAGATAGAACTGTGGAGAGATTGGAAATTCCCTCCCTCTCCATTTCTTCAGCTGAAAAAATATGCATGCCAGTACGGTTTGCTCTTTCTGCGTATCCCACTTCCAAATACCATACTTCGTGCTAATTGCTGCAAGCTATTGTTTGCAGAGGTGAGGCTGGTGGTAGACTTTGGGTTCCTACCATAAAGAGTACCAGATGCAGAGCTTTCCTCCAAGTTACCAGATACTAGCACCCTAAGGGTGTCACCCCAAACCCTCAAGCACCAATCATAGCAATAATAGCTAGCATTTATATGGTGCTTTAAGTTTGCAAAGAATTTTACAAATGTTAGTTCATTTGATCCTTGCAACAACCCTAAGATGTAAGTGCTATTACTATCCTCATTTTTACAGATGAAGAAACTGAGGCACAAAGAGGTTAAGCGGTTTGCCCAGGGTCACAGAGCTAATGTCAGAAGCAGGTCGTCCTGACTCTAAGTCTGATGGTCTATGCACTATACCACCCAGTTGTCTACCTGGGTTGGAATCCTGGATTCACAAACCTAAGTTGAAGGAAAGGAGAAGAAACTGTCATCCTCTCCTCCTTGAAGTAGTTGTGAATTGCCTGCCTACAGACACAGAAAGAGATGGCCAGGAGGGATTTTCCAGTGGGAACGGTAGAGGGAAGAGGCCCACCTAGAGCCAGCATCAACACACAGATAGGGCAGATTTAGACTGAGCTGGCTTCTGCAAAGGCCTGACTTAGAACACACACATCCACACACAGCACACCCCTCAAGAGCTTGGCTAACTCCAAGACTGGCCAGAAGATAGAAACCATAGCTAGACAACAACCACTTGGCAGACAGGGCTTGGCATTGTTTAAAGGGGAAAAAGGGTGGTAGGGGTTGGGAAACATTCCAACTCATCACAAAGATAGGACCCAAGAAGTAATAAACCTCTGTACATTTCTGTTCAGTATTATAAATACACATTATATACAAAATAATGTTATAAAATGTAGAAAGGTCAGTGCTTCTGATTCTTAAATTATTGAAATACTAGAACCAAAAATAAAAACTACAAAAACCAAAACAACCCCATATTATTGATTTTTGAAAGTCAGCTTCAAAAGTGGTCCAAGGGGCAGTAGTGAACAGTGAGAAGCAGTAGCAGGCCCCTGTCAGTGTTGATGGTTGTGGGTTGATCTTTTTTGGTGGGGGGAGTAGAAATAAGGAAGAGGGAAGGAAGAGGATTCAGGCAACATCATTGTCCCCAACTTCCTCAGGTTTTGAAATATTATTGGCCCAAACTCCTTCCCCTGCCCCCCTTAGGTCCTGTACCCCTGGAATACCTCAATTCTGGGTAACTGAACTTGGCTTAACACACACTGCTCAGCTGTTGAAAGGGATCGTAGCCACTGCCAACCCACAAAGGCCAGGGTACTGAGAGCCTGTTTCCCCAGCAGCCTAGCCTTGCCCCTTCGTCTCATCTTTTCAGGCTGGTGTCTTGGTGCCACGGCCATGTGGACCAATGAGGCAAGCTGGAAACTGATTGACTGACGCATGGGAAGGGGAGGTGGAAAGTATGCCTTCTTCTTTCTCTTCACCCCTAATCACTAGTGATCCCACAATGGGCATGGGAGGCAGGAACTAAAGCCTCAATAAACTGAGACAAGAGGTTGGGGTTGGGGGTATTAAGGGAAAAAAACCAAGATGAAATGACAAGGCCCACATGCAGTAGTTTGGAGGCACAGGGCAGAGAGCTCTCCTCTCCTTTCAGGCCTATACCCCAGCTTGAATGGGGCACCCCATCACTCCTCTACTGTACACCCCCAGAAAACTCGCCCCTTCTCTTTTCCTCTCTCCCCTTGGTTATGTCCAGCTGTTGCCACAGTCTTCAGGTCCTGAACTGGAGGCACTTCAGGAAAAACACCGCTGATGCTGGTTGAGGGCCAGAGGTGCTTGGACTTCAGCCCCCTGTAACACGAAGTACAAAAGGTCACCACCATGGAGGATCAAGTCCTGGCCCAAGCCCCCAACAAAGGCGGCTATTAGCTGAGCAGGCAGAGGTGATTGAGGTCTCTCCTGCTCTCCTCTCCATCTCCCTTTCAGCCTGTGGCAGCCCCACTTGAAGGACTCCAAATAAAGGCATCCAGAAGGTAGAGAAGGATATTGCATCTCTTGGTCAATTCACAGTCTGTCCAGTTCACCCAGTCCCCTCCTCCTCCTCCTGAGAGCAGCACGTTGCATAATAAAAACGTCCCCATCCAGGTCGCAATTGTAAACAATGCAGTAGGGAGGTCCAGCTGCTGGGGCCAAAGCCGGGACATCCTGGCCAGGCTCCTGCCTTATACCTAGGGGAAATAAAGTAGGGGGTGGAAAAGAAAGAAAAGGTTAGTCTGGGTCAGAGGATGATCCATATGAAACTAAATTGGGCCATAGAAGCCACCTAGTACAATTCCCTTCTTTTACAGATGAGAGAACTGTCATAGAGAGGGTCATTAACTTGCTCAGGGTTACACAGCTCCTAAGTAGGATTTGAAAGCAGATTTACTCTCATACCAAGTCCAGTACCCTATCACTACACCATTCATGCCTTCTCCCTGAATGGCAATGGTCAATGGCAGATAAGGAATCAAATTCAGTTATTATACTGAATGGAGAAAGGAAGGGAAATGCTCCATCCTTCTCTGGACCCCTCTGCCTCTACCCCATACCACAGCTTGTAATGCTATGCATAGCATACTTTAGAACAGTTCCCTATGCTGGAAGCTGAGCCAGGGCCATAAAGGTAGTATAATATGGTGATGGGGTAAAGGGGTGGGGGTGGGGAATTGGGAATGGAAAGAGAAGGGAAGAGGAGGCTCCCTCACCCTCTAGCAGCTGGGAAGCAGAGCCTGGGAGTTGGCCTAATGCCACAACTGGCCCAACCCAGCACTCATATAGGAGGAAGGGGCCCATCCCTGCCTCAACAGAGCCCTCCTTTGCAACCCTAACTAGGGATGGGGCCAGCAGAGACTGAACAACCACTGCCTGCCCAGGCTAGGTCTTGGCATCTACCCCCATTCAGGAGGCCAGTGGCAAGTGGTAGCTAACCATAGCTATCATGATAAGGTAAAGTGGGCTTACTTTGGAGTCCAGAGGGACAAGGAAGGAAATACACACACACACACACACACACACACACAGGCACAGACACACACATACACACACACACACACACACACAACATTCCAAACCCCCAGCTCACCTCTGTGGCAATGACACACTCATTTCTCTCCTCTGATATCAAACACACTGACTGGTACATAGAATCCCGAGGGGAACATATTGCTGATATCCGACACTCTGGCTTTTCACTGCAGGGAACAAGAGGCAGTGTGAAAAATTATAATGGGGAAGGAGGGAGAAAGAAGGGGTAATGACTCACAAGGCAGGAGAAGCAAGACTCAAGAACTGACCAATGTCTACAACCTATTCAATATCTTTACTGAGGATAAAGAAATCCCAGTGTGGCCAAAAGAAAAACTCAGGAAGTACCACCCCCAGGTACTTGAATTCACTGTCCCTCTCAACCTGCCTGAAGGATTCCCCTGGGCCTTTGAAAAAGCTAAAATTCCCACCAGAAGTATGAGTAGCAAGGATGAGCTGGAGAAGAGAAAAGATATAGAGACCAGATCTATGATTTCACTGGGCCAGGGGTCTTCTAGGTAAGGGCATCCCCTCTACAAATGCAGGTCAACACTTTCTCTGCATTATATAGTTCTGGAGAGTTACCTAGAGCACTGAGGTTAATGACTGGCCTCAAAGACACATAGTCAGTATGTGACTATGATGTGACTTGACCCAAAGTCTTCCTGACTTTGATGCCAGCTCTCTGTCTCCACTACATGCTGCCACTCAGTAGAGGTAAAAAGAGGAGGAATGAAGATCTTGAGAACCCTTTTCCTCTTAGGATCCCTATTCCTGAAGGACTCAATGGTGCTATGGAATTCTCCTTAAACTGGCTTCCTTTTTTTCCTGCAGAAGCATTCCTCAACCAAAGCAAAAACTGGAACAAGGGGTACTAGGACCGGTGATGGTCCCACATGGGAAGTCACAGCCCATTTTAGGTTTCTCCCTTCCCCCCTCGCCCATGACCAGTCCAAACCCTCACCTATGTAGCCGTAATGGTGCCTTCTCTCCTAAGCTCTTGTCGTTAGGGGGATACTTCCCCAGTGTGACCCCCCGCCCCAGAGGTCCTGGGGCCAGATTGTAGTCTGTGTGTTTCTGCTGTTTGCTGCAGTTGGATTTATTCACATCACAGTCCACTTCTAACTCCTTCTTCTGGTTGGTGTTCTTTAGCTGGGCGGCAGGAATGAGGTTGTCTTTCTGAAAGTCTGATAAGTTGTTCATGGCCTCTCTGCCACCGGCCTCTGGCCGCCGGAGCCGAAGCTGCCTCACCGCCACTGCCACCATCCCCAGGAGCACTAGGACGGCCGCCAGTCCTACACCCAATGAGACAGCCACCCAGGGGAAGCTTGAAGTTGACTGTAACCCCTGAGTTTTAGAAGCGTACAGGTACTCGCAGCGACTGCCCATCAAGTCAAAGGGGCAATTACAGACAAAACTGTCTGAGGAGAGGCCAGCATAGCAGGTGCCTCCGTTCAGGCACGGCCCAGAGACACAGGCATTGCCCACTGTCCGAAGCTCACAGTTCCGGCCTGAGAAGCCAGGGGGACAGGCGCAGACATAGGCATTGACCAAGTCATGACAGGTGCCACCATGGGCACAGGGATTTCGTGCACAATCGTTGATGTTGATCTCACAGTGGGGGCCAGTGAATCCCGGGCGGCAACGGCAGGCGCGAGTAGGACCCCATTCTAGACACTGGGCCCCTGGAGGGAAATGAAAGGGAGACTTGGGTCAGCCCCTGCTTGAGATTTGAAGGCAGGAGGAACCCTTCTTCCCAGGGATGGAGTCAGAGGGTCCGTCCATGCAGTAGAAGGGAATTTCTAAGGACTGGCCTTCACAGCCTCTCACCCAGTCATTTTGATTATTCAACAAGTATCATATTGGCCTAAATTTAGTTCAGGGTCTTTCCTCTCTAAACCCAACTCCCACCACCATCTTGATTAGGTACTGACGACTGGAGTAGATGGAACCCATCACCTTCACCAAGACACCCCCTCAGTACTGAGTTCAGCTCTCTGAGCCCATACTCCTTCCCTACTTCCACCCCATTCTGTCCCTTGGTGATGAAGAAAGTCTTCCACTGATCACTGTCTTCCCACCCAAATGCTGCCTTGGGCCTGGACAAGCAACAGAAAGCAGCCTCAGAAGGTGGGCAATTGAGAAGGGCCCGAGGTGAGCAGGAAGGGAGAAAACGGGGACACACCGTTGGCACAAGGATTGCTGGTGCACCTGTCCACCTTCTTCTCGCAGTTGGAACCGGTGAAGCTGGGGGGGCACTCGCAGGCATAGCTGGCCCCATGCTCTTGCTCCCGACAGGAGCCCCCATTGAAGCAGGGTGAGTCGGCGCAACTCAGGATGCTGTGCTCACAATGAGGGCCGTAGTAGCTAGGTGGGCACAGGCAGTGATAGCCATCTTCCTGATCCTGGGGAAGAGGAGGCCCCGGTGGCCATAGTCAGACACTAGCCTTGGAGGAGTAGGAGGGGGAGGGGAGCCTGGAAGGGCCAGACTAGACCCTAAGAAGCAAGTTTTTCTAGCAATACCCTTAATCCCAGTGCTGAAGCAGGGACCTACTTGCCTCCTGGATAGGTATACTGTTCTACCAAATAATTTTTCTACTCTCTCTTCTCTTCCCTCCCTTGGCCCACAGGGTCATGTTGGGCTCTTAGGGTAAGAACTGGGAAGCAAGGAGGGACACTCACCTTGCAACTTCCTCCATTTCGACATGGGTTGCTGTCACACTCACTGATCTCATCTTCACAGTCTACACCTGTGAACCCTGGCCGGCAGGTGCACGTGTAGCCTCGCTGGCCACTATTAGAACACGTGCCCCCATTCTGGCATGGGGAATGGTGAGTACAGTAGTTCAGGTCTGCAGAAACAATAGTATTGGACTGGTTGAATGGATTAGGAAGAGGGGATGGGAAATAAACATAAACAGAGGTTTTTCGATGCAAAGTCACTGAACTCTTCAGGACTCTGAATTCGGCTTTGTCTCCTACAAACTTATATAGATTTCTCGGCCCCTGTCTCTTTTTTTTTAAGGATAGAGATGTGCTAATATTTCAATGCCTACTGAATTTCAGGTTTTGTTGGATTTCCACGTGTGAGAGAGATGGGTAGATAACAGAGAATGAAGGCAGAGGGGAGATACTCAAATATATTCATTGACCTTCAGGTAATACATAAATGCTAGCTGTCATCATCACCATCATCAAAACACAAGGTTCCTTTTCTGGTAGACATATTTTGGGACAAGCACTTTAGCTTTCATTTCATTTTTATTTGTTATTTATTTTTTTCCTTTTTGGAGCAGGCAGGGTAGGGCAATTGGGGTTAAGTGACTTGCCCAAGGTCACATGGCTAGTACGTGTGTCAAGTGTCTGAGGCTGGATTTGAACTCAGGTCCTCCTGACTCCAGGGCCAGCTTTTATTTTAGATATCATTATCACGTCATATAGCAATTCTTAGATTACCTAAAGTTATGGAGACACTCACCTAAGGGCTGGTTGACTAAGGAGGAAATAAATTGGACTGAGGAAAGGGGATTTACTCTCCCTGCTGTGAACACACACTATAAAAGTAGGCATCTTGTGTACTAAAGTCCTTAAGGGTCTGAAGAAGTGAAGAGGCCTCCATTATTGGTCTCCTGAATGACCATTAAAGACATAGGTCCAGGTGAAAATAATGTTCTGTGTATAATGAGAACAGAGACTGAGGACAGAAGATTGTATATTTTCGTGAATGGAGGGTGTTTGTACATTGCTCAGTCCAAGAGGCACCTACAGTTAGCCAGCTTCTGGGTCTTGGGAGCACACCTACTAGACAGGTGTTAGGGGGAGAATTACACAAACAGCAGAGGCAAGGTGAACAAACACCCTAGGGGGTTAATAGATAACTACCACAGGTGGAAAAAGGAACCATGATCCCCTACTCCCCTCCCTACTCAGCCTTGCCTTGGTATTTACAAGCCCTCTCTCCCCAAAAAGCAACAACCACTTGGCTTCACACCTTCTCTAGCTACCAAGACCCATGAAGATACAAAAGAGAAGCCTGATACACCCATTTGTAAGCATATAGGTCTACTACATATATTCACTATGATAGTGAAAACTTCTCCTGTGTTGGAGAGACTTGAGAGAACCAAGGTAGTCGAATAGGTTTGCCTATCTGGAAACCACACAGAATGGGAAGCCAGGGCACATGTGCTTGCCACATACTTCTCTTCCCTGTCCCCAACATGCCACTCCTTCCATCTAAGAGACTCACTTCTCTTGAACCCACCTTGATCACAAAAGAGGCCACCCCAGCCTTCATCACAGGTACACTGCCAAGGGACACTACAGGTACCATGTCGACATCCATTATGGGGGATACACTTATCACATAGGCGGCCCTGCCAGCCTGGTCGGCAACTGTGGAATGCGAATGAAGACTCGTGAGGCACATTGAAGCTATGGTGGAACAGTAACCATGGATTCCACCCACTGCCCCCCAACAACTTCTTTTGAAATTACTTACAGGCATTCCCCGGGTTTGTTGCAATAACCATTCTGTTCAGTGCAGCCTGACAGGCAGATGGCTGAGGAAAGAAGATAAGGGTACATGAATATGTGTCTTGGCAACAAGTAGGCATCAAAATCCAAGCCCTTCGATGCCCGACCTTGAGGACCCCAGCAGCTAATGCAGGAAGATCCTTGAAAGGCAAATATCACAAGGGGTTAGGAAAGTAAGCTTAGACTCAGAGAAATAGGACTGGGGGGGGGCAGATCACTTACTTAATCTAGGTAGATTATTTGTCTAGGGTCCTAAGGGTTGTCAAAGCTAGGAAGTTGCAGCCACAGTCAACCCAAAGGCACACGAGATTAAGATAAATGCTTGAGATTGTGTTATATTTACTGTAGGCTATAGGGCCAGGCCCAAGGGGCTTTCCTAAGAGGCCTACGAAGGAAAAATCAGGAACCAGAGCCCATAACATTTCTTTTGTCCTCAGCAAGACACTGAGATCTATAGCAGGAAGGGGACCTCCATACTTACGTTGGCCACAGTATTCTCCAGTCCATCCTGGCAGACAGGAGAGGCTGCCATCAGCTTGGCATACATAGTGTCCAAAGTGGTCATCTCTGCTTCTGCAGAGCCGAGAGCAGCTATCCCCATAGTAGTTGTCACTGCAGATGACCCGGTAGGAGTATTTGAGTCTTGTGAGGTTCCCACTCTGCTCATCCAAGGACCAGTTCTTACCCACAGTCAATGGTCTTTGGATGGCCATTTTGCTGATAAGTGTATCTGTAGGAAGGGGCTCTGAAAGGCAAAAGAATAGTGATGAGTAAGACTGGAACATTCTAGGAGATTTCCATTGTACCCATAGGCCCCAAGAGTCCATTTCTCTCATTTGCCCCTGACTTGGCTGGTAGACAACAGTCCTCCTGTAGGCAGGTCAAGGTGAAGTTATGAATGAGAAGCCATATGAACTGAAGAGCATAGATTGTTACTTATTCCAACAGATGGACAAAGCTACTGCTACCAGGGATCCCCAATAAAACAAATAAGAATTAAACGATGCTTTCTTCATGGAGAAGTAGAAGGAAGGAGAGCATAACAGGGGAAAGACCCGCTAAAATCAAAGAAGCAAATCGTTTCCCACTGCTTCCTGGGTAGGGCACAGCAAGTTCCCATGGGTGCCCTGTCCCTTGGCTGTGTAAAGGAGAGGCGAAGAGAAAGTAGGGTGTTGGGTTTTTTTAATCCCCTTTTCAAAGTGAGAATTGTTGTGCTGCTGAAATATCCTTTTCCTCTGTGTCAGAACAACATCCCAAAGCCATTATTCCCCTTCCAAAAGAGCGGAATTCGCAAAAGGTGTAAAATACAGGAAGGGGCCCGTCAGTGCCGCTGGCAACCACTGGCCTTTCTCACCGCCATGCTCCCCACGTTCCCACGCCAAAAATAACCCGCAGGAAACTCAATTGTGCTAGAGATTAGGGAGCGGGCGGAATCAGAGCGGCCAGAGAGGGGCGCAGCTTCTGAGTCTAATCGAAACAGTCCAGGCATAGATCACACCACCTACGACCTTCTTGTTCATGCTCCCCCTTCCCAACTAAAAAAAAAAATCCCACTAGTTCCCCCCCACCATCCCCAGCTTAACCCTTCAGGCTCCTATTGTGTGCTACGCGATATCGCCCCCCAGTGGCCTCAAAACCTGCTTCTTACCTGGTGGCAGGTTGTCCCCCGGCGCGTGCCAGGCCTCAATGATGAGCGAGAAGGTGCCCTGGGGAGATGGTGTGGAAAAGAGAAAGAGCTATGAGTGAACCCTGGAGAAGGGGAGGAGCGGGGCTGCCTAAGAGAAAGGGGAGGGGGGACGAGGAGAGCGAGGCAGAGAAGGAGGGTAGGAGGGGGAGGCTGCCGCGCGGCAGCCGGTTTAATTAACTTAATTGCGGGATACAATTACAGCGCCCCAGGTCAACATAACGGGTTTGCTCGAGTACGCGAGCGGGCGGAGAGAGGCGGCCTCTTCTCCAAGCTTCACGCAATAAGGCATTTCTTTCCTCCTCCCCGCTCCCTTAGAGTTCGGGGATTTAAAAATCTAGGAATAGAAAGAGGGTACGCCTCCCCCAAAGCTTTCCAAGACGCCTCCGGAGGCGGGCGCTCACCGGCCAGGTAAAGTTAAAAGGCAGCTGTAGCAGGTTTCGGCCACCCCCTCGGCTCTCCTCTCTGACGGCGAAGGAGTTGGTGCCCAACACCGGAGTGGAGACGTTGCCAAAGGTGCAGGGCCCAGGCGACAGAACTGCCTGGAAGTGCTTGAGGCAGATACGGAAGAAGGTCCGGCAGTGGGGCTCGCAGGGACGGCCGCTGGCCAGCACTCCTCGCTCGTTGGCAAATTCACGAAGCTGAAGCTGAAAGACGCCTGAACCGGCTGCCCGCTGCTACAGAGGAACGGGACGGGAAGAGAAGAGAAGGGAAGGGAGAGTAGGAGTGGAGGAGAAAATAGAGGCACGGTCAGTTAGCAGCTAGTCCGTGAGCTCAAGGACCAGGAGGGGCGGAGAGGGGCCGGCCGGTGGGGGACTTTACCTGCTGCCAAAACGCCGCCAGCAGCAGCAACGCCCAGTGGGAGAGCTTCCCGGAGGCGGCCGCCATCCCGCGGGGCTACGCTCTCTTGCCTGCCTGCCTGCCTGCCTTCGGGCAACCGGTGATCGGATATCTGGCGAGAATCCACTGCCCAGGGGTGCGCCCTTGCTGGTTCTCCAGGCTCCTCACTTGTAATCTAAACCGCAGCGATGGCGGGGGTAGAGGGGGGTCAGGTAATCCAGGTGCGGGCGGACAAGAAACTCGTTCTCCCTGCGGGGGTGTAATCTTGGGGAAGGCGGGCTCCCCGTATTAACTCCTCGGAGTCTGTCGGAGGAGGACAGGCAGCGCCTACTCCAGCTGCTCCCTAGTCTGTGCGCAGCGCTGGGACTGGAACCTGCGCGCCCCAGAGCCCTCCTTATATATACTTGGCGCTTATCCTCGCTGGCCTGTCACTCAGACTCAGTTGGTCACTCTCCCCTCCCCTCTCGGCCTCTCTTCGCAGCGGAGCCCAGCGCCTCCGGGAGCGAGCCCCCGCCCCTGCCGCCACTGCCGCCGTAGCCCCCGCCCTCCTGCGCCCCCACCCCAAGCCCAGGTGGCCTGGCAGTCAGGGATCGGTGGGGCTGAAGGCTGGAGGCTTCCAGTTTTATCTTTTGCTGGGGAAGAGGAGAGAGAAATAAAATAGGTTGGGGAGGGGGAAGGATGAAGAAGGAGAGAGGGGAGGGAAGGGGAGTTCCCGGATGACCGCGGGGCCGGGAGACTGGGGAGTCCCCGTGGGCGGCGCGTCCCAGCCCAGCCCTGGGTCACCTGCATCCCTTACACAGGTAGGAAGTGCAAACTTCGGGAAAGCGAAACCAGTGACTTAGCTAGGTCAGACCCCAACCCCCACCTCCTTTCCAGAGGTTTGGAATGGAACCTTAGAAACTGGGGTGGGAGAGGAAAAGGCTTCCAGATTTCCCCATCTTCATATGTGACATGGACCTCAGGCGAGTTAACCTTTTGATTACTAATCCAGACTAGGTGGGGAAGGGAGGATGTTCTGCGCGTGCCCCCTACCCCCTGCCTGCCCTCGGCGGGCGCGTGCCAGCCTCTGGGGCGCGTAGTCCCCAAGGTGGGGGAGGGGCTACGGGGTAAGAGAGGGAGGAAAGGGGGCGCGTCCTCAGCTGTATGTTAATGAGAGGTCGGTCCTGCCCCTGCCCCCAGCAACTCTCACCTGGGCCCAGCTCCAGCCTCTGGGCTCCAAGGGAGATGCGAAGACCCAGCCCAGTGGACTGGATCTCTGGGGCGCTCAGCGGGAGAGACAGGGTGGCCACAAATCATTCTAGTGATGAGAAGGGTGATGGGCAAAGAGGGACCGACCCGACTCTCCTTTCCTTCGGGTCAAAGGTGGGAAGCTGAGACCTGGCATGAGGCCTGGTCTGGGGCTCAGGGGAGCAGGAACCTTCCCACGCCCTGCACTCTAGACGCACCCAGCTCCCGTAGGCCGCCCAGCCTAGCTCTTCTGAATCTCTCCTACTCAACTGCTTTCACGGAATCCTGCGCAGCCTGGGGAGATTGTAGGACTGGTGTTCCTTGTGTGTCCCTCCGGAGTGCCGGGGTGCTCTCGGCAATGCCCAGAGCTGCAGAAGGCCGGGTGGCTTCAGCTGTCAGCTCCGCCCGCGTGGTGATGGCTTTGGCTGGGCGATAAGATCGGCGCGGGGGGAGCGGGGACGCGGTGCGGGGACCCGGGGGAGGAGGGGAAGGGGGGGGAGAAGCGGCGCGCGGGGCTGAACAGCTGCTTGCGCGGTGAGCGTGGTCTGATTTTTGACTCACGGGGGGGGGCCGGTGCAGAAAGAGGGAGGTGGTGAGAGGCAAAGAAAGCCAGGGAGATTGGACTGTGTGTTGGGGGAGGGGGGAGGTGATGAGAGGGACCTGGGGGGTCCCCCACGCACGGCCACCCCTCCCAGCCCCCACTACCATCTGGCACGAGCGGGTTGGCGTGGGGGAGCCGGGCTGGAGTGGGGCGGGGGCCGGCAGATGGGCCCAGGCTGCTCTCTCTAGCTAATGTAGGTTACAGGCAGGCGGAGAACCCAGGCCCGAGGGAAGAGAGAGAGCCCCGGGCTTGCCTCCCGGCTCTCTAGGCAAAGGGGTTCCTAAATCCCTCTTCTCATCCCACAGTTTTTAAAAAACCAACCGAGAGTGCCAAGGGCTGCTCCCTTTCTCCTTCACTGCGGGGGACCTAACTTCCCCATCCCCACTTTGGAACGAGAAATGTCTTGGTCCTCAAAGCGATAGCCCAAAGTTATGGCCGTTTCGGTATTTTCTCCCGAGACCTTTTTCAATCCTTTCTTCTCTGGTTCCCAGTCTGTAAGGTGGACATTTGGGTAATATCCAAAGCAAAAATGGAACCACTGACAACAGCCTTAACTCAGGAGAATGCCGCAGGGTTGGGAATAAGACCCAAGAATTCAGCTCTCACACCAATCTCCTCCATCCTCAACTGGATGTGGGCCCTGGTCTCTCTCAAGGTTTGGGCTTCTCTCCAAACTTATGTCTTCTAGCTGCCGTCCTTCCCCAAAATGTTCCTGTGTCTGCTCCTCCAGGCCGCTATCCAGAAACAGCCAAGATCTGCGTCCCAGAGCGAGGGGAAATCCAAGAGACCTCAGAGGAGACAGGCCCTGTTTGTGGAAAGGAAAAGGTTAAATAAATGCCCATCATCAAAAAGCATTTAGGAGGCGTCTCTCTGCACATGGCGCTATGGTAGGAACTCATTATCGCGTTCTGGTCCCCTCTCGAACTCCCTCGGCTCCAATGCTTTGCGCCTTGAGTTTTGTCTGCACTTGGTAGGGAAAAACCTCCATGAGACGGAGGAGTGAAGAGTGGGAAGGGGGTGGCGGACCTAAGGCCCAAAGAAAAACCCAACAAGGGTGAGGTCAGGATTCCCATTCACACCGTGTTTCTAGCCTTTTTCTATGGCCCTCCCTTAGGGTTTGTGGACTGGAAAGTCGAACGTGTGACTAGGAAGCTCGGAAGGGAGTCAGTGACCGACACCCTGAGGGAATGGAGTCCAATCGCAACCCGCCCGGGGTGAGCTGGTTCTGAGGATGCCCTCCTCCCCGAGACTCGTGCGGAAGGCCAGAATGCCAGAATTTCTCTCGCCTCCACTCTCTCATCCTCGCCCACCCCAAGCCGGGGATGGGAATGGGAAGGTGTTCTAACCTCACAGTTGTTCGTCCGAATCTATGGAAGGACTGAGTCAGGACCCTGGTTCGGCAGGGCCAAGGACCAACTTTTAGATCTTAGGCCCTGGTTTCTGGCTCCTTCCTGTAAACTGGGCTATAGGGTTAGTCCGACACATTGAGTTCAGGGATTCAACAATAAGTAGCTTTCTTCTTTTTCCTACGCGCTCCACGAGTGACTAAGCTAGCCTCCGAGTTTTAATGACGGAGAGTATCTCCGTGGGACAACAAAACGTTAAATGGGTCTTAGATTTCGAGCACACCCAGGCTCGCCTAAATTCGTAGAACTCTTGGAGGTAACTTTTTCCCCCCGCCCAATTCCCCCTTTCTTCCCACATCCATATAGAGCCATCAGGCTCAGAACAGAGCAACAGAGCTTATGGCAAAAAACTTCCTCGCCTTTTTGTGCCCCAAGGGATAGGTGCTTTTGGTGAATTTTCTGTTTGGGTGTCAGGGTCCTTGGGAATCAGCAAACAGTTCTGTAACCCTGTACGCCTGCAGCCTGGCAAAAGTGCCGGCTGGGGCCTTTAGGTGCCTGTAAGCCTGCTGGGCTGGGGAGGGGGCAGGAGGTGGGTGGAGCGGGAGTTGGAGTTGGGGCCTCCACCCTTAAGCCTTGAGGGGCGCTGCTGTGGTCACGGTGGAGGGGGGGGGGAGGAGAGGTGCGCGGGAGGCGGCCAGCGAGCTGCACAGAAGGCGGGGAGATTTGCAAACTGTTGCTGCCACATGGCTGCTCCCTTCTGCCCATTCACATTGTAATGAGGCCGGCGCGTGCCTCATCTGCCGCAGGGCGCTGCCACGCGCCAGCCCGGCACGCCGTGTGCCAACTGGGGCAGCGGGGCCGCCGAGGGCTGCCAACTAAGAGGGGGCGCAGCCCCAGCGTGCCAGAGCCCCACAGACCCGGAGGCTCGGGGTGGGGGGGAGAGCGGGAGCTGGAGTGGGGTTAGAGAAAGGGGTCGAGTTGCCCCCTGAAGTTACCCGGTCCTTGGTCCTGCAACTGGGGGAAAAGAGGCGAAGCCCCTGGACTCAGAGGGTTATGGCTGGGGGAGCACCCCCTCCCCCAGCAGCTCCTTGCTCCCCGCTCCCGGATCGATGCCGCCGCTCCCCGCAGATGTGCCCCGGCCGCGCTGCTCCCCATCTGCCGCTGCTTGCACCTGCCGGTCAATAAATCGATTTTACAATTTAATGCAGCAGCTTCCCGCCCGGGACAGATGCCGCTGCAGCGCTATCTCTGTCCCCTTCTCCACCCCAGGGGGCTTCCTCCACCTCGGACCTGGGACTCCTCCATTGACTCCAAAGTCTGCAGCTCGGTCTAGTTCACCTCTTTCTGGAAGGGTGATTCTTTGAAGAGAAAGGGCCTCTTTGCTCCCATCTTCCTTCGTTCCTGCAGTTGCCCTCAGGGCCACCTCTGGCTTGGGGCCTTTCAGAGGCGGGAGATTGGAGCTCCAGAAAGAAGGCCTTGAGACTGTTAAAGAGGGTTCGGGCCTAAGGCGTGTCGATTTGGAAGCAGGAAAGAAGCAGTTCGGAGTTTCCAAAGGCCTGAAGGATGGATTAGGTTTTGTGATCGGAGGAGAATAAGATGGTGCTGTGAGATTTGAGAGAAGATTGAGCTGTGTGAACATCGAAGAAAAGAGACAGGGGGAACACGAATTTCTCCTCCCCATGTTGTGCTGAAGACTTAGAGGGCATAGATCCTGGGGTGGGGGTGGGGGTGGGAAGAGGGAGGTTAGAACAGGAAGGGTAGGGGAGCTGGACTCCTCAATTAATCAACAAGTGTTTATTAAGAGCCTGCTATATACCAGGTTCTGGAAACGCAAGTACAGTTAAGGAAACCATCCCTATGGGAAATAAAACTTATATTCTAATGGAAAAGACTCATAAAAGCCCATGAATATCCTGAAGGAGTTGACACAGAACTGAAACATCCCTGGGGATATCCACAGCTGAGGACAGGAGTGAAGGAAATGAGAAAAGCCAAAAACCGTGTGGTCACAGGTTACTGAGATGGTAGAGAGTCAGAGATGTGGAAAGCGGCAGGTTTGTAAGGCCAAGTAAGATGGAGGAGCAATGTCTGGATCTGCCCAGGGAAAGGGGGTGAGTGGCTTGGTGGAATTTGTATCATTAAAACCAAACGGGAAAGCATTAGGTGCTTATACACTCCAAATACTAGGGTAGGAAGAAGAGAAATTTGCCAGAATGTTGAAGGCAAGAGGAAGAAGTGAGGGGTTTTTGAGGGACTGCCCCAAGTGTGCTTGGGTGCTGAAAAGAGTCCTGTGACATCCCATGCATGACAAATAAGCTATTGATGGAAGAAGGTTCTTAGCCTTGGAAGCAGCAGGCCCTCCTTAAAGGAGACTGGTGAGAAGAAGACTAATTAGGTAGGCAGAGGGATAACGTGGAAAAGCTGCTGAACTGGGAGCCAGAGAATCTGGATTCAATTTCTGGTGATATCACTTACTAATTCCGTGACTTCAACCAGATTTCCAGCTCTCTGGGCCTTGTTTTACCTTATCTGTAAAATGACAGGGTTGGTCAGTGATTCTTAACTGGGGGTCACCGACCTCGAAAGTGTCCTTCGATAGATTTCAGGAGTCTGTGGACTTAGATGAGAGAAATAAAATCACCTTTATTTTAAGTAACCTCTTTGCATTTCCTTCACTTATGATTTTAAAATGAATAATTCTGAGAATGGATGCATCAGACTCCCAAAGGGATCGGTGACACAAAACGAGATTAATAACTCCTGGAATAGACCATTTCCTTCCTTCAATCTCTAAATCTATGAATGATCTTAATAGTTGACATTCACAGTACCTCTTCCAGGTAGGTATTCCTACCCCTGAAGAAACAGACTGAAATAGGTTAAGGGACGAGATGACATAATGGAGAATTAAGTAGAAGGAAGAATGGAAGAGAGCAAGAGAATTTCTTCTCATGGAGTTTTTTTTAGAAGGTGTCAGAGAGCAGGAGATTTTGTTGAAGCATTTGGAAGAACCACCTTTTGTATCAGGGCTTCTGGGTAAACCCATCTGCCTATGGCCTGAGTCTAGCACCGAAATGACTTGTCATTGGGAGGCAGTGTGGTTCGATTCAGAGGTTTTCTGACCCTCACTACCTTTGTGACCTTGGACAAGTCACTTCAACTTCTCTGGGCCTCAGTTTTTTTCAACTGTAAAATGAAGCGGCTGGGCTAGATAGTCTGGGAGGTTCCTTCCATCTCTCCTACGAGCATGTGATGTCTGCTGGTCAGCTAACTGGATGCAAAGCCAGGAAAGAACACAAGGTTTATTCTAAAGTGTTCTGGTCACTGAAAGCTGGAGAGGCAGGGCAGGAAGGGTACTTAGGGATTTTATACATACATGCATGCTTCACCTATATATGTGATATGTATATGGTTCACAAACCTTAAGGTCTATATCAACAGTATTGTTGTTGTTATTAGCCACTACTTATATCTTTCTTCAGACAGGCACAGAACATAGCTCTATGTAATCCTTGGTTACAAGGGTCAAACTGCTCTGAGAAAGGAAGCCAGAATGAGAAGGAACGTGTGTGTGTGTGTGTGTGTGTGTGTGTGTGTGTGTGTGTGTATGAAAGTCAAAGCTCCCCACCCTGGCTCCTTGCAGACCTCTTGCCACCCCACCCCTATTTACCTCATTTCTTTCCTAGCTCCCTGAGTTGTGAACCTGTCCAGAACTTAGCACAGTGACTGACCCATAATAAGTGCTACTTAACTGACTATCCCTACAGTCCTTTTCTAGGAGTACTCTTGGTAAATGGAATGGGCAAGAACAGCTAGTCATGTGGACTTCCTCCTGATCAGAGTGAGTATCCCAGGGCAAGCAGGTTTTCGTCACAGGGTATCAACATCCAGGAGAAGCGTACTTCCTTCTTCAGGTGACCACCATTCAGAGCCTTGCCTCTCCATCCTCTGCTATCACCTTTCTGGGGCACGGGACACCCCTTCTACTAACCTCTACTGTGTCTATGGCAGGACTGTGCCCCTGACACCCACACAATGCTTGCTCCTCTCCTCCCCCCCTCTGTTTTTGCCCAAGGTTAAAAACAAATCCTTGCTACAGCTCAGTATCTTATCCAGGTTAACCCATGGAAATTTAACAATTCAGCAGACATTTACAAAATGCTAAGTATGTGCAAGATATAGAGACAAAAGATATACGACAAAAAGACAAAAATAAATCAGTCCCTGCTTACATTGCATGGGGGCTTTCTGGCATCAAAGCCTAGCTGGAAAAGAGGTTGGTCTGCATTAGGAGACTCTGTCCTTCAAAGAAAGGAGACAACTTTGGGAGGAACAGCAGTGGAAGGGTGGGGGTTCCTAGATATATAGAAGGAGAAGCCTTCAGTGGACACACTTAGGGCATTTGGACAGAGACCTTCATCTTCCCAGGTCTCCTCCTTCATGGAAATGTATGCTGCTCAGGAAGAGTGGAAATGACAAGTTGCAAAGAGAAAAGAAAGGATGGTGTTAAGATTGAGAGAGCAGGAGGAGGGCTGAGGGTTGAAGGCTCAGAACATGAGTAGAGACCTTGTCTGTAACCTTGGCAGCTGCCCCAGCATAATCAGCTGGTGCCAAGCGGTAGCAGCCTCCCTGGAAGGCACACACTGAGTATTTCCAGCCACTGAGGAGGCCAGGGGTTGGGGGCCCCCTCCAAAGCAACCTTCTCTGGGCTCCTGGTTTCCCCTTCCCTAGCTCTTTCCTGTACATGCCCAGGCTCAACACGGTGTTGCCTGGCAAACTGGCAAATTGCACCAAGGAGGGAAGATTCTATGTGGGTACCACATGACCAGGAGACCTGTTGCCCTAAGGCCTAAGTGGTGCCATGGTTGACCTGCGTTGAACTTACCCCAATCACTTTTTTGACTCTCAGGATTTGAAATCAGTCCAGACAAGACCTTCATAGTCCCTAGGTAAAGTTTGAAAATTGAGCCCTGTCTTTATTTTTGAGGGGCGAAGGCAAGGCAATTGCGGTTAAATGACTTGCCCAAGGTCACACAGCTAGTGTCAAGTGTCTGAGGCTGGATTTGAACTCAGGTCCTCCTGACTTTAGGGCAGGTGCTCTATTCAATGTGCCACCTAGCTGCTCCAAGCCCTGTCTTTAGGAATCTTTAAGCCTTCATGAATAATTGAGGGTGACTTGATTATTCACAAAATAAATATTCTTATACCCTGAAAGAATTCTCTGGTATTAAGATACATACATTTATATAAAGTCATACTAAAAAGTGTCCCTTATGTCCCCTTGTGTATATTCTTCCCTACACGACTGCCTGTCTTGCCTCCCCCTAGTACAGCCCCTACTTTTTCTGCAAGGATTGGAAAATTCCACCACCCCCACTTATCACCCTAACTTTCTCCACTACCGAAGTAATCCCTGAAATCCTATAGGCACAGAAGGAGGTCCCCTGAATTTATGGCAAAGGCATTTCTGAGAATCAGTAGATTCAAGGTATAGAATTTTAGATTTGGACAGCACATTAGAGTTCATCTAGGCCAGCTCGGTCATTTTACAAGTAAAGAAACAGAAGCACCCAAAGTGAAGTGATTTGCCCAAGGGCTTGTGGCTAGTCAGTAGCAGAGATAGGACCAGAGCCCAGGTTTCCTGACTGGAGGCCAGTATTCTTTGCACTTTGCTTTATTGCTGCTCAAGGAAGCCATTTTTGTCTTATTTTTTTTTAAATGTAATTTTTTCCCAACTAACAAGCATTTACTTTTTTCCCTTCCACTGCCACTTCCACTTAAAAAAAAAAGAAAAACAAAACTCTTATACCAAATAATCAAGTCAAAGTTCCACATTGGCAGGGGGCCATGTTTCTCTTCCTTCCTTCCTTCCTCTTTTCCCTTCCTTCCTTCCTTCCTTCCTTCCTTCCTTCCTTTTTCTTTCTTCCTTCTTTCCTTTCTTTCTTCCTTCTTTCCTTTCTTTCTTTCTCTTCCTTCCTGCCTTTACTTCTTTGTTTTTTTTCTTTTTTCTTCCTTTCTTTCTTCTTTCCTTACTTCCTTTCAGCAATTGGGCTTAAGTGACTTTGCCATGGTCACACAACTAGTCAGTATTTGAGGGCAGATTTGAACTCAGGTCCTCCTGACTTTAGGGCTCTACTTACTGCACCACCTAGATGACCCAAAGGCCATTTTTCAAGATCATACAAAGGGTCCTTAAATTTAATCTTCAGACTCTGGACCCTCCCTCTCTGACATTCTACTGGGCCCCAGGTTTTTCTAATGGTCTTTTTCTGGAATCCTTCACTTTAATCTCTCCTCTATGTTTTGTCATTCAGGGCTCTTCCGACTTGAATCATAGCTCTTACTTTCTACCTTTCCTGTAGCCCTAGGCTTAAAACCCCTTAGTCCCTCATTCTAGCCATCACTCTATCCTCCCATCCAAATCTGGGAGGCTTCCCAAACTGCTGCCACCTTTCATTTTTCTGCTGTTGAATGTCCTACTCCTGAACCTGACCTGCCCTAACTTCTCCTAATCCTCCCTACCCCCAACATCTGATCTCAGGGGCTAGCAAGCTTGAAATAGGCAAGAAGCAAGGAATGGGGACCTCCTCTACTCCCTGCCTCCCTTGCTGGTATAACTGGTGCCTTCCCCAGAGGAGGGATGATTCAGTCCTTCTCTACTCCAACCTGGTCTGTCTCAGCCCAACCTCCCTCAGAGTGTCCACTCTAAGCTAGAAAGTTCTAGGCTTTTCAATGCTCTCTTACAATGATGGATACGTGGAAAGAAAAGCAACAGAAATTATGAAGATGTTGGAAAATAGGACCTAGATAGAAAGCTGAAAGAATGGGGGATGGTTCCCTGCCTGCTGGAGATTGAGACAATTTGAAAACAGTATTCAAGTATGTGAAGGGTTATCATAAGGAGAGGATGGTGACCAGATGTTGCCTACCTAAGTCAAAATAGAAGGAAATGGACTTCGAGGGAAGAGGGCAGGAAGGATTTAGGTTAGACACGAGAAAGAACTTCCTGTAATAGAATATATCCATTCCAAGGAATATATTCATTCATCTGAACTGAACTCCATTGGGTGACAGGGATTGAAAGATTTCTCCCTTGCAAAGCAGCTCATTTGCCATTTGATATGTGACAGCAAAACTCAGCAAAGAGCTCCAGGAACCAAGGGGCTTCCTTCCAGGATAGAGGGAAGTTATGGGAGAGTAGTATATTCCCTCCTTAGTGCCCCAGTCAATGGGAGCATCGACAAGGCTTGGGTCTCTTCGACAAGACATTTCAGAATAAAGAAATAATAGTAATAGCTAATATTTATCTAGTGCTTTCCAGTTCATCAAGCACTTTGCATATTATCTCATCTGATCTGTATAACAACCTGATGAGGTCAACAAGGAAAATCTTTTTATTTCTAGTTTGTAGACTTGGAGAGTTAGGTGACTTATCCAAGGTCACACAATAAGCATAGTGCCTTTATTAGCTGCCTGCTTAGAGCCAGGGTTTGAATCCATATTTTCTGACTCCAGATGCTGTTTTCTTTTTTCTTTTATATATAGATATGTATGTATATATATATGTATATACACACACATATACATATATGAGATGAATATAATTATATTATATATACACATATGTATACATATATATGGGATGAATATAATAAAATTAAATATAATACTTTCTTTTTTTCACATTAGGCATTAGTCTGGTTATAAAGAAGGGTTGTAACCAATGGAATGAAAAATGGGAAAGAGGAAAAAAACCAAACATGAAGAAGAAAGCAGGTAGTTTGCTTCAGTCTGCATTTAAACTCTGTTCTTTCTAGATCCTTCTCTGAATGTAGACATCTCCTTCCATCCTGAATCTTTTGAAGTTCTTATAACCCTGCATTGCTGAGAAGAGTCCAGTCTATCAAAGCTGATCATCACAGGTATGATGCATCTGTAATTATGTGCAAATTTCTCCTGGTTCTGCTCTTCTCACTTAGCATCAGTTCATATAAGCCTCTCCAGGTAACATGAAGCCCATCTGCTTCTTATTTCTTATAGCATAATAGTATTCCATTACATTCATATACCACAACTTGTTTAGCCATTCCCCAATTGATGGGCATCCCTTAATTTCCAATTTTTTGCTACCACAAAAAAAAGAGCTGCAATAAATAGTTTTGTATATATGGGTCTTCTTCCCACTTCTATGATCTCTTTGGGATTCAACCCTAGAAATGGTATTACTGGGTCAAAGGGTATGCAGTTATTTATAGCAATTTGGGCATAGTTCCAGATTGCTCTCCAGAATGGTTGAATCAGTTCACAACTCCACCAACAATGCATGAGTGTTCCAGTTTTTCTACATCCTCTCCAGCATTTATCATTTTCCTGTTTTGTCATCTTGGCCAATCTGACTAACTGATGTGGTACCTCAGAGATGTGATTTTCATTTCTCGAATCAATAGTGATTTAGAGCATTTTTTCATATGCTTATAGAGTTCTTTAATTTCTACCTCTGAAAATTGCCTGTTCATATCCTTTGACCATTTATCAATTGAGGAATGACTTGTGTTCTTATAAATTTTATTTAATTCCCTGTATATTTTAGAAATGAGGCCTTTATCTGAGACACTGGTTGTAAAAATTCTTTCCCTGACTCAATTCCCTCTATATTTTAGAAATGAGGCCAGATGCCGTTTTTTATGTTACTGTTCCTCTTGAGGAGTCTAGGGCTAGGACTCTAGATAAACTCCTCTGATCCTAGAAGTCATTGGGTTTGAGGAATTAGTGAATCTGAATCCTGACCACTCCCTGCCCCTCTATCCTCGACCTCCATATACAGAAAGTAATACTGGGCTACCCAGCCATTTGTTTACTAGAATAAGGGCAGAAAGGACCCTTGGTCCCTTGGTCCCCTCCTGAATTGTCTTCTTCTTTAAAGTCTGGGCCCTTAATGCTAAACATGTCAGAAAGACCCTCTTAGTTCACCTAAAATACATATATCCAGAGGGGGAGATACCCACTCATTTTATGCTCCCTCCTGTCCTCTAAATTAGGACTTGCTGGAATGGATGATATGCATGCCTCAATTGAGTGGATTTTTTCAAACCCCAAATTATTAATAAATCAATAAGCATTTACTAAATGCCTACTATGTGCTAGGCACAATACTACTAGGTCAGATCCTAGGGAGACAAAGGCACAAATGATACCATTGTTACCCTCAAGGAGCTTACATTCTGTAGGAAGAGACAATGTGTAGACACATAAATATATACAAAATAGATAGATAACCTAGCGGATAGAGTACTAAGCTTAGAGCCAGAAAGACCTGAGTTTGAATCCTGCCCTAGACACTTACTAGCTGTGTGACCCTGGGCAAGTCACTGAACCCAGATTGCCTCCAAAACAACAGCAAACATCAGCAGTTGAGGGGAGGAAAGGAAAGCAGGAAAGACTTCTTCATGTAGGAGGTGGAACTTGAAGGAAACTAGGGAGCCTAAGAGATGGGGGTGAAGGAGGATGGTGCTCCAGGGCTGGGAGGTGGATGGGCGCAGAAATAGGAAACAGAATATTGTATGGGAAAAGGAGAAGGTAGGGAAGATTGTAGAGGGCATGAAGTGGGGATAAGAAGGCTGGAAAGACAGGTTAGAGCAAGACTGAGCAGGGCTTAAAACGCCAAAGTATTTTGTATCTGAAGCTAGCGTTGAGAGGAAAGCACTAGGGACAACTTCCTTGTTGCTTACCTCTTTCAGCTCTAGAGCCTGATCTGGCTCCATCCCCACTCTTCAAGCTACCGCAGGATTTACCTTAATAAGTGGGAAAGAAGAGGTGGCCAGGTGGCACAGTGAATAGAGCACTGGCCCTGGAGTCAGGAGGACCTGAGTTCAAATCCGGTCTCAGACACTTAACACTTACTAGCCATGTGACCTTGGGCAAGTCACTTAACCCCAATGGCCCTGCCTTCCCCCCTCCAAAAATCAAAAAAGGAGAGAGAGAGAAAGGTAGATTGGATGTGGGAGAGAAGATGGAAGGGAGGGAGGGAAAGAGGAATCGAGGAAAGGAGCAGAGAAGGAAGGAAGAGCATATGCATCTGATAAAGCTTGTGGCAGGCACTGTAACAAGTGTTTTACAAATAATCTCACAATAATCCTGGAAGGTAGGTGCTGTTGTTATCCTCATTTCACAGATGAGGTAACTGGGGCAAACAGAGGTTATGTGACTTGCCCACAGTCACATAGCTAGTAAGTACCTGAGACTGGATTTGGAATCCAAGACTCATCTTCCTGAGTTCAGACACTTGCTAACTGTAACTCTAGGCAAGTCTTTTAGCCCTGATGGCCTCGGGTCCTCATCTGTAAAAAATGGCCTGTAAAAAGAAATGACAAACCTCTCCAGTATCTTTGCCTGGAAAACTCAAAATGGCGTAGTAATAAGAGTCAATAGGACCAAAATGACCGAACAACAAAACAATTTTCTGACTCCAGGCCCAGGGTTTTATCCACTGCGTCACCTCAATTCGTCTAAATGTCTTAGAAACATTTCATTAAGGTGCAATGTGTTTGTATAAATGTGGTAGATTATTTCAATCTGTCAACCAAGAATTACTGACTGGAAATCTGTGATATGTCTGGCATTGTAAGGGGATAAAAAGAAATTGATTGTGGGTCCCATCCTCAATCAGTTTATACTCTAGTGAGGGAGATAAGGCATGATGACACCAGAGAACAATTAAGTACTAAACTGTGTGTGCTACAACACTGTCAAGTGCACTAGGATTTCTGAGAAGGGAGGAATCTGTGTAGTTCAGAATTGCCGGAGAAGGTTTGGAAGAAGCAGGGCTGAAGCTGGGCCTTGAAGGACTGTTATGGTTGAAATAAGTAGAGAGGAGATGGGAGGGTATGCCTGGTCAGAGGCTGGGAGACATCATGAGCAAAGGATGGGAAGCAAAAATGTATGTGGTCTGTGTTTGGGACGATGAAAAGACAGGCCTAGCTGGAATAAAATTCTTATTTGTTGTTGTTCATCCTTCATTCTTAGAGAGGATCAATGACCAAAGGAGGGTGATTGTTGTCTTGTCTTGCAAGTAAATTGAATTTAAATGAGGCTGAGCTTCGCAAAGTCATCAGCCTCACTCTCTCCTCCAAAGTCATCAGAGTCCAATGGCAAGACATAGGTCAAGAGGACTGTTGATAACCCAGATGCAGTGGGAGGTTCTGACCTTTTAACATAAGGTCTTTCCCAGGTCTCAGTTTGTCTGAGGCAACACCCATTCTGTGATTAAAGGCTCTGGAAGAATTGACGCAAAAAATGGCCTAGCTTGCCTTCACAAAAAAAAAATCAGTCTGGGAGGGGAAGACCCTCAGAGTTTCTGGCTAAAACAGAAACAATTGCTATTTACACTCATGAATCATGAAAAAAATAAGTTTGGACAGACAGAATGGGTCCAGATTATGAAGGACTTTGATACCAGGCAGAGGAGTTTAGATTTGGTTAAGGGGGCAATAGGGAGCCATTGTAGCTTCTTGAGTAGGGGAGGAATGAAAGGGAGCATGACAGGAAGTTAAGGGATGGAGGGGCAGGGATAAAGACCCAAATGAGAGCATGACAAGATAGGACAGTTGCTAATAAAATCGACAACATTTTCCAATAATTTTTTCCTTTAAGAATGCTATTCAGTGTATGTGTGTGCACACACATATACATACATGTATACACATGTACATACATACATTTTTTATGTATTTAGTATCACTGTTGTTTCCTTATCTATGGTGCCTTTAAGCATAATGTCGTTTCCTTGCTTATCTCTTTTAACTATGTCTATTTTTATTGTCGCCTTGCCTGAGATCATATTTGCCTCCCCTGCTTCTGTTTTAGGAAAACTAGCCAGCAGCGGTATGCAAGATGGATGGGAGGATGGCGAGGCTAGACTCAGGAAGGCGTATTTCTGGGTCTGAGTGGGAGTGGTGTCACAGAAGATCTCCTCTCGAGCTAGAAAAGAGCTCAGAGGTCCGTCCAGTCCCACCCCCTTATTTTAGGGATGAATAAACTGAGGGCCAGAGGGATAAAGTGATGTTCCCTAAGGCACAGAGGTGCTGAGCTGAGATTTGAACTTGGATCCTCTGATTCAGAAGTCGGCATTCTTTAAGGACCCTTGCTTATGTTCATGGGTGTAATCTTGAGGCTTGTATGCTATCCCTATGATACAGGATGGATGGCAACTCCCGGAGAATCACCTCTAGGGCAGGGACTCCTGGAACCTCTACAGTCAAGTCCCCCCCCACCTCTCCACCCCTTCATCCTCCCCCTCCCTCCATTCCCTGACAGCTTGCTATGGCTCTGTGGACCGTGTGCATAGTCAAGCCTCTCCACTCTTTGCAGTGCGGGGCCTCAGCAAGGCTGCCTTGGAGTGAGAGCCGGAGCGACTCAGGGGTATTTTCTGATAGCTTGAATCACCTTTCTTCCTTCCCCTTCTCCCAGAGCCCTGGGAGTTAGTAATCCTGGGGCTTGGGAGATGGGAGAACAGTAGCCCAGGACAGCAGCCCAATCCTTCATGCTTATCCTGTTGTGACCTTCCACACCTTCACATTCTTTTTTTTTTTTTTTTTTTTTTTTGCTTTTTGGAGAGGGCAATTGGGGTTAAGTGACTTGCCCAAGGTCACACAGCTAGTTTTGTGTTAAGTATCTGAGGCTGGATTTGAACTGAGATCCTTCCAACTCCAGGGCCGGTGCTCTATTCACTGGGCCCCCCTAGCCACCCCCCACCTTCACGTTCTTATGCTGACCAAACTGGTTCGGTCCTAGGTGGCAGACCCCGGCGTGGGCTGCTGACAAAGGACACTGATCTGGGATCTGATTTTTTTTTAAGGTTTTCAAATCTTTTGACAAACATTACTTCATTTGATCTTCACAACTGGGGGAGGTAAATGCTTTTGTTGTTCAGCGACTATTCGCGACCCCATTTGGGGTTTTCTTGGCAAAGATCCTAGAGTGGTTTGTGATTTCTTTCTCCTGCTCATTTTATAGATGAGGAAACTGAGGCAAAAAGGGTTGAGTGACTTACCCAGGGTCACACAGCTAGTAAGTGTTTGAAGCTGAATTTGAATTCAGGTATTCCTGACTCCAGGCCCCGCACTCTATTCATTGCACCACCTAGCTGTGCAATAGATATTAATTATTATACGTATTTTATACCTAAGGAACACACAGTTCTCCTGCCCTCTCCTCCTCCTCCTCCTCCTCCTCCTCCTCCTTCTTATTCTCCTCCTTCTCCTCCTCCTCCTCTTCCTCCTCCTCCTCCTCTTCCTTCTCCTCCTCCTCCTCTTCTTCCTCCTTCTCCTCTTCCTCCTCCTCCTTCTCCTCCTCCTCCTTCTCCTTTTTCTCTCTCTCTCTACGCGCACGCACACACACACACACACACACACACACACACACAGGCACGCACGCACATCCCACACCCATAGAGAGATATACTTTCCGGAGCTAAGATTGATCGCTATAACTATACGGAGGAGGGTCTCAAAAACCTCATATACTTTTAAACTTTAAAGCTAAAAATTGAATGCAGACTTTTGGGACACGCTGTACAAGGTTCCGATTTGCTTCATACTCCTCCCAGTTATATTCCAGTCACCTCCTTTGTATAGATGAGTAGACTGAGCACCAGAGAGATGAAGTCATAGATTTAGAGTTGGAAAGGATATTAAAAGTCAATTCCTCCAAATCCCACATTTTACAGAGAGGACCAGTGACTTGCCCAAGATCACATAGCTAATTAGCAGCCAGACTAGGATTAGAACCAGAACCCAGGTCTCCTGATTTCCACTTCCTCTTCTCTCTCACTGCCCTCCTGGGCCTGAGTCTGATGATGCCCCCCAATACACAGCCTCCCCTGGCATGGTCCATTAGTACTCATATCCAGGGCTGTACAAGACTGATTCCTAAAAGAATAAAACAATGACACCATATTGTGATAGAGTGAATGAAGAAGAGAAATGTGGGCTTGAGAAAGGCTCTCTTCCCCTAGGTCCTGCCCTCCCTGGCCACATGCACCAGGCTCCAGCCAGCTCTGACTCTGTCCAGAGACTGGCAGCCAACCCTGATCTAGCCCAACAAGGTGTCACTGGGTGGGGACAACCTCGGTGTAGGAAGAATGCTAGGACAGCCCAGCTGGTCCAGGGGAGGGGCATGGGCAGAGAGAGAGAAATGTCCCAGAGATCTCTTGGTGCCTCCCTCAGCATCACCCAGCAGGGCCAAGTTCAGGTCAGCAGAGTTCTTCCGCCTGCCCCCACCTGCCCCTCCCAAAACTGAGGTCATAGTTCTCTTGACTTCCATGACAGCTCACTCTCTCCCTTCTCCCCTCCTCCCTGCTGAGCTCATGGCCTACTGGCTGCCCGGCTGGGTTGGGGCATTGTTGTCCTACCCCCCTCCCTTCCCTCCTCTCAGCTCAATGAGCTATTTGTTGGCATGTCCGGGCTCGGGCAGGCGAGGGGCCGAGCATGGCGCGGCCCTTCGCACACAATGGGGATTCCGTCCATTCTGAGCTGGCTGCGGGAACGGCTCTCACTTTGTCTGGCGGGGCCCAACTCAGAGCCCAATTCCCACCATTTAACAGGAGCCGGAACACTAGGAGGAAGGCTCTGTCATAAGGACAACAATGTCGTCACCCCCAGCCAAGGGGGTGGGGGAGGGTGCTCCATTATCAGCCTCCTGCTAACCCAGGGTCTCCCCTGAACCAGGACTGCCTTACATGCAGAGGTTTCAGGACTGGGCTCATAGGGGGAACGGGAGGGGAGGATTAGCGTTGGGGCATCTATCTGATCTGATGAGGAGATGCAAGGGGAGGCAGATCTCACCATTCTGTCAGACCAACTCCCCTACCCATTTATTTTTTAGGGTCTGCCCTAATCATGGAAGGTTAGGCCTACTGGTGTTGCACTGATTTCAGTGGCTCAGGCCTGAAGCAGCTCCCTTCCTTTACCCAGGAAGATCCTTTAGCTCACCTCTTTGGAAGAGTAAGTTGCTTGACTTTTCATTACAGAAAGGAGAAACTGAGGTCCAGGTCAGCTGTAATGATGGAAAGGGACCATAGGGTGGACATTCCCAGATCCATGGAAGGATTGCGCATTGTGACCAAGAAAAGAGAGACTCTGGTCAGGTGTAGAGAAAGGGACCAGTTCTAGCTTCAGTTACAAGAATCAAGCGTGGGTGACCATCCTGGGGTCCGGCATTGCTGAGGAAAAGGATCTGCTCCCCACTACCGGTCCCCTTGCCCACCCTGCCCTGCCCCATACCCCCATCTGAAGGGGTGCTAAGGCACACTCAGACAAGTGTTTACTTTCCGGGGGACGTCATGGCGTTTCCTCCTGCTTGGAGCTGTAGTCGTTCTCACAGTCCGGGCACTGATGACATCACCAGCCCTTCCTCCCCAGGCCCTAGACAACCCCCCCACTTCCCCAGAGACACCCCCCCCCAGCTGCCCTGGCTATATTGCAACATTCTGCAACTTTGGCTTCCGGATCGGGCACTTCTGAGCATGAAGCATAGGGGGGTGGGGGGGAAGGATGGCAAGATGGGTCATAGAGCATCAGGGCTGCAGGGGAGCGGGTTAGGAAACTACTGGACCAGTGCCGCAAACTTGGTCCCCCAGTGTAAGACTGGAAAAGCCACCCCACTACCCAGCTCCTTTCGATTCTTAACCCAGGACTCAACCCATTCTTCTCCCATCATAACCCCAATGGGCCCAACTTCCCGCCTAGGCCATGCTCCTAGTGTGGTGCTGGCCCTTTAAGGGTCTCTGGAAGCCTGAACAACAGGAAATCCAAACGGCCTCATTAGGCTGCTAGGGGCTCAGCACAGTAATTAGTGCCCTGAAAACAAAACAAGGAAAAGCAGGTGGTGGCGGTCCCCCCCCAATCCCCTCCCCGAAACACACAGCCTCCCCTGGCGTGGCCCATTAGTACCCACATCCAGGCTGCTAGGATTGGTATGCCTCCCCCTTTGCTCTTCCCCTACTCCTAGCTCACATTCACACAGGGGCCCCAGGGCTTACAAGGCTTCGGGGCCATTGCCTAGGACAAGGGTTAGGAACTGAGCCAGTCTAGAAGCAGGAATCCCAGGCGATTGAGCTCCAGTCTCTGGGGAAGGAGATATAACAGAATGACAACCAGAGGCCCCAAGGAACTAGGAATTGGGGTTTATATGCCCCACCCCAGCTAGACCCCAGGCCAAAGGGAAGCAGACAGGTTTTCTAGCATGGACCCTGCTTTCTAGCTGAGTTTTCCCCTCTTCTGGAGGGGAAAACCAATCATTGGGGAAAGAACAATGAATAGCAAGTCTAGATTGGAGTAGCCTGGGAAGAGTTTTCAGGGCACAGAGATAGAAAACATGGGCCCTGAGCTCTGAGAACTCAGATTTTGTGGAGAGAGAAACTGAGTTTCAAAGAAGGGAAAAGACTGGCGTGAGTGTGTGTGTGTGTGTGTGTGTGTGTGTGTGTGTGTGTGTGTGTTGACTCAGCTCCACACTCATCCATCCACTGCAACTCTGAATGACCCAGATGAGCCCTTTGGAAGACTTTGGGTGCCCAGCAGTCTTCGACCCAGGCTTACCTAGTAGATTCATGGTCTTGGCCCCAGTCCTGATTCCTCATTCACTGTAAATCAGTGCTTCTTGTGGGAGAGGTGAGGATATTGTGTGATTGTACCTTGCTCTTTGACCTAGCCTTGGGAAAGTAACAATGCACTACTGGAAAAAATCTAGCAGAGAATGGTTGGCACTAGGGAGTGTAGGAGGGAGATTTAGCATGAACTCTGGCAGGTGCTATTCCTAAATATATGTTCTTGTCCAGTCAGTTGTAGCCTAGTCTATCCTCTCCCTTCCCTTCCCTCTTCTCTACAGGATTCCCCACCCTACCCCACCTTCCCTTGGTTTCCCTGTAGTCAGCCCCTTGGCATTCTTAGCTCTGCCAGATCTTGTTATTGCTGCCTTTCTTGACAATGTTGCTGGTATGGCATGCCATAACTGACTTCATCAATCAACAATATTAAGTGCCTATTTTGTACCAGGCACTGTGCTGGGCATTGAATAGATCAGTGTTCAAATTTAGTAACACAGCAAGATGTGAAGCCCTGTGCTGGAGGTTGCCAGGCTTGGGGAGGAGACATTTGACCTGGGTACCTAACACCTGGTTTATGCCTATGGAGCCATAATTAAACTATCAAGAATATTTCTAGTGATGTGGATTATGGAGTCATAGAGTCATTAGGACCATAGATTTAGAACCAGCAGGAACCAAGAGATGATCTTGTCCAATTTTATTTTACAGATGAGGAACCTGAAGGCTAGAGAGGGGATTAAGGGACTTGCTCAGAGTCACAAACAGGTAGGAACCTGGTTTTCTTTAACCATGATACTTTGGGTTTCTTTGGTTTGAGGTAATCATAGATGAGCACACTCTCCTATTATTTGTTCTTCTTTAAAAATTTCATATACCTTTGTGGTTTCAAAGGGTAATTGTAAAAACAAACAATATCGAAGGCTTTTTTTCCCAACACATATGGACTGAGTTCAATTTGGTAAGTATTTCTTAAACCCTTACTGTAATGTTGGGGATACAGAGAGGAAAAAAAACCCAAAATGTGGACATCTGAAAAGCAAGGAATATCAAAGATCCTGGAAGGGTGAGGAAGAAGGGATTTTGGGTGGAAAGAAAAGAACCTAGAGGTGTAACTCTGAGAGAGGTGTAAAGAGAGAAAGAGTGCTGGAGGCAACGCAAGAGACTTGAGATTGTTCGCTTAGTTGGGAGGATCATTGGACGAGAAGAACCTCAGAGACTGCCTAGTCCAACCCTGCTCCCTCTTCCACTCTGGTCCATATACCAATCACCATCACCACCGCCACCAGGAAAAAAATTTACAGATGAGGAAACTGAGCTGGATAGGGCATTTTGCTTGAAGAACAGGGGCGAAAAGGGTAATCAGGGAATTTCTGTGGGCAAAATCCAGGGGATGCTGACTCAGAGTTCAGGTGGATTTGAAGGGAGCGATTTTGATCTGAAGCTGAAAGGGGGTGGACCAGGGGTTCAAAAATAAAAGTACCTTGCTCCTCAATCAGGCTGAAAACCAAACGAAACCAACAAAAAAAATTTTTTTACAGCCCTGGGAGGTGAATTTCTTTCATCTTTTCCTGGTCTAATCTTAGTCATGGAGTACTGAGTGACTAAAGCGCTGGATTTATTGTGAAGATGATTGAGGTTTGAATCCTGCTTCTGACACTTAATTGTGTGATCCTTAGCAGATGAGTTCATCCCTTTCTCCCTCAGTCTCCTTATTTTTAAAATGGCTATAATCATACTCCCTCCTCATGCTTAGCGGCAACATGATGTGGTGAATGATTTCCCTGGGAATCAAGAAGACCTAGGTTTCCAATCATGCTACTGATGCATATTGGCTGTGTAACCCTGGGCAAGTCATTTAGCTTCTAAATACCCCAGTCAAGTCTCTAAGACTGTAAGATGTAGCAGAATTGAAAACCACATCAGTAGAGAAGAGTTTCTTTATCTGGGAGTTTCCTATGTCAATGCAACCACAGATTTAATCCTTATCTTCTAGGGAGTTGTTGTGAGGTCCATCAATTTGCAAACTTTATAGTGTTAGATAAATGCAAATTGTTATTTATTATTATTATTATTATTATCCAGGGTCACACAGGTCGGAATTGCAAGAGACCAGTTACTTTTTTTTTTTAACCTAAAAAGGAAAAATCATTTTATAGATACAGTGTTCTCAGTCAGAAAGAAGACAGTCTGTCCAGGATGTCAAGAGGGGTCCATGGCACATTACCCTTGGTAAATTCATCTCAGTCTGGTAGTTCTTCTATTAGAATATAGAGTGTCCTTTGTCAGGGAGAGTTTGAATGATGCCCTCTGTCAAATGGGATAGGAAAAAGGTCTGGATTGGGGGGGGGGGAGTACTAGTACAGTTTGGCACAGGGTGACATCTAGGAAGCTTTGGCTAGGGGTGACCAGGGATCTGCTCTCCCACGTCTGTCTCTGTGCTTTCTGTGGTTATCATGGTCAGTCTGCTTGGATATCTACCTCATTTCTCTCCCCTTGTCCTTCAGCTTGGTTCTCAGTAGAAACTGACAAGTTGACACAAAGACCAAGAACCCATAATTTACCTTGGCTATATCTGGTTTGCATCTGTAAGTGTCTTCCTCGTGCCTTCATTCTTTCAGAAGATTTGTGATTTCATCAGCATGGGTATTCCCACTGATGACAGCCTCTCCACACCTAAGTGTTAGAGTGGCCCCATGAGTTGTTGGGGCCAGTCATTTACTAACCAGCACCTTCCTTAGGCTAGAGAGAAAACATTTAGGGTATGTGGAAATATGTTGAATATGATTGTACATACATAGCCTATATCAGATTGCTTGCCATCTTGGGGAGGGGAGAAAGGAAGGAAGGAGGGGGAAAAAAATTTGGAACTCATTATCTTATAAAAATGAATGTTGAGGACTCTCTTTATATGTAACTGAAAAAAAATAAATACTATTAAATGGGAAAAAAGAAAATTATTTAGTGTAATTAATTAGACTCAAAGGGCTCTGTGCCCCAGTGGAGGGGCAAGTCACTTTACCTCTATGTGCATCAGTTCCCTCATCTGTAAAATGGGAATAATAATAATATTTATAACACTGGCTTTGGTGTCAGAGGACCTGGATCCAAATCCTGGCTCTCCCACTTACTACCTCATGACCTTAGGCAAATTCCTTAACCTTCTTGGACTCAGTTTCCTCAACTGTAAAATAAAGAGATAACATCTCATTTGATCATCACAACCACCATGGGAGGTAGGTACAATTATTATCCCCATTTTACAGATGAGGCAATTAAGGCACAGAGAGGTTAAGTCATTTGACCAGGATCACACAACTAGTGTCTGAGGAAACATTTGAACTCAGGTGACTAGACTAGATAACTTCAAAGGTTTGTTCTATGTCTAAGTCTGTGATTCTATGACTCTTTTTTTACAGTGTTGATTAGCATCAAAAAAAATATTGCATTGGTAAAGATAGAGATTTAAAGAGATTTAGAGTCAAAAGATCTGGGGTCTACCATTCCTTACGTGAGTAAGTTCAGACAAGGAATTTCACCTTTTAGGATATCAGCTGGTTCCCTTGTAAAACAAGGAGGTTAGATTAAAGGACTTCTAAAGCCCCCTCTGGCTCTGAATTTGACAGTAGAATTCAACAAGGTTTCATTAAGCTCCTACTATGTGTCAGGTTCTGTTCTAGGTTCTGGGAATTGAAGACAGAAAATAAAATCTTGACCGTCTTGACCTCAAGATGCTTATGTTCTTCTTTGAAATCCTGTTATCCTATATCAAAGGATATATAAAGGTGAGAGCTATTCTTATCAAGCTATTTTAAGAGCTTTGGAGCATTCTGCAATTGGACTTTGTCCCATCCTATCAACCTGGCCCAGGGGAGGATGGGTTCTTCAGGCACCTGAGGAGGAAGGCTGGACACAAGGACAGGGGGATGTGTTCCAGTCCTGAATCATTTCCCGGATATAGTTCAACAAACCAGGCCAGACTTCAAGGTTTGTGGGGGGGAGGGGAAGGGCTTCCCTCCCCCCAAGTTCCTCGATCTGTCATCCCTCTCCCCTCCCCCACTTCTCTAAGTCCAGCCGGATAGGATGAGTCTCCTCTTTGAGCTCTGTCCGAAGCTCTCCCAGGCTGAAGACTTCTCAGCCTCCCTCTCTGGACATTGTTTTCCACCTCAGGAAGTCTCTGATGCCCTGAACTGGATTTTGTTTTCCTTGTTATCAGGACAACTAATATTTTTTCCTGTGTGGAAAAAAAAGAGGAAAAAAAAGATTTTCCCAAGCAGATTACGACTATTGGTGGTGGGAGGGAAGGGGATAGAGTATCCGAGGCTGAGTTGTCCTCCTCTCTCCACCCCTCAAGCTATATGACTACTCTTTTTGAATGAAGGAGATGGCAAAAACAGACTGCTTGAGGTCTCATCACATGTGTAATACAGGATGTGATGCCCAACATTTCAGGCAAATGGGAGAAAGTGAGCCTGGGATGATCGGAGTCCACACAGACTCTGGGATCCCTGCTCCCTTTGCTTGGCTTCCCAGGCTGGCCCTCAGGTTAGTCACAGCAGAGTAGAAAAAGTGGGTAGAAGGAGCTAAGAATCATTTAGTTCTTAGACCATTTCTAAACAATTGCAGTATTGGTACTCTAAACGTGAGATCCTTGTCCATTGCCCAACAAGTTGAAATCCCACTAAAGAAAGAGAATCCTATCAGTGTTAACATTCTCATTATAAATGAAACCAAAAGATACAAGGAAGCTTCAACTAAATGAAAGGGCAGCTCACTAGTTCTCCTTGGAAAGACCAGTAAAAGAGTTGGTTTTATCAATTGCCCAAAGGCAAGAAGAAACATTGTTCTATGGGACGTATAGATAAATATTTTCAGAAAGACCACCAGGAAGATAATTTCAGCTTATTCATTGATACCTGTTGTAGAAGATGAGAAGATAAAGAAATTTTACAAATAATTCCAAATTACACTGACATTAATACTCAGCAATTTCAATGTGATGGTAAGAATAGGGAAGAACTGGAGAAATACGGTAGAAAATATTGTTTGAGATTAAGAAGAAAGAAAAAAAAAGCATGCCAAGGATTTTAGACCTCATTTAGACCTATGAAGCCTCATAGGTACATATCATGAATTTAATGACATCTCTCTGAAAAGGATTTCATATCTAAACATCCAGCCCTAACCTCTGTCCTAAGTTATAGGAATGCATCGCCCACTGCCTTTTGGACAGGCTGAGCTGAATGTCCCTAAAACATCTTAAACATGACATCTCCAAAACAAAATTTTCTGTCTCCAACTCCATCTTCCACTCAGCTGCCAAGGTGATTTTTTCTAAAGCAAAAATCTGACTATGTCATTCTTCCCACCCTATTAACTCTAAGATAAGCTCTTCATAACCTGACCCCTTCCTACCTTGTTCTTCTTGATCTTTTTTCAACCGTATTTAATCTTATGATCCAGCAACATTGATCTACTTCCAGTTCCTCAAACAACATTCCACTTCCTGACTCTGTACTGCCTTCTGCCCTGGCTGTCCCCCAGATTTGGGATGCTTTGTGCCCTTACATCTGCCTCCCTGGCTTCCTTCAAGACTTAACTCCCGCCTTCAGCAGCAAGGGGAACTTTCCCAGTTTTCCCCAGCTGCCTTTCCTTTTCAGATTGCCTTCTATATACTCTACATATGTCTTGCATATATCTAGTTATCTGCAGATTCTCTCCTCCTTATAGAGTATCCTTATATAGAATATAAGGCTCAGGGGCAGCTAGGTGAATAGAGCACTGGTCTGGAGTCAAGAAGACCTGAGTTCAAATATAGCCTCAGACACTTAACACTTACTAGCTGTGCCACCCCAATTGCCCTGCCTTCCCCCCTCCAAAAAGACCAAAAAATAAAGACAGTTTAAAAAATAAATTAAAAAAAGATGTAAGCCTCTTGACCGCAGGAAATATGTTTTCCCCTTCTTAGCATCATCCTCAGTGCTTAGCATAGGGTCTTTCATTTCTCTAGAAACTCACCAGAGTTTCTCTACCACCATCATTCTTTTAGCTTATTTTTATGACTTATCCTTCCCCACTAGACTGTCAGCTCCTTTGTATTCCCAAAGATACATAGTGCCTTGTAACAGGTATTAAATGCTTTTGACTGCACTTGACTTACCTTCTACACAGTGTTTAATAGATGCTGAATAAATGCTTTCTTCAAGAAGACAGTCAAGATGTACTGGACAAGGACATGAGCAGCAAATAACATCACAAAAATCAAGTTGACTGTATTTTAATAGTAAATTACTGGTTACTGATGTGGTAGTCATTTCCAAATCAACAAATCAAACAAGAGAAATTAAAACAGGCTACTGATGTGGGGGGGGGAGGAGAGGAAGGGAAGGAAGGAGAGAGAGAAAGAGAGAGAAGGGAGGACAGGAAAAAGGGAAAGAGAATTTGGAACTCAAAATTTTTTCAATTTTTGTATTTATTTATTTTTAGTTTTCAACATTCATTTCCACAAAATGTTGAGTTCCAAATTTTCTCCCTATCTCTCCCCTACCCCCACCCCAAGATGGTAAGCATATTGATTACCCCTTCCCCCATTTCACCCTTTCTTCTATCCCCCCCATCCCTCCCTTACTTTCTTGTATACAGCGCAAGATGAATTTCTATACCCCATTCATTGCTTGTATATCTTATTTCCAGGTTGCATGTCAAAATTTTTTTTAACACTTGTTGTTAAAAGTTTGAGTGGAACTAAATTTTTTTTTAAATGGATGTCTATTTTTTTGTTTACATATAATTGAGAAAAAGATAAAAATTTAAATAAAAAAGTCATTTCCTTGCCAAGGGGGAAATATAGAAGCCAAGGGCAAGACTGATTTAGAACATAAACTTATTTGTAAAATTGAATAGAGGAAGTAATACTGTATCACAAAACAGTAAGTAGTGAAGGGAAAAAACAAATTCATACATATACAAGAGAACCCCTTAAGCCAAGTCATTATGAAAGTATCTTAAGGATGGAACTGAAAGCAGGACAATAAATGGATGCCCAACGGCAAAGATCTATCAACATTTCTATTAAAAAACAACAGCAACAACTCTTTTCTCCACAGTGGAAACATCACATTTGAATTCTAACACCAAAGGTCCGTGGTGTTCTATATGAGAATATACAAATTGGACCCAGGAAAGCAAAGATGAGAAAAGAAGCTGAACCTGACCAAATATGCATGATGGAGACCTGGTTTTGGAGATCATACATTTTTGAGCTCATTGAGGAATCTATTTTTTATTTGGAGGGGGAAAAGTAGGGCAATTGGGGTTAAGTGACTTGCCCAAGGTCACACAGCTAGTTTTGTGTTAAGTGTCTGAGGCCGGATTTGAACCCACATTCTCCTGACTCCAGGGCCAAGTGCTCTCTTCACTGCACCACCTAGCCACCCCAAGGAATCAGTCCTTGAGATACCTGAAAGAAGGAAGGATGGCAATTGACAAAATAGAAACATCTTTGCTTAACCCCCAAAAGGTGATTCAATAACTTCTGACTCATAAATCTACTTTTCCATCTCTGTAAAATCCTTTACACATGTTTTGAGAGTAAATTTAATGAAAAGAATAAGCAGGTTCCCGTGAATTTCTTTATTTCTGTTTAGAGCCCCACCGTCCTTCCAGCCACCCAATGTTTGAAAATTTGACATTATCCCTTCACGTCACACATACAATCAGATGCCAAGTCTTACTGTTTTCTACTTCCACGATATATCTTGCATTTCTCTCTACTCACAAAGCCACCACCCTAGTTCAAGCTCCTATCACCTCTTGCCTAGACAACTCCCACTGCTTCCTAATTGGCCTCTTTGACTCAAGTCTCTCTCCTTTCCAATCCATTTTCCTCACGACTTTCCTAAAGTAAAGGTCTGACTATTATTGACTTTTAATCAATAAACTCCAATGGCTCCCTCTTTCCTCTAAGATGAAATAAAAGCTCCTCTATTTACTTTGTAAAACCCTTTACAACCTGACCTACCTTTCCAGCTTTATTATCCACTACTGCCCTTCTCACAATCGATAGTCTAGTCAAACTAGCCTTCTCGAAGTTTCTCACAATACTACATCTCCTGTCTTT
This sequence comes from Pseudocheirus occidentalis, assembly GCA_028646575.1. Lineage (NCBI taxonomy): Eukaryota > Metazoa > Chordata > Mammalia > Diprotodontia > Pseudocheiridae > Pseudocheirus > Pseudocheirus occidentalis. Next base: position 153,914,961 of record CM053598.1, on the reverse strand, counting down.
GTGACTTTTTACTAGGGGTCCCTTATGTCCAGGGATGTGCTGGAGCCAAGTCAAACAGGCTCCAGAAAGTCAATTGTTAAATTTTCAGAGTTAGCTTTTTTTAAAATATAAATTTATTTGTTTTCTTGTTTACATCAATCATTTCCATGAGATTTTTGAGTTACAAATTTTCTCCCCATCTTTATCCCACCCCCAAACCCAAAACAGCAATCCTACT
>CM053598.1:153856286-153914644 GCA_028646575.1 Pseudocheirus occidentalis | reverse complement strand
CCCCCCCCCTTGTTCTGTTCTCTACCCTGTCCCTGTCCCAGAGTTAGCTTTTATACAATTGACAAACCTTTGAATCAGGGCTTGATTTATTGCTTTGCTGATTGTCTATACTAAGAAAGTGTTAATAATGTTAATGAGTTTACTAAGACTAAACTTAAAAGTATGTCCTTAGTACATATTTTTCCCTGGAGAGACAGTTGTTAAAGATTTACCGTATACCCTGCCTATGCCTGAAGTGCACTCCCACCTTACTTCCACCTCTTAAAATCCCGTTTCCTTCGAAATTATTTTCAAGTGCTACCTTCTAAATAAAGCCTTTCCTGACCATGACCCTTCCTCCTCCCCCCACCTCCTAACTCCTAATTCCCTTCCCTCAAAAACTTATCTGGTATTTATTTTGTAGATGTAAGCCACTGTCCTTTTAAGGTACTTCCCTTTCATATGAAAGCAATTTGTTGCTGAGTTAAGTTGGCTCATTGTTCTAAGAGAAACAGTTACTCTGACAGATTTCTGAGACAGCTGTTGCTTATTTTGAATGTGACAAGCCATGGTATACCAGAGAGATATAGACATGAAAGATTAGATAAAAAAAGAAGGGAAAGGACAGACTTCAGAACTTCATCGCTCTTTGACCCAGCAATACCACGCCTAGGGCTGTATCCCAAAGAGATCATAAAAAACGAGAAAAGGACCCACACGAACAAAAATATTTATAGCCACTCTTTTGGTGGTGGCCAACAATTGGAAATGGAGGGGATGTCCATCAGTTGGGGAATGACTGAACAAGTTGTGGTATATGAATGTAATGGAGTACTATTGTGCTGTAAGAAATGATGAGCAGACAGACTGCAGAAAAACCTGGAAAGACTTATACGAACTGATGTGAGTGAAATGAGTAGAACCAAGAGAACATTGTACACAGTAACAGACTAACTTTGATAGACTTAGCTCTTAGCAATGCAAGAATCTAAGACAACTCCAGAAGACTCATGATGGAAAATGCCGTCCACGTCCCAAGAAAGTTGGAGTATGAATGCAGATCAAAGCACACTGTTTGCTCTCCTTTTGTCTTGTTTTGTTTTGTTTCTTCTTTCTTGTGGTTCCTCCCAATAGTTCTAATTCTTCTATACATCATGACAAATGTGAAAATACATTTAATACAAGTGCATATGTAGAGTCTATATCAGATTGCATTCCATCTTTGGGAGGGGGAAGGAAGAGGGAGAGAAAATTTAAAACTCAAAAATCTTATGGAAGTGAACGTTGAAAACTAAAAAAATAATTAATTAATTATAGTTTTGTGGTTTTTTTTTTTTTTAGAAAAAGGAAAAGGAAAAGTAGGAAAAAAAAAAACAAAGGAAACGAGGATAGTTTGGCATGACCTGTCTCTCATGAAATCTAAAAAAAAACAACCAAAAATACAAAGCAAAGCTTCATCGGCTAAGCTACAAGCTGGAAGTTACAGATACTACAGCTGCAGCCAAGGAGCAAGTCCAATTGATGAGAACAGCTTAGGAGAAGAGTATTAGAGGGATCACTCAAGAAATCAATTGGTTTGTTTTAGAAGTCATACTCAGTGAGGTGTTAAGTGAAGCATCATAAAAATTAACTCAGCCATAGAAGAATCCGTTCAAGTTTTGTTTATCAAGGCATATGTGATTCTGGGCAAGGCACTCAATCTCCCAGGGTTGTTGAGGATCAAACAAAGATAAAAACTGTAAAACACTTAGCACACTCCCTGGTACATAATAAGTGCATAAATGTTAGCTGTTATTATTAAGTAAATGGTTACGTTTAAGATCAAAAAGTCATTATTGTGATGTATAGGTTTTGTGTGAGTGGAAGTACATTGATGGAGGCTAAGAGAGGTAAAGTGGTAAGTGGAATGTATTTCCCCCACCCAAGCAATGTTACCCCTAGGATCCTGAGAAAATCTGGATGTGATTGCATGGTGGTAGTAGGCCTTCTAAGAACTTATCAGCTGTGGGGAACCTTCAGCTTCAGGTCACATGTGGATTTCTAGGTCTTTGCGTGCAGCTGTTTTACTGAGTCCAAATTTTACAGAACAAATCCTTTTATCAAAGAGATTTGTTCTATAAAGTTTGGATTCAGTCAAAAGGCCAGACTTGAGGATCTAGATAGCCACGTGTGACCTTGAGGCCAAAGGTTCCCCACCCCTGATTAGGCCTTCCAGTATGAAGGCAGGTTGGAGTGAGGGAGACAGCCTGACAGCCCAGAGTAACTAGGTGGTACTGAATTACCTGGCATGATCTAGTAATGTGATCACTCCCAGCCCCCAAGGCATCTGCTCCTTAACCAGCTCGTCCTCCCCAGGGGACAAGTCTCCTGTCCTTGCTTTTCCTTATCAAAGTTAGGTGACTTGGTCTCTCAGGGGGAAGCCAAAGCCAGTGGGGAAGTAGGGAACTTGGTTGAGATGGTTTTTGTTTTTCTAGCCAAGATTGCTAAAGGAGCTGGATCTCATAAAGCAACTAGCTTTCCTTGAGTGTGTCAGGGACGGCATAATCAACTACATCTGAAAGCCAGCCCACTTTCCCCAGCTTCGGACCAAACCTAACACCTGAAGAGTAGTCCTGCCCATCTCCTTCCCACTCCCACCCCAACAATGAAGTAATAGGGAGGAGCTGAGAACTTTTTTTTTTTAATTATTATTTTTTTTGTTTTCAACATTCACTTCCATAAGTTTTACATTTTCCCCCTCCCTTCCCTCTCCCTCCACAAGACGGCTTGCAATCTGATATGGCCTCTACACATACATTCCTGTTAAACACATTTTCACATCAATCATGTTGCATAGAAGAATTATATCAAATGGGAGAAACCATGAGAAAGAAAACAACAACAAAATAAAACAAAACAAAAAAGAAAATAGTTTACTTTGTTCTGCATTCTGACTCCATAGCTCTTTCTTCTAGATGTGGCTGGCATATTCCATCATGAGTCCTTCAGAATTGTTCTTGAATTGCTGAGAAGAGCTAAGTCTATCAAAATCAGTCCTTGCACACAGTGACTGTTAGAGTGTACAATGTTCTCCTGGTTTTGCTCCCTTTGCTCAGGAGCTAAGAACTCCTAACCCACCTCCTCATTGAAATGTCTACTAATTAGGATCGACTTACCTTTGCCAGAAGAGTCTAAATGTTTCACTGTGAGGTCAGTCAGAAGGAAGACAAGTCTAAACATCTAAATTTAAAAGGCCCTGTTGACTGTCCCTCAGTCTTTGGTCATTGAGAGGGGACACAATTTATTGGTTATTGCTAGCCTAACTAAAAAATTATTGGTGGCTAGGTGGCACAGTGGAGCTGGGCCTGGCACCAGGAAGACTCATCTTCCTGAGTTCAAGTCTAGCCTCAGACACTTCTTAACTGTGTGACCCTGGGCAAGTCATTTAACCCTGCTTGCTTCAGCTTCCTCATCTGTAAAATGAGCTGGAGAAGGAAATAGCAAAATTTCTTGAAAGATGTGATAAGAGAAAAAAAAAAAACTTTGTTTCACAACCTTTTGATAAGCCTTCAAACAGGAAAATGTATATTTTCCAAAGGTGTTTGGCATTGTCATGGGGGACAAATGGAGGAGAAATTCACTACAGATGGTCTTGAGTTACACCTGTTTTCAGATGTGCCAATTACATTAATATTCAAATATTGCAAAGACTCCACCTCCCATTTTTTTGTTTTTGTTTTGAGACTGGGTCTCCTTATCTTGACTAGCCTAGAAACAAAAGCAGGCACTCAAAGATCAATCCCACTATTGATCACCATGGGAGTTCTGACTTTTTGGTTTCCAACCAAGACTGATTTGCCCTTTTTTAAGCACACTCCACTCTTCCCCTCCTTCCTGCTCTTGGGGAATCCCTTTATTGGTACTGGACACCCAATCAGCTTAGTCCACTGAAGCTCAGAACTCCTGAACTCAAGAGAGCCACTAGCCTCAGCCTTCCAGGTAGCAGGGGACACAGGTATATGCCACCATTTATAGCCAGAGCCTCCTAAATGAAGTCTAAAATCACTCATAAGAGTTTAGTCTAGCTATCTATATCAGGGAAACTAAATGAATGAATGCTTATTATCCAGATTGACATGAAACCAGCTAGATAGCTTATAGAATCTATCTATCTATCTATCTATCTATCTATCTATCTATCTATCTATCTATCTATCTATCTGTCTGTCTGTCTGTCTGTCTGTCTGTCTGTCTGTCTGTCTATCTATCCATCTATCTATCTACCTACCTATGTCTAGATCTAGATCTATATATCTTAAAAAGGGTATCTGGGCAATAAGTTTGGCCCAGAGTTGGATAAAATTTGAAGACAGTGGAATAGACTAAATTTGAGAAACTGTGGAGCACTTTAAATGATCTCAAGTTTCTTCTGAAAAAATGCCATATTTTCACTATCAATACTATATGGTTATAAATTGTGGAGCGCTCCAGTCTCAAGGAATCAAAATTGGACAGCAGAGAGTTGCATGGGGAAGGGGTGAGGAGGAGTTGGTGAAATTATGAATCAATGCAAAAAATATTATCGAAGAGATGAAGTATTAGGAATAAGAATAAAGTAAGGTACCATGTCCCATTCTACTTTGCTATAACGATTACTTTCATTATACCATCTCCAGTAATCCTATCCTACTGCTACAGTGGGGCAGCTAGGTGGCCCAGTGGATTGAACACTGGACTGTGGAGTCAGGAAAGCCTTAGTTTAAATTCAGCCTCAGACACTTCCTAGCTGTGTGACCCTGGGCAAGTCACTCCACCCTGTTTGCCTCAGTTTCCTCATCTGTAAAATGAGCTGGAGAAGGAAATAGCAAATCAGTCCAGTATCCTTGCCAAGAAAACCCCAAATGGGGTCCTAGAGAGTCAGGCATGACTGAAATGACAGAACAACAAAAATCTGATACTGTGACTACTACTATGACAGAATCGCCAAATCTCAGATTTGAAAGGAGCCCTAGAGTCCATGTAGTCAAACCAGTGTAAAATCATGTATGCCAGGCATGAGCCAACTGCAGCGTATGACCAATGAAGAGAAGTGACATGAGACATTTTCATAGAAATGCACAGCCAGCAAAGAGGTAGGCCCGTCATGGATCCAGAAGGAATAACTGATATACCGGGAGCTTTTTTGGGTCCATGCAATAAACAGATCTTGGGGGTGGAGCCTACATAGAGCATCTGTGATAGGAATTGGAGAAGAACTGCCCAGGATTAGAAGCTATGGAAAGTTTGTGATCAGCCCTTTGTGATAGTGCCGCCCACATGGATGAGATCAGGGAGCCATCTGAGTAGGCAAATATCCTAGAGGTAAAGGAGGAGGAGCAGCAAGAGAAAGAACAGTAATCGTGATGCCAAAAGGAGAGCAGCAGTGGGAATTCTAGCAGGAATAGCAGTAGGAGGGGGTAGAATTAGGGGTGTGCTGGAGCCAGTTCTATGCAGGACAGCTAATTGTTAAATCTTTCAGTGTGAACCTTTATACCTCAAAAATCATCAACTGTTACAAATCAGGACTTGATTTATTGATTTTCTAGACTTTTAGAATGGATGAATAAAATGTTAATAATGTAGAGTAAACTTAAAAGTGTGTCCAGCATAATTTTTTTTTTGGGGGGGGGGGGAGAGGAGAGCTGATTGTTAAACATTTACCAGCACTCCCTTGAGTAGAATTCTTGATTTAGGGATGAAAGAGGTTATCTAAAGTTAAACAACCCCTTCATTTATAAGTTGAGGAAACTGTAGTCCAGTGACTTGCCCAAGTTCACACACATAGTAAGTGGTAGAGGCAAAATTTGAATCCAGTCCTCTGGCTCCAAATCTATTGCTCTTTAGACACTTTACCATTGTTGAGTCATTTTTGGCCATGTCTGACTCTTCATGACCCCTTCTGAGATTTTCTTGATTAAAGATACCGAGGAAGTTTGCCACTTCCTTTTCCAGCTCATTGTGCAGATGAGGAAACTGAGGCAAACAGGATGAAGTGACTTGCCCAGGGTCACACAGCTAATAAATGTGTGAGGGTGAATTTGAACTCAGAAAGATGAGCCTTCCTAACTCCAAGTCCTTCACTCTATCCGTTGAGCCACCTAACTGCCTTTTTCTTCTCTATGAGAGTAATATTAGCAATAGTAGTAGCAGCAGCAACAGTAACAGCAAGAGTAGCAGTAGTTGTAGTGGTTGTAATGTCTATGTCTGGAAGGCAAGAGCTCTCAGCTCCCCCTGGGGCCATCCCAAACCTTCTCAGTGGAGGAAAAAAGGCTGACAAAGGCTGGGCATTTGGTTCCCTTTAACTCCCTTTAAGCATTTATCTACAAATATACTCACATCACACACACACACACACACACACACACACAGTCACCCTCATACATTCCCCCTTGGAATAGTTTCACTTTCTAAACTGGGGCACCTTGGTGCCAGGAAAGGTCTGGGTGTGTCTCTTGAGGTGATCTATGAACCCTAGACTGGAAATAACCCTAACAATAACAACCAAAGCCACAAGTACAATGTCCTGACCCAGGGCTTTTTACTGTCACATACTTTCCTGGTCCTACCAAGCTGAGCCTGGAGCTGAGGAATAGGAACAGAAAGAGAATGAACCAATGGAGACTCAGTCTAGTTCCAGTTCAATCCTAGAGTACCGGACTAAGCCAAGAATGTCCAAATGGTCACTTGGACACTTAGTTACTTGCCCATGCAGGTGACAGTCTCCTAAAGCCACATTTTCCTCATCTGTAAAATTGAGATAATGATACTTGACTATCCACAGTGCAGGTAATGTGGGAAAGTGTGATTGGGGAAATGTGATTGTAAACCTTAAGAAATGATCGAAATGTGAGTTATCACCTCCTCAGGATCCTCTAAATTAGAAATACTTCCCCAAACCCTGGTTTCTCCTCAGCTCTGAATCTTTCTTGCTTTTCTTTTCCCCTTCCCCACCAGTTTCCCAGCCCTAAAAACCAAGCCCCTGACACTATAGTCAGGTACTAGGGAAGTATTGAGGATGTTTGGGTTTGTTTCTAGGATTAATTACTGTTGTTGATATCATCACCACCACCACCACCACCACCACCACCACCACCACCACCACCACCACCACCACCATCACCATCATCACCATCACCACCAACACCACCATCACCATCACCAACACCACCATCACCATCATCACCACCACCACCACCACCACTACCACTACTACCACCACCATCACCACCATCACCATCACCACCACCATCATCATCATCACCACCAACACCATCATCATCATCACCATCATCATCATCATCATCATGACCTTAATCGTTAACAAACATGAACATTTCAGTTTACAAAAATGAACAAAAATACATACGAGACCATGAACTTGTTACACACAACTTTTTCAATTTAAAAATTCATTTAAAGACTGGTAGCTTTGGTGCAGTGGACAAAGAGCTGGCCTTGGAGCCAGAAAGACCTGGGTTCTGGTCCCCCTTCAGATGCATATCGTCTGTGTTCCCCTACATACATTTAACCTGCCAGGGCGCTAGGCATCTTTCAGACCATAAGGTACAGAGAAGACACCTTGCTTCACTGATAGAGAGTTCCTAGTATCAATGAAATTACAAGTCCAATCCCTACTCCTGTATCTTTAAAAAGTATATATAATAGTAATAAAACTGCCCAGCTTGTGCTCCTTGTTGGATTTGTTGCCTTTTTATGCATATTTGCAAATGTTTTACTGATGCTCTTAAATTTTGGGACCTATCACTATGCATTAACAAGCTCCCCACCCTCAACTCCCCACTCCCCCCATAAAAGCCCTCCCTTGTAACAGGTAAGTGCAATCCAGTAAAGCAAACTAGTACACTGATCACGTCTCGTAGATTTCTTTTTATTCTTCTCTGTCCCTGAATGTGATCTTGGGTAGAAAGGCTTGAGGAGGAGAAGCTTCTGAATGATTGATACCTTTCAGATACCTTACCTTCACCCATCCCTCCGCCCCCCATGCCTATCCTCCAGTGGAAGGGAGGGGCTAAAGTTAGTGTCCTAGGAGGCTTTCTCAGCAGCCTGGCTTCAAAGACTTTATCACCCCAAGGAGAAAAGTCCCTGGCGGTACAGGAGTCAGTGCCGGGAGGCTGTTTCCTCAGACAGCCAAGGTAATAAGTGGGGGATTTCCAATACAGCTAATAGGAACTGATTTCAGTTATTGGGGGAAGATGGTTCCTTTGCTTCCTTATGCAGAAAGACACCCTGGAGCAGAGGGGGAATCCTTCATCAGGAAGAGTGGTTACACCCGACCCCTCAGACTACTACCATGCTTTCTGGAAGGCAGAAGTCAGGGGAATGAGTTGAGGCCTCAAACCTCCAGTTTCCCTTCTCTGCCATGCCCCTAAAATGAAACTAGCACAAGGGGGAGAAGCTCAGGGAATGATGGAGACTTTTGAGTCCTCATCTGGGAATGATGAATATCCTCAATGAACCCCTTCAAAAGTCATGAATGACATCCCCTGCCCCAGGCCCAGGAGAGGGTCCCTAGATAGAAATAGATCCTGATGGAGCTTGCCTACTGTTACAAAAAAAGAAATCCTTCAACAACAACAACAACAAAATAAAACACACACTTTATCCTCCTTCCTTTGTGGCTTTGGGGTTACCCTGACTCTGACCTAGGACTGTTAGGATGGGTTGGGAGGATCAGAGGTACAGGCACACCTCCAGAACCAATCTCACCTACAGGATGTAGTAGAAAAAGAACAGCCTGGGGTCTGCAGCTAACTGGCTGTGTGACCTTGGAGAAATGATTTAACTCACTGAGTCTCATCTGTCTCTCCCACAAAATGGAGATAACAGTATCCACTCCATCTGGCTTATAGGGTTGTGTGCTTTGCAGAGGAAGCAGCATCACACAACTGGTCAGGTAGAATTGAGGTGGGAGCCATGGGAAGGAAGGGAGACTAGGTCGGGGAAGTGGGCCTGCTGAGGCGTGGCAACAACTTAGTGATCCATATCCAGACTCCTATTGGCTCTGAGAAGACATAAGGTACAACAGTCAGTCCTGGAAGGTACCCCCACTGTCTGGGCTTATCTGTGTGCTTTCAGCGAGCACACATACAGGCCTCTGCCTGGCCCGAGGTATGACTTATTTCAGTCTTTGCCAGCTAATCCAGGATACGATAAGAATCTCTCTGACCTTCTGAGTCGACCCTTCCCCTGTTCAATGGTTTTGCCCAGCTTCTGGGGATTGGGAGTGTATGTGTGTGGTGGGGGTGGTGAGTGGTGGCAGTCTTCATTGTCACCATTTCCCAGACAGATAAACTGAGGCCAGAAACCAAAGTCTCTCAACAAACTTGAGACAGGAAGCAGAGATACTGATGATATTCCAATAGCTTGTAGTTCCAGATTCCAGTCCTAGAATTCACGGAATGTTAGAACTGGAAGGAATCTGAGAGATCTTCTACACAAGCCTTTCCTTGCACAGGTGGTAAAGTGAAGAGACAGATTAGAACCCAGGCTAAGTGTTCTGCCAGCCTCTCCAATCGATAGCTGCCTTGGAGCCTTTTTCTCGTCCCTAGGATCTGGTGCCAGGTCCTAGTGCCAGGATACCCCCTGCCTGCTTCCCTTCCCAGGCTTGAAGGTCACAGAGCAAAGCAGGGTTAAAGTCCAGGAACCTGTACTTGGGTGAAGGCACAAGTCTGCTGGCCCTAACCAGGAGAGTCCAGGGGCCACAAGGTTGAGGGGCCAAACCAGAACAGCTAGGGTTGATCTGGGGCAGATGTTTACAGTAAACAGAAAGCTCCCTCCAAGGGACGGAGGGAGGAAGGAAGGAGAGGAGGGGCTGGGGTCGTCATGGAGACAGGGACTGCCCTCAGTCCTTTTCAGCCACACAGTTGCATATTCTTGCCCCATCAAAGCAGAGTGGACTGAAAGTGATCTGAGACAGCAAAGTATGGAATGGGTAAGAGAAGAGAAAGCTGATTTGATGAGGAGCTTCCCTAGGGGGGAAGTGCCCCATCTCCCCATCGCCTTGCCACTCTGAAGCAGGTGGGAGAACAAGTACTTTTCTTGGGTGGCACCTTGAATAGGTTACTGTGGCCAATCCAGACTTTATTAAGCCTGTTGTAATGTTACTGCTGTAATGGAGAAAGTGGGGAAACTGAGTCCTCCTGGTACTTAAGGGACTTGCCCAGGCCCCCAGAGTGAGTCAAAGGTCAACCTGGGGACAGAACCTATGAATCCCAACTCTAACCACTAGACCACATGTCCTCTCCACAGCCCAGGTTGGGAAGGTCCACAAAGAAAACTCCCTTCTGAGACCCAGCCTAGGACCCAGGCCCCTCCCCAGTTAAAACAGCTGTTCTCTTTCCCCCCATATAGGGGCCTAGGTGGGGGTGGGACTATAGGATGCTGGGGATTTTCTAGGCAGGATATATGGCTGCCAGACATCAGAGTACTAGAACGAGGCCACTGAGGGCAGAAATGGGGGATGCCAGAGGACAAATTTAGATTGATTACTGAAAAACCCAAGAAACCATTAAGAAATGCAAGCAAAAATTCCATTTGTACACCAAAGGGAATTATTGGGTTGTGAAACCAAGTGCCAGAGAGTAAAATAATTGAGGATGAAATGTAAAGTAGGGATTGCAAAATATGAATATGAAACAGTACTGAAATCAGAGGATATGAAGAGGCTTGCCGTTCCTGGTACTGCCTTGGGTTGGAGAGGGGGTTCTCTGAGCTCTGGCTCCTAGGGAACAAACTGGGAAACCAAGGAAGCACAAGGACAAGGGCTGTCCTGTAAAGTCACCGAAGCACCATCCCTCAGAGGGCCAGGCCCTGAGAAGCCAGGGCCTACTCTAGCCCACACTGAGTACTGCCCTAGGCTGTCTGAACCTGAAGAGAATGAATGGGGAAGGCTTCTGGGTGCGAAATCTAGGAACCCCCAGGCCCAGATCTGAAAGGGAAGAAGTCAGGAACAAACAGAATGTGAGGAGGAGGCTCGGATCAGGAGTCAGAGAGGTCCTCCTCACTTCCTGGAATACTGGCCTGGTGCCTGCTGGAGGGGTCAGGGATGGAGGGGAGACTGGGGGACTTCCTGTGACTCCCCAGAGAGTGCCAGCCTGGGTATTATGTAAGCTCTTGGTGGGTAGGGGCCAGCTGGCTGAGGAGCCATCCTTGAACCAGGGCTCAGGTTTCCAGAGTCTGGGGGATATCTTGATGTGGCCCCCATCCCAGTGAGCTGTAGAACTGTTTACTTCCTCCCACTAGAACAGGGATCCTTAAGACTGCTTCGTGGGCTCTTATTTAATCTTGGAGATCACACGTGTTCCATAAAAGCTCTCATTCTTGAGTTTTCTAGTTATCCCAGAGTTTCAAGTTCCTTTAGCATTTCTGATCATCATTGTTGGGGTACAGTGGAACTACCACTAATTAGCTGTATGGCCTTGGGGAAGTCACTTAACCTTTCTGTGGCTTGGTATACTCATCTATAAAATGAGTGGGCTGATCCGGGTGATCTCTAAGTTTCCTTCCAACTCTGATATTTTATGTTAAGAAAACTGTATGCTCTGATGGGGTGAGGCTAACTCTTAATATTCTGCTCTCATTCATTTTGGATTCACATTTGTTAAGGTGAATCAAACCAGCCTTTGATTCTTTCTAAGGAGCAAATCTCACCCAATTTCTTCATTGATTCTCCTTTAATATGTGCTACGGTCAACTCCAGGTACCCCCTAGTTGGAGAGGAAAAGGAAAGAGATAAGGATAGAGGGAGAGACAGAGACATAAAGACAGGGAGATGACCACAGTGGGATCTAAGGTCAATAGGATTCCATCCATAGGGAATTGAGGTCTCTGGGTCACTTCAGAAGAGATTGCTTTTATAACACTAACAGAGGTGGCTCCCAGGCTACTCAGCCTTGCTGTGTCTCTCTGATCTCCAACTCATCTTGGATGAAGAGAAAGAGCAAAGGGCATTGTATGCCATGGTAGAAAGAGCTTTGAACTGAGAGTCTGGATGCCTGGGTTCTTAGGGCTAAGATAAAGAGCCTTGGATTTAGAGGTGATCTCGGGCAACTCTGTGGGCCTCAACTATAAAATGAGGGGGTTGGCTCTTAAAATCAATGAGTCTGATGAGGAAAAGGAGGTTCACGTCGGTGAAGAAACTCATCCAGCTCTAACAGTCTGAGGTCTATGACCTGAGTGGTTCTAAATCCAAGAGAGACTAGAGCAGGGTTAGCTCAACAGAATAAGTTTCTCAACCCCTGGATGGGGAAGGTTTAGTAGAAGCCACGGAGGCATCTGGGCAAGAGCAGGAGCTATGCAGGAGGGAGAATCTATAGAAATACAGAGCACCTGTCTCCATGCCCTAGAAACACAAACAAACCTTTGGTCACAGCAGCCTGGGAACCATGGGCAGTACCCACCTCTCCCCAGCTCAGAGTGGCTCCCATCTCCCCATTCTGAGTGGTGCCAGCCTAGCCTTGTTCCCAGGAGACAAACTCCAGCATCAGTCAAAACAACAGCAGCTCTTCCTGGCCGCCAGTCCTAACTGTGCTGAGGACACCCTCAGCCCTGCCCAGTTCCCTTCCCCCATTTCTAACTCAGCTCTCACAGGATTCCATGACTTTCCCTCTCCCTGCCTTCCCCTCCCCCCCAACTTCTTGAAGCTTTGGAAAGAGAGCCCAGTTTGTTTTTTTTTTTCTTGCTTTGTCAATATGATAAGGCGGTAGGAGGGAGAGAAAGCAGTTATTTGTTTGAGAAAAAAAAATTTTTTAATTTTTTTTTAAGAGCCCAAAGAAGAAGTGGAGACTTAGGGTAGCTTTTGGAGCAGATCAGTGGGGATAAAGGGAAGCATGCCAGCTGCAGAGATTTATCAGGACCAAGTACTGATCTCTCCCTGAAGAGACAACCCTCATGTGCTAGGCCTCCTGGAATTGTAAGATCAGTTTTATAGCCACCAGGATCATCTAAAATGCTGTGGTGTGTTGACCACCTTAATTTTTCCACCTGAAAACCATGCAGAGTGACTGCTCCCCCCTCCTAGGGACACTGAACTAGGCAGCTTTCTGACATCACCATCATCTTTAAAAAAGTACCTAGGAAACATCTGATTGCTATCTGTGGCCACCATACCTATCAGCCACCGAGTAAACATACATCCCATTGCCCTTCTTTTCCATTGGGTCTGAATCTTATTTTGTACAATCTCTCGCACTATACCCACTGCTGGGCTATGCCCACCATTCCCCTCTAATGGAAAGACAGCTGCCAACAGGGCCCTTTTGTGGGGCTGTTCTCATGTGGCACTGTCTAGGGGGCCCCACTATGGGGCACCAGATGGACCCATGATCTCCACAGAACAATAGTGGGGGAGGGGCCCTGGCATCACCAGACCCAAACAGGAAGCCCTGAATGAGCTTCAAAGGGCTGGCAAGGCCAAGGGGCTGAGGGGCCAGAGCCAGCTCTAAGTGATGCCCCAGGTTTGCAGGGGGAAGGCAGGGGAGGAAGTAGCCTCCAGGGCAGACAGTGAACAGAATCCATATACTTCCCTGTACTCCAGCACCAAGCTTCCAGTCTCTCTTTGGCTTTTTCCTGATCCCCCAGGGGAAGAATGTACAGAACCTGGAGCCTAGACTTAATTTTGTTCCCATTTCAGACCCCACTTTATTTTCATGGGGGGGCTTGTTTCCCTCCATGTCCACAAGAGTCCTGGGGACCTAAAGTCACTGGGAGATTGACCCAGGTGGTTCTGCCCCACCACACAGGATCACTGTCCCTGTAGCCAAGGAGTATGTGGGGTGGGGTTGGCATAGAGCCTGGAGGGCCGCCCACTCCCTCCCTCCTGCTCCCAGCTGCTGTGGTCAGAGCCTTTCCTCTGCACTTCCTGTTCACACAGTGGGGGGGGCGGGAAGTGGAGGGAGGAAGTGGGGGGAGGCAACTAGGGGGGGACTCATTGAATAAAAGGAATTAACCATTTCCCTCCTCTGACCTCTGGGAATTTCCGCCTGTGAAAGTGTCTCGAAGAATCTCAAAAACTGGGAATGGGGAAGAGGGAATTGTAAGGGGAGGCAGGAGGAGCAATTTCTCCAAAGCCTCTCTATACTGGCCAAACCTCTCACCTCCTCCGACCCTGTGGCACCAGGAGCTAATTCCCTTTGGGCCCCTAACTTTTTGTTCCCACAGCACCAAGGGGCAAGGCCAAGGATGGCCCTAGAGACTGGAAATGTCTGGACCTGCTCTCAGACCTTTCAACAAAAATAATGCAGCTCAGGCATGACCTCACATTGGCCTTGTCAGTCGGTCATGAGTCTAGAAGCTCTACTTACCCACTGACCCCTCTGAATGCTTTTTTTTGGTGTCACTCAGTGGCAAGATCCCAGGATGAATACTTTTTTTTTTCCTAAATTCCTTAGGAAGAGGGGGAATATTAATGGAAGAAAAAATGTTTTCACCTCCTCTAGAGGTAGAGCAAGCAAGATCTTGTGTCCACAGGGCAGGCAGCTAGGTGTAGTATGGCTAAACAGACACCCTCTACTGGCCTTTTCAGCTGAGCCAACCGGGAGGAGAGTGCTCTCATTATCTAAAGGTACCCCCGACAGAGGAGTCCTCATTCTCGAAGATCCTAGTTCTAAAAGCCAGCGGCGAGCACCCCCTGCTGGGGCTCCCAAGGCAAGCAAGGAGGCTCCAGGGTGGGTCAGTTCAGGAAGCACCTGCTCCCCCATGACAGGGCAGCCTCTACCCCCCCCTCCCCCAGGTGGCTTCCTTGTTTACAACCTTCCCACCCCCATCCTGATCCTAGCACCAATGGTCACAGCCCCTCCTATTTCCAGTGACTGCTCCAGAAGCAGTTCATTGATCTTGGCCTTTCCGAGAGCAGCTGCTCCCCACACCCGCACAAACCCTCCCCTCCCCTCCTCCCCCCCAACAGGCTCTTGGCCAGGGCCCTGAGGGCCTTCTCCCTTCCATTCCCGACCCTGCCTGGTTTCCAGGGATCTAAGAGCTGCGGTTTCCCGTTGCCCTGACTCACCGGAACACCATTCTATCACTGCCAAGGAAGGCCCGGGGCCTTTTTCCAGGAAGGGGGAAGCTGCCTATAGCCAGATGGGCCAGCTTGGGAGATAGGACAGAAGGGCCAGGGAAGTCTGAATTCTTGGCCAAGCCCTCTGGGCCCTTTTCTGAATGTGGAGGTGGGCAGAAAAAGGTAAAAATGATGTAAATATCCATTTGAGCTCCTTTGTTTATGTGAGAAAGACAACACTGAGGCCAAATCAAGGCTAGGCTTCTAAATCTCTAAGGACAGGAAGCAGGTGAGAAGCCAGCCCATCTCACAGCTAGTACTGCCTGCCTAGGATGGATGGATAACACCAATGGTTTCCCTACCTTAGCAGTTCTTGGAGACTGAGTGAACTGGCTGGGGCCAGAGAGAAGGAAACCACAGATGGCAATGCTGTCCCCACCAGGGAAAAGCTGCTATTATAAGTTCTACAGGTGACAAGAAGGTCCCAAGGCCCCATACCTCATAAGGATATAAGGTTGACAGATGGCAAAGGGTACGTGCATACCTAAGTCTAGTTACTATGAACTAGGTACATGTCATGCCACACTGATTTAGAGAAGGGCTAAAAAGTTTTGTAAGAGATTTGTCAGCATCTAACTTTTCTCGGGAGCTGCAGGGTAACTCCTTGTCTAGAGCCTGGCTGGCCTGATGACTTTGTTACTCCAGTCAGGATCTAACTTGAAAGATCTATGATAAAGACCCATCAACCCAGTCTCTGATTTCAGCAAAATAGGGGCCATCCTGGGCAACGATGAAATAAGGACTGAAATATGGGGTGACTTGGATGGAACCACACCCAGGGTGTGGCCACCAAGAACCTCTGGGGCAGAGTGAGGCAGGAGAAGGGAGTAAGACAGTATGTCAGTGACTGGACTATGGCCCTTTCTGTTTCAGGGCAGCTGGAGGTGGGGGCAGGAGAGTCCCTTCCAGTTATTGCCTGGCTGGCTCTGGCTTCAGCATTCTCACTCCTTACTTTCTGGCACAAATGGCTTGTGGTACCTGGCACCAAGGCTGTGTGGTGCTGCTTGTAGCTGGACCTCACCTATGGCCACCTCCCCAGGACTTAACCTCCTAACAAAGGCAAAGATGCAGACTCACCATTCCAGCGGATGGACGTGCAGGGCCCAGCCAGGGACAGTGATGGAAAAGAACAAAGAGTGTCAGCCAGGAGCAGCCAAGGGGCCAGGCATAGGCCCCCCCAGGGGGCTCAGTATTGAGAACTATAACAGGATTGAGCAGCAAGTACTTAAACAACTCCTTTTCCCAGAAGAGTGAAGGGCAGATAGAGGGCCCTTAAGGGTCACTCATGCATGGACAGTGTAAATCTAGCAGCAGCAAGTGGTTTGGGCACCTGGTGTGGGGGAAGGGAAACTGCAGCGGAGAGCCTGCCTAAGGAAACAGTGTCCCCTGATGACCGAAAGCAAGAACAACATGAGACAGCCTACTGGATGGAGCGCCACCTGCTGGCCAAAAGGAGGAATGAACGTCTCTTGTTCCCCAACCAACAATGGGTCCAGCTGAGAACGCTCCAGAGATCCTCACCTTGGCTTCCTTCCCAATCCCTCCCACTCCTGGGAGAGGGAAGCAGAGGATGGGCACAAGATTACAGGAGTCTCCTGGAGGGTCCACTGATGGCAGAACTGTCCTGGCAGCAAGGCCCAAAGAGGATACCAACACAAACATTGGAACAAACTAAACATGCCCCTCACACACAAACCTCAGAACCCAGGCCCCTTGAATTCCAGCCCAGATTCACTCAGCTTGAGACACTGCTGGGCCTTCCATCACAAAGTAACCAATGCCAGGGACAGCATCACAGTTTAATGTCTTCTAAACCCAAGGAGTGGTATCCCCCATAGTCCTTCCCAAGGAGAAGCCATTACAATGGCTTCCTAGGCACAGGGGCACAAGTGCCCACCAGCTGATATCAGCCTCAGTCTTTTCCCCAGCTCAGGGGATCCATGAGGGTCCAGGAAAGTATGTGGACTCCTCGGTCCTCACAAGAAGGGTCCTTCTCTGCAGATTTAGTTGTGAATGCTGGAACCTGAGAGGTTATATAGTGAGGACTCTAGCAAGTGAATGGGAATTGCCTCCGCCAGGGAAAGAAACAGAGGTATCAAGCCTGCAAAGGGGAAGGCAAAATTCTAAAGAACAAATGCTCTTGAGACAAGAAGCATTTGGTTAGATTGGCTGGGGGGGGGGGGAGGGTGGGTCAAGAATATGGAACCATCTCAAAGAGACAGCGGAAAAGCTGGCAGAGACAGCGGAAAAGCTGGCAGATCCAGCTCAGACAAAGGATTTAGGTGAGATAGGCCCCACAGGGGCACTTAAAATCCTGCCTGTCCCTCGCCTCAGTGGAAATGAGAATCACTAGATGTCTACATGAGGGACAGGGACTTAGCAGATGGTGTGTTTCTCCATCTTGTGGTGAGCAGTGGTGACCCCCTAAAGCCAGCTTTGGTGTTCTTCTTCATATCGCTGGGGGTCGATGAAAGGCCGGTCAATGGAACGGATCATCAGCTCCCCACAGTAGACACATTCGGCCGCGACCAGCTCATCCAGGTCGGCTTTCAGCTGTTCCCGGCTGGGTGCCCCTGGAGTCCCTCCTTCTCCCTCTTTTGTGCGGGGTGGGCCTTTGGTGGGAGGTGGAGCAGCCCCTAGCTTTCGCTGCAGCTCCTCCAGACGTGCTTGCTTATAGGCAGGGAGGCCAGGCCTAACAGCCTGCAGGAGGCAGTCAGCATGGAACATGTGACTGCAAAGAAAGACATAGAAAGGACGATTGAGCAGGGGGAAGTCACAGGCTGAGCACTTGTCTTGAGGCTCCACAGTCCCATAGCGCCCTCGAAGCTCCTGCAGGTCTCGCCGAATCCGCTGCGCGCTAGCTGTAGCCTCCTCCATCTCCCGCTGGAGCTCATCAATGTGTCGGTTGTAGGCCTGCAGGGAGCTGCAGATGGCCTCCTTGAAGTGGTCAATAGTGACAAAATCAGGAAAGAAAGGCAGCACATCCTCTATTTTGAGGAGAGGACAACTAGCCAGACAGGCCATGGCAGTCTTCACATCTTCTTCCTCTTGCACCACGTGCCGAGCAATCTTCAGCCACAGCTTCTTCCGCAGCTCCTCATCTTCTTCTGGAAGATCCGCACACTGCTTAGCCAGGTCCACATCCACCTGGAAGGAACAGAAAGGTTACTGATGGCACATTCTACCTGGCTGGGAAAGGGAGTGGACACAGACTGTCTCCCTGGTCCCCATATCAGACCATGGAGCCAAAGCAACCTAAAAGCTCATGCTCCCACCTTCCTCTGGGCAGCTGGAAGGATAAGAACTTCAGAGTGATGGGAATAAGAAAGCCTATTCCTTATTTCTAACCAGCATCCCATGGTCCCAATAGGCAATTAGCTTTTATTGCCCCAGCTGACCAAATACTTCTACTGATACCAAAAGTCTAAGCCTAGACGCTTACAGCCCATGTTCTTTAACTAAGCAATGAAATCAAAGTTCTGCAAGGAAGAGTGAGGACTCTTCTCCCTTTGTTCTGCCCGTTCCATTCCCTTGGACCAACCAGAGAAGCCACTGTTGATCCAGAAAGTACAAACTAACTTATTCTCTGTTCTCACAGCAGCCAACCCTGAATAATAAGGAATCTGTCTTAGCCCATCCATCTCCCACCCACATACACCCAGAGACAGTTTCTCTCAGACTCTCTCTTAGGATGGCACGAGGACTCTGAACCCCTCACCTGGAGAGCCAAGTCGACAGCCTCTTCATAAAACTCTAACACCTTGTAGACATGAACACAGGCCCGGTGATGGCCGTGCTCCGCACACAGTCGCAGGGCATATTTGAGGTCATAGTGCACCCGGTGGGGACTGGTCCCTGCCTGCTCCAGGTAGGCCAGCAATGAAGCAGCCTGACCTCTTGCATACAATGAGAGTAGGTAGTTGTGAATGGCTTGCTCAGTCTCCCCTAGCACATTCACACAGAATTCCATGTAGCGGATGGCCTGGCTCACTTGCTGGGCTTTCCCACCTTGGCTGTAGTTCACCAGGGCTGGGATGAGCTGCCGGGCATCCAGTCGGCTGCCCAGCTCAATCCAAGCATCCACCAGCTGTCGAGGAATATGACGAATGAGGATGGGTGAGAATTTATAAAAGAGCTGAGGATCATGGTGCCGGGAGAGCACAGCCAAAGCCTCCTCATAGGCTTCATGCTGGCAGTGATATGCTACAACCCGCTCATAGTCCTGCATGATCACAGCAAAATATACCATGTGTTCTGTGTCCCCATGGCTGGCCAGCAATTCATGGATCGAGGCTCGGCTGGCAAAGAGCCATTCTTTGTTGCGTGGGCTACTGAGAAAGTCACGGAATCGCTCTCGAGTCTCCCGATAAAGAGGCAAAGAATCTGTGTCACCCTGTAGTGCTCCTAGCCGGCTCAAGTAGAGTTCCGTCAGCCAGGCAGTGAGCAGTGTGGCCTGGGTGCGCTCAGTTGGCTTCAGCCCTGCCAATTTCCGCTGTAAGAATTCTGCCAAGGCCTCCTCCTGTCGAACTTCCAGGAACTTGAGGGCAATCTCTTCAAAGTAGCTTTGGGTCAGGGCATAGCATCGAGCACTCTCTACATAGCGGCGCTGGCGGAAGCAGAAGTCAGCCTCACGGGCCAGAACTGTGTCTAGGCAGTCAGGTCGCTCACGGCAATATTCCTTGGCCAGGTCAAAACGGTTCATATCCAGATAGGTGCGCCAAACATCCCGGGCCTCACGCTGCACATGATAGCGGAACACCGCACGCTCAGTGTGAGCCCACAGGTGGCCTGTAGAAGAGTCTTTCACCATATGTCGTAGTGGCCCAAATTTTTCTAGGAAGTGATCCCGTAACACCACCTGCCCTGTTAAAGTACATACTGCTTCTACTCGGTCTGCTAGAAGCAGTAAGAAGTGGAACTGGGTCAAGACAATAGCCAGGGGAGGGCTGGCTCCAGGGCCTACACCAGGTGGATAATCCCACACTCTTTCTTCACTCAGCAAAGAATCAGGACGCCCACAGTCCAATGCTCCATACAGCACGCCATCCCCCATCATCCAGGCAAAAGCACGGGGTGCAGAGCGCAATTTGGGGGTATAGAAAGCCAATTCACTGTAACCTAGATTGCTTGGGAATTCTCTAAAAGGTGGTGGGTGGTCAGTATAGGTGGCAAAGAGCCCTGAAAAGCCCTGGACCTCAGCACCTTCTGCCACACGGCCTGTGAACTGGAAGAGGCGCTGGCGAGTAGTGGCAATGACAAAACAACGTCCATCAAGGCCACGTTCTGCCTCTATGGAGCACACAGGTGCTGGGCCTCCCTCCTCCATCAGTACATAAAGTGGGCGGAAGTAGAGGTCAGGTGCAGGGCCAAAAAGGCCACCTTCACTGGCTGAGAGTTCTGCTTCAAAGATCTGGCCCTGGGCTGTACCCACTAGGATGGGTCCAGTGCTGCTCTCTGTGCCCAGGGCCTTGTTCCAGCCCACACTCTCCACCAGCTGCCCCTTCCATCGTGCTAGTGGCCGAACTTTCTGTCCATTGCGGTTTATATAGAGGACCTCGGTACTGCTCAGGGCAATCAAGAGGTGCGAGCCTGGAGTAAGAGGGGACAGGAGATGCCAGGACACAGTCTAGCTACTAAGAGATACTGCCCCTTCCACCCTCTACCCCATTCCTGACAACACCACTCTCAAAATGTTTAACATTTTTGGTGGTAGCGACAAACACCAGCATGATATTCAAGCAGTTCTTCCAAATTTCCTATGACCAACTTTTCCTTCTCCCTCCCCATCCTCAACCCTCTCAGTAGTTCAGTACATTACCACCTCTTACCAGTATGATCCAGAAACATCTTATGAACTTTGGCTTCATCCTTGCGCCCCAACTCCACGTGGTTGGGTTCATTTGCCTTTCCCAGATCAATGCTGTGGGGAAGGAGAGCCACAACTTCACCCCAGAGAAATAATAAACTACAGGAACTACTCTATTCTGAGACATGACTACACCAAAATCTTTTCTCTTTTAGCTGACAAACCAATATGTCAGGGATATCTCAAAATTAAGATGGATTAAAAGTTACTTCCAAAAATAATTCTAACTAAATTACTTCCTCTTCCTAGAATACAGCAGCGGCTTTGGTATTTTGAAGTAACTGTAGAATTACCACCAACCTCTTCCCCACTCCCATAAGCTGCTTTCTCTGTCTGCTGTCTGGACCCTGAGTTACCGGAGTAGGGTGTCCTTGCCCAGGCTCATGCAGAGTTGATTGCAGGAGACCACAAGGCTGGTGATACGGTCAGAGGGAGTAAAGTCAATCCGCTGCTTGGTAAAGATGGGTGCCTCCTTTTCCAGTGGGGCATTTACAAACCCTGTAATCAAGAAAGGAGAGGAAAGTAAACTCTAGAAAGTAAAAAAAGTGAAGCATGGTAATCCCTACTTATGTAACAATAGCTTAGCTCCTCTCTATTTTCTGGCTCAACTTTGCAGCCAAGACCTCAGTTAGGCTGGGATCTGAATAGGCACTTATTCAGCCTTTGGGGTCTTCTCATACATCTGAAAAAGGTATCCTTAACATTTTTTTTTTTTGCTTTTTGGAAGGGCAATTAGGGTTAAGTGACTTGTCCAAGGTCACATGGCTAGTAAGTGTCAAGTGTCTAAGGCCACATTTGAACTCAGGTCCTCCTGACTCCAGGGCTGGTGTTCTACTTACTGCACCATCTAGCTGCCCCAATCCTTAACATTTTCAATGAACCCCAGGACTGTTTCTGACCCTGATACACCTGCTCCCAATCCTGAAGGGTTGTGTTTACTCATCAATGTCTTTGCCCTTATGTTCCCTGAATTTTTGCACAATTTCTGCAGAATCAGAAAGCCCAACTCAAAACTCAGTGACAGTGAGTCTATTTTCTTAGCTCGTGATCAATTGAGACAGCAATTTTTGGAGTGAACTACCAGGGTAATGATAAAATTTGCTGAATGGAGGAGTGCCCTGGAAGAATTGATCTAATATTGGAGTTAACTGTAACTGTTTCCTCTGGGGGTAGAGAGAAGAATCTCTTCTTCAACAGTATTCAAAATGCTTCAGTTCTTTTAAACTTCTCACTCCCTCCAATTCTGAGCATCAACTTCCACTAAACATCAATTCCAACTCAAAGTCTTGAATCCTCTTTTTCATCTGCCTAATCTACACAATAAAGGCAGCTAGGTGGCGAAAGTGGATAAAGTGCTAGCCCTGGAGTCAGGAAGACACAAGTTCAAATCTGACCTCAGACACTTATTAGCTGTGTGACCCTGGGCAAGTCACTTCACCCTGTTTGCCTCAGCTTCCCTTCTGTAAAATGATCTAGAAAAATTAAATGGCAAAACACTCCAATCTTTGTCAAAGTCAGACACAACTGAAACGACTGAATAACAAAAATCTACAATGATCAGTCATCACTCTTTCCAGAACTACTTTCCAATTCTATTCCTTTGAAATTCTTCATCTCCTGCCCTGATCTTTACTCTGAACAAAGGCTTCCCTCTCTCTCCCACCAATCCCACTAGTTTATTCAAACTCAATGCATCTCAATGACAGAACTAGTGCAATCCAGCCTCTTGATATTTTGTATTATCTAGGTGACCATGAATCTCTGAATCACTGAATCTCAATGAGCCTTACTTTCCTAATCTGTAAAATGGTGTTAATAATGCCTGCACTCCTCAGCTCACAGGGCTGTTGGAGGAAAATGCTCTGCAAATTTCAAGTACTAAGAAAACATGTGTTGTTGGCATTCTCAATTCAGTTCATTCATTCAAATATTTATCAAGCAGTTGCTATATTCAGGGTACCGTGCTAGGAGCCCAGAGAATACAAAAACAATGGAAAGTTTCTTCTGGACATCAAGGAGCTTAGAGAAATGGGAAGTAACACGACGAAAAAGGGACTCGCCCAAGTCACCTGACAGTGCTTGCCTGGGTTATTCTGGACGCCAATCACGCACCCGGGAGCATCCAGGAGCCCAGGCCCCCTCCCAGGGAATGGGCGAGGGGTCTCTCGAGGCCGGGATGCACACGGAGCGTGGGCCCTGCCCCGACCCCCCTCAGCTCCGCACCCGCCATGGCTCTCGCTTACCCGAGTGGGGGATGCCCACGCTGGGGCAGCTCGGCTGCAGCACAGCCGAGCGCGACAGCGAGTCTTCGTACTCGTCCAATATGGACGCCATGGCAGCCGGCCTCTCGGTCTCCTCCGCCGGGGCCCCGCGACGGAAGCGGCGACCCTCCTTGCCCCCGGAGGACCGACCCCTCGCGCCCCAGGAACCGAAGGTCCTACCCCGCGAAAGCGGGGAGCCCTCCCTAGCCTCTTCGCCTCAAGCGGCCCAGCCACTGCCCGCTCCCGGCCCAGGCAACTCAGCTGACTCTGGCCCCGTGACGTAACGTGACATGTCGCGGCAGGCGGGCGCACCTACGGTGACGCCACTTCCTCTGCCCAAGGAGAAGGCACTACGCATGCGCAGGACAATTTTCTTTTCGAGGATGTGCAAGAGAATGGAGGTGGGATGAGGGATATTTTTCTTCCTCCTCCTGCCCTTCTCCCTTTCCTCCTCCCTCTCCAGACTCCCTCCTCCTTGCTTCCCTCTCCCTCCCCTCCCTTTTCTTTCTTCCTCTACCTCTTCTCCTGAGCTCCCCTCCCCTTTTTTCCTTTTCTCTTCCCTCCCCTCCTCCTTCCCTTTCCTTCCTTTCCATCTCCTTTCCCTCCTTCCCCTCCCTTCCCTTTCTCTCCCCTCTCTTCTCCCCTTTTTCCTCCTCTCCTCTTCCCCCCTTCCATCCTTCCTTACCTCCTCCCTCCTTTTACAGATGAAGCTGAAGCACAGAGAGAGTTAAGCGATTTGTCCAGGATCACACAGCTAGTATCCTTGGCAGGATTAGTGTATCCTTCCTCATTTCTATGGGAAAAAAAACACCAAAAGCCAACCAAACAAAAAAATCCAATTTTACTTTTTCTAGAGGACAACTAAGGCTCAGGAGGTTTAAGTGATTCAAAATGTCCAAGACTAAACCCTTTATCTCTCCCATCAAGCCCTCTCTTCTTTGTACTTCCCTGTTGCTGTTAGAGGTACCCCAATCCTCCCAGTCACCCGGGCTTACAGCCCTGACTCTCACTCCCCCTGTCCAGTCTGTTGCCTAGTCTTGTCCGTTTTACCTTTGGCCGCCTTCTTTCTGACGCTGCCAACACTCCATGCTGCAATTCCTTGCTTGTTGCACTTCCCGAAAGAAAAATCTCCCCACTGCACGGCTCGCTCCACTCAGCCGTCAAAGTGGTCTCCCTAAAGCCCAGGTCTGGCTATGTCACCTGCCTGGTGCGGTGGTCAAGTAGTTGTCCTGGAATCGTGGAGCTGCTGTGGAGTCATTTCAGTCATGTCTGACCCCATTTTGCATGTTCTTCACAAAGATACTAGTGTAGTTTGCTATTTCCTTTTCCAGTTCATTTTATAGATAAAGGAAAGTGAGGCAAACAGGCCCGGGATCACACAGCTAGTAAGGGTCTGAGGCCAGATTTGAACTTAGGAAGAGGAGTCTTCCTGATTCCAAGCCCAGCGCTCTATCCACCAAGACAGTGTGCCACCTAGACAAATTTAAATCCAGCCTTGGACACTTACTTAATAGTTGTGTGACTTTGGGCAAGTTACTCAGCTGCTATTTGCCTCAGTTTTCTCATCTGTAAAACAGGCATAATAAGAGCATCTACCTCCCAGGGCTGTCCTTAGGATCCAATGAGATAATATGTGTAAAACACTTAGCACTTAGCAAGTGTTATATAAATACTAGTTGTTATTATTATTATTACAATATAAACTCCAGTGGTCCCCAGGATTAGACATAAAATCCCATTTGACATTCAAAACCCTTGAAAACCTGCCCCTCCCCTTTCAGCGTTCTTATCTCTTACGCTCATCTCCCATATGCTTTTGATCCAGTGACACTGACCTCCCCGTTGTTCCTCAAATAAGACACTCCTGTTGACTCCGAGCATTTTCCCTGGTTGTCCTTGGTTCCTGCAATTCTCTCTCCTCATGTCTGCCTCTTAAGGTTTCCCTGGCTTCCTTCAAGTACCTACTAAAGTTCTACCTTGTAAAGGAAGCCTTACTCAATCGAGCCTAATTTTATGCTGTGACTGTTGATTATTGCCGGTTTATGCTACTATATTTAGCTGCTTGTCTGTACATAATTATTTGTATGTTATCTACCTCATTAGACTGTAAGATCCTCAGGAGCTGGGAGTCTTGCCTTACTTTGTAACTCCAGCATTTTGCACAATGCCTGGCACATAGGAGGAAGTACTTTATAAATATTTGTGGACTGACAGAGGTAGAGTGGCAGAGCATGAATTTGGGCTCCAGGTTTCCTACCTCTGAATTCTCCAGTCCATTGCTTATATTACTACACAATGTTGTCTTTCTCATCCCTACCTCCAGAACTGCTTTCTTATAGGGCCTGAATCCCCCCCCAAAACAATTGCTGTGTGTCTCTAGCACCAGCCCAGTTTTGAACTCCCAACCTGACCTCTGCAACTTCCTCTACTCCCCTGTCCCCTCCCAGATCCAGCTCTTACCTATCTTTCCTCAGCCAGCTTCTTCCCTGGAACAGCCCCCTTTGTTTTTTCTACTCCTCTGCCTCTCCCCTTCCTCTAAAAATTCCTGCCTCACCCTGCACTTCTTTTTTTCCTTAGCAAAACTTCCCACTTACCCTTTCTAATCCTGGTATCATCAGATTATAGATTCCCAAACTGCTAGTTTGTTTTCCCAAAACCAGGCTGCAGGGGCCCAAGGTTTGGGGCTGACCCCTAGGCAGGGGATGGGCTCACTATGCCTTTCCCATGCCCAGTTAAAAAGGGAGTTTAGCAAGCCATCCCTTCTCCCACACAAACTAGGGCCAAGAAAACGCAGAACTGGTTACTCAGGTCATCTCCGGGTCATCTCCAGGAGTGTCATCTTGTCTTGCCCTAGAGCTTGTCTCTTTGGAGTCAAGCAAGAGTGGGATGGGAAAGCTGTGATTTCAGAGAGGTAATAATAGCTGATATTTATATAGTTGTTTAAGGTTTGCAAAGTGCTTTTACATATAATATTCCACTAGTTCCACAACAAACCTTCCAGGAGGTACAGACCTAGCTGTGTGTCCTTAAGCAAATTATCTGTAAAACTGGGATAATTAGATAGCACCTCTCTCATAGGAACCTGAGGACTAAATGAGCTAATAACATGTAAAGTGATTTACAAATCTTAAGGGGCTATTATTACCCCCATTTTAAAACTGAGGCTTAGACTCTAAATGTGCAGGAGCTGGGATTTGAGCACAGGTCTTATTGATGCCATGTCCAATGTTCTATCCATCTAGTCTGCCACATTGTCTTCCAAATTCTATTAGTATTATGCTTCTGTGGAGTTAGTAAGAGCAAGAAATCAGTCCAGTCAACAAGCATCAAGTATCTACTATGCACCAATTATCTATGCTCTGAGACTATGCTAGAGATCGAAAATGCAGGTACAAAGAATGACACAATCCCTCCTTGGAAGGAATTTACATTCAAAGTTGTAGAAGGAAGAGAGAGCTCCTTGAGAGCCTTTGTTCAGTAGTTTCAGTCATGTCCGACTCTTGGTGACCCCCTTTGGGGTTTTCTTGGCAAAAATACCAGAGTAGTTTGCCATTTCCTTCTCCAGATCATTTTACAGAGGAGGAAACTGAGGCACACAGCTAGTAAGTATCTGAGGCTAGATTTGAACTCAGGTCGTCTTGACAGCCTAGATTGCTATTATTATTGATCTTTGTATCCTAGTGTTTCCCTAGCACCAATCCTTACATGTAGTAGCTGTCTACTGAATGTTGAAATGAACTACTGGGATTCTATTCCCAACCTACCTAGTTAGATGGCCAAGCTAGATATATTCTCTTCTAGGCACACACAGTCTGTTGCTATTGTTGTCATTGTTTTGGCTGACTATCCGGCTAAAGTGAATGGTTCCACCAAGTAGGTGGAAAATAATTGAGGGAGTAACTTCATCATCTTTCTCCTTAAACCTGCCCTCCCCAGACCTTCTGTTTTGATGAATGCCACCACTATCCTCCAATCATCCAGGCTTCTACCTGGGAGTTTCTTTGCTTCTCTATCTCATCTCACACATCCAGTCAGTCCTGTCCCTTCTGTCTGTACAGTATGATATTTCTACATCTAGTCTCTCCCCTACACTATCACCCCATTACCCTGGTGACCATAACAAACTTTAACTGGTTTTTCTGTATCTGGCTACCCCATTTTCAATTCAACATCCACACTGCTGCTCCAGTAATGTACTACTGTGTTCTACCCCTTTATTCAAAAGCTTCCTTTTGTCAGTTTACTAGAGTGTAACATTCTGCCTCTGACTTTCAGGATTCTCCCAAACCTGGTGTCTACTTACTTCTTCAACTTTATCTCATACTACTTACTCACCTTCATATTTTCTATGTTCCAAACAAATTGGGCTACTCATTATTCCCCCTTCTCAAATCAGTGAACAACAATCGTTTACTAAAAGCTTACTATGTGCCAGAAGCAGGTAATACAAATATAAAAGTGAACCAGATTCTGTCATCAAGAATTTTACATTTTATTGGCAGGATAAGAGATGTTCACAGACAATTAAATGCAAATAATTAAACAGATACACACTCATATGTTACACACACACACACACACACACACACACACACACACACACGCGCGCGCGCACACACACACACTATTGTGTTTGGGAAAGGGAATTCTAATAAGTGGAGGAATTAGGAAAGGCCTCTTGAAAGTGGTATTTATTTAAGTAGATCTTTGAAGGGACCCCATGGCTTCAAGATCCTAGAGTAAAGAGGGAGAGTATTCTAGATATTGAGGATGGTAAAGGTCCAGTGTATGGCAAGGAAGGGATAGGTTGGACAGGTTTATTAATATAGCCAGGCAGGGATAGAGTCACATATGGCCTCCATTGTCCCCAACATGGGACAATATGCTAAGTGGTAGCACTTATGAGTAGGATATTCTCTTGAAGGTTAAGGGCCCAGAACTCCTGAGGACAAGGATTTACATAAAATTTTCACTCTAAGGGTCTGCCTTGGCAGCTGACACTCACATCCATGGTAGGGCAATGGGGTCAAGGAGCATGAACCAGTAGTAAAAGGTAGGGAGAGTAGGGAAAGTTCTAAAATTAACTAGGAAAGCCCATAGATTTTCCAAATAGAAAATTCCAACTGGCAAGGTAGAATTATACCTATGCCACAACAGCAAGTCATATCTAGCTAGAAAAGTGAATTTGTTTTAACCTTTACTATACCAGAGTTGTATAACCCTACATGACCCTAAGAGAGTGGGACCACAGATTCCTCTTTTTTGTTGTTGTTGTTGTTGTTGCTTTTTGGACAGGGGAAGGCAGGGAAATTGGAGTTAAGTGACTTGCCCAAAGTCATTTGGCTAGTTTTGTGTTAAGTGTCTGAGGCCGGATTTGGACTCAGGTCTTCCTGACTCCAGGGCCGGTGCTCTATTCACTGTGCCACCTAGCCGCCCCCAGATTCCTTTTCTTGTTCAAAATGCAAAGGCAAAGAGCTGAAAGACAGAATGTTATTTATGAGAGAAAAGTAAATAGGCCAGTTTGCCTCAAGTGTCTGAGTATCTGAGTCATTTGTAATTATACCAGAAAGATATGCTGGAGCCATGTTTCACCATAAACAAGGTTGCTCTGTCAGCTCTCACCAGTATGATTGGTTAGTTGTTGGGTCATTCTATGCTGTGCTAGATAGATACTGGGAATACCATCATGAAAAAAAAATGATATATTTACTGCCTTCGAGGAGATTATAATATAGTAGAGGGAAGAGATTTGTCCATAAATAGATACATAATATAAGACAGAATATGATTAAGTGTATACGAGAGGTCAAGAGCATGAGATATTCAAGGAAACAGATCACTTCGGCTTGAGGGAATTATGGAAGGATTCATTTAAGAAACCCTCACTGAGTTGGTTCTTCAAGTAAGAGAAGGATTAGGGGCAGCTAGGTGGAGCAGTGAATAGAGCACAGCCTCTGGAGTCAGGAGGAACTGAGTTCAAATGTGGCCTCAGACACGGAACACAAAACTGGTCATGTGACCTTGGGCAAGTCACTTAACCCCAATTGCCCTACTTTTCCCCCTCCAAAAAGGAAAAATAAAAAAAGAGAAGGATTTCAAAAGACAGAGATGTGAAGAGAATCCACTCCAGGTATTAGCATTTGACTTGTACAAATATAAGGAACTGAGAAAGAACAGCATCAACCAATTAATAAGTATTTATTAAGCATCTACAGTGTGCCAGGGACTGGGCTACATGCTGGGAATACAAATTCAAAGAAGGAAACATCCCTGTTTGCAAAGAGCTTATATTCTAGTGGGGGAGATGATAGAGTACATATAAAAATGTGTAGAGCATAAATATAAAGTGAATAAACACAAATATGCACAGAATTCTTGGAGAAAGAGCATTAGCAACCTGAGCTACATATTATTTTATTTTAGTTTTAATGCTATTTTATTTTCCCAATTACATATAAAGACATTTTTTAAACATTCATTGTTTATATAAGATTTTGAATTCCAAATTGTTCTCTCTCCCTCCCTTCCCTCCCTTCTCCCTAAGACAGTAAGCAATTTGACATACATTACATGTGTGCAATCACGTAAAATGTATTTTCATATTAGTCATGTTGTATAAGATTAAAGAACGAAAGGAACAAACTATGAAAAAAAACGAAGTAAAAACAGTATACTCCTATCTGCATTAGTTCTTTTTCTGGATGTGCATAGCATTTTCCATCACGAATCTTTTGGAATTGTCTTGCACCATTGTACTACTGAGGAGAACTAAGTCAATCATACTTGATCATTATACAATGTTACTGTTACTGTGTACGATATTCTCCTGGTTCTGGTCACTTCACTCAGCAGCAGTTCATGTAAGTCTTTCCGGATTTTTCTGAAATCTACCTCTGAGCTACATTAAGAAAGAGGGAGTATGAAACTGGGGAGTAGTCAGTAAGTAGTTGAGTCCTACTGGCACAAGTATTCAGAGAGGAGTATGAATTAGTGCAGGAAAGATGGGTTGGCACGGGGCTGTAGAGGGTCTTATATACCAGGGCAAAAAGAATATACTTTATTTAGGAGAACATAGGGAGCCGCTGGAGTTTTTTTGAGTTGAGGTTTCTACATTAAGAAGATGAGTTTGGCTTTGGTATAAAGGATGAACTGGAGAAGACAAAGACCAGTTAGTTACAATACTACAATAATCCAAGTAGGAATTTAGGGACAATACCAAATTCTCCCTGTAGGTGTTGCTACTCAGCCAGACATTGCTATGAGAAACCACTAAAAAGAAAGAAGGCGGTTATCTGTATGTAAACATCCCTATCATAAAGTGGGAATTGGGGTAATTGAAAGAAAAGAAGCACAGTAGACTTCTGGTGGGAGAGGCCTCCCTTTAGGCAGAGAGAGTGCTGATCCCTATAGAGATCATATCTGAGACTAAGGAGCGGAACCCCACCCCCAAACTCTGTTCTATTATTAGAAGCAGAGAATCTAGGAGGCAGGTGATTGTCCATTTGCATTCTGCCCTGGATTGATCATATCTACAATATTGGGTTAAGTTCCAAGCCACACGTTGTAGGAAGGATATTGACAATTCCTCTCAAGGGAGATCAAACCATATCTGTATCCTTTCAAGAAACTGGAAATTTTCTGCTTGAGACTCCAAGTCAGTCTTGGTTCTACAGATAGCCTTTCTGCTAGGAAACTCTTTAAAGGCAGCTAGGCGGTGAAGTGGTTAGAGCACTGGGCTAGGAGTCAGGAAACCCTGAATTGAAACACTGACCCCAATACTTATTAGCTGCATGACCCTGGGCAAGTCACTTAACCTCTCTTTGCCTCAATTTTCTCAGCTATAAAATGGGCATGGATAACAGCGCCTATCTTGCAGGGTTGTTATGAGGATCACATGAAATCATATTTGTAAAAACACATTTCCTGGCACATAGTAGGCACTATAGAGATTCTTATTTACTTTCCTCATGTAAAGGTCAGAGCTGTTTCTGGGAAAAGCTACAAAGCTTTAAGATACACAACCCTTTCTAAACAAACTACATCACCCTACTGGTGGCTTGCTTCAGAGGCCCTGAAGGGAGTTACTGGATGAATTTATGTAGATCTAGACAAAGTAAGTTATTTAGCAATTCTGAATGAGTAATATTCCGGTGACACATAATAGATCTAGTTGGCCAAGATATCCGAAGGGAATCATTCATTAGCATTTGTAAGAAACTTTGGAATAAAGCATGTTAAAGCAATCCCTAATTACTTCTATTGAAATGTGCATTTTAGCTATGTTATTAACCCAAATCAAGTGACTTTGACTAACATCTCTAATACTGTATATATAGGGACAAATAAGTTGTCTTTCTGTCCCTTCTATCTAACTTTAGATAACTGTTCTACCTGCCTTTGATTTCTCTTTAAGTCAAAGACTTGAGGGTTCAAAAGAATTCCCTGTTCTCTGGAGTCAGAACTGGGGCCATAAGTCCCCCTGCTCCTGAACCTCGTCCCCTCCCTTCCCCCACCCGACCTCTTCCTTTCTTTATCCTTCTTCCCTTTCTAGGGACCATCTTGATTTATGGCTTACCACTGGGGAAAGTGAGGCTGGTGACTTTGTACAGCCCTGCCTTACTTCAATCCAATTTATTTGCATGTCAAGGCATCACTTCCCAGATGTCTCAGTCCTCTTCAAGAATGAGAACAAAGGACAAACACTAACAACAACAAGTCACACACCTATGATTTACTTGGTCTGGGAACTCACAGTGTGAGAGCATAGGTTTAGAGTGGGAAGAAGCCTAGTCTAACTCCTCCACATAACAAATAAGGAACCTGAGGCTCAGATATGTTAAATGACACAGTCCAGTCACATAGCTAGTGAGTAGGCTGAACAAATACAATAAAAATGACAATTTTACCTGAGTTAACTTATTTATTCAGTGCCATACCAAACTATCAAAGAATTATTTTATTGAGCTAGAAAAAATAATAACAAAATTCATCTGGGAGAACAAAAGGTTAAGAATATCAAGGGAATCAATGAAAAAAAATGTGAAGCAAGGCAGCCTAATAGTACCAGATTTCAAACTATATTATAAAGCGGTTAATCATGAAAACAATCTGGTACTGGCTAAAAAAATAGAGTGAAATAGATCAACAAAATAGATTAGATACATAATTTACAGTGGCAAATGACCATAGTAGTTTAGAGTTTGATAAACCCCAAATCTAAGTTTTGGGGATCAAGAATTCACACCATTTGACAAAAATTGCTGGGAAAACTGGAAAGCAGTCTGGCAGAAATGAGGCATGGACCAACATCTCACACTATATGCCAAGATAAGGTCAAAATGGATAAATGACTTAGACATAAAAGGTGACATCATAAGTAAATTAAGGGAGCATGGGAAAGTGTACCTGTCAGATCTATGGATAAGAAAAGAATCTATGATCAAACAAGAGATAGAGAGTACTACAGTAAATAAAATGGGTAATTTTGATTACATGAAATTAAAAGGCTTTAGGACAAACAAAACTAATGCAGCCAAAATAAGAAAGAAAACAGGAAATGGAGGGAGGGGATTTTTACATCTCATTTCTTTGATAAAGGCCTCATTTCTAAAATAGAGAGAACAGAGCCAAATTTATCAAAATATAAACCATTTCCCAATCGATAGTCAAAGAATGTGACTAGACAACTTTCAGAAAAAGAAATCAAAACTTTCAATAGTCACATAAAAATGCTCTAAATAACTGTGGATTAGAGAAATGCAAAGTAAAGCAACTCAAATACCACCTCAAACCTATCAGATTGGTTAAAATGACAATGCTGGAGGAGAGTGGGGAAATAGAGACACTAATGGACTATTGGTGGAGATATAAACTTGTCTAATCATTCTGAAGAACAATTTGGAACTATACCCAAAAGACTATAAAACTGTGCATACACTTTGACCCAGCAATATCACTATTAGGTCTGTATCCCAAAGAGATCAAAGAAAAGGGGAAAGAGCCTATTTGTACAAAATTATTTATAGCAGCTCTTTTTATGGTGGCAAAGAATTGGAGAATAGCTGAACAATTTATGGTATATGATTGTGATGGCATACTAATGTGCTATAAGAAATGACAGGGGGAATGGTTTCAGAAAAACCTGGGAAGACTTCTATGAATTAATGCAAAGTGCAGTGAACAGAACCAGAAGAACATTATAAACAATAGCAGCAATATTGTAATGATGATCAACTGTGAAAAACTTAGCTACTTTGATCGAGACAATGATCCAAGAGACAATTCTGAAGGGCTCCTTAAAAAAATGCTCCCTACTTCCAAAAAGAAAAATGATGAACTGTGAGTATAGATTAAAGGGTACTTTTTAACTTCCTTTATTTTTATTGCTTTCTTGTATGTATTTTCTTTCCCAACATGGCTCATATGGAAATGTTTTGCATTATTTCACATGTATAATTGATATCATATTTCTTGCCTTCTGAAGGAACAAAAAGGCTTAAGAGGGAGAGACAGAATTTGGAACTCAAAATTTTAAAAAGTGAATATTAAAATGTTAAAATGCAATTGGGAAATATTTAATGAAAGAAATAAAGAAACAAATAATGTGTGTGTGTGTATTTTTTTTTAAGGTAGGATTTAAATCCAAATCTTCCTGATGTCAAGTTCAGCCTTGACTCTTGTAAGTTATGTTTTACTAGGTTCTTACTGAGGTCTTCTAATCTAATTCTCTCATTTTATAAATGAAGAAAGTAAAGCCCAGAGATTAAGTGAATTGCCCCCACATGTCAGATCAACAATCACAATTGACCAAGGCTCAGAGGACAAGTGTCTAACTAGCCTATAGTCAAACCTGACTCAATCCACTACTCCAGACTACTTGTCTACTGGGCTTTACTGTTCATAAGAGCCTTTTCCAGAAATTGCCTATACTGAATAGAATCTTGAATTTGTAGTCTGGAAAACCTGAATTCAAATCCTACCTCGAATACTTAACTAAATGACCATGGGCAAGTCACTTAACCTCAGTATTCTAATCTGTAAAATAGGGATAATAATATCAGTTTTACTTACCTCACAGTGTTGTAGGGAAGCCCAAATGGGTAGTGTCTGTAAAGTGCCATATTAAAGTCAGCTGTTAATATTTTAGGTGCTTTTAAACAATCTAATTATCTTTAAATATGCCTAGGTCTTCCTTAAAAAAAAAAAAAAGGACTCCTCCCTACTTCTTATATGTTCTTTCCAGTCTGCCTGAAATACTTCTACTAATGTAAAATAATACATAAAAATCAGGGCTAGACTTGGAGTCAGGAAAATTTGGATTCAAATCCTACCTTTGAGTCTAACTAGCTATGTAACCTGTGAGCCATTTATACCATTTCAGGCTCAGTTTCCTTAGCTGTAAAATGGAGGCATTGGAATAGACTTCTTCCCACTCTAAGTAGTGGGAACCTAAGAAGGCCCTGCAAAAAGCTCCTTGGGAAAATGTAGTGAGTATCTCCTGCAGGGTCCCCCCCCCACTAGAATTCCCCCCTCTTTGCTCTCCCCCCCTTTTTTTTTTCTGTAAATGGAAGCTGATGTAGGTGATATAGCTGGCTTCCTTTCTTTTGGGTGGGGGTGTATTTGGAGAAGCTGCAGATATTAAGGAGAGGACAAAGTCCAATAGCCCTAAGAAAAGATCAAGAATGAAAACCGAAGAAAGGCCAGCAAAAGACCTAGTAGTACATGGGACAAAGGTAACTAGCAGGAGCCGTTGGCACTGTAAGGACATACAGACAGAGGAGTCGTGCCAAGGACCCAAGAGTCAAAAGCAAGAATTCAGCCAGAAACTGAAGTATGGAAGAGGAAATGAGGTACTGGTGGGAGATCAGTAACGGGGAAATTCAACCTGAACCATCCACTTTTTTTGCACAATGAGTCACAGGGAGTGGAGTAGGGAGAAGACTTTGAGAAAGGGAAATGTTTTTAGGTTTGTTTTTTTTTTTAATTTTACTCCTTATAAGCTTATATTCAAATCCTTTCTTTTTTTTTGTTTGTTTGTTTTTTTTGCTTTTTGGAGGGCAGTTGGGGTTAAGTGACTTGCCCAAGGTCACACGGCTAGTTTTTTGGTGTTAAGTGTCTGAGGCCGAATTTGAACTCAGGTCCTCCTGACTCCAGGGCCGGTGCTCTACTCACTGCACCACCTAGCCGCCCCTCAAATCCTTTCTGTGTTCTTTATTGTGAAAAACCTGTTCTAAGTTTGAAATCTTGGAAGCCAACTGTTTGCTTTTTTTTAAGGGAATTGGTGCTACCATTATAAAGAATGACAGAGACTGAGATTTTGAATTTCTCTCTGGGTTGGAGCTATGAGCTAAGCTAAATAATCATCCAATAAATCACCCAATCATTTTTTTTTTAAACTGGAGAAAGGTAGGTGTTGAAGGGGATAGAGCATTGGGCCTGGAATCCGGAAGACCAGAGTTGAAATCCAGTCTGACTTTTAAAACTAGCTGTGTGGCCTGGGGCAAGTTACTTGACCCCTGCATCATTTTCCTCATCTTTAAAATGGGGATAATAATAGCACTTATTTTCCCTCAATTGAGATAATATGTGTAAAGTAATTTGCAAATCTTAAAGTTTTATAGGAATGCTAGCCATTCCTATAAAGGGAGACCAACACAGGGATTACTGATCTTAATGATAAGGCTATTCTTTCTAATGGAGTCAATCTCAACTCATTCTTGTTCATTTACTGTCTCTGTATTCCATAAGTTGGGGGTCCTTAACATGGGGTCCATATGCTTGGTTTAAAAAAATATTTTGATAACCGTATTTCAGTATAATTGCTTTCCTTTGTAATCCCACATCTTTTATTTTACCCACTTACATACATGATTTGAAGGTGATCTGTAGGCTTCTCCATATTGCCCAAGGGGTCCATGACACACAAAAAAGCTAAGAATCCCTGACAAAGAAGATTTAGCATTGTGCTGGAAAACCTTCCTCTTGGTCTTTTCGTGGGTCCCAGTACAGTGCTTGGGTTGTGTGTGTGTGCAATCTTTTTTCAGTCATGTCTGCCTCTTTGTGACCCCATTTGGGGTTTTCTTGGCAACGATACTGGAGTGGCCAGCCATTTCCTTTGCAGGCTGCCCATCTGTTATCCCTTGCTCTCATTACCTGACCAGCCTCACTGCCTTTTCCAATCACACATTTCCCACATGATTTCTTTTATGCCACTTTTTATACTGAAGTTATAATTGGCAATATGTCAGAGCCTACCTCTGCTCACCATGTTTCTCTTCATTGCCCTCTGGGTGGGTCACTTGACATCTTGATTCTTTGGAGAGTTTGACATTCCATGATTCTCAGTTTAATAGCACCATAAGAATAGAGAGAGAGACTGGACCTGTTATTTCACTGTATAGGTAACTTCCAGGTGAGAAAATTCCCCTTGCAAAGCAGATCAAAACTTTCTCTGTTATTTGTTTGTCTTAGAGATCTTAGAACAGTGGCATCAAACTCAAATAAAAATGGGCAGCCACTCAGCAGTCTGTAAGGATCCTAGGGAGCTGAAAATTGACTTAATCTCTGTTCTTTTGCATTTTTATTTATTTTGTTAAATATTGTCTAATCTGGCTGGGTAGAGTTGCTCCTAATATGTATGTGTATATAGGCATCACATTAGACATTTCTGACTTAAAGGTTGGAGAAGGGATGTGGTCTGCTACAAACCAGTTTAAGTCAAGTGGAAAGACTGTTCAAAAGTCTTCCCCAAAGATATAGACAAAGTGGTGAAGTTGTGAACTGATCCATCCATTCTGGAGGGCAATTTGAAACTATGGCCAGAGGGCTATAAAACTGTGCATATACCCTTTGACTCCACTACCTGTCTGTTATCTCAAAGAGATCATAAAAATGGGGAAAAGACCCACATGTACAAAAATATTTATAGCAGCTCTTTTTGCAGTGACCAAAAATTGGAAATTGAGGGCATGCCCATCAATTGAACAAGCTGTGGTATATGAATGTAATGGAACACTATTGTGAATACTATAATGAGCAGGTGGATTTCAGAAAAACCTGCAAAGACTTACATGAACTGATGCTGAGTGAAGTGACCAGAACCAGGAGAACACTGTGTGCATAAGAAAAGAGGGGCAACTAGGTGGCATAGTGGATAGAGCACTGGACCTAGAGTCAGGAGTCAGTTCTAATCCAGCCTCAGATACTTACTTAGCTGTGTTACCCTGAGCAAGTCACTTAACCTCTGTCTGCCTAGGTTTTTTCAGCTGTAGAAATGGGTACAATAATAGCCCCTATTTCCCAGCACGCACGCACGCACGCACGCACGCACGCGCACACACACACACACACACACACACACACACACATTGGGCAGCTAGGTGGCACAGTAGAGAGTATCAAACTGGAGTGAGGAAGACTCGTCTTCGAGTCCAAATCTAGCCTCAGACACTTTTTAGGTGTGTGACCCTGGACAAGTCACTTCACCCTGTTTGCCTCAGTTTCCTTTTCTGTAAAATGAGCTGGAGAAGGAAATGGCAAACCTCTCTAATATCTTTGCCAAGAAAACTCCAAATGGGGTCATGCAGAGTCAGACACAACTGAAGAATGATTGAACAACAAAAATAAAAGTAACAGCAGCTTGAGACCCCTGGAAACGTAAACGATTGGATAATTTGATCATTTGGATTTGCTTAGTTTGCTCCATAGAAATCATTTAGCCATACCAGGTTTCCCTCTCATCTAGCTTCTTGTAAACTTTCCTTCCTCCAATCTAAAAAGCCGCTAATAGGTACAAAACCGGTTGGGGGCAGGGAAGCGTGCAGAAGCTGTGAGAGGGGAGGTGCGGAGGTGAGTAAAGGGCAAAATCCTGCTGGGAGAGATGGAGGGAGGAAGTGATTTCAAGCACAGAGCAGCACAGGCCATTGGAGAGTTACCTGGTAAAGTGTAGGGACTGTAGTATCGATGCCCTGGGGCAAATGATAAACAAACAAACAAACCTATTCACTCCATGCTAATTATAGCTCT
Organism: Pseudocheirus occidentalis; assembly: GCA_028646575.1. NCBI lineage: Eukaryota > Metazoa > Chordata > Mammalia > Diprotodontia > Pseudocheiridae > Pseudocheirus > Pseudocheirus occidentalis. Next base: position 153,876,423 of record CM053598.1, on the reverse strand, counting down.
CATCCTTCCCTTCCCTAATCAGCAAAGTTTAAATCCAGCTGTCCATTATCAACATTTCTGTGTCTTAGCTTTCTCTTTAGGTTCTGTGGTGTTGCCCTGTCCTTGGTTTTGATTTCTTTCAGTTCCCAGATTCTTTCTTCTCTTTATGCCCTACTTCTATCATTGGTTCAGATCTCCTCTGTCTCTGGATGATTCACAGAAGTGACTCTCTAGTGACTCTCCCAACCTGTCTTTCCCGTCCAGTCCTAGTCTACAGACCATTTTCAAGTGGAGGTCCAACTACCACTTGAAATTAAACATGATAAACACTATATCTTCCCTTCTAATCATTTTGTTCTACCCAACTCTTAGGGAATAAAATGGTTCTATTCATGCTGCCACCTCCATCACAGTCTCAACCTCACAAATAGACAAGGGGTTTATGGGCTAAAGTACTGGGGTAACCAAGATAGACCTGGTTGAGAACCTGTCCAGATGCAAGGATTTAAATCAAACACTTGCTGGCTTAAAGGAAGCCAAGAGAACTGTTCTTCGATTATACCATGGAAAGCATTAACTCTGACTTGTTAGATACATAGCAACAGTACTGAGTACTGGTTATCTGGGACTATATTATGCTGTCCTGGTGAAGGGAGAGTTGCAGTGAATGCTAAGAACAATACATTTTTTAGATTGTCTACAACCATTAATTTAACTGTATTCTTAATGTTTGTTCTTTGTCCATCAATGAACAAATTGACAAACCAAATGAAATGAACTATATTAGTGCTGACATTCTCACTGTAAGTGAAACTAGAAGCTATAAACAAGCTGAAGCCAAGTGGAAAGACTGTTCAAAAGGCCTCCCCAGGGTGACACTGAATAGAGCACCAACCCGAGAGTCAGAAGGACCTGAGTTCAAATGCAGCCTTGGACACTTAACACTTACTAGCCTTGTGATCTCAGGCAAGTCACTTAACCCCAATTGCCCTGCCTTCGACCCTCCAAAGAAAAAGCAAAAAAAAAAAAAAATTAAAGAAAAAAAAAGTCCACCCCCAAAATGTAGACAAAGTGGTAGAGTTGTGAACTGATCCAACCATTCTGGAGAACAATTTTTAACTATGCCCAAAGGGCTATAAAACTGTGCATACCCTTTGATCCAGCAATACCATTACTAGGTCTGTATCCCAAAGAGATCATAAAAATAGGAAAAGGACCCATGTGTATGAAAATATCTATAAAAGTTCTTTTTGCGGTGGCTAAGAATTGGAAATTGAGGGGGTGCCCATCATTTGGGGAATGGCCGAACAAGTTGTGGTGTATGAATATAATGGAATACTATTGTACTATATGAAATAATGAATAGGCAGACTTCAAAAAAATCCTGGAAAGATTTATGTGAACTGATGCTAAGTGAAGTGAGCAGAACTAGGAAAACATTGTACACAGTGATGGCAACATTGTTCAATGACTAATTTTGATAGACTAAGCTCTCCTTAGCAATGCAAGGATCTAAGACAACTCCAAAAGACTCATGATGGAAAATGCTATCCACGTCCAAAAAAATAAATAGAGTCTGAATGCAGATTGAAGCATACTATTTGCTCTCTTTTTTGTTGTTGTTGTTTTGGTTTTTTTTCTTTCTTGTGGTTCCTCCCACTGGTTCTAATTCTTCTTTACAACATGACTAATATGAAAACATATTTAATATAAATGTATATGTAGAGCCTAAATCAGATTGCTTGCCATCTTGGGGAGGAAAAGAGAAAATTAAGACCTCAAAATCTTATGGAAATGAATGTTGAAAACTAAAAATAAATGAACCAATTAAAAAAAAAAGATATAGACAAAAGATTTGGTGAAGTTGGTTTCATGATTTCCCCAAAGGCAATAAGGAATTTCATTTTATGAGATACTTGCTTGCTTTGCAAAAGACATAAAGAAGAGCACCATGAAAGCAATTATATCTTATGTGCCAGCATTCAATATGGAGGAGGAAGTTCAGGTATTCTATGAACTTGACAAGATTGTCCAAATTAAATCAATATATAATTTTAGACTTAGTAATACATGAGCATGGAAAGGATGGTGAAAATTAGGTTGAAAATTAAGTTCATCATCAAGAAATGAAAGACTAATAGCTTTTGGACCACTCAGAATTCTCATGACTCTATATATCATGAATACTTTTTTTAGACTTGAAGTTTTATTGACATCTTCCATTTTTATATCAAATTCATTTCTGAATATATCCCTCCTGCTTCTTTCACTCAAAAAACCTTCCCTTGAGCAAAGATTAAAGTCAAAGCTGTATAAAAGTATGATAAAAACACCATAAAAATTGACCATATCTTACAGAATATGCAGCATTTTTCCCCATAGCCTCCCACCTCTCCAACAAAAAAAGGGAGAGTACATTTTATCATCTCTTTTCCAAGGTGTAGCATACTTATTATAATTAAAGAGCATTCAGTCTCGTTTTATTTTTCTTTTAGCTTGATTGTTGTAGTAACTGTAAATATCACTTTCCTGGTTCTGCTTTCTTCACTCTGTATCAGATCATAAAAGTCTTCCTGAGTCTCTGATAATATTCAATTTGATTGAACAGTGATTGTAATAATTGGATTTATTGTAAAAATATTCAATTTTATACACATTACAATTTGTGATATTTATTATGTTCCTGGCACATAGTAAGCACTTTAATAATTTCATTCTCTCTTCCCCCTTCTCCTGATCAATTTTATTTTCAGTTCTTTGCAATCACAGAAATAGCTGCTATGAATATTTTATTTCTGTCTTAGACCAGAGCTGCGACAACATATTTGCATGCAGTAAGCAAGAATTGAATATTTTTCCTCCTATATGTAACCATCCATGAAAAGTTTTAAGACTTTGCTGTAGCAAACTTAACTTGATTTGCCACATAATAAATACCTACATGCCATGCAGAACATTTCTGGCATTTAAAATATGCCCGTTTAGGAAAAGCAGCATTTAAAGGACAGTACTTTACTTAGGGACATTTCATGTGACCCTAGGCAAGTTACCTTTCAGTGCCTCTCCAGGCATCTCTCTAAGACTATAATTTACAGAACAGTTGTTTATTTTCATTGGTAGAAGGAATTTCCTCACCATAGTTTCCTATACAAATTATATCACAGATCCAGAACAAATTTTGTGTATGTCCTTAATTTCATTTCTTCATGTGTTGTAGCCCAGGTTGCTGCCTACCCTTAGCCTAAGTATTGTTTAGAAAGAGAGTATAGGTAGGGAAAGGAAAGAAGGGGACCAGGACAGAGGTACTAAGGATACCCACATGAAAAAGAAAAAACAATGAATGAAACCAAGAAGCAGAGATCAGATATTTAGGAGGAAAGTCAGAAGAAGCCTAGGAATGGGGGTATATATATGATCAACAGCGGCAAAAGTGATAGCAAGGAGGATGAAGATTAAGGGCACCATAAAATCTGTCAGTTACAAGATCAATGGTGTAGCAGCAAGCACCCTAGCATACCCAGGATGGCTGCTAGCCCAGGTTCTTAAATCTGCTTTTCTAAAGGAAAGCAACTCAAAATGGGTTAACAATCTTACTGTAATCAATCAAACATATACCATTTACTTAGTTCAGGGGGAAAAGTCAACACCCTGAACTTCAGAGAATAAAAACAGAAGTTGCTAGCAGACAAAGAAACAGATCAGCAGATGGACTTCCAGCCATCTGACCATTACATCCATACCTTGTTAGTTACCAGAGAGGGAAGCACCAGCATCTGGGTTTTCAAAGCTGGGGGCCTCAACGACTGCCCAGAGTCTCATCTGGCCAAATCGCATAACTCTTTCCAAAGTGAGCCTCAAAGCAAAAACTCACATAAGGGTATATATAGCATTCTTCTGGATCAGAGAATGTCACAATCCTCTTGACCAACTGCCCAATCACAAAGTAATAAGGTGTGGGCACTCCTGAAGAAGAAGCCTCCTGCTGCAGGCTCTATATGACCACATTCAGTCTGTTAGGGGGCAGAGTATATTTTCAAATCAGGGAAGGTTCTCAGAGTCACTTAAGCCTATCAAAGGGCCTAAGGGCAGGGAAGATCTTCAGATTCCTATAATAAATGATGATCTTGAAAAGTAATTTCAATACCTATGGGAATGGAAGCCACATTGCAAGGAGCTAAAGAGTGAGTGACTGAATGATAAAGAAATGGACACTGGGAGTACAGAATACTCTTATAAAAATTTGTCAGTGAATGAGAGAAAAAAGATAGGAAGATGGGTAGAAGATGTAGCAGGATGAAGTGAAGACTGTTGTTTTTTTTTTAAGACTAGGGGAAATGTGAGCATGTTTGAAGTAGAGGGAAGGAGCCAGTTGAGAGGAAGATATTGAAGATGCATGAGAAAATTGCTGATTAATCATACCAGGTCTTAAAAAAATCAGAGAGGGATGGTATCAAGAACACAGGTGGAAGGAAGAACCTCCGGTGGGCTACCTCTTCTCCTAAGATAAGAAGAAAGGAGGAAAGAATGAAAGAAGACATAGAGAGATTTTAAGGTGTGGTTGCTGTTTGTCCTTTGTTCCTTTAAAAATTTTTTTAAAGAATTAGTTTAGTTAGAGTTTTCCACATCCACTTCCATAAGCTTCTGAGTTTTCTATTTCCTCACCCTCTTTTTTCTCCCCCTTCTCTTAGATGTTGTACAATCTGATATAAGCTCTATATACACGCTCGTATTAAACATATTTTCATATTAGTCATGTTGTAAAGAAGTATTAGAACCAACAGGAAGAACCATGAGAAAGAAGAAACAAACTAAATCAACATGAGAAAAAAAGAAATTAAATAGTATGCTTCTATCTGCATTTAGATTCCATAGTTCTTTCTCTGGATGTGTATAGCATTTTCCATCATGAGTCTTTTGGAGTTGTCTTAGAACCTTGCATTCCTGAGAAAAACCAAGTCTATCAAAATTAGTCATTGAACAACGTTGACATTACTGTGTACAATGTTCTCCTGGTTCTACTCACTTCACTCAGCATCAGTTCATATAAGTCTTTCCAGGATTTTTCTGAATTCTGCCTGCTTATCATTTCATATAGCTCAATAATATTCTATTACATTCATACACCACAAGTTGTTTAGCCATTCTGTCCTTCATTCTTGAAGAGGACCATGACATCAGGGAGATGATGCCATGACTTGCAAATGAATTGGATTTAAGTGAGGGAGGGCTGTGCAAAGTCACCTGCCTCACTTTATCTTCTGGAGTCATCTGGGCCATATATTGATCAAGACAACTGGAAATGGCCCCAGATGAAGTGCATGTACCTTGGCCTTTTCAAGTTAAGGTCTTTAACAGGTTTTAGAATAAAGGTTTTCTTCTTGAGGTGTGGTAGAGAGGATATGAGAGAACTCAATTAGAAGACTTTACTTAGTCAAGTAGAAGGCAAGATCATTTACAGAGAGAGTGGAGTCATGGCCTTGAGGAAAGAGAAAGTTCAGGAGAACAGCTGAGAGAATTGCTAGGGAGTCAATAAAAGAGGAATAAAAATATTTTGTTCATATAAAAATAAAGAAGTAGTCAGAATCCAGGAGAATGAAGGTGAGGGAAGAGATGGGACAAGAAATTGTGGTTAGAAAGGGGAATTTCAAAGATCAGTCTCCTGGAAGCTGGGCAGATGGTGAGATTTAAGGTATTACCACCCTAGGGGATAACTGATATAGATTGGAGATAGAAGTTGTAAGAGTTGAAGAGTCTGGGGTTAGGTAACTAAGAAGTTTGAGTGAACTAGAGTTAAAATGGCTAGCAGCATGACTGTTGATAACAGGAGGAAGGGATAGAGAAGATGTTAAGCCAGCTACCTTCATAGAGGTGGGGGGATAGCAGAGGAGCAGAATGGGAGTGGGAAGCAGAAAATTCCTCCCAATGCCTTCCTTTATAAAGGGCAGATGCTGGACTTTTTGTCTCACTCCACTCTTCATCTCTTGGAGGTGTTCAGGGAGGACTAGTACCTCTGGTGTGAGGGTTTGCTGAGCCCTTTTCAGGGCTGCTTATCCACCTTTGGAGTCCACCTGTCACCCAGCTCTCACCTGTGGTTCCAAGAAGCCATAGCATGTGCATTGACCACACCCCAGTAAAATTGTCTGGGCAGATTGGCTAAACCAGGTTGAGGGTAACCAACCAGTCTCAAACTCATTGGTGAGTTAGAAGGGTGTCTATCCCAATCATGTGAAGACTTTTCCTGGTCAGGTAAGGGGCAGGTAAGAACAAGTTTTTCCAGGGGCCATGAAAGTGGCTGAAGCAGGAGCTGTGAAGACCTTAAAGATTGGGTCAGATGTCAAGGATGCCAAGGTTATCCACTGCATCCCAGTCCATTGCTAATTGTCCTGACTTTTATCCTGGTTCTCAATGACTCTGGAAGAGAGAGTAAGGCAGAGGAGTGTGTTTTCACTTAAATCCAATTCAGAAATTGGGATCATTGGTCCTCTTCAAAAATGGAGGATGAACAACAGCTGCTTTGCCTAGTTTCAACTCCATGGAATGAGATGCCCACAATCTGATACCCCCCTGGTCCATCCTTTCCCTACCTTTTTCCTCTTCCTTTTGTGTGTTGTTTCTTCCTTTGAGATGATAAACTCCTTGAGGGCAGGGACTGTTCTTATTTCTATTATATTTCTATTAATTGAATCCCCAGGATTTAGCACAGTGTCTGGCACATAGTAGGCACTTAATTTGATTAGACTGGAAAGCAGGAGTGTCCTGGAAGTCTACAGTTGTCAGCAGAAAGGATCAGGAGTGAGTTACAAAAGTAGACATATGGTATAGAAGTTCAAAGGGGGAGAAGTTGTTTTAGTGGCAGAGAAGGTTTTATATGTATCAGCTGGGAGTAAGACAAAGGTTGACTCCTGCTATTAGAGAAGTTGAATGAGATGGTGCTGAGTGAGAGAAGGAAAACTTGCTTTAGGGACAAGGATCCTCAAGGAAAAGCTAGGTTTCGGTTATTCCTAGAAGGTGGGGAGGAGTCTAAGGAGAGATTGAAGATGAAAAGACTAGACCTTACTACCCATGGGCTTGAATGCCTGAATAGACTTGTAGGAATATGACCCTATTCTCCACCCATCCTTAGGAGGGCACTTTCCCAGGAGTTAGATTTGTAGCTCATCTGATAAACAGGTGATTCATTTATCTGGGTAGGTCCAGTGGTTTGGAGATTTGTTTCTCTCTCTCTCTCTCTGTCTCTGTCTCTCTCCTCTGTCTGTCTGTCTGTCTGTCTCTGTCTCTGTCTCTGTCTCTCTCTCTCTCTCTCTCTCTGTTTCTGTCTCTCTGCCTCTGTCTCTCTGTCTCTCTCTCGTTTCCCTTGCTTGTAGTCAGGACCTTCCTTATATCAGCAGAAAGAGAGAGATGGGAAGGTCAAAAACTTCAAGAGAAATGGTCTCCACAAGCTTTCCTCCACATACAAAAGGAATGATAACAGATCTACAGTATTTTACCGTGTAATTGTTGCAGATTTTATGTCCATTTTTTTTTTTGCAAAAAAAGTGGGGTGTGACCATTGTGTGTAGTTTTTTTTTAATTGTGCCAATATCACTTAAAATCATTTATTATTAAACTATGTCACTGACAGACAAACTGTACAGTTTAGCTAGTGCAGGAAGATGCAAGTCTTACATGACTTAATGATGGCAGCTTTGCCTGCCTGCCCACTCCCCTTCCCCTACAACTCTTCATTGGGTTGACTGATAATACCGTTAGTAATGCAGCATTCTAAAAAAAACCATGCAAGAGTGCTTTCAGAAATATACTGACAGTGTGCATGTGCTGAGAATTCTAGGCTCTGGCTCATAATGAGCAAGAGATAAATGCTTATCCATATGCCACTGGTGACTATATTGCTGCTCTGTTTATCTTTTAAGCAGCATGATGAACAGGACTATACAATGCAACAATTACACAATGAAAAGTTATAAACCCAGGCGGCTAGGTGGCGCAGTGGAGTCAGGAGGATGTGAGTTCAAATCTGGCCTCAGACACTTGACACAAAAACTAGCCGTGTGACTTTGGACAAGTCACTTAACCCCAATTGCCCTCCAAAAAGAAAAGAAAAAAAAAGAGGTTATAAACCAATTTTTGGACTGAAAAAACAGGGCGCAATGATTATGTGGTGGCAACGATTATGCAGTGAAATATAGTAGAATAACATTGAGTATCTGTGTATTACCCAGACTGCTATGTTCTCCATAGCCAATAACTTCACATCCTTCCCTTCACAATCAGACCTTCTCTGTGCAGCCTTTTCAACCATCTACTCCTTTTTTCTTCAAATCCTTGCCTCCTTTCCTTTCTGACTTCTTAAGATAAGCCACTCCACTCATGGATAATTCCTACCTTTGACCTTTATCCACCTTTCTTTTGGTAGTATGATTTAATGAAACAAATCCTACCTCTTCTTCTTCTTCTTCTTCTTCTTCTTCTTCTTCTTCTTCTTCTTCTTCTTCTTCTTCTTCTTCTTCTCCATCTCCTTCTCTTTCTCTCTCCCCACCACTCCTCCCAAGGATTTTAGGCAAGTCTCCTCTCCTAACTCCTCTAACCCTCAGTTTCCTCATCTATAGAATGGAACCAATAATACTTTCATAATCTATCCAATAGGGGTTTTTTTTGGGAAAAATTTTGTCAACTATAAAGTAACCTATTAGTACTACTACTACATGGTGATGATGATGATGACAATAATGATGGTGCAGCACATGGCCAGGTAGATACAATGCTGGCCTTGGAGTCAGGAACACCTCTGTTCAACTGCTGCTCTGAGATATTTGGGCTGTGTGAACCTGGACATGTCAACTAACTTCTCAGTGCCCTAGTCAGTTCTCTAAGACAATAAACTGCAGAGTTATGAGATCTGTATTGGAGCTCCTTATACAAATAAAACTACAGGTTTCATAAAAAGTATTGTGATTATTTCTCAAAAGTATTGTTGGAGGAATTGAGTATATTAGGTCTTCTAAAAATCTGTGTGCTAGAATTTCAACTAAACCCTTCTTCCTACACCCTTGAGTTTTACCACCAAGTTGCTGATGGATCTGTTTTCCATAGGACAAGTATACAGAACTTCTGGACCCAACCTCTTTATAATTTGACAAATTTTTTAAAAATCCCCAAACCTCACATAGACCAACAACAAAAGTCAGACCTGAATGCTCTGAAATTGCAATAAACAAATCCCGAAGAGGAATATGATGACAGAGATGGTGTCTATGGATAAGAACACTGTATATCAGACTTTTTTATTTTAGTTGGCTTTGCTAAATTATTTTATTTCCTCTTTTTTTATAAGGGATGATTCTCTGGAAGGGACAGGGATGATAGATCTATTGGAAAAATGTGAGAGATATAAAGACAAAAATATCAATAAAAGTATATATATATATTTTTTAAAAAACAGATTCATCTCAGTTTTCTGAGGTCACAAAAAGCTCTAAAATATGAACCTTAAGCAGGTGTTTTTAAACCTTTTTGTATCAAAGACACCTTTAACGATCCTATGGATCTCTTCTTAGAATGATTTAAATGCAAAAAAATGAAATATATAGGATTGCCAAGGAAAAAAATTATATATAAATGCGGTTGTCAAAAGAGAAAAAAAAATTACTGATCCCTTTCATGGACCCAGGTAAAGAACCTCCACCCTCGAGATTCAGGATTAGTTGAATTGTATGAGTGAAGCTTGGAAGACCATTCAGTCTCTGTAACCTTCATGGCAATTGTTCTTAAATAAGCTACTATTTTCTAGCTGTGATTTCTGCTACTTTAAAGATGCATCTAGGGGTGAGGTGGCTAGGGGGCACAGTGAATAGAGTACCAGCCCTGGCGTCAGGAGGACCTGAGTTCAAATCCGACCTTAGACACTTAACACAAACACAAAACTAACTGTTTGGGCAAGTCACTTAGCCCCAAATGCCCTACCTTCCCCCCTCCAAAAAGCAAAATATAGAAATAAATAAATAAAGATGCATCTTTTCGTTTTTGCAGGTACTCTCTCCACTGCTGTAGTTCATGACTCTTACTTGCCTTAGTTGGCTGCCTTCATGAGTTGTTGAGGCTGAGCCTCTCCAAACATGGCTAATGTGGTCCTTGGTTGATAAACATGCAGTATTTCAACAATCAGTTCAATAATCCTGATCCCCAAGTATCCTTCTAAAAAATTTACCTTGGAATTATTTTTGTATATATTCTCTTTATACTTTATATATTCTCTTTATACTTTCTTATGTTTACTTATCTACATGTTACATCTCCTAATGGAATGTAAACTTTTTCAAGGAAAGAATTGCTTTGTTAGTTTTTAAAAATCCTCTGGCACACAGTAGGTGCTTAATAAATGTTTGCAGACCGATCGATTCATTAAAGCTTTTCCAGCTTTCTAGAATCTCCTGATATACACATGTCTGGCATGCTCTTTAAGAAACGAGTTCACTTTCCTGATGTGACAAAGTATCAGAGTAGGACTTTAATAGAGATGTGATGTTTTTCAGATTAACTGAAAAAATTATTCCCTATAATACCTAGGGGGAAAAATGTCAGATATAAGATTCTGGTCAAAATTCTGCTCATCCTTTCCTCTGTTATCCTTTCCTTCCCGTTTTCCAACTCTACTTCCTCTGTCTCAAAAAACATCTGAAATTTTCTCAGTCTTCAATCTTCCATTGGAGTCACAGACTAACAGATTATTAGATTTGTAAGGTTGTTGAGAAATGGGCCTGTGCTTTTCCTTTAATAAGAACATAATATCTGAACTGGGTTTGAGAGGCACCAATGCAGACCTCAACTTGTCTCTATGACTTATTGGATAATTCTCAGGTTAAGAGAGGATAAGTAATTTGCCCATAGTCACAGCTAGTGTCAGAAGCAGAATGGGAATCAGGTACAGATCTCCAATCTCTCTGTCACACTTCTAGGATGCTCTCCATGTTGTTGTTATTTTTCATGTTTGGACTAGACCTGTGATTCCATCTACATAGGGAGCTCCCGATATGAGCCAATATGTGTCAGAGGTAGAATTTGAACCCAGTTTTTCCTGACCCCTTCCCTCCTTCCCATGCTCTTTCCTGTTAAACATATACTTTTTCTTAATGTGGACTCCTTAAATGCCAGCTATTCTGTCTAAAAATAGCTCAGGAACAAATGATTATTTGTAGACAAAGTTTTGCAGTATTGCTGAATTGAAAGTGTCCCAAGTTGTTAGAGGCTGAACTACCAGCTTCCAGATACCAAATATCAGATTTCCCTGAGTGTCATCATACAAAGTCGATTGAATGAATGGACCTGTTTAGGAAGGAAGGGGTATGTTGCAGTGGAAAGAATGTTGGATTTGGAGTCGGAATTTGATTCTTGCCTCTGACCCTGAGAAAACCACATGAAAAAAAATTAAAGAGATCCTGTCCTGCCCTAGTTTACAGCCTAAAACAACCTCTCACCCAGAGTACAAGGAAGGTCACCAAAAGCGAAGGAGAGTTCATTATAATAACTAATGTTTATATAGTGCTTTATGATTCACAAAGCCCCTTACATACATTTATCTCATTTTTTCTTCACAACAGTCCTGTAATGTGCTATTGCAGAGAGAAGAAATTTGGCCTCTGAAGTTTTGGACTTAGGGGCATGCAGGCAAGTGGGAGAACTAGGATTTAAACTGAGTGCCTTTGATACCAAGATGGTTCAGAATAATAGTTTACAATTTCATAATATCTTCCTGACAGCTTTGCAGATAAGTGCAAATATTTAAAATAGTAAAAATATTATTTTGTAGATGAAAAAACTGAAACTCAGAGATTAAATGATTTCCCCAAAATTGTTTAACCAGTTAGTGACAGAATTGAGGATCCCAGTCTCCTAGCCTCTTGGTCCCAATGTACCATCCTTGTCTGTACTCAGGGTAAGATGTCTTAGATTCTAGACTCCTCCCAGGACAAGGGCAATGTCTATTTAATTTGATTTGTTCTATTCCCAGAATAGATTAGATCCATGATCTCATCCCTATCCCTTCACGAAGGCAGATTGCAACTCCTCCCAGGCTTTCTATTCTGTTGCAATTCTGACCCCTATTTTTTAAAATAAAGAGCCATGAAGCTCCCCCTGCGTGAGCTTCTTAATCAATCCACATGCATTTATTAAGTTCTTATTACATATGCGCCAGGAATTGTGTCGAGCGCGGCGTGAGGGTAAAATCCCTGCTTGTTCACTTCTTTTCTGGTGACCCGTGGCCTCTCCAGGAACGGAGAAGAGAAGAGAAAGGAGCTCCGTGGTGTCAAGAGCAGGATAAAACTAGATTAAAGGGGAAGAACTTTCCATTCTAAATCCTGTGATCCTATGAACTGACAGGGTTAGGACAGACTGTGGCTTTCCCTTCTCTGTGCTCAGAGTTTCTGTAGGAAGGTGGCCGGCCCTTTGCTTTCCCTCTGTGAATGTGTTTCTTTTCTTTTTTCTTTTTAAATTTTTTTTCGCTCTTGGGGTGTCTCCCAGTTTCTTTGTTTATACTTGTCTCTTTGTCTCCTTACTGGGTGTTTCTTTGCCTGGGTAACGTAAATTTCTGCCAGTCGGTCTTTTTTCCGCGTGTGTCTTTCCTGGATTCTTTCCAGTAGGGAAATCACTAAGGGGTGGGAAGGAGGTGGACCGATGGGCAGGGCCAGCGTTCGGCCAGGTAGAATATGCAAAGAAGGCGGGCGGACCTATGCTAATGAACCAAGGGTAGGTAGGCCCGGGTCAGCTCGGCTTTTCCAGAGGGAGATCTCGGAGCTGTGAGGCTAGCCGGGAGAGGAGCCTGCCTGAAAGGAGAGGGCTCAAGGCTAGCGGACTGAGGCCCCCCATCCAGAGCCGGCGCCCCTGCCATACCGGGGAGCCGGCCATGCCTCCGCGGGAGCTGGCTGAGCCGGAGCCGCCTCCGGTCCGGGCCCCGACCCCGACCCCTACTCCGCGGCGGGGCAGCGCGCCCCCGGAGCTGGGCATCAAGTGCGTGCTGGTGGGCGACGGGGCGGTGGGCAAGAGCAGCCTCATCGTCAGCTACACCTGCAATGGGTACCCCGCCTGCTATCGGCCCACGGCGCTGGACACGTTCTCCGGTACTGTTAAGTCCGGGCATGGGGGGTGGGGCTGGGACTGGACTGGATCAAGCAAGAGGCCCAGAACCATTCACTGGCTATATAGGCTCCTCTACTCAACCTGGATGTGGGTGGCTGGGAGGGTAAAGAGGCACCCACGGTGCCAAGGGAATAGATCTGCTGTGCGGCAAAGAGCCCTGGGCACAGAAGTCCATGAATATAGTCTGGTCTCCCTTATACTCATATTTCTCTGGGCTTCAGTTTCTGAAGGATCTGGGCCCTAAAGTCCCTTCCGTTTCAAGCCTGTTTTAATTCTAGGTGGGGGTGGGGGTGGGGGTGGGGGTGGAGGTCTAGGACAAGGGCACCTAGGAATGGAGAAGGGAGTGTTGGTTTGAAGGAAACGATCTCCTGATGGTTCTGAGACTTTCTCTCAATGCAGTACAAGTCTTGGTGGATGGAGCCCCAGTCCGGATTGAGCTCTGGGACACAGCTGGACAGGTAAGAAGAATGGTAACCCCCTGACTTGGCATCAAGACTCTGGAAGGGGTGGAGGGAGGAGAGTCCCCAGCCTCATCATCCATCAGCTTTTAAAAATATTTTACTGATGCTTTTTTTTTTAAAAAATCTTACTCTGACTTTCCATTAACTCCTCTCCCCATTCCCCAGTCACAAATCCACAAGTATTTATTAAGTGTTTACTAAATATAGGCACTTTAGTAAGTGCTGGGAATACACATTGAAGCAATCTAGGCCCTTCCATTCTAATGGGGGAAAACCACTCATAAAAACTACCTGGAAGGGGAGGGTTAAAAAGGGGGGAAAATATGAGTTATTACCACAGAACAAAGAAATGTTTAAGCTAAACACCCATTTATGGATCATGTCTTCCATAGTCCACTACCTCTATGCCAAAGTGAGGAAGGGGCCCCTATCAATTTCTTGGTGAGAGATGGGGTAGAAAGGGATGATATTTAATATAAGGCACAAAAGAGGCAATGTTAGCTACCTCCAGTCTCAGTTGAAGAAGTTAAATTTCCTGGCCAGCCCTTTGCCTTATCTCCACCATCCTTTTGCTGATTTTATTTACTATATTTCCTGCTCTAGGAGGACTTCGACCGCCTTAGATCCCTCTGTTACCCAGACACTGATGTCTTCCTGGCCTGCTTCAGTGTTGTGCAGCCAGGCTCCTTCCAAAACATCACAGAAAAGTGGCTGCCTGAGATTCGAACCCACAACCCCCAGGCTCCTGTTTTGCTAGTGGGTACTCAGGCTGATTTGCGGGATGATGTTAATGTACTGATCCAACTGGACCAAGGGGGTCGGGAAACACCTGTACCTCATCCTCAGGCCCAGGGCTTGGCTGAAAAGATCCGAGCCCGGGGGTACCTGGAATGCTCTGCTTTGACTCAAAAGAACTTGAAGGAGGTGTTTGATGCAGCAATTCTCAGTGCCATTGAGCACAAGGCCAGACTGGAGAAGAAGCTCAATGCCAAGGGTGTCCGGACACTCTCCCGGTGCAGATGGAAGAAATTCTTCTGCTTTGTTTGAGCCCCTGCAGTGGGGAGCGGAGCAGGAGGCTAGAAATGCCTGGAACCATGGGGCTGTGGGAGACCTTGGAGCTGCTGACAAGAGCAGAGCCTGGGTCACCTTCATGTGGTGTGGACCTTTCCCGGTAATTGTAGGAACAGAGAGCCGTTAACTGTTCACTTTATTTAACCTATTTGGTACTAGGACCTGTAGGAGGGAAGGTACCTGGAGTCTGCTTCTGAGGACCAGTTCACCCTTTAGAAAGCAGCCTATTCCTTCAGGTGACTAACAGCCAATAGCCCTAATCCAATGGGGTTTTCCAGCATGGGCCTGCAAGCCAATACAGTTCTGGACAAGGAAGAGTCCTTGCTTGGGTTCCCTCCAGGAAAATGTCAGAGTCCCTTGTGGCCCACAGATTCTGAAACAAGGAAGGAAGAACCTGGCCAGAACATCTTAGCATTCCAAACTCATCCAAGAAGGCAGGTAGCTGAAAATAAGAAGTGTTTATAATAGGAGAGGGGTCTGAGGAACCTTGGGCAAGGTTTTGTAATGGAAGAGAGATCTCTGGAGAAGAGACAGGAAGGAAGGTACTAGAATGATGGGACAAGGTGGGCATGGTAGGAGTGAGAAGAGAAGGCTGGTAGAGAATGAGAAGATGGGAACTTGGAAGAGATTCTACAATGGAAGAGAGATCTTTGGGAACAAGACCTTTTAGGGTGAGAGATAAGGAAGCTAGGAGCAGAGAGATGGGGGGGAAGGAAAAGACTGTTATTGAGGGGAGATAGGAGGGACCTGTCAAAGGCTTCTCCCTGGGTCTGGGTCTCAGCCCCATCTCTGCCTATGACCAAAGAGGGAGGGGCTGCCTGGGGCCCTGATGAGAAGAGCTCTCTCCATCCTTGTTCAGTACTGCCCAAACTGGCTGGACAGGAGTTGGGGAGTGAGGGCTGAATCTCAGAGAAGGGGGTTCCTGGAGGGGAAGGGCCACAGCAGCAATAGGGAGAAGCAGAGGAGAGGGCTTTGAAGACTGCACCCCAATCTTCTTCATTGAGGGTTCAGTCCCTAATAGGGCAATGCAGAAGGGATTCTGTGGAGCAATGTCTAACAATAAAAGTCTCAAGTGTCTGAAACTGGTGTTTTGGTTTGTCATTTCCCAGTACTGGTGTGGATGGGGGTTTCATATGAGACTCCCTGACCTTCACCAGCTCTATTCCATGCTCAGGGTCCTATAGGTTGGGTGTTATTATGATGGGAACCCTCCAGGTTATCTAGGGTCATAGCCTGTAGATTACTAGAAGCAGAAAGGGCCTGGAGTTTGCTGAAACAATGTCATGGAAACTTATGGGAGACATAGAATGAAATCCATTTTTTTCATTTTATAGATAAAGAAACTGAGGCCCAGAGAAATCAAATCAATTCACATGCCAGTTAAATGTCTAAGGGAGGATTCGAATCCAAGTCTTTCTGATGTCAAATCCAGAGCTCTATCTACTACACTAAACTGAGAGAGTATTCAAACACTGAGCCAAGGTTCAGTGCCCCCAAGTCACAGCCAATCCTCCCATCTTCTCTTGGCTCTCTGGCCCCTCCTCCAGCCCTCTCAACATCCCTTCCTGTTTCAGCTGGGAGCAGTGGCTGGAACTGGGGTGTGGGGCTCCTGGGATGGGCTTAGTTGGTTCCCAGGGAGCAAGCGTGGGAAGCTGGCCTGAGAACGGGTTTCCCCAGGTGTCAGCGCCAGTGCTGCTTTCCCATGACCTCACCTGTTGGGCGGGGCCCCTTCTTTCCCTTCCTGCCCCCCCCCCCCCAACTCCAAGGATGGCAGCAGCTCAAAATTGAAACTCTGGGGTAACCTGGAACTTTTTCACCTTATTCCTTAGACTCAAGGTGAAAGCTGGTTCCCTTATCTACAATCCCAGGTAGCTTAGGGAATGAGTGAACTCTTAGAGTTTGGGTATAGGGTGCAGGATGAAATCTTTCCTCTCTAGAGACAGAAGTGGTAGCATCAGGAGAGATCTAGGCATCACTCAGAATGTAGGACAATGAGTGGACCAGCCATTGTAATTTCACTAGTGTTTTTTAAAGGTTCAAACTTTAAGTCATTTAGACTTGGTTTAGTTCCAGTCTGGGAAACCCATATAGATCATTCCTGAAAAATATCTCAGGCAGATGACCTAGGCTAGAAGACTGGATCAGTGTTAGGACCTGGGTTATAGGATCACCGATTTACTTAGAGCAAGAAAGGACCTCGGATCATCTTGTCCAACCCCGTCATTTTATAGATGATGAAACTGAAACCTAGAAAAGGGTACAGAGTTTGGTCAGGTGCCCTGAGGTCACATCTGGACCTGCTGAACAGGACCATAACTTGGGTGGAATTGAAGAGGGGTGACTAAGGAAGGGTGTAGAATGAGCCTGGCCTGGCAGAGTTTAGTGAGCTGAATGCATTATTTGATTCTTTGTCCTAGAGATTTGGAGATAGATAAAGGAGGATCCTGGGATCCATAGAGCTAAAGGGACCCAAGAGAACTTCTGATCCCTCATTATATAAAGGTTCCAGTCAACAAAGAGACACTGAACTGTAAGAAAATTGAGATCCAGAGAGATTATATGATTTGTCCAAGATTTAACCATAATAATAACAGGTAGCATTTATATAGCACTTTGAAGTTTGCAAAGCCCTTTACATTTGGAAGCTAGGTGCTATTATTATGCTCATTTTGCTCCTGAGAAAACTCAAACTCAGAGAAATTAAATGACTTGCCCAGGGTCATATACCTAATAATTATCTGAGGCCAAATTCGAACACAGGTCTTTGTGACTCCAGGTCCAATACTCTATCCACTATTCGACCGGGTTAATGATAATGGCCTCAATATCTCCCTATGAAGGCATGACTTGTAACCTACAGAAAATTGGAGGTCCCTAATAGGAATTTAATCAATACTTATTGGTCGACTGACAGTACTTCAGTTCTCAAGATCCTGGTTTGGAGTTGGAGTAATTGGATTCAAATCCTGGCTCTACCAATCCTACTTTCTACTGGTGGTGTGACTTTGGGTAATTAGCTTAGTCTTTCTGGGCCATAGTTTAACCCATAGGGGGTTGGAGTAGATCTCTCAAGCTCTCTAAGTCCAGTGATCTCTTATCTGGGCCAGTCCTGTTCATGCCCCTGAGTGAGCTGGAGAATGACTAAAGGATTAAGAAACAGTAAACAAATGGAAGAAAGACAGGAATAATCCTTCAGAGTATTATCTCAATTTTATTCTCAGGGCAACTAGTTAAGGTTGAAAAATTGACATTGCTCCCCATTTTTCAGATGAGAAAACTGAGGCTTACACTTTTTTTCTCTTTTTGGAGGGAGGAGGGCAGGGTAGTTGGGGTTAAGTGACTTGCCCAAGGTCACACAGCTAGTAAGTGCCAAGTGTCTGAGCCTGGATTTGAACTCAGGTCCTCCTGACTCCAGGGCCAATGCTCTCTGAGGCTTAGACTTCTTAAACATTATCAGACACATAGTTACATAAGTACGAGACAAGGCAAGGATACCCACAAGAAGGCCATTATAATAGATCCAGCTTTATTATACAGTCCAACAGAGCTGGTCTTGATGTTCTTCACATGTGACATTCCTATCATCCTCTGCAGTTTTGCACCTGGGCCTTCTGGTTGGTCCCCCTGACACAAGTCTCTTCCTCCGAGGTTTTTAGAGGCTTCCTCTATTCTCTTCTGGAAATAGATGCATTAAAAACAAACAATTAAAAAGAAAGCTATGAAGACGGTACCCAAAGAAGGTTAGGGTCGCCTGAGACCCCAAAATACCAACACGCGGGGTCCTGCGGAAAGAATTCCACTCAAGTCTTCTCAGCCAAAGAGAAGTAAAGTTTATTGGAAGTTCATTAGAAGTTCGCCAACATAGGGTAGACTCTTAAGAACTGGTCTGTGCTAGATCTTTCTGTGGTGCTCTCACAGGACATGGAGGGAAGATGGGATTCTTATATACAGAGGAATCTAGGGGTGGTCTAGAGGAGGAGTTTGGGGAAGGTCTTCAGGAGGAGTCAATGAGGTCAATGCAATGTGGATTGATATTTTGATAGGCTCAAGGGTGGGAAGCAGATGGACAGTGGAGGGCCAGGCTAGTAATAGAGCTGCTAGTTCTGTCTCGGTTGTAGGTCAGTTAGATCTTAAACCCCTTGAATTTGAAAGATAGGTGTGGTGCAAAGAGTCAGGGATTTAGATTTGAAAGTTAGAGCACCTGTAGTTTGCTGACCTCTGACTCTTATCGCTTGTATGACCTTGGGTAAGTCTCACTTTTCTGGCCTCTTTCATCTTTAAAATGAGGGGTTTGGAGTACATGATCTCCTGACCCTACAGTAGTTGTGTGACCTTGGTTTTGTCATTTTACTTTTCTGGTCTTTTTTTAATCTGTAAAATGAGGAGTTGGAGTAGATGATCTTTTAAGATTCCTTCTGATTTTTAAATCTCTTCTGACCTTTTCCATTCATCTCCCTATCTTTCTAAATTCAGATCTTTGTCTTGTGCATTTCTACCATATCCACTCAACTAGATTCCTTTTCTCTAGTCTTTTCTGTTGTCCAGCCTTGCCTCTACCCTGTTTCTGCCTTCAGATTTATCTTCCTAAGCGTTAAGGTGCTGTATAAAGTATGAGTTATTACTAATACTGTGAATGAGTTAACACCAAATACTAATTGTAATGAAACACTACTTAGTTCTCCCATTCAAAAACTTTCAGTTGTTTTGTGTTTTTTAAAATCATTTTCAGGATAAAATCCAGGTTTTTAAACCTGAATTTCAAGATTTTCTTTTTATGAGACTGAAGAGGTATAGGGTTAGGGGTGTTCAAGGCCCCAAAATATCAACACACCAGGTCCTGTCAAATGAATTCAACTCAAGTCTTCTCTCAGCCAAAGAAAAGTAAAGTTCACTTGCATTGGACACAGAGCCAGTCTGTACTAGAAAATTCTATGGCTCTCTCACACATGTGGAGGCAAGATGGTCTTATATACAGAAAGGTTGTGGGAGGAATCTAGGGGTGGTCTAGGAGGGAGTTTGGGGAGGGTCTTCAGGAGGAGTTAATGAGGTCAGGTAACAGTTGATTTGGGTATAGATATTTTGATAGGCTCAAGGGTGGGAAGTTGATGGACAATGGAGGGCCAAGCTAGTAACAAGGTTTGGGCAGAGCCACAGTGAAAGGCTTATGGATCTGTGCAAACGCCTCATCAAATGGAAAGATTCAATCAGAGTTCAAGGGAGTTCCCAGAGCCTATAGAGCTCAAGGGGGTTCCCAGAGCCTGCACCTTATCAAGACCATCCCCAATTTATCTTGTACGTGGTTATCTGTACATAGTTTACATATGGTCCCTCCATTAGATTGTGAGCTCCTTGATAGGAGCTGATTTTTGACCTTTTTAAAATATCTTCCGGGGCGGCTAGGTGGCGCAGTGAATAGAGCACCGGCCCTGGAGTTCCTGAGTTCAAATCCAGCCTCAGACACTTCACACACACACACACACACACACACACACACA
>CM053598.1:153792621-153845844 GCA_028646575.1 Pseudocheirus occidentalis | reverse complement strand
CTAACAAGGGGACACAAACTAAATGGGGGGTGGGGAGGAGCTTGTTTTTTCCCCTTTTCCCAAGGAGCATCTGAAGCAAGCCCTAGGAACAATGGTGAAACATGTTACCTTCTGACAGAGGTGAACAGAGATTCTGGGGGCAAAATGAGATATACATTTTTGGATGTGGCCAACATAGAAAATTCTTTATTACATAGATTTGCTACAAGGTGTTTTTTTTAATGGTTTTGGTGGGAGTGATAGGAAGGTCAACTTCTGTTAATTGAAAAAAAAAACATTTTAAAATAAATGATGGACCACAAAAAAGAAAAAGTAAATAAAGGTTCCAAGACAAAAAAAGCTACTAGGAATCCCAGATGCCTACTGGGTGAGGAGGGTCCCTCGTGTCAAAAGTGAGACCTCTTGGTATTTATGTCTTGGCTGCAAAGAGTAATCCAGAGAACCCGCTTTCTGCTGACACCAACAATCCCCCTTTCCCTTCCTGCTCCTTCCCATTCCCCACCCCTTCCCCTGGGGTGGTCAAACTTGGCACTTCTCTCCTCCCACGTGGGCTGGGACAGTTTCGGGAGAGGCAGGGGAACCTGCTGAACAGGGTAGCCTGAGTCTAAACCGGTCAGGCAGGAGAGGTCCCCATGGAGGCATCTGCTCTCATCCTCTTCCCTCAACCCTTTGCCCCCCAGTTCAGATCCCAGACAACAAGCAGAAAGAGGCACCTCGGACCCAAAGATTTTTTTATTACAATGAGGAAGAGGTGGCAAAGACTGGACAGTGGGGGGATGATGCCTCCCCTGGAGGAAGATAACATCCCTTCATGGAGGAAGAGACTAAGGGAAGGTGGAGGCCACTTTTGACACCCTCACCTTCTCTACATCATCACGCTCAAGACCTGCACTTCAGGTACTAGAGCTGCCATCCCTGTTCAGGCTCAGAAGAGGAAGCAGGGCTACAGAAAGGGACAGAGACATAGGCTCTGGTCCCTACTCATTAAATAAACAAAAACAAACTTTATAGCACAAATGTACAGGCCCAAGCAGGGTGGTGCCCAGTCTCTTGGACTGGGAGGGGGAGGGGAGAGGGAACTTAAGTATAATGAGGTAATGAGGAAGGAAGGGACAGACCTGGAAGGTGGGGGCAGCTCTGGCCCTACCTCCATGTCACAGTACCACTTCCCCTCCTCTACCCAGCGGTGAGCCCAAAGCTCTGGGGAAGTAGGGGAAAGGGTAGAATCACAGACCATTTTGAAAAGGAAAGAGAATTCAATTTTCTCTAGTCCTAAGCTGATGATAGGACCTTCTGAACAGGGGCATGCTGTCTTTTCTTGCCTGCTCAAGTCTCTTGCAGCGCCAACTGTGTTTCCAGCCCGAGGGCCAAAGCAACTCCGCCAAGGCAGGGCGGGAGATTTGGGATCCAAGGCAGAATAGAGATAGGGAACTGGGGGGAAGGACCCTAAGCCCAATCTTTCTCTGCCCTGCCCTCCATTCTGATTGGGGATAGAAACTAAGGATGGGGGCTAGGTCAAGTCAGAGCTGGCCAGAACTCGTGGTCTACAATATCCAGGGAAGCCCCTGGCTCAGAGGGGTCTGGTGGTGTGGTTGCAGACCAAGTGCTCCATGTCCTCAGTGGTGGAGATTGTGGAGTTGGCTGGCCCTCCATTCTTAATGGGGACAGAAACTAAGGGGGGGGCAAGATTGTTAAAGCTGGCCAGAACTCGTGGCCCACAGTACCTAGAGAAGCCCCCGGCTCAGAGGGGTCTGGTGGTGTGGTTGTAGACCAGGTGCTCCGTGTCCTCAGTGGTGGAGATTGTGGAGCTGGCTGGTGTAGGGGGAGGGCGGTGGTGATGGAGGGGATGATGACCTCGGAGGCTTCTGTTCAAATGGTTTTTGAAGAAGCAATAGCCTATGATGGCGACCACGATCACAATACAGGTTCCCAGGAGCACGGCCACAGCCACCTCCACAGAACCTGGCAGGGAGATGTAACATGGGGGAGGGCATAGGTGTGAGTCATTTATGATGCATGACTTCTGTCCCCAAAGAGGATAAAGAGAGCGGAGACACAGACCTAGACCAGACACAGAGGATCTCAAAGCCCTGGGCGAATGAGGAAGAGCGTATCTCTAAGGCTCCAGGGCGCCAGGCTAGGAGGGAATCTAAAGGAAGAACCCCATATAAGAGCAAGGCTCACCTGAGTGTGGATTCGGGGATTCTCGCCGCAGACCAAACACATCTTTCTCTGCAAAGATGGGGGGGGGGGAGGGAATTGTGATTTTATTTTTTTAAATAATTTTATTTTTCCCTAATTTACATGTAAAAACAATTTTTAACTTTTTTTTTTTAAGTTTTGAGTTCCAAATTCTATCCCCTCCCTTCCCTGAGAAAGTAAACAATTTGATACAGGTTAGATAAAATTGTGATTTTTAAAGAACCAATAGCAAAGCATGCTTCCTAACTCTAGGGGTGGTCTATAGGCATAGACTGAGACATTCATTTCCAGACAGGGCCAGTGCATTGATTATGGTGTTAGGAGCAGCTAAGTTACTACTTGTAACTACTTGTTACATGGGAGGGTGTATCACTGAGAAGTAAACATTATTTTTTAAAAAAATGTATCAGTCAGGGTAGTGCAGGCCTGTAATCTCAGTGAGGCCAAAGCTGGTGGATCAACTGATTTCAGGTGTTCCAACCTGGAGCAGGATTAAAGCCTATTCTGTGTCCACACCATGTATTCACTGCTAATAAGGTAAGCAGCCACAATGGCCACCAGGAAAGAAGAATGAACTGGTACAAGTGGGAGAAGGTACAAGCAGATGAAACCTGTGATCAGTATTAGGATCAGGTCCATGATCCCAACAAACAAAGAGTATTCATTTAAAAAAATGTAATAGGGGAAGAGACATGTCTAATGGACCATTTTTGAAATATAACCTGAGGTTTTCCTCTATCTCCTTCCTCAACTCTAAGTCATCCCTTTAAGGCAACAGTGAGGCTTTGAGTGGGGGGTGGGGACAGAATAGAGGGGCCTGATTTAGGGCTGAAAGGGAGCTTAGATCATTAAATCCAAACCCCTCATTTATAGTTGAGGGAACTGAGGCCTAAAGAGACCAAAGTTAGTTAACTGCATGGCCAGGATGTAAAAGCAGGCCTTCTGACTCTTATATCAACCCTCTCCTTCCTTCCCTCCTCCCTTTCTTCCTTCTCTCTGTCCTCTCTACCTCTCTTCCTTCCCTCTATCTTTCCTTCCTTCCCTCCCTCCATCTTTTCTTCCTTCCCTCCCTCCATTTTTCCTTCCTTCCCTTCCTCCATCTTTCCTTCCTCCCCTACCCCTTCCCTTTCTTCCTCTTTGCATCATAGTCCTGGCCTCTGACCCTTCCCCTACTGATCTCCTCAGACTGATCCACCTCCCACAACCTCCTGCTCACTGGAGATGCCTTCACAGGACTTGAGGCACACTTCCTGATCTGGAAAGTTGTTTTTGTTGCCATCACAACCTCCATAGGTGAAAAGATCACAGCGCTCACTGAAGGGGTTATAGTACCATCGAGGGATATTTTCTTTGCACATCCCTGTGTCTGGCAGATCTACGCAGTGTCCTGGAGAAGGAAGACAAGAGAGGGTCAGCCAAGTCCCTAGGGTGTTCCTAGATTCCATCCTGCTGTATTCCAAGAGGGGCTTATAGAGTTCAGAATAAGGGACTGTATCTGTGATTTCTTTGCTATAGGGAACTCCCAGAAATTCACCTGGATCTTAGAGAGTTGCCCAGAACACTGGGAAGTTCTTAGTTGCTCAGGGTCACACAATCAATGGGTGTCAGAGGTGGGATCTGAACCCAGGTATTCCTGGTTCCAAGGCCTGCTCTCTACCTGCTACTCCAGGACTCCCTGTCACAGCTTAGCATGTAAACCTGGTACAAAGATCAGGGGCACTTGTCCCCTCTTCCACCTTATCCTGGGACTGGGTCACAACCTAAGTTGCACAGGAAGGGGCAGAGGGGGTGATATGGTTCTGGGAATTCATATGAGGACATCTGACTGTGGGCAGGTCCTCCCAGAAATAGGGCACGTTCTTGAAAAGGAAGGGACCCAGTCCTTTCTGCCTGTGAGTGATCATAGGTTGTAAGTCTAACTGACAGGGCTGTGGACTGTTGAAGAAGGACTGGAAAAAGTTAACTCTGGAGCAGCTAGATCAGCAGTTCTCAACCTGTGGGTCACAATCCCTTTGGGGGTCAAGTGACCCTTTTACATATTTCCGATGGTCTTAGGAACTGAGACACCGCTTCTCTATCTGTCCACCCACATGTAGATATGCCCACATACAAGTATTAAGTATTAAAGGGTCATGACATTAGGAAGGTTGAGAACCACTGAGCTAGATAGAGTACTAGCCTGGGAGTCCAGAAGATCTGAGTTCAAATTTGGCCTCAGACACATACCAGCAGTGTGACTCTGGGCAAGTCACCTAACCATGGATGGCCTCTGAGAAAAAAAAAAAGAATAAGCCAAACCCCACCAAGTCTTGTCACTTACCTTTGTCACTAGGAAAGTGGATGCTTTGGAGCTCATCAAAGCCTGAAGTATCTGTATAAGGAGAAAGGGTCATAGAACCAGACCTAGTTACAAAGCTTAGCCAAGGGAGACAAAGGAAATAGAGGCCAACACAATCCCATCTGTTCCTGAACTTGTCATACCTAGTTTCCACCCCTTCCTTCCTTTTAATCCCCAATTCAGTTCTTCCAGGGACCCTGACCCATGAGATTTGAGCAGTTTAGAAGATCACCGTGCCTCCCTAAGGATTCATGGCTTCCTGGGGGACACCCCCAAGAAGATTCCAAAGACCTCCCTTCCCAAAACCTCACACTTGTCACAAGTAGCCTCATCTGAACCATCCAGACAGTCGGGAAGGTCGTCACACTCCATGAAGCCATCAATGCAACAGCCATCACGACAGCGGAACTGGAAAGGCTGGCAGGGCCTGGAGCACACTTTTTGGGGAGGAAAAAAGGAGGATGGGTCAGCTGGGCTCCACAAGTACCCAATGAGCAGCTGATGTTGGAATAAGAGGGAAATGGTGTTGGGGTCCCCACCCAAAGAGGTGGCGTCAGAGACAGGGCCTGGGAAACTAGGATTTAATTTGACCTCCTTGCTAAGGAATCTAGAGAAGAGGGGAACAGGGGATTGGAGAAACCACACAGTACAGAGAAAGGAACCTACCTGGATGTTGCCTTTGGATCGAAGGACCTGAAAGAGAAAGGAATGAGTGGTAGCCATCAAATCCCTAGCAGAAAGGGAACATGATGGAAGCCTGGAAGCTGGGGGAAATCCACCCCTCTCTTTTCTTAGTCGGGTATACCAGTAGCTCTTTCAGAATATCCTATTAAATTTCCTATTTGATGAAATACAATGGAGATAAATGTGAGGCCTTATACTTAGGATTCAAAAAAAATCAACCCTAAGTATAAGATGAAGAAAGAGCTGGCTCCTGCCCCATGTGAGTTGTATTTCCAATTAGAATATAAACTCCTTGAAAATGAGCTTCTCATTGCTTGTTAAATTGGGAAGTTATCTTAAAAAGGGTTTTGTTTGAATTGATAAATTTTGTTCTTAAAACATCTGATATTTCACTCAAACCACAAAGTATAATCTTACCCACCCCAAACTTGAGGAGACTGTTTTTGCTTTTGTACTTGAACTCCCCCAACTCCACACTACCCCTGCCCCTTTGCTTAGCAAGGTACTTTGAACATGCCCATTCATTCATTCATTCATTCATTCATTCATTCATTCATCCTTCAGCAACGGGATATGACAGCTAAAAAAAACTAATTCAAACTTTGCATGACCAGACATCATTTCTAGGAGTAAGGGACAGTTAGGTGGCACAGTAGAAAACAGCACTGGGTCTGGGAGTCAGGAAGACCTGAGTTTGAATCCAGTCTCAAACACTTACTAGCTTTGTGGCCCTGGACAAGTCACTTACCTTCTGTTCGTCTCAGTTTCCTCATCATACAGATGAAGATAAAAACATCCAGCCTCCCAGGGTTACCAAGAGGTCTTAACATAGCGCCTGGCACATATATAAGGCTCTATATTATACTGACAATACTCCGCCCTCATCATGGCAGATGTGAATTATGATTTGGTTCTGGGTATGATAATCTAAGGACATCTAAAGGAGGTTAAACAGAGTGCTCAAGGACCTCAAGTAGATGTTGAAAAAGGCTCAGCTAAAGAATGTTTAACAAAGGAAAGGTTCAGGGTCTGGGAGATAAGATGGCCTTCTTCAAGTTTGTGAAGGGTTGTAATGTGGTAGAGAGATTAGACTAGTTTTACCTGGTCCCAGAAGCCTATGAACAATGGGTACAGGCAGTGTGGTCTGGTGAAAGGAGGACTAGATTTGGAGTCAGAGGACCCGAGTTCAAATCTTGGCTCTGTCACTTACTATGTAACTCTCGGTGAGCCATTCAACATACCCCAGCCTATAATTTCTGAATTTTTTGTTTGTTTTGAGAGGCAAATAGGGCTAAGTGACTTGCCCAGGGTCACACAACTAGTAAGGGTCTGAGGCCAGATTTGAACTCATGAAGATGAGTCTTCCTGATTCTAAGCCCAGTGCTCTATCCACTGCACCACCTAGCTCTCTTTTTTTTTTTTAAATGTTATTGATGAGATATCTAGGTGGCACAATGAATAGAGCACCAGCCCTGGAGTCAGGAGTTCAAATCCAGCCTCAGACATTTACTAGCTGTGTGACCTTGGGCAAGTCACTTAACCCCAATTGCCCTGCCTTCCTTCTCCCCCCCCAAAAAAGACCAAAAAATTTTATTGATGCTTCTTTTCTTTATATCACTATCATCCCCCTAGGCACCTTCTCTTTCCTTCAGACTCTCCTATTCCCTAGCCCAGTCACTTTCCCAACTTCTTCCCACTCTTTCCTTTCCCATCCCAACCCTCCCCTCCAGCTCACCTTGCACATCCTTACAGGCCATCTTGCATTCCTCTTCCCTAAGGTAGTTATTCTTGTTGCCAAGGCAACCACCATAGACGAAGCTTTTGCAGAGTTGCTCAGTGGGATCATAGTACCATCGGGGGAAAGAGCCTCGGCAACGGCCCACCTTCTTGGGTGCCAGGCAGTGTTCTGGGAAAAGGAGGGACAAGCCTGAGGCAGCCAACTAGGGGGTTATTTGAGCACCTGGGGCTCTGTGCCCCTGCCTGTCCTTTTAGTTCCTGCCTCTTCTTCCCCAGGCTAATCCCTTACCTTCTGTCTGCTTAGGTGATAGTACAATGATAGTAAAGTTGGCAGTATCCTCCTTTTGTTCAGGCTCCTTCACAGTCAACTGAAAGACGTAAACCCCTTCCTTTAGCTGTGAGAGTTCTACTTGATCCAGATCCTTTTTCTATGGGGAAAAAAAGGGGGAAAGAGTTTCAGATCTATTCCCCATTTCCCTCTGTGATAGGTCCCTGAAGATCCAAAGAGGTCTTTTATCTTTGTCTCTGATAATCACTAAAAAAAAATTCTTGAGATACCAGAGTTGAAGAATCAGATGAAGAACAGGGGAGGGGCAGGGCCATCTGCAGCAATTTTTAATTAATAAGGTTATAGAAATTATTTTAGGCAGTGGTATTCCAGTAAACCTTTAGGAATTGGCTCTCCATATACACACACACACACACACACACACACATACATGCACACATGTATGTACACATAACATGCTTTTAGATTTATCCTCATTATTATTTTGCCATCACATACTTAAGTCTAGACAACCAAAAATCCAGCCCTAATTTGTAGTGTTTGTAGATTTCTACGGTGTAAATGCTTATACTCAAAACTTAACAGTCAGTTCTCTTCAGCTGATTCCAGCACAACCACACTCTTGGTTATAGGACACCCAAAAGCAATTGTTCCTGGGACTCAAGCACCTCCCAAATGGGACAATGACCCCAAGAAGATAAGGATAAAAGCTGGGGGAGGGTATCCAGTGGTTTGAGAGATGCTCCCAAAGTCCTGCCATTAGACACCGCCTTAGGTCCTTACCTCCACCTTCACATCGGCATCTCCCCGGACTAGGAGCCACTCCGTGTTTTCTGTGCCCTGGAGCACCAGGGGCTCCTGGGGTTGCACCTTCAATTCCATGCCAGCCCAAGCTTTTGGAAGGCGAGCTTCTGGGGGGAGATGGAAGAATGGTTAGGGTGAACTCTCTCTACAAGGAATGAGTCTCCTTTATCACATGTATGATGTCCAGACATGCAAATGAGCTTAGAAAATCCATCAAATCAATCAACAAGCATTTATTAATTTTGTATTATATGCCATGAACCATGCTGGGCACTGAGGATTAAAAAATAAAAATGTAATAATCCCTACCCTCAAGGAGATTACATTCTATGAGGGGAGAAGAGAAAATAATACCAATGGGTTCTCTCCCAAAGTTATTCAGGTGGCAAGGCAGAAACTGGTTGGCAGTGGGGGAGGCAAGCTTTCAGCTTTACCAAGTAATGCCAAGGGTGAGAACTGGTAGGGAAAGGAGGATCTGTCATCACCCCTTTGATAGTACTTGCCTTTTTTACTTGACGCAGAATCTATCTACCATCCCCAAATTTTTGTGGCAGCTTTACCTGAAATACCATGTATTCAACAAATATTTAATGAGATCAAATATGGGCCTAGTACTGAGGAAAATGGAAAAAAAAAAAAGAATAGGAATCCCAGAACCTTAGAACTGGAAGAGACCTCAGAGGCTGTCGAATCTAGTTTTTGTGAAAAAGAACTCACTAGTTCCAGAAGCAGTTTCTTCAACCTTTAAAGTTTATAATTAAGTAAATGTACACATGCATTAGTGGAAGAGTTCCTCCCTGGTTTATGGGTGGAATGTTATATTATTATTCTTGCTTTATCTTCTGTTAAGTAAGTGTTTCTGAGTAAGATGTAATGGAGTTCAGATGAATGATTTGTTGACTAGGAAGTATACCAGTGGGGGCTCAGGGCTAAGGTATATAGTAATATTAGTATATTCTTCTCACCAAGGTTACTCCTGGAATCTGAAAAAAAAATAATTTGTAGTTGTGTGGTTACCTCTATCTAGGAACCAAAAAATATGCAAAGTGCATATTGCGGTGATCAAGTCAACCCAGAGAGAGATGAAAGCAAGTCCAACACTGTATACACACAAATCCTTCACCTACCACAAGGCAACATATACTAAAAGCCAAGTGAGTTACACAGATATGTTACTGCTGTGCTAAGAAAGGAGGGAGAGGTCACAGGAACCTGGAGTGGCCCTGAAAATTTTCCTGGGGAGTTGAACCATGGACTTGAGCTGAACCTTAGAACGATATCACTGTTACAACTAAAATGGACTTTAGAGTTCACTTCCATTGGATTCAGGAACAGGCCTATAGCAATTAAGTGAATTGTCCAAGGTTTCACAGTTAATATGAGGCAGATCCACAGGAAAGAATCCTACCCACCCTTCATATCCTATTGGATCAGGAATCAGAAGACCTAGGTCCATGTTTACACCAAACTAACTCACTTGCTATTCTGGTATGTGACATTCTATCTCCCATTTCTGTTCCTTTGTATCCCCCTTTCCCATAACAGATTCCCTCTTCTCCTTTCCCTTTTAGAATCCCTAGCTCTTTAAGGCTCAGCTTAAATACTATCTGTGCCAGTCAGGTTGTCAAGTGTATAGTGCACCTGGGCCTGGACTCAGGAAGACTCATCTTCCTGAGTTTAAATCTAGCCTCAGACACTTATTAGCTGTGTGACTGTGAGCAGGTCACTTAACCCTGTTTGCCTCAGTTTTCTCATCTGTAAAACGAGAGAAAGAAATGGCAAACTACTTCGGTATCTTTACCAAGAAAACCCTAGACGGGGTCACAAAGAATCAAACAACTCAACAAGTACCATCTCCTACAGGAAGCCTTTTCTGATCCCTCTTGATGTTAGGCAACCTCCTCCCAAATCTAAAATTTCTTTGTATATGTGCTGTATCAAGTCATATATGTACATATGGTTCCCAGTAGAATATAAATTCCTAAAGGGCAGAGATTATTTTTCCCCTTTGCCTTTGGATACCTAGGAAAGGGGAAAGGGAACAGCTATGTAAGGAATGTACAACTGATAGCAGGCAGACCAGTTTGGCTGGAGCAAGACATTCGCATAGCAGAATAATAAAAGATGAGTTTGGTACCAAGTTAAGAAGTTCTGATTTTATTGTTGTAGGTAAAGGAAAATTGTTGTAGCTATGGAAAATTTTTGAGCAGTAGTGACATAGAGTAATATATTAAGAAATAAATTAACATTAGTATTATTTATATTAATATATTAAGAAAATAATAATTCAGAGCAGGGGAAAAGTGGGATATCAGTTAGGTAGTCATTGAGGTCACCCAGATTTGAGGTACTAATTTTCTGAATGGGAGTAGCAGCAGAAGTAATGGAAAGGAAGAGCAGGAAGTTATGTGTGATTAATGTAGACATTACAGACAGTGATGGCAGGAGTTCAAGTTGCCAGGTATTGAGATTAGTAGTGCTGGGGAACCTTTTTGCAGAGACATTGAGCAGAGAGGGAGGGATGGTAACTTAAGGCAATAGTGGAAATTTTACTGTTTAAGAGTCATGGTTCTGTATGTGGGCATTCTGGTTTTGAGGTCACTGATGACAATGAGTTAAACTGAGGACCTCAGTTAAAATTCTGCACCTCCTACCTGTGTGACCTTGGACAATTCCCTTACCATCTCTGGCCCTCAAGTTCCTCATTTTTAAAATGAGGGTTAGACTAGATGGCCTCTGGGGTCCCTTTCAACCCCAAATCTAAGATCCCATGATCCAAACAGAAAAATTCAGCAGGCAGCTGGATACTTAAGACTACAGATCAACTGAGAACCCAAATGGTGGAAGGATGGTCCCATATCATCTCAACTCAATGAGAAACTCAGGGTCAGAATTCTAATCTCAGAAAATTTCACTACTTTAGGTGGATATAGACAGTGTGTACAGGACTTGGTAGTCACTTAGGAGTGAGATTTGAAGTGTGGGAGTAGATGAGATGGAAGGATAGAGAAGGTGGAGGGCAGAAGGATTGAAATTTTGACTACACCCACATTTACAGGCCAGGAAAAAGATCCAACAAAAGTGGTGGTTAGGGAGACGGGAAAACTAGGGTGGTGTCAGGAAAAGCGAAGGAAGAAAAAAATAATGAGAAATGGTTAACATGGTCAGTTGCTGCTACAGCAAGGTCAGAAAGAGATATGAGGATAGGAGAAATAAGTTGTCTACACTGGAAAGGGAGAGTGGGAAAGGGAAGAATGGATCTCGTTCTGGTATCAATCCCATCTACCCCGTCCTTCCCGTTCTCACTATCTGGTACTATTCTAGGTAGCACAGTTATCACCCCCAAATTATTATAATAATAGACCTAATCATCTTCAAACCTCTAGTTTCACTCTGCCTTTGCACATTTTATGCCTTTGTATTTTTTTTATTTGCACACATCCAGTCATGTTCTTCTTCTTCCCAACATCTTCAATGGCATTCTACTGTCTAGGGAATAAGAGCCAATGCTACAAGGACATCTCCATACAGGAAGCCATATCTTTGACTAGTATTCTGGTATACCACAGTCTGGTAAATCAGGCAACAAGCATTTGGTTAAGAACCTACTAGCAAATGAGATAATATTTATAAAGCATGTAGTATGGTGCTGGGAACACAGTAGGTGCTTAATAAATGCTTGTTTCCTTTCTCCTCACCACCCCATATGCCACATATTGTGCTAAACACTAGAGATACAAAGAAAGGCAAAAACACTGTCCCTGCCCCCAAAGAGGGCAATTCTAATGGAGGAAGCAACATGCAAACACATGTGTACCCACAAAATTGATGCCAGGTAAACTGGAGGCCATCTTGGAGGCAAGACCTGAACAGTGCTACCAACTGGTCTTTTAGGCTTTATCATATGCTGTGTATGCCCCTCCACGTGGATACACTTCACTCCAGACAACCTGGGAACCATCGATCCTCCCAAAGACATCCTTCTTGGGAACAGGAATGGTTTTATCCTTGCTATGCCTATCCCCCGAAGTGCCTAGCACAGTGCAGTAGGCATTTAATCATACTTGTTCATTGTACTGTGCCTTTGTTTACACAGTCAGCCCAGTCAAGTGACCTTTTGCCTCCACAGATCTCACAAAGCACTTTGTAGGTTTTTCTCTTATTCACTTTCTGCCCCACATGGACAGCCCTATCATAAACATCTCTGGATGAAGACAATGAATGGAGCAAAGTCCCAGTAATCCTGTAAGAGTAGGGTGCTAGGACACCAGGGTTGTTTTCTCCTGGGACACCAAAAGCATCCTTCCAGGCATCCCACCCCCATATACATTACTACTACCCCACTACAAGGCATTCCAAGGGAAAAACAGAAGATTCACCGATGTCCCCTCCATTGCAAACGTAAGAAAAACTCTAGGGAAAGGGAATTATATGTCAAATTCAAAATAATTTCCCTCAAAGACCTCGGAGGTAGAAGCAGTGTCAGAGAGGGGCATTGTGGCAAATAACCTAAAGAACCTTCCAGGTTGGCCTTTATCACAACATTTGGAGGCTGATGGGAGAATTCCCATCCTTCCGCTCTCTGTTCCTGTTTCCCCTCCCCTTTCCCTACCCAGAGAGCAAAAGGGCTAAATAGCCCAACAATAAATGGGTCCCCTCCTCCCAGAAGCTCAGGCCGTAGAATATCCCCATAGCAACCATATAGGCTCCACCTCCCCATTCCACTCACCAGAAAGGCAAGAGCTGGAATGGCAGGAAAAAAAGGGAATGGGAGAGGGTGAGAAAGGAGGAGACAAACTCCAAACCCTTCCCTTTGGCCCCAGGCAGGGAAAAGGAAGAAAACTTTATAAACCTGCCGGGGAGGGAGAATTTTCCTCCCCATCCCAGGGAATAAAGAGATCTCTAGATGCTTGCCGCTAGGTTCTTCCCACCCAACAGCTCTTACACCTTATAAAGGAATGCTACAATTACTTAACTCAGCCCTTCAGATACACAATAACTAGACTCTCTCTCAGTCCATTCTGCTCTACTGCCCTTGAATGCCCTCAAAGAATCTTCCTCCAGGCTCCAGTATTCCTGCCTGGATGGAAGAGGAAGGTTCTGAGATTTTCCCAAAGAGGAAGGACCCCAAGAGTCTATTCAAATCTGCTGATTCCTCAGTTTAGGTCACCCAGTCCTAGGAGCCATCTGGATCCTGGGGGTTTCCTATGATAGTCAAATAGCCCCTGGTGGAAAAACTGCAAGCAGGGACAGGAAGAACACAGTCAGTGGTGGGACCAATTACAGTCAATTACCACCCACCTCACCTGCTACTTCCTAGTGGAACAGGCTTAGTCTCTAGTCCAACGGGACCTGGTGAGTTAGCCTGGCTCCAGGAGAGAGGCATCCATCGCCAGGCTTTTCTCTGAACCCCAGAAGGTCATCAGGAATGGCAGAAAAGGAGGAGCAGGAAAAAGCAAGGGAGCCAACAAGCAACACTGAAAACTAGAACTCAGATCAATGAAATGAACAACCATGATTTCAGAGGACCAGCTATGAAACACATAAACAGTGGACTCGGGGTACAGACTGATCACACACACACACCTGTACATATGCACACACACATACATGTATACATATACACATGCACACACATATGTTTTTGGACCAAGCCAATGCAGGAATTTGTTTTGCTTGACTAAGAATATTTATTACATAACTTTTGTTTTTCTTTTCTTTTTTGTTTTGGAGGGCAATTGGGGTTAAGTGACTTGCCCAAAGTCACACGGCTAGTTTTTGTGTTAAGTGTCTGAGGCTGGATTTGAACTCAAGTCCTCCTGACTCCAGGTTTGGTGCTCTATTCACTGTGCCACTGAGCTGCCCCCATTCTTTATTTTTTTTTTTAACCTAAGGGGGATTGGGAGGGAGGGAAAAAAGACTTTTTTAAATTAAAAAAAATTAAATGGAATAATAAAAGAAACATAAGGGAAGGAGAAAATCTGGGAAAAAATCTGGGAAGGAGAAAAATGTCAACAGGAATTTATAAGGGGCAATGTGATGGGTACTATGCTAAGTCATTTGAATCAGTCTCCAGTATTTGGGTCTTTCTCATCTCCAATGAACAGTCTAAGGGATACGCCAATAGGGGTCTAACCACGTTATTCTCCTATTCAAGAAACTCTAGTAGATTATCTTTAGCCTAAATGATCAGAACAAAACTCCGGTTGTTATTCAAAGCTCTTCAGAATCAGGCTGAAGCCTACCTTTCCAGATTTATTACAAATTACTTTGCTTCCCAAATCCTATGTCATAGACCAGCTGGCCTCTTTACTATCTCTCACTCAGGACAATTTTCTTGGCTCCTTGACTCTGTACAAGCTGTTTCCCCAGGCCTGGAACTCAATTCCTCTTCAACTTATAAGATGTGTCTTAAAATTTCTAACCTTCGGCTAGGTGGTGCAGTGAATAGAGCACCAGTCCTGGAGTCAGGAGGACCTGAGTTCAAATTTTACCTCAGACACTTAACACTTACTAGCCGTGTGACCTTGAGCAAGTCACTTAACCCCAATTGCCCTTCCAAAAAAAAGCAAAAAAAAAAATTCTAACCTTTCTTCAGAGTTTAGCTCAAATATCACCACCTATAGAAGGCTTTTATTGATTCTTTTCAGATGAACTCCAATTACTTTGTTATGTACTCTGTTTACTCATAAAGAACAGAGGTTGGACCTGTGACTTGATTGGTATAGAGAATTCCTGGAAGAGGAAAGTCTATTCAGAGGTTAAGTGACTCACCTAGGGTCACACAATCAGTTCGTATCAAAGGTCCAAGAACTGAACCCAAGTTTTCCTGGCTTTTGGACCAGCTTTTTATTTACCACATCTATCTACTTACTTGTAAGATGCATCTCCCCTCATCCCCCTCAATTAATGTAAGCTACTTGAGGGTAGGGACTCTGTTGCCCTCAAGGAACTTACATTCCACTAGCAGGAAGCAAGTATGCCACCAAGAGGAAAATTCAAGCTACATACAAAATAAACAAATTTTGGGAGGCCAAGAAGAAGCAGGAAGTAGTTTACAGGAAGTAGCACATGAGTTGAATCTTGAAGAGAATGAAGAGTTCCAAGAGACAGAGGTCAGGAAAGAGAGCATCCTAAGCATGGAAGACAAAGAATTAATAGAAGAAACTTTTCTTCAACTCCAGATTGGTGCCATCACCTCCAGACTCAGCCACTGGGCCAATTACCTTATCATTGGTCTTTCTAGACTTGCTACTTCCTGGATAGGCTAGTAATACTGGATGTGATTGTAAGATTGTGGAAGAGGGAGGCAGGAGAGAGAAAGCACTTAGGTAGGTAGGTGCTGGGTTCTCTTTCCACAGATATCAAAGAAGCAGGGTGGGGTTGACCATGAAACAGAAATCTGTGGAGGGCCCATAATCTCCAGACTGGTTCCCCTGTCTGCTAGCTCAGAGCTGGGAGGGGAGGTGGGCTGGATCTATGGACTTGACTTCATCCTCAAAAATAAACAAAGGTTAACCAGGGGCTCAGTCAGATTCATTCTGGAAAACTTAGCCAGCACATGCGTGTGCGCGTGCGCACACACAGACACAGACACACACAGACACACAGACACACAGACACACACAGACACACACACACACACACACACACACACACACACAAACAGCTAACAACCCTTCCTGACACAAGTATACCATATCAATTGGCTGACTCATTCACCAATCCTCTCTCCCCTAACTCCAACAAGCTCAAGGCCAGTCTGTCTCTATTTCTGTCTCCCTCTCCTCTCCTCCCTCTCTCTCCCTTGATCTCTCTTTCCTTTGAAGCATGAAGCTCAGTCCAGTTTCAACTGAACCCCTTGGATTTAGGTCAACTTCAGCTTGGGCAGGAGATTCCTTTGGTGAATCTGCTGTCATCAGAAGTAGCCTGGGAAAGAACCCTTATCACCAGAGATCCCAAAGACTTTGATTAGTTTTGCTCTCATCAGAAGTATTTGGAATGTCATGAATCTGGTCCTGAGGTCCAAATTGATTAAGGTCCCCTGGGAGTTTCCCTAAACCACCAAACAGAAACCGTAGCAAACAAGTATAGGTATCTTATCTTGGATAATACTTTTGTGATTTTGAGCATTTAATCTCCCTGGGCCTCAGTCTTCTCATCTATAAAACTGGGAGGTTAGACTAGGTGGCTTTGTAGGTCCTTTCAGCTTCATTTATAATCCTATGACCCTTTAGTATCTAAGTCTAGTTGGCTACGGGAACAGTCCTTCTCCATGAGTTATATACAAGACAGAACCAGATCCCACACAGTTTGAGTATACTGCAACCTAGAAAACACTCAGGCTAGAATACCATGAAGCTGACAACATTTGGCTCCAGGCTTCCAGGCTTACTCCTGGAGTATGGCACTCCCCTAGCCTAGCTGTTTCTGGGAAAATGAGATGGGACACTAGTGGGTAAGTCACTTACACTCACTAAACTTCAATTTCCTCATCTAGAAAATGGACTTCGATTGGATTAGATGGAGTTGGAGGAAACCTCCTGCTTTAGAGCTGGACCTCAGACAGATATGGCACCAGTACTGCATGACATCAGCAAAACATAAGCTCCCTGACTACAGGCGCTTTCTTCGCTTTTTCAACTTTTCATACTGCAGACACTTAATAAATGTTAGCTTGGCCCCAATCAGGATATTCCAATGTTTTAACTCAACATACAGTGATTCTTTTACTGTCCTAGAAGCTGGCCTGGGGGGAACTCTTAAATTCAAGGAAAGGGCTGGTGCTAAAATCATTTCAACTCAGTTAAAGGGTCATTCACCTGGGACTCAGGTGTAATATTGTATCACATAACTATAGCATATGCAGCACTTTAGAATTTACAAAAGGTTTTCACACCCATTATCACATTTCATTCTTACAACACCCTGGTGAGGTAAGTACTCCCTCTGACAAAAGAAGAAACTGAGGCTCAGTTTGTTTAAACGCCTTGCCCAAGGTAATATACAGTTACTAAGTGGTGAAGGCAAAACTAAAACCCTTCTCTTTCCGCTCTCCCAAGGCAATTATCTCCTCTTTGAACGCCATTCCATCTACCAGCCTCCGGTCTGGTTCCCCTCCCCCTCCTCCCTAGTGGAATCTCCCTTCCTCACCCTGGATTCCCCATCCTCGAGAATTCTCCACTTTCTCTTCTGAACTTTACTTCTGCCCACCGCTTCCAGGTTTTTCTGTGCTCCCATCTTCAACAATTCAGTCCTCACAAATATTCTTCCTCTATTTGGGGGGAGGTGATGCTTCACTCTAGGTCTTCCCCCATCCCTCCCTTTCTGCCCGATTTACCTCCAAAACTCTGTTTCCTCAGTTCCCTGTAGGACTGGTATACATCCTGGATAAGGTAGTTAACGAAACCTTCCTTTCTGGAGAACTTGCAGACAAAAGTGTGCTCATACAGGCAGTTGACAAGGAAGCAGGCATTGATGGTGGCCTCATCCCCACCTGGCTGCTGTTCCACCAGGGCCAGGTTGCAGAATGGGGTGGTGCAGCAGGCCCGGACACAATCCCAGTCCCTGCGCACCGCGGGAGAGCCCAAGAAAGTAGCCCCATTGCCAACGGAGGCTTCTATGTCCAGTACAAAGGCTGGTACCCCAACTGTAAACTGTTCCAAACAAAAAGGGCCAGCCGGTTGCCCGGGGGGCACAGGTGGCTGCCCAGTCACTGTGTCTGGAAGGTTGGCTGTAACCAAGAGCCACAAGGTAGTCGTGATCCAGGCCTCGGGGCAGCAACTGGGGGTCATCTTCTTCCTAGGG
Organism: Pseudocheirus occidentalis; assembly: GCA_028646575.1. Classification (NCBI taxonomy): domain Eukaryota; kingdom Metazoa; phylum Chordata; class Mammalia; order Diprotodontia; family Pseudocheiridae; genus Pseudocheirus; species Pseudocheirus occidentalis. The sequence continues at coordinate 153,827,983 of CM053598.1, read as the reverse complement.
AGGTTCACCTTCCTCCCAAGGAGGTTCACCTTTCTAGGGTAGCACTGTGTTTCGAAGGTGTTTGGGACCTGTAGGGCGGGGAAAGGAGGGGAGGAGAAAAGGTGACATACCTGATCAGCAAGGCAGGGAGAGGACCTTAGAGGAAGAAAGGGCGGAAGTGAAAGGGGGAGGATCTGGGACGAATGACGGTACACAAAGATGTGCACAGGGCTGGGGGTGGGGGGGATGTTTCCCGGACACGTCGAGTCAGTAGGGGAATATAGAAACTCCCCCTCCCCAGTGAGAAAGTTAAACTAAGAAGATTGAGCACGCCACTAGACACGCAAAGCTAGGCTGAACAAAAGGCCAGACTTGTTCCTACTGCCCGCCCTGACTCCCTCTGGGTCTCGAATCTCCCTTAGTTACCTGTGCAGGTGAATGGCGCGAGGTGGGACCGTGCCCGGTGTCCCAGGAGCGGCTCCGGTGGCCCCCTAATCTTTCCCAGATCGTGAGCCCTTCGGGCCAAGGCCGCCGCCTCCCGCAGAGTTTCAGGTGAAACTGAGTCAGAGGCCACCCGGTCGGGGCGGGGCCGGACATTAACTCTTGCGCCGCTGGCCCCGCCCCTGCCACTGCCCCTTGACTCCCCAGCCCAGCCGGTTCCCCCTCCCTCCATCCTTCCAAACCAGCTTCCGGGCTCTTTCGCGTCGACTTCATTGTCCCAGACCCCCACACCCCTGCGCAGACTGGCCAGGGTGGGGCTCTCCTGGGACTTTGGGGATCGTCCACCCTCAAATCGCGCCGCAGCCCCGCGCCCTCTCGTGGTTGCTCTACACTGGTTCAACAGCTGCTCCCAAGGCCATCCCACCTTTCTCCTTGAGGTCCTGGAGGGAAAGCTGATTCCTTGGGTTTCTTGGGTGCCTGATCCATGAACCTCCCCCACCCCAACCACCTGCCATACATACACACAGTCATTGCACTCGCTGGAGCTCCCGGGACGGTGAAACAGAGAACTAAGGAGGAAGAGGCGTGAAAACTCTGGTCACAGTGGGTCCAGGTGTGATTTTCCATAACCCCCGCCCAGCATTCCTAACTCCATACTGGAGATCCCGTTTGGAGAGGGGAAGAAGAAAAGGAGAAATCACGAGGGGTCTCTAGTTGCGAAAGACTGCAAATTGGACACTCAGGTTCTCATAGAAAGTAAGGAAAGCTGAAGTTGTGAACTCTTTCATCACCAGGCATTAGGCGGTTGCTTAACCCAGACCATTCACTACCAGTCATCCTGCCCACTTTATTCCCCACACCCGGAGCTATTCTTGCTATTGCTTTGAGTGGGGAAACTGAGGTTAGGGAAGGAACTTTGCTGTAACCTCACTACCTACTGGAACTCCAGCCTTCTCTTTCTTCCCTCTTGCCTGGAGCATTTCCTCATCATGCAATATTAATCTTTTTATCAGTGTCTGACATCTAGGAGCCTAGAATTCTGTGGTTAAATCTTTGGTTCTTCTCACTCCCACAGCGCCCCTTCTACGGGTCAGGAAGTCAGGCTGGATCCTGGTCAAGATAGTTATTTGCTCCCCTTATATTATATTATATTCTCTAAACATTCCCAGTTCCTTACATAGAATTTTATGTGGCAAAATCTCAAGATACAGGTTGTCCTTCTATGGACTCTTCTAGCTCATCAATGACCTTCCTAACCTATGGTACCCAGAAGAGAATGTAATACTTCAGACGTCAAAGTATAGCGTAATTATCACGTCTTTATTGCTAGAAGCTACGTACTTCACTTACTACAAGTCATGGTCAAATTAGCTTTCTTGTTCACCGCCCCACACTGATAATCCATACTGAGTCTGTAATCTGCTACAAAATTCTTTTTTTTTTTTTAACAGATCTTTTCGCATCTAGTCACTCTTTCTTTTTACTTTGAATTTTTTATTTTGAAGTTGACTTTTTTGAATCACTAAATTTCATCTTATTAGATTCAGTCCAACATTCTAGTCTGTTGAGATCTTTTTGCCTCTGAAATCTAGTGTATTAGCTATTCTTTTTGTTTGTTTTGTTTTGTTTTTGGAGGGCAATTGGGGTTAAGTAACTTGCCCAAGGTCCCACGGCTAGTTTTTGTGTTAAGTGTGTGAGGTTAGATTTGAATTCAGGTCCTCCTGACTCCAGGGCTGATGCTCTATTCACTGCACCACCTGGCCTCTCCAGTATTAACTATTCTTCTGTTTTGTCTTCTGCATGTTTGATAAGCATACTCACTGTGCCTTTATCTAAGTCACTGATAAAAAGGTAAAACACCATTGGAGAACTGATCTTTGGGATGCTCCTCTAGAGATGGCCTTCCAAGTTGATATCAAACCATTTAATAACATTATCAGAAAATAATTTTTGTTGTATTTTTTGTTTCAAGCACAAGTCTGCCAGAAATGATTTTAGTTTATCATTATTCTGTATTCAAGCGCCTGTAGAGTGCAACCCACCTGATTCCTTTATCTTCAATGCCTTAGAAATGAAATAAAAAAAAAACAAAACTCATCCCATGATTCAGGGAAGTATTCTTTTTTTTTTTTTCTTTTGCAGGGGGGAAGGCAGGGCAATTGGGATTAAGTGACTTGCCCAAGGTCACACAGCTAGTTAAGTCTGAGGTTGGACTCGAACTCAGGTCCTCCTGACTCCAGGGCAGATGCTTTTTTCACTACACCACCTAGCAGCCCCTTTTTATTTCTTCTTCTTCTTCTTTTTTTTTTTTTTAGGAAAGTATTCTTGACTTACACTCTAAAGAGGAGGACAGCTCCTAGGTAAGGAGAAAATAGGCAGACTGCTGCCCTCCCCGACTTCAATAAACAGATCTATTTGACTGACAAAAGAACCCAAGCTATTTCTAGCTCAGAAAGAGAAGAGAAATGAATACACTGGCATAGTCTCCCCAATTTATGCTCTTGGATATGACTTTCCCTTCTCCAAAATGATTCAGAATCTTGAACAAAGAAAAAAATATCATATGCTAAAATACAATTTGGGGTCACTACACAATTCCTCCCTTGACCACTGTCATTAAGGATTGCAAGGATCTCCTTCCTATGATCAATACAGTATTGGCAGTCTTTTCTGAATGGAGAAGGGCTGGGTCATAGTGCTATCGATTCAGAGGATGGAGAGGCAAGGATCTCATCTAAACAACGGTTAAAATTTTATCATCACCCTTGATCCATTTCCTGGGACCTTACCTTTTGTTCCAACCACCTTTCTAAAGGCGAAAAAGTCTGCAAAGGGCTTCTAACTAGAGGAAGCATTATTTCTTTATATTTTCAGTTGAACTAAAAAGTTTTTAATATACATCCACAATTTCCCCAGTTGTGCATCTCATACAGTTATTTTAAGCATAATCTATATTTATTAATTCTAGGATCTCAGCTTTGTAACTTCAATCAGTAGCAAAATATATTTCTCCAGTTGGTTCAAAATAGAGTTCTCTGTGATTTGCTTTTAATATAGCAAATGCAGCAAGATAGTAAAATGATAAAAATTATTCTGTATATTATTGTAGTATACCAAGTGACATAATGGGGTTGAGAGCATTGCCTTGAATTGGGGTAGAGAAAACAATTCTGTGGGTGGAAACAAAACCCAGTGTTCAAACATACTTGAGTTTACTGCCAGCCCTTTAATCTCCTGAACATTAGTCAGAAGTCTGTGAAGATTATCAATGCTATCTGGAATCAAAGTAGATCGCTTTAAAGGCATTTGGAATTTTACTCAGCTTCCCAGTAGATAGTCTAGTCCTTTAGTTACCATTATTTCAGAACATATATTCTGAATCCATATACTGATTCTTCAAATATAGTTATAACTCCATTCTGGATCTTCTGTTGTTGTTGTTTAGTCATTTCAGCCATGTCTGACTCTTTCTGACCCCATTTGGTGTTTTCTTGGCAAAGATACTGGAATGGTTTGCCATTTCCTTCTCCAGTTCATTTTGCAAATGAGGAAATTGAGGCAAACAGGGTTAAGTGACTTGTTCAGGATCGCACAGCTAGTGTCTGAGCTCGGATTTGAACTCAGGTCTTCCCAACTCCAGGTCCTGGGCTCTATTCATTTCATCACCTATCTGTCCATGGAGAATCCCACAAATCTTGTCATGTACTACAATTATATCTTCTTCTAAAATTTTGTGCCTAGTGCATCTCTATGGTTGAAAAGGTTTGAAAAATCTACGAATTCTCTATTCCATACCCAATATCTGGCATTGTTCTAGGTGGTTCTCAACCTGTGGGTCACGACCCCTTTGTGGGGGTCAAATGACCCTTTCACAGGGGTCGCCTAAGACCATTGGAAAACACATATTTCTGGTGGTCTTAGGAACTAAGACACTGATCCTCTATATGTCTCCAGGCGGGTACACCCACATGCAGGTACACCCACATAGGAGTATTAAAGGGTCGGTGGCATTAAGAAGGTTGAGGACCACTGTCTAGGAGAACTTGCTAAGGACAGAAGAGATTCTCTTGGGAATATGAGCTCCTACACACCATGCTAGATTATTCAGTCCCAAACAAAAATTTCCCAGGACTTCTGAGCCAGGACTCAGACTCTCTTCATCGGGCCAAAATTCCTGGAAAGCAAGTCATGAGTAGCTGCACTCCTAACTGAGAACCTTTGAAGAGTAACTCCACGGCCATAGGACAGAAGGGATTTTTAATTCCTTGGATTGTCCAGTCAGCACTAATGAGTGAGGCCATCATTTATGACCCGCAGCTGGCCATTCAAGAAATGATGGACTTCAGAGCATCGCTTGGTCCTATTGGAGTGTCCCAGCTTCTTAGACAATCTCCTTTATTAATGAGGTCAGGAGAATTCTCATGTGGTTACTGTTTTGGAAGTGGCAGTATGACTGACATAGCCACTCACACATCCTGGAGGGCTCTGGGTTTTGTCTTGACCATAAGAAAGATGAATTCCTTGTTGCTGAGGCACGTGGTTCCCATCTGGTGCTGAGAGCAGCAGCTGAGGTCCTAGTCACAGCCTTGATCAGCTCCCATAGGTCTGAGGGGAAGAAGAGTTCCCTACTGCTGAGACTCAAGGTTGAGATCCCTGGCCCTTGCTTTCAAGTCCTGAATCACAGGGCTACATTCATCAGGTGTGGTTGCCAAAGGTCTTAATCCCAGCCTTGGTCAGCAATTTATGGCTCTAGTGGGAGGGGTCATACAGTTAGTAAGTGTCTATATTAGGAGCTCCTTGTCTCCAAACTCAGCATTCTATCCACTACACTGCCTAGCTGCCATTTTTTCTTGTTTTCCCAACATTATATACCTGCAAAGGACCTAGGTGAGGAGAACAGCTTTTCCTGGGCAGTTAGGAGGTTCAGTGGATTGAGTGCCGTGTCTGTAGTCAAGAAGACCTGAGTTCAAATCCAGCCTCAGACGCTAACCAACTGTGTGACTGGACAAATCACTTAATCTCTGTCAGCCTCAGTTTTCTTGCCAGTAAAATGGTGACAATAATAGCACCTGCCCCTGCCCTGTGTTGTTAGAATCAAATGAGATAATAATTGCAAAGTGTTTAACACAGTGCCTAACACATATCAAACTGTACAATATAATGTAATATTATATAATAATATAATGTGCTGTATGAGTGTAGTTAATATTATCATCATTATCATCATCGTCAGCATTATAGAAATCAGGTGCAATGCTATGGTTGAGTTTTAGAGAATTTTCAACCAATCTTTTTTCATTCACTCTCTTTGGTTTGCAGCAACACCAATTAATACCAATTTCCCCTTTTGCTCCAGTGCATTATGCCAAGCCCTGGAGTCAAGTAAGGATCATTTTAGGCAAAAACAAGCCTTGCAGAAGAAAACAAGGTCTTATAGGCTGGCTAGTAGATGCTGAAAAGAAATAAAATTAAACCATAATTATTCCGCTTGAGGGGTAAAAAATGCTACAACTCTTGGTCCTGTAGATTACCTCAGTTTAGATCTTTTTAAAATTGTCTCACCATTCCCAGGATGGCATTGGACCATATTTCTGAAAAATTTCTCTGCACAGGCTTCATGTAGTCTGCAAAAGCAAAGGTGTCAAAAGTTTGTTTATGATTTGAATTCTCTTTCTTTAAAAAAAAAGTTCTGTAGTTCTTTTATTTTTATTTTTTAAATAATATTTTATCTCCCCCTCCCTAAATGTCTGGATTTTCCTGTTTAACTTTTTCACTATCCTCCTGAACCAATCTCCTGATCATTCCTATCGAGTCTGGGAGGGGTTTTCTCAGCCCTTCACACATTGGAAACTTTCACATTGCTCTCATATGACCAGCCACCCTGATAGAGGTTCTTATCACCTCACCCCTGGAATATTGCAATACTCTTCTGGTTGATTTCCCTGTCTCAAGTCTCTCTCCACACCAATCCATCCTCCACTCAACTCTCAAACTGATCTTCCTAAAGTCCAACTCTAACTGTATTCTCCATTGTCAATAAAATTCAGTGGCTCCCTATTACCTCCAAGATCAAATATAAACTCCTCTGATTTTTAAAGTCCTGCTTTCCTTGACTCTCTCCTGCCTTTCCAATCTTCTTATAGCTTGCTCCTTTTTCTCCTGCCATCCAGAAACTGGCTTCTTTATTATTCCTCAAAGAAACCCACTCTATTTCCCAACTCCATGAATTTTCTTTTTGAAAATTAGTATTAAAGTTTTATTGATGTGTTTTATTTTTACATTACAAACATTTTCAGGTTATGTCAGCTTCACAAGAGGTCTTGTGTAACAAATTTAAAACAATTAAGATAAACTAACAGGCTCCCTCCTCACCTCTCTATTTTTAAAAGTTTTTTGTTTATTGACAGTAATCTATAGTCTATCCATTTTATTCCCCCTAATTTAAAAAGAAGATGAGAAAAACCAAACTCCTTGTAATAAATATGCATATTCAAGCACAACAAATTCACTCATTGGCTGTTTAAAAAATTAAGTTTCATTCCTTAGCATGAATTTATTTAAAAATATTTTTTCTTGCCCAATAATTTATTTTTCAGTATTGCTGACAGGTAATTCTTTCACCTGTGCATGGGCATGCACGCACACACACACACACACACACACATACATACAATTTTAATCTAAAAATGTCATTCTTACAATTAGAAAAAAAATAAAACGGGGGAACCAAGTAGCTGGATGTACATACTTTGAAATTCTACCTACAATTACTTACCTTCCAATTCAGCAGTGAGTGGATGCTACATTGCCATTTCAACTCAGGCTAATAAACTCAATATGAGTCTATTACCTCTCTGTCAAGAAATAGATAATGTGTTTCATCATCAGCCTTCTGGAAGCACGGATGGTCATTGCTTTAATCATAGTTTTTACAGCTTTCAAAATTGTCTTTACAATTTTGTTGTTGTCGTATAAATTATTCACCTGATTCTTCTCATTTCATTCTTTATCAGTTTTGTAAAGGTCTTCAAAATTGCTCATTTAAGCAATATTGACATTATAGTATAAATTGTTCTGGTTATGTTTCACTCAATTCTTTCAAGGTGAAATCTTCTTTCTTCATTTTTATAGCACAACAGTATTCAATCACATTGATATATTATCATTTTAAGACATTCTTTAATCAACAGGTATCCTTTTACTTGCCAGTTTTTTTGTCACCACAAAAAGGCCTGCTATAAATAATTTTGTACATATATGATCTTCTCCTGTTACTTTATTAATTTGTGTATATAGGCCTAAGAATGATATAGCTGGGTAAACTGTTTATAGTACATTTTTTGTGTATTAATTCCAAATGGCTTTTCAGAATGATTGTACCTATTCATAAGTCCACCATCATTGCACTGATGTGCCTGTTTTCCCACATCCCTTTCAACGTTTATCATTTTAATTCTTTGTCATTCATGCACTCTCACTGGCTTTCTTCCATGCCGGGAACTCTCTCCTTCCTATTCTCTGCCTTTTGGCTTCTCTGGTTTCCTTCAAATCTCAGTTAATTTAATCTTCTGCCAGAAACTTTTCTTAATCCTCCTTAAAACAAATAGCTTCCCTCTGGATTTTTATTTTTATTTGTTGGATCTCCAATTTATTACATACACACATATATAAAATTTTATATACATATATGTGTAAAAATGTCTAAATATTTATCTATCTTGTTTGTATATAGATGTTTGCCTTCATTTTAAACTGTGAGTTCCTTGAGAGGAGGCAGTGGTTTTTGTCTTTCTTTGTTTCTTTAGCTAGCAATTAGCATGGTGTTTGGCACATATTAGGTGCTTTAATAAATGCTTGTTGACTTGACATCATAGAGAAGGGATCTGCAAACAATTTACTGAGGTTCTAAATTGCCCAATCACCAACCAACATTCATTAATACAAATTTAATTTTCTGGAAGAAATGTCATCTGAATAGACTTCTGCAGTGGGATTTGAATTTCCATGGAATAATCACCAAATTTATCACTTAAATAAAGCATAAATATGCTGTTTCACATTTTGATTACATTCCAAATATCCTCAACTCTTTCAAACATTAACCATTTCCAACTTCTGTTTTCTGATAGCACTTCCAACTTCCTAACGTCTGCTTTACTGTTTGCCCAACACAAATGAACTCTTTGACAAACTGAATACTCACCATAATCATTAACCAGAAGAGCCCCATTGTTAGGTGTCACAAGGGATAGACTGCTGGTCTTGGAGTTAGAAAGACCTGAGTATGACCATGGGCAAATCTCTCAATCTGCAAGTGAGGATAAAAATACCACTATAACCCTAATCCTAACCTTTTATCCCAGGACTGTTGTAAAAAGCAAATAAAATATTTTTTAATTAAAAAAATTATTTTCATTTTCAGTTCCATGTTCTCTCCCTCCTTCCACCCTTGCCCTGCCCATCAAGAAGTCAAGAAATAAGATACCCATTAATACATATGAAGTCATGCAAAAACATATTTCTACATTACCTATGTTGAGATAATATTTGTAAAGTATTTCACAAACCTCAAAGCATTATATAAGTATTATTCCAGACAAAAGTCTCTATTATGTAGTACTCCTAATTCATAAATCAAATAGTATTCAAAACAAAATTTCTCAATGTCACAAGTGCATCTCACTCTGTGAAGCAGTGGATAGAGCGTGGGTCCTGAAGTCAGGAAGGCTCATCTTCCTGAGTTCAAGTCTGACCTCAGACACTTACTAGATATGTGACCCTGGGCAAGTCACTTAACCCTGTTTGCCTCAGTTCCTCACCTATAAAATGAACTGGCGAAGAAAATGAAAAATGCTCCAGTACCTTTGCTAAGAAAGTCCCAAATGGGATCATGAAGGGTCAGACACTACAAAAACAAACACAGCAGCAAAAACAAATACCATTCCCCAAATCAACAGCACTTTTATATAAAAATTTCCAAAATCACAATCCAAGAAAAGATAAATTCAGCACTAACATACAACATAGATTTCAAACAAAAACATTAAACAAATTATTGTTGGTCTAGTAATTAAATTGAATGCATCTCCAAATCAAATTTGGAGTTCTGCAAAACTCCAAATCAGAAAAAACATTTCAATGACCTACCCATTTTGGCATTCATTACTTGTTGCATTCTGAAACTAGTATAGGATAATTATTGTTTTTGTTCTCACCTCTACAAAGATGTAGCTCCAGATGTTATTTATTATTCAGAGACCAGAATAAACATGCTAGGAATAATTATTGCTTCCAATTAATTTATCAAAACCTAATACAAATTCAAATTGTAAATTGCTCAATTTTATAGGTTGCTGTATGATTTAAGCTAGTTTTCCAAAACCACAAGAACACCAGCATTTCTGGTTAAGCTTGGAAATTACAAGAAATCTCAACCCCAACTCCATAAGGAAGAAACAAACATTTCTCCAAGTGCCATCCACAGGCAAGACAATATCTCTATCTTGTTATACAATGTCTGGAAACTTCCTTAAACTATTTGTCAGCCATTCTTTCTAAAATCTTGTGCTTTTCTTTTTCTCTGCTTTGTTCCCCGCCCCCCTCCCCTGTCCTCACCTCTAAACTTCCTCTAGCTGGAGATTCTAAATTGAGGAATCAGGAACTGAAGCCACTCAACTGGGTTCTATGTGAATTAATATCACTGTATGCAGAATTGAATTTTTAAAATTTTCCGTTTTCCAAAGCATCTTTGTAAATTTCTCTTAACTTTCAAACAAATTGTATATTTTATTTCCTTTTAGATGATTTTGTTTCTAATTTCTAGGCAATTCAAATTTTGCCAAATCATTCAGAAACCAGTGTGGTCAGGTATACCACTCTAAAAATGAAACTTTGTCCTTTTGTTCTCAAAATATTTGACTTTTTTTCCCCTGAGGTAACTCCTTCTTTCCAAGTTGGAGTGAAAAATTGAGAGAACAGTATCTTCAGAGCCAACTTTTTAAAGAACAAATGCCTTTTGAGGCTCTTTTCCCTTTCTCTCTCTCTTTTTCTTTATGCTTTTTTTGGGGGGGGGCAATTGGGGTTAAGCCACTTGCCCAAGGTCACACCGCTAGTAAGTATTAAGTGTTAAGTGTCTGAGGCTGGATTTGAACTCAGGTCCTCCTGACTTCAGGACCGGTGCTCTATTCACTGCCCCATGTAGCAGCCCTCCCTTTCTCTTTTTTTTAATTACTTGAAGAAAATATTAGCATTTATTTTAAAAAAATTTTTAGTTCCAAATTTTCTCTTTCCCTCCTTCACCTCACCTTCCCTAAGACAGTAAGCAATTTGATATGGGTTGTATATGTGCAATCATGTAAAATGTATGTCCATATTAGTCATGTAGAAGCATATTAATAGTTTTTAAAACTGAACAATTAGCCTTTCAAATTTTTATTAAAGCTTAAAACTACACAAAATTTCAGGACACCTGATACTTAGTTGTTAAAAGATAGGGTTTGTTTGTTTGAAAGGGAAGAAATTTTGCTTATGGGAAAGGAGTGAAGTAATAATGAAGCAAAAAAGAAGAATAGAAAAAGATGCTAATGAAGCATTTATCGAGTACAATGGAAGAAAGCAGAAAGAAATTCAGAAAAACAGAAAAGCAGGAGAAATAGTCTTGAGATTATAAACTACATGGTTGAGATTCAGGGATTCATATGCAATTCTCTTTTTCCATTCTTTGTATTTGGGTAGTAATCATATCTATTGCTGTCAAGTTCATAATTAAAAGAAAAAAACAACAGGGCAGCTAAGTGGCTAGGTGAATAGAGCACCGACTCTGGAGTCAGAAGGGACTGAATTCAAATCCGGCCCTGGACACTAAACATTTATTAGCCATGTGACCTTGGGCAAGTCACTTAATCCCAATTTCCCTGCCTTCCCCCCTCCAAAAAATAAGCAACCCCCCCAAAAAACCCCAACAATGCTATAAAATGCTTTAGTCTCATATCTGTATCCAGGTTGCACGTTTTGCACAGACTGTTCCCTATGCTTAGAATGGACTCCTTTCTCACCTCACCCCTAAGAATCCCTGATTTCCTTAAAAGGTCAATTTGTGTCATTCCCTCTTCTACTTTCAGGTTGTGTTGGATTTGTCTATTTTGTCTTTACTTATAAATGTTTATGTTATTTCTCTTATTCATGTTATTCTATTGAATGTAAGCTCCTTGAGAGCAGGGACTGTTTTGTCTCAGAATCCTCACTGCCTAGCACACCCATCACAGGTGCTTAAAATGCTTGTTGAATGACGGAATGTGAATGGCAGCTATTAAAAAAAGAGATTAGAGAAAACTGCGTCAATTAACTCAGTTGCTCAAGCATGGTGGTAAAAAGACCAATTCTGATTCTGACTACTCCAGTCCCATTACAGGCCACTGAACTTTGCGTAGAGAAAAACTTCATTTTATGGTTTAAGAGTTAATAGAGTTATGTATGTGCAATCATGTAAAACCTATTTCCATATTAGTCATGTTGTGAAAGAAGAAACAGTCTAAAAGAAAAGAAACACCCAAAAGAAAGAAAGTAAAAATAGTATGTTTTGATCTGCATTCAGATTCTGGCAGTTCTTTCTCTGGATGTGGGTAGCATTTTCCATCATGAATCTTTCAGAATTGTTTTAGATTATTGTTTTGCTGAGAAATTTCTCATCATTTCTTATAGGACAATGATATTCCATTACATTCATATACCGTAACTGGTTCAGCCATTCCTCAGGTGATGAGCATTCCCTTGTTTTCCAATTCTTTGACACCACAGAAAGAGCTGCCATAAATATTTTTGTACATGTAGGTCCTTCCCTCTTTTCTTTGATCTCTTTGGGATATAGACCTAGTAGTGGTATTGTTGGATCAAAGGTTATACACAATTTAATTTTCCTTTGGGCACAGTTCCAAATTGCCCTCCAAGGTTGGATTGGTTAGCAACTCTACCAACAATGAAGTGTCCTCATTTTCACAAATCCTCTCTACCATTTATCATTTTCTTTTTCAGTCATATTAGCCAATGTGATAGATATGAGTTGGTACCTCAGAGCTGCTTTAATTTGTGTTTCTATGATCAACAGTGATTTAGAGCATTTTTTTTATATGACTATAGATGGCTTGATTTCTTCATCTGAAAGCTGTCTGCTTATATCCTTTGACCATTTGTCAGTTGGGGAATGGTTTGAAACGCTTGCCTTCTTAACCTAGATAGATTAATTTTGTTTGTGCAAAAGTGGGAAGGCTTTTAATCCAAGTCCCGTGACAGACTGCAGGTCTGAATCAGCCTAGCCAAGTTTAGGGAAACTCATCACATTGACCACCTCATAATTGTTTGGTGATACAACTCTTAAAAAAAAAGCTTTATCAGTGTTTGTTTTGGATTTCTTGATATATTCCCTCTTGCATCATACACAAACTCTCTCATAATAAAAACCATAAAAAAACAAAGCAATCTCAGGAAGCATATGTGACACTAACATACATAGTCTCCCACATCTCCCACAAAGGAACCAAGATTGGTCATTGCAATAAATCTGGGATGTACTTTTAGCACTCATAGCAACTCTTAGAAACCATTTTCAAAAGGGTAAAAAGCCTGTAATCTGTGTCAGTGGAAGGAATAACCACATCAATGATGACATGAATCCTTGTAGTATTGAAGCATTTACTGATGTGTTTATTTGACAAATATTTATTAACTGCCTACTAAGCGCAAGGCACTATTCTAGTTGCTAGGGTTAAGAAGATGTGATAAAACATTTATTGCCCTTAATTTACTCTTATGAGAAATACAACTTATTACAAACATAACTATAATTTTGTAAGGGATAATGTTAGAGAGTTATCTTTGGTTATGTAAATTTTTAAAAAAGGTTTTATACAAGTAAAATAAATGCAGCTAGGATAAAAAGAAAGGGTATGAACTTGGAAAACATTTTTGCATAAAGCTTCTCTGATAAAGGTCTGATATTTAAACTTCACAAGTAGTTTACATAAGTCCATAAGACTAAAAGCTATTTCCTAATTGATAAGTGGACAAAAAAAATGAACAGTTCTCAAAAGAAATGGAAACTATAGAATTTGAATGTGAATATAGCTCAAAATTATTAATAACCAGAGAAATGCAATTTAAAATAGTTCAAGGCATCTCTTTACCCCCTTCAAACTGGCAATATTACAAAAAGAAGAAAAATTCAGTGTTGTCAAGTATATGAACAAAATTAGGTGCCTGCTGGTAGAACTATGAATTAGTTCGATCATTTTGGAAAACAATTTGGAACCATGAAAGAGAAGGTACAAAATTGTTCATGCCTGTTGACCCAGCAATCCCACAATTTATTGCTAAGAAAAAGAGATCTCTCTGTACAAAGACATTCAGTTCAATTTGTAGTAGAAAAAAATGGAAACAAATTGTATGTTGAACAACAAATTAAATAAATTTTGGTAGAAGAATGCAATGGAATGTTGTCGTACCATAAGGAATGACAAATATGAAGAATTCTAAGAAACTCCAGAAAGCACAGAGCCTGGAGAACAATTTACACAAAGACCACAATAATGCGAATGAAAACAATATTCAAACACTTCAGAACTATGATTAATGCATTTCCTGAGAAGTGATAAGATAGACAATAGGTGCAGAATGAAGCAAGCATTTTCAGATAAGACCAATGTGTTGATTTTACTTGACAATACTTATTCATTGAAAGGAAAGTTCTGTTGTGCAGTGAGAGGAGTCCTTGGTAAATAACAGTAATATTTTTTTAAAGGCATCAATAAAACTTTTTTCTTTCTATTTATTTCATGAAATATTTCTCAATTATATATAATACAATTTTAACAATCATTTAAAAAAATTTAATTCCAAATTTTCTATTTCCCTTCTGCTCCTCTGCTCTTCTTGAGAAGACAAAAATTTGATATATATTATACATGTGAAGTCAGGCAAAACATATTTCCATATTAGCTATGTTGCAAAAGAAAACACAAGCAAAATAAAATAATAAAAATAAAGTTAAAAAAAGTAGGCTTCAATTGACACTCAGAGTTCATCAGTTCCCTCTGGAAGTGGATAGCATTTTTCATCATGAGTCCTTTGGAATTGTCTTGGATTATTGTTATGATCAGTGTAGCTATGTCTTTCACAGTTGATCATCTTTACAAAATTGCTGATACTTTGTACAATGTTCTCCTGGAACTGCTCACTTCACTATGCATCAGTTCATGTAAGTCTTCCAAGGTTTTTCTGAGAGTGTCATGCTCATAATTTCCTATAGCACAGTAGTATTCCATCATAATCACAACTTGTTCAGAACAAAGATGACAATTTACACAGCTGCAATGACAGAAAGGAAAGCAACACTGAATGACATTAGAATTCTGGCCGACGAAATGACCAATTTTGGCTGCAGAAGACTGACGGTAAAGCATACTTCCCTCCTTTGAGCAGAGGTATTGAATTATAAATGTGGAGTGAGTCGTACATTCTCAGAGGTAACCAGCGTATTGGTTAATTTTGCTTAATTATATTTCTGTTACAAGAGAAGGTTTTATGATGGGTAGCTAGGGGAAGGTAAAAGATCAAAAGGAAGTGACAGAAATGGGGAAAAAAAGCTATCACTAAAACATTTGTTTTAAATTTGTAAGGAGAAAAACAGCTCAAAACACATTGTCTTAAAGTGGTGGTGTCAAGCTCAACTATAAATGAGAGTCCATGCATAAGAATGGCCCATATATTGACCTAGTTTTAAAATGTAATATTATCTGTGTTTTATCATGTTTTATTTATTTCATTAAACATTTCCCAACTACATTTTAATCTGGTTTGGGCTGCACTTGGAAGTGTTGCAGGAAGCATGGACCCCATGTTGGACACCTCTGTCTTAGACTATGAGTTGAATGGGAAATACAAACTCTTCAGGTTCTAGTCATGGGCTTTTTTTGGGGGGTGGGGCAGGAGGGGAGAAATCAGGGCAGTTGGGGTTATGTGACTTGCCTAAGGTCACACAGCTAGTTTTTGTGTTAAATGCCTGAGGATGGATTGGAACTCAGGTCCCCTGACTCCAGGGACAGCGCTCTATGCACTGCACCATCTAGCTGCCACACTACGTAACTTTTCTAATGGAGAACATATTTCCATAGTCACTCTTAACTGTGTCATCTTTGTCTCTTGTCTCTCCCTGTCCTTCATATCTAATCAGTTTGCCAAGCCCTGATGTTTCCATCTCCATGTTCTAATACTACATGGGGCCACCTAGTTCCTTTAAAGGACTGCCCTTACTAGTTCAGGCCCTTATCTCTTCTCTCTTGGATTATTGCTGCATTGGGTGTCCTCAGGCGTTGTCCTGAATGCTTGTCACCTCACAGATAGACCCATGTTCTGGCAATGGTAGCATCTCCCTGCTTAGGACGTGTCTTTGTTGGTGTTCGTGGGGTCCCCTTGGCAGGGTATAGGATCACTTGGCAGCACAACCTTCTAGGTGAGCTATAAGATCCTTGCCTTGCCCTTAGTGCCTGGCACATCATTGGCCCTGCATTATTGATGGTTTGTTAGAGCCAGTCTGTCCAACACTTTTTTTTTAAGAGACGATGGGAAGTAAGTGACTTGCCCAGGGTCACACCTCGTAAGCACCATATTGCAATAGTCCAGACGAGAGGTGACTGTCTACGAAAGTGGCCACGTGAGTAGAGAGAAGTATATGAGAAATGTTATAGAAGTATAATCAATAGCTTAGCAACTCAAAAACCTTCAACAGCTACTTAGTACCCCTAATAAAAATCCTCTCCATTGCCCCTGATCTCACTCTTTCTTGTATCATGATTCTTTCTGTACCTATCCTTACCTATTAGATCATGAGTTCCTGGAAAGTGGAACCTTATCCACCTTTGCATGGCCCAACACAGGACACATAGTAGATGCTTGAGAAGTATGATATAGGCAGTTATAAGGGAATGTCAAAAGTAGGAGTGGGGTCTCTGTTAGTGACAGCTTGTCAAGAAATGTTTTTGATAAGGATGTCTATTAAAAGGGTGGAATAATTTTCTATGTTCAGACTGACTGTTTTTCAGCCCATTTTTAGAAATGCCTCAGTAGTACAGATTTCATTTCCGGCTCAGGGCCTGGCTCCTGGTTGCCTTATCTTACCCTCTCCTTACCTTATCTTGGCTCCCCGACCTCCCTTATCTTGGGCAAACTCGTTGATGAATGGAGACGCGTGTAAGCCTGTAGAAGCTCCAGTGCCGAAGGGGGCATACGTGAGTTGCATGAAAATGTATACATCTATGCAAAGGCTTTGTGGTGTGTCCTTGTACAAATATATGTATTTATGCATATAGCCCATATCTTGAAGCCTAGCCAAAAGACTTGGGTGTGGAACAAAACAAAACTGGGGCAGTCTTGCCCACTGGCACGTGATTTCCTTCCAAGCGTTCTCCGAACTCTCTAAACTTCACAGGAATTCAGATCTGACTTGAGAGTAGACTACCCACAGTGTCAGTGACTCTGACCTTAGGGAAGGGGTTGGGGTGAGAGAGGTAGAAACCAAGTCAAGCATGTAAGATGGGAAGAAGCAAGCAGGAAGGAGAAGGTGGGTGTCATGGCAAACAGCTCATGGATAAGTACAGCTGCAGGGAGTCTTGAGGCGGAGTGCCAAGGCTATTACAAGCACAAGTGATGTCTGGGACAAAGCCTGCATTGTTGATCCAGTTCAGGCTAGAGACAAAAATGGGTGGCCTTTGCACCCCAGATCTTTCCCTTTATCTGTTGTCGTTGTTGTTCAGTCATTTCGGACTCTTCATGACCTCATTTGGGGTTTTCTTGGCAAGGATACTAGAGTGGTTTGCCATTTCCTTCTCCAGCTCAATTTACAGATGAGGAAACTGAGGCAAACAGGGTAAAGTGACTTACCCAGGCTCACACAGCTAGTAAGTGTGTGATTAGATTTGAACTCAGGAAGATGAGTTAGGTGGCCACAAATAGCCATTCTATGACAGCTCATTTATGCATTCTCTTTTTTTTTTTCCTTTTTGCTTTTTTGGAGGGCAGTTGGGGTTAAGTGACTTGCCCAAGGTCACACAGCTAATTTTTGTGTTAAGTGTCTGAGGCTGGATTTGAACTCAGGTACTCATGACTGCATGGCCCGTGCTCTATTCACTGCACCACCTAGCCACCCCCTCATTTATGCATTCTCAACCTAATATTTCCTTCGGGTTTCAGAGGCATTTACTTCATATGTTAAGACAACAAATAGGATAAAGCTGTTGCTCAACAGAAATGCTAAAGCATGTGTATATTTTATTTAAAGTCTACCAATGAGAAGGGGGA
Organism: Pseudocheirus occidentalis; assembly: GCA_028646575.1. Classification (NCBI taxonomy): domain Eukaryota; kingdom Metazoa; phylum Chordata; class Mammalia; order Diprotodontia; family Pseudocheiridae; genus Pseudocheirus; species Pseudocheirus occidentalis. Next base: position 153,810,217 of record CM053598.1, on the reverse strand, counting down.
AGAGAACATTCCCTGATTTAGAAGGACTAAAATATGTTTCATATTGAACCTGGGGGTTTAGGAGCTAATTTAAAACAGGTGGACAAAGCAGGAGAGAGTGATCTCTTACAAGCCTGGCTTATACATTTGAGATTCACATACCTCTAGATGGGGGAAGGGAGGGGGAGGGAGTTCATTCTTTTTAAGAATTTTTAATTTTTAAGACAGAGACTGTGTTGTCAGTCTCTGGCCTCCAGCTATATCTGTAAAACACTAGTCCTTTTCTGAAGGACCTTCCACTTTGAAAGGAATAAGGCAATAAATGAATATTTCTAGAAAAAAAGAGTTCATTGTGCAATTGTCTTTTTTTTATCCTACTATGTTATAGAAATGCATGTCTTAATCCAGAAAAGAAGGAAGGAAGGAAGGAAGGTGAGAAGGAAGGAGGGAAGGAAGGAAGGGAAGGAGGGAGGGAGGGAGAGAGGGAGAAAAAAAGAACATTGGACTTTAGGGGAAAAGATTTGTCATTCAATATCGGTTTTTAGCCATTTGATAGCTAAGACAATCTATCTGAGTCTCAGTTTCCCTTCTTGTAAAATGTGAATTAAAAAAAAAGTTCCTGGACCTCAGGGTAAGGGCATAAAAAAGCAGGTGGTAAAAGGAGCAAACCACAGTTATTTTCACTTTCCTTTCCCTGACTGTGGTCATTGTCCTTGCTGTATATTGATAATTATATTTTATTTGCTTTAACATTAGTTTTTTTTTAATTTTGAATTCTAAATTTTCTCCCTCCCTCTCCCCTCTCCCTCTCCATTGAGAAGGCAAGCAACAATATCAGTCATACATGTGAAATCATGCAAAACATCTTTCCCTATTGGCCATGTCACCAAAAAAAGCAAGAAAAGTGAAAAAAGTATGCTTCAGTCTGCACTCAGCTCTCTCTGGAGGCAGAGGGCATTTTTCATCATGACTCCTCTGGAATTGTCTTGGATCATTGCCTTGATGAGAGTAGTTAAGTCTTTCACCATTGATGCTTGTTACAATATTGCTATTATGTTATTCTCCTGGTTCTGCTTAAATAATAAATTCTAAGTGTTACTTGCAAGACCATCCTGTTTGTCTGTATTTCACCTATCAGGAAGTATGTATAATAACAACTGATATCATTTGTAATTTTTTTGGTCTTTTTTTTAGAAGGGGGAAGGCAGGGTAATTGGTGTTAAGTGACTTACCCAAGGTCACACAAGACCCAGAGAATTCAAGTGACTTACCCTGAGTTACAGAACTAGTGTCAGCGATGTAATTTGAATCCAGATCTTACTGACTACAAGTCTAACACTTGATCCACGATGCCGTGTCAACATGGACACGTTAATTTTTATGGTTCATTCCCTCCATTAGAGCCAACTTCTCTGGAAACAGTAAATAAACTAAGCATAGAATTCCTAAATCTATTAGTGTGATTATCTCTGACATGTTCCTCTGCCTCCAGGGAGGAAAGAGAAGAGGGAAAGGCCCAAAAAAAGTCAGTATTACAGTTTACAGGCCAGCCCCAAAATACCTCTCCTACCCAGATGTCACAGTACCTAAAATAGCCCCTTTAAGACATTTATTTGTTCCTTCTGATTCTGATTCTCATTCCTTAAAAATGCAAATATCCCTCTGCTCGTTTGGGCCAGCTAACAATTCCTGAGTGAGCATTCACTAAAATTAGGACTTGATTTTTGTTGACTGTCTAGACTTAAGAAAGCATATATAATGCAGACCAAACTTAAAAGTGTATGAACATATATTCCTTTCTCCAGTTCTGTTAAACATTTACCAGGATGCCCCTGTATTGCTCTATAAGCCTTGTTTGAGCTCAGCAGGAGTTCAGTAGAAAATTCAAGGAATGAAACCTTTGGTAAACCGAGCTAATAGTAGTGATCATAACAGTAATAATAACTGGACATTTATATAGTACTTTCAGGCTAGCAAAGTGCTCTACATTCATTACCTCATTTGAGTCTGTTTGAACCTCTTAGTAAGAATTCATTTAGATTAGTGGACTAAGCCAATGGAGAGCATAATCCAGAGAGGGCAAAGGGATCTGAGAATGGGGAAAGGATTAATAAAAGATGATCACTTCTTGCAGCAGCTGGCCTTTGCTGGAAGAGTCAAAATGAGTTTTGGCTCAACATTAGGAAGACTTCCAGAACTGAAGTCATTCTTTCTTCCCAAGATCAGATCTCGTAGGAAGCTAATTCAATTGAGCAAATTCAATTTCCCATCCCTTTATTCATCCCCTACTGTGTTTAAGGCTTTGCACTAGGCACTGGATGCAAAGCTGACAAATGACATTGTTTTGCACTCAAGGTATTTACAATTTATGGGGCTGGTGGGTGGAAATAGGACACATATACAAATGGTTAGTGGGTTGTTGTCCTTCGTTCTTGAAGAGGGCCAAAATGACATCACTATGCTTGACTAGAGTCAAGGACAGTGTGTCCGACTGTGGCTGATCAGATGAATGAGCATGATGCAAAGGAGAGGCGTGAAGGGGGCTGTGAGAAATTTGGAAAGAGGGAAAACTGTATGGAAGAGGTGGCTTCTGTGCTGGACCTTGAAGTAAGAGAGGAGCATCAACCACCATGAGGAAAGGAATCTGGCAGCAGATCTACCAACCAATACTGAGAGATTCAATCTAATTAAATAAACACCTGTTTAGTGTCAGCTAGGTGATGCAGTGGATGATGTGCTAGCCCTGGAGTCAGGAGGACCTGAGTTCAATTCCAGTCTCAGACACTAACTGTGTGACCCTGGGAAAGTCACTTAATCCTGACTGCCTCCAAAAAAAAAAAAAAAAGCTACTCAATAAACATTTTAAAAGAGCCTACTAGGGGCGGCTAGGTGGCACAGTGAATAGAGTACAGGCCCTGGAGTCAAGAGAACCTGAGTTCAAATCCAACCTTAGACACTTAACACTTATTAGCCGTGTGACTTTGGGAAAGTCACTTAACCCCAATTGCCTTGCCTTCCCCCTCCAAAAAACAAAAAAAAAAAAAGGGGGGGGGAGGCCCACTAATGTGCTAGATATAATGCTAAGTACTGGGGATATAAGTATTAAAAAGGGAAAAAAAAGATAGTCCCTGTTCTCAAATAGCTTATAATTGTGTGTGTGTGTGTGTGTGTGTGTGTGCGTATGAGAGAGAGAGAACACATAAAAGGAAGCTGAAAATGGGGGAGGGGTATCCAGGGGCATAAGAATGCAGACTGTGGGAAATGAAAAGATGGCTAGGCCGGGGTGACCTCTTTAAATGGAGGTTTTGGGAGGAGTACTCCAATCAGAGTCTATAGCTCTTCCCAGTTCAGTCACCATAGTCAGGACTATGAAGTGACTATATGTACCGAATTAGTCCCTGGGATACATTGAAATGGTCCTTGCCCTCAGGAAGTGGGGGTGGGGGTGGGGTCAAACAGGTCTATTACCTGTCATCCAGGGTGCAACACCTGCATCAAGACTCACGTGCATCAGGTTCAATGCTGGGAGAACTGACCCCAAAGAGCAGGGACAAGACCTTTCTTAAATTCTGTAGCTCATTTTGCCCTCACCATTGGAATTCCAGAAACTCTTTACAACAAAACCTGAGTATGGATCTCTTCTAAAAGGGATTAATAAGGTTCCTTTTAGAAAAGGTGCCCAATGTAAAAAGTAGGTATTAGGTATAGATCAAGTGTATTTATCAACTCTATCACAAAAGAAATCTCTAAAACACAAAGCACACATTAACAAACACTTAAAAACAGAATAATAATACACCATGCCTATTATATTCTCTTGGGAGGTGAAGACAATTTTAGGAGTGCTGAACAGAGAGTATTTATATGTATGTGTGTATACATACATGTGTTCATATGTATGCATGTGCGCTTTGGATCTAATACTACATGAGAAACTCAACAAGTCCACATTTTTGGCCAGCCAAGTGTAGTCCTTTAGTCTCTTTGATAATTTCCCACTCTGAGAAGTGGTTACAAGAAGCACCTCCCAAGTGGGTGGTGTACACTGACTCTGGGTATTTTGAACCCACGTGAAAGCTGCCAAGGCTGGAAAATCCCAGTCTCCAAGGGCAACTGTTCAGGCTGTGAAAGTGCTCCAGGAAAGAAAGAGAAAGAAGAAGAGGCAACCAAGACTAAAGGTCCAGTTTTTGGTTCACCAAGGCAAACACATGTTCTTATGGCCACATCCATGTAACACCCACTGCTCATGAGAAAGTCTATGGAGAGCTGGCAGAACCCCAAGCACCATGTCCAAATGAGAGGAGTGGAGCCTTCCTATACCTTTTATAGTCTCCTATAGCTCTTCCCGGTTCAGTCACCAATAATCTTCAACACAAGCTCCCATTCATGGGAACCAAGGGCCCAATCAAGAGTTGGCTAGTCCCTCTGTAAGAAGCTAATACATTCAGTACTTCCATCCATAGTCAGAGTGCATTCTCCTTGGGATCAGTGTTGTTGCTTGTATAATAAAATGAAAATATAGAGAGAGTTAGTAAAAAGGCATTTGAGGAGAAAGAGAACACTAACTATTGGGGGACGTCAGGCAATGCCTCTGGAAGGGGGTCATGCCTGAAATGTGCTTTGAAGAAAAGTGGACATTCCACAAAGAAGAGGTGAGGAGAGAAGATATTCTAGACCTGGGGAAACATCTGTGCATAGTAAAGGTGGCAAATGAAACATCACTAATGGGTGGATGAACAGCATCCAAACAAGTTTGTCTGGAGGGGAAAGTATGTGATGATGGAGAATGAGTATCATATTTCTTGCCTTCTCGACGAGTGGGGGAGGGATGGAAGGAGGGAGAGAATTTGAACTGAATATAAAAATTCATGAAATAAACAGAAAAAGAAAGTATATGAAGGGGGATGATTGTAATGAAGATTAGAAAACTAATGGTAGATCATGGTCTGTTAGAGAATCAAATGAAACATTTACTGGAAGTATAGAAGAAAAAGAAACCTCTATCTTGTGTTTAAGATGAAGTTTATTCAGGTCACATTTAGAATTATATCCGATGCAGTTGCAAAGAGAGTGCTTTCCCAGCCTCTGTCATCAAAGAAAATGCTGAGTAGACATGACCTAGTAGCTCCAATATAATCTGAAGGGTAATATAGATGGTTATTTCTGGTTTAGTATCTACATGTAAAAGGTTACAAGCTGATAGAATTGTTTATCTTGAGAAAGCAAGCTCAAAGGGCAAACAAAATAGGAGATAAGGTAGAATCTAAAGGATTTTTGCACGTGGTATCTTCATAATTTCAAAAAAAATCTAAATAAACAGCATTATTTTCTGTTTTTTTTCATTCTCAGAACAGTTTATGGTTCTTGTTTATTGGACTCTCTCCAGAGGTGTGCTGTTTAACAACTGGCTTTCCAATCAGAAAAAAAAAATCTGCAGAGGTCATACTTTTATGTTTAATCTGGATTATTAACATTTCCTTCATCAATTCCTTAAGTCTGGACAGTCAACAAAACAATAACTTAAACTGATTTGCAGGACTCAACCTCATTCTATTTGCCTGTTTCCAAGGTATAAGTGTTCACATTGAAAATTTAACACTCAGATGCTGAACTATAAATGCTGACTCCAACATTCACTAGACTCAAGCCCACTCTACCCACTAATAGAGTTGACTAGAGTTTAACTAATAGAATCTACTAAATAAAATTTAACTATAGTTCAAGGCCTTAATTTCTTAATTTCTATAGTAAGCTGACCTTTTCTTTGCAGTTCTGTTTCCCTGTGAACTAGCACATTCTGGAGACCAAAAAGGCAAGAAGCTAAGAGTTGAATTACCTAGAATATCAATTGGTATCCCTCAGTCAGAGTTAGCAGCCTATGTACGTTGCCTGGATAGAAAACGGCCCGTTCCATGACAGGGGTTTGCTCTGTGGGTTTGGGGGACCTTAGATCAATTTATTTCCTTTCTCTTTGGGATCTTATCTGCAGGGTACACAAGTGGTTACTTAGGGGAAGCAGTTCGGCTCCAATGATTGCAGACGCTTCAGACTGGGATAGGATAGGGAAATTAAAAACTGAACTTATGGAGACAGCTCTTATCATTGGTAATGAAGATAGCTGTCCCTTTTATGAGTTTTGGGTTTTTTGGTTTTGTTTTTGAACTAGCAAGCTTTTATTTTCTATTTATTTCTGTATATTCTATGTAGTATATATTCTATACTAAATAGTATATATTATGTATAATAGTATATATAATATATAATAGCATACATTATATATAACATATAATAGTATATATAATATATATTATATAACAAATGGTATATATTCTATACTATTTCTATATATTTCTATTTATTACCTAACCCAATAGAAAAAGAAAAACACAATCAGAAATGTGAGGATATACACATAATCATGCAAAAGAAATTCCCATGCTGGCCATATATAAAAATGCATACCTCATTCTGAACTGGTAGTCCACCACCTCTGCCAGAAGCTGGGGAGCATGCTTCATCATAGAATCATGGATGCTTGGTGCATCATCAAAGTTTTTAAGACTGTCAGAGTTATTTGCCTACAAAATGTCAATACTGTTTCCATTGTTGTTCTTGAGCTGAGTTTTAAAACTATTTCCATTTAGTTCAATTTTATATAGTACCTGCACTCTCATCTATAATGTGAGTGTTTTGCTCTTTGTCTTTTTTGGAGAAGGGAAGGCAGGACAATTGGGCTTAAGTGACTTGCCCAAGGTCACACGGCTAGTAAGTGTTAAGTGTCTGAGACTGGATTTGAACTCAGGTCCTCCTGACTCCAGGGCCAGCGCTCTAGTCACTGAGTCACCTAGCTGCCCCTAGTGTTTTCCTTTTGAGTCACATGGAATTGGAAGGCGCTAAGATGTGGCAATGGAAAACAAGACATGAGTTGCATTTGGAGATTTTCCAGGCGTTCTGGATGTCGACATAATGGGCCAATTTTGTGATAAATCAGGAAATGTTATATATGAGTGGTTTCCCATTTTAAATCCTAGGCTAAGCTGGGAGGAAATTGGATCAAGGCCTGGGGAAGGCTGGGGGCTGGGGGTGGGGAGGGGGAAGACACAGGTGATTCTGCCTTAATACAGGTAGAGAATTCCCTCTACTTGTTGCACACACATATCAGTTCTTTTCTAGTGGAGGGTACTTCACCTTTAGCCTCAATCCCCTGTTCTCTCCATAGGGGGACTCATTTTTAAAAAATTATTTTTATTGATTTCTTTGGTTATCTTTACGTCACCATAGTATTTCCCAGTACCCATCCACTTTCTCTCTCCAAGAAAGCCATCCCCTATAACAATAGTAAGTCAACTTAATTGATCAATATGTTAAAAATGCTTGAAAATAAGTACAACGTACATCAACCGTGAATATTCCACTCAAGGGAACAGCGGAGTCAGTTTGAACCAGCTCAAATGAGCTAAATTTTCATTGTGAGCATCTATACCTTGGAAATTGGCAAACCTACAACTTAGAGCTCAATTTATAGTTTTGTTGATTTTCTAGACTTGAGAAAATGATGGAGAAAATGCTGATTAAATTTAAAAATATATGTGTCAATGGGGGCTATATTTCATCCCCTGGAGAGCTGGTGGTTGAACTTTTACCTGCACGCCCCTGACTCTGCAAATGGGTAGGGTGGTAGTGTCTTATTCTTCTTTCAAGCTATGCTTTGTGGGGACTGATTTTTAAAACGGGATTATATACGTGAGATGTGCAAATTTAACATCTCCTTTCCAAATGTTCACACTGACTCTTTGTGCCCAAGCTGTGGTGGTACCCTTAATATATGAGCCTTCCAAGCTCATGTTGGTTTGAACAACCACCGTTGGATACTCTTAGAGCTCAAAGTACAAGGAAGAATAAATGAACCCACATACACATATATATATATGTGTATACACATATAATGATCTTATACAACCTTAAAGATCAACTAGCCTGATCCTTTCATTTTGCAGGTCAGAAAACTGAGGCTCAAACAGATTAAGTGACTTTATTCCACAGGCAGAAAATAGTAGAAGCAGGATTTAATCCCAGGTCCTCTGACTTCAAACCCTGCCTTTGTTCAGCGGCTAGCTGCCCTCTCCTGTTACTGAAGGTAGGCAATGTGTAGGAGCAGAGAAAACAAGAGAGGCAGGAGTGGAAAAGGGGCGGAAGAGATTAGTCTTCTCCTTACCCTGGTCACCATAGCTTGCTTGTAATCCTGTCCGTGGTTTTTCTGTACTTTGTCCTGTCTCATCCCTCTATATACCCAGCAGAGCAAAGCAAGTGGGGTTGATTGCCAAGGCGTGGAGCTGTAGATTAAGGCTGCACCTATGAATTCCTGGGCTTGGACTGAGTGCTTTTGTTTGTTCATTCTCTTCCTGGTGAGCTTCCTTGGGGAGTAGAGAGAAATTCTGCTCATTCTCGGTCTCTTATCTCTTCCTGTTTCCTCTATTGACAGCTGTAACTGGGGAGACCATCAGCAACTTTACTCATCTGCTAAGATTATAGAGATGAAAAGACAGCTTTTTTCAGTCACGTCCAATTCTTTGTGACCCCATTTAGGGTTTTCTTGGCAGAGATACTGGAGTGATTGGCCATTTCCTTTTCCAGCTCACTTTACAGATGAGGAAACTGAGGCAAGCAGGGTTGAGTGACTTGCACAGCTAGTAAGTGTCTGAAGCCAGATTTGAACTCAGGCTGATTCTAACCCACTGTTCTATCCACTGTGCTACCTACTAGTTCTTAGAATTGATCAAATCCAACTCCTTTATTTTGTAGATAAAAAAAAAACTAAGGGCCTGAGAAGGAAAATGAGCTGCTTAAAGGATCCTTAGTAAGTTATAGAGTCAGAATCCAAACCTAGGTCTTTTGACTCCAGATTCAATTTAATCAACCGATAGTAAATTAGTTGTATTTTATTGTTGTATATTAATAGTAAATTAATAAATTCTTTATTCTTTTGTATATGTATATGTATAGTTAGGATTCTCTCCAGCTACACCTGGTAGATTTTTGAGGGCAATTAGAAGAAGGAATAGGAGGTAGCAGAGGACGAATGCCTCCATATAATAATATCTGATCTAATTTCTTTTTTCACCTTATTCTACATATAATAAATTATGTGCTTACAGCATACTAAGTCTTTGAATCTATGAATGCAAAAGAACATGAATTGAGAAACTGGAGTCTATAAGTGGAGTGGGGACTCTGAGCTATGCAGACAGCAAATTTCAAATTTTAATAATTTTAGAGATAGCTAGGTGGTACAGTGGATAGAGGGCTGGACTTGGAGTCAGGAAGACTTGAGTTCAAATCTGACCTTAGTCACTTACTAACTGTGTGACTCTGGGCCAGTGATTTAACCTTTATTTGTCTCAGTTTCTCCATCTGAAAAATGGGAATAATAGTAGCCCCTACTTCCCAGGGTTGTTGTGAGGATAAAATGAGGTAATATTTGTAAAGTGCCTTGTAAACTGTAAAGTACTATATAAATGCTAACTATTATTATTGGAGTAGGGAGGTTGTTTATTTGTTTTTAGCAATATATTTTTCTTTTCCTAGACTAAATCCAGACTTGGCCTTTGAGAAATTAATCCAAGTTATTTAGTCTCTCTGTCCCAAATGGACTTGGTAGTAACGGAATAGCCTAGATTTTTACAGACTGAGCACCCTCTGCTGGCCAGAGGAAATGCTATGGCCTCCTATGAAAGGGCTATCCTGTCCTTGCCTGGCTGGAGAAAGTAATTTAGGAGTCTGGGCTAGTGGCTCAAGTGGAATGCCATCTGGTGGACAATATTTCACTCCTTTGCTGGATAATTAATACAGTGACATGCTATTTTTCTGTAGGCTTAAAATAGGCAGCACTTCAACCATACAACCAAAAGACTTCACATGGAGGCTAGTGTCACATAGACTTTAGGAGTCATCCGTTCATATATGAAAAGATGGCACCTGAACCCATGGAAAGTGGTAAAATTTCCTAAAGAGAGTGTAGAAAGAGAAGATGGCTGAAAAAGGAGTCTTGGGGGAAATCCATGATAATGGTGTGGGAGATGAATAATGATCCAGCAAGTGAAACTGAGTAGCAATCAACCAGTAAAAGAACCAGGAAAACAAAGGAGTATTTCTACTATAGTATGTGGGTATCAGGTCAAAGTTTTGCTGGTTTGGGAAAAAAGCATTAGTTTTTCTTTAAAGTTTTTCAAGTCCAACATTCTCAAAAACAGAAGGGGAAAAACTAAGTAGTTTGTCTTTTACAGTACTGATATTTTAAAATGCTTTAAATTTTACTGATGGTACACACTATCACTGAAACACGGCAGTGGAATAAAAACCAGAGTGGGGCAAAACCAAACCCTCAGATCAGACTGCATGCAGAGGTTTTGCTCACGTAGAGTTATATTGAGCTAAGATCTAACTTAAATGGAAATTCATTATATTTTCAATCACGTGACTCCCAGGGTTCCTTTTTTTTTTTTTTTTCTAGCTACAAGCTGTAGATTGGATTAGATCCCTCACTGGCACAGTGTTCAGCTCAGTCTATGATATTAATTCATTAAACAGTTGACAGTTAAGCTTCCAAGTACTGATAAAAATTCAATAAGCTCTTTATTGATTATGAATTTCAAGTTGAAGTACATTTAAGTTGAGCAGTGCTAGATTCCAGCACCATATACATGCAAATAAGAATAATAATAGCTGATATTTACACAATATTGAAAAGTTTGCCAAGTACTACATTACCTCATTCAATACTCCAAGTATTAATTATCCTCTTCATTTTATGGGTGAGGAAACAAGGACTCTTGAGAAATTAAAGGAGTTGCTCCAGCTTACATAGCTAGTAAGTATCAAAGGCAAGATTTCAGCCGAAGTCTTCCTGATTCCAAGTCTAGCCCCCTCCACATTAAGCTAACTAGTCTCTCAGGATCTTAGATTTTAAAACTGGTAGGGATCATATAGAATATAATCCATTGGTTTAATTCCATTTGCATAATACTCTCCTCATTGGAGGAGATTGATTACTGAATGTTTGTGTCTGTGGAAGGAGTAGTTTGTGAGATCCTTGTCTTTCGGCTTCCAACTTTGAGAGAAGACACATGGTTCCATATTCTCGTCAGGTCCCTGGAGGGAAAGACAGACTCTTTGAAGAAGTTAACATGGAGAGGAGCCGGAATCTCTATCATGTCCCTAGCCCTAGCTTGCTACTACATGAGAGGCACCAGGTCACCCTTTGGGTGACCTCTGGGACTCTCTTGGTTGAGTTATCTCTATCCTAGAATTTATTTTCTGGTATATTCTCATCTGTGATTTCCATTTACTTGGATAAATGGGTCTATTTGCTATTTACTATGTATGTTCATTATGGAACCAACACTTGGGGAAGAGAATCAAGCACTGGATATATAGCTTGGGGCACTTCCTCCCCATTATGGTATTGAAACTAAAAATTACTTCCCCTAGACTAATATAGTCCAATCCCCTCATTTTATTGATGGGGAAACTGAAGTCTAGGACCTTATGACTTGCTCAAGGTCTCTCAGCTAGTGAGTGTCAGAGGCAAAATTTGAACCAAGGTCCTTTGACTCCAAAGCCATGACTCTTCTCTGTCTCAAAGAGGGCTGAAAACAACTCCTGAGTGTTTAAAGGAGGTAAATAAAGAAGACCAGAAATGTACAATGCAATGTTCTATATTCTAAGTAGCAAGTATGTAAATAGCCAGCGATGAACTCATCCTCTGTAAAGATAACTCAATGCAAAAATCACAAAAGTGAAGGCTAGAAAACCACACAAAGAAACTAATACACTCCAGCCTTTATGCCTTGAGTCTGCAAGGTGCTACCTAGTTAATTGACTCCACTGAAGACTTATGGATCTTGATCAATGCCACCTCCAATCCTCATCCACCAGCCTTGAGCCCTGTAATTCCCCAGTGCTTTTTTAGAGGACATAGAGCAGTGTTAGTATGCTATAGTAAAAAGAGAATAGATTGGGAGTTAGTAGACTTGGGCTCAGTAGGGTAAGTTACTCGTTCTCTTTGGGCCTCAGTTATCTGTATAATGAGTAAATTAGATCAGATGATGATCTTTAAAGATCCTTCCAGTTCTAAATCCTTGACACCATTTGAACTCAGGACCTTAAGTGGGAGGCCCCATTGGTTCTAGCTAGCCTTTAGTACAGGATTCAACTAGTAAAATGGGTCCTTTAGGCATCTTGGTGGTACAGTGAATAGAGAGCTGAGGCAATCTGGCCTCAGACACTTACTAGCTATGTGCTCCTGGACAAGCGACTTAACCTCAGTTTTGGATAACCAAAGAAAATGCCTAGAACCAAGAGATAGCATGTCTTGTTCTGTTTGCAGAATAGCAATCAAAGAATGCATGACAGTTAGTAAGGCATAAGAAGACTTGTGTTTGTCCTTCATTCTCAGAGAGGACCACAACATCAGGGAAATGATGACATGACTTGCAGTTGCCTTGGATTTGAGTGAGGGAGGGCTGTGCAAAGTCACCAGCCTCACTTTTTCCTCCATAGCCATCTGGGTTCAGTGGCCAGATAGTCATCAGGATGACTGGAGGTGGTCCAGGATTCAATGGGAGACCCATTAGAAGACTAGAAAGGTCTGAAAGGGATAGATTATAAAGGGCTTTAAACAACAAGCAGATGATTTTGTATTTGATCCTGGAGATGATAGGGAGCCACTGGAATTTATTGAGCAGAAGGAGCGAGGTGGTTGGACACACACTTTAGGGAAATTGCTTTAGTGGCGAGATGGAGTATAGATTGGAGTGGTGAGAAAATTTTAGACAGATCCACCAGCAAGCTATTGAAATAAGTCAGATGTGAAATGAGGAGTGTACCAAAGTGGTGGCAGTGCTGACAGAAAAGAAGAAGGCGTATTCAAGAGATGTGGCAATGGTGAAATCTGCAGGCCTTGGCAGGACTGAATATTGGAGGTGAGAGATAGGGAGGAGGATGACTTCTAGGTTTCAAATGTGAGGGACTAGGAGGAGAGTGATGTCCTCTACTTTAATAGGGAACGTTAGGGGAAAGAGTTTAGGGGGGGAAATAATTGGTTCTATTTTGAACACGTTGAGTTTAAGATGCCTATTAGACCGGGCAGCTAGGTGGCAGAGTAAATAGAGCGCTGATCCCGAAGTCAGGAGGACCTGAGTTCAAATATGGCTTGAGACACTAGACACTTAACTAGCTGTGTGACCTTGGGCAAGTCACTTAACCCCAATTGCCTTGCCTTCCCCCCTCCAAAAAAAAGAAAAGATGTTTATTAGACATCCACTTTAAGGTGTTTGATAGGTAGAAATATGAGATTGGAGGTCACCAGAGAGGTTAGGGGAGGACAGGTAAATTTGAGAATCATCTGCATGGAGCTAGTGAGATCACCAAGCAAAACAGTATAGTGGGAAAAGAGAAAAGGGCCCAGGACAAAACTCTAAGGGACATCTACATTTAAAGGGAGTGATCTGGATGAGGATCCAGCAAGTGAACGGTCAGATACATAGGAAGAGAAGCAGGAGAACATCAAGGAGGAGAGGCTGATCAACAGCATCAAAAGCTGCAGAGAAGTCAAGGAGAATGAGGATTGAGAGAAGGCTGTTGGGTGGAGAGGGAACCATGGGAGATTTGAGAAGGAATAAAAAAAGTTTTGAAGAGCCACTGTGAAGAATGGGATAGTGAGTTGATAAGGGAGGTATAGAAGAATCCCCTAGCAAAGGCGAGAGTCCAGTTGAGGTTGTACAACATAAATGTGGGGGCAGCTAGGTGGCCTAGCGGATAGGATGCTGGACTTAGAATCAGAAAGACTCATCATTTTGAGTTTAAATCTGGCCTCGGACACTAGTTGTGTGACCCTGGGCAAGGCACTTAACCCTGTTTGCCTCTGTTCTCTCATCTGTAAAATGAGTTGGAGAAGGAAATGGTGAACCACTCCAGTATTTTGCCAAGAAAACTCCAAACGGGGTCATGAAGAATCAGACATACCTGAAAATTACTGAACAACACACCAAAAAACCAACATAAATTTGTAGTGGATACAGTCAGACTGATTTCATGATTTTCTCCACTTCTCTTCAGTCCTGGTCTGGGAGCAAAGGTAGGGGACAGTGGAAATGATGCAAGGCTCAGGCTTGATTGGACATAATTAGTGACATGATAAGGGGACAGTGTAGAATTGAATTGGTTCACCATGGAGTCAAAATGGAGAAAAGAGGAGAGAGTGGTTAGTGTAGGGGAGAAAAATGAGAGGTCAAAGGATTGGGGGTCATAGTGTGGACAAAGAGGAGGACTTAGTAAGGGAAGATAGAGAAGTGAAAAGCCAATAGATTATGAGCAGGTATGGGGATTTGGGAGTTCTTAAATGTGGGGATAGTACATTTGTTCGTCATGGCAAGACCAAGATTATAACTATCTTTGTATGTGACTGACACGGATCAGAGGAGTGGGTCATCCATAGTGAATAGGTTGAGGAACTGAGTGGTTAGTGTTTGATGGAGAGTCAATATGTATATTAAAGTCTCTTATGATGAGATCAGAAGATGAGGAGAAAAGTTGTGAGTCAGATAATGAAATCATTGAGGAAGGAAGGGAGATGCCTTGAAGGTCTAGAGAGGGCAGCTACGAGGACTCTGATTGGGTAGGAGGTATGATGAGCATGAAACTCAAAGGCGGAGATGTTACTGAAGGATGGAGATGGGGAGAACCTGGAAGCGACAATAGGGAGCAGGGAGTATTCCAATTCCCCTAGCTCAATCAGTGAGTCAAAGTAAAGAAATGGTGTTTGCCAAGACATAGCAGTACCTCCTCTGTTATGGTCTTATAGAGAGTTGTTAAGAGGTTAAGTCCCTTACCCAGGGTCACACAGCCCTTATGTGTCAGAAGGAAGACTTAAACTCAGAACTTCCTGACTTTGTGGCCTATGTCTACCATGTCACATTACCTCTCACAATCATAACATATACTTAATAATCATAAATGTTTGTTGAAGTGAACTGATTTTGCTCTTGGTTCAGGTCATGGACTCATGGGCCTCAGGCCCATCACCCAGCCCTGGCTCAGCTTCAGCCACATTCAGTGGAGTCGAATCCCCGGCTCAGAAGCTAAGTTGCTTCTATTCATCTGGGCTCTAGATATGGGACCTTGGGACCTTGGTCCCTTGGCATGGGACCTTGCTTTTCCCTGGGGCCCGAGGCTGCTTGCTCTTTGTACTCTACTATTATTTTTACTTATATCCTGGTATGATAAACTCATCTTAGAAACAGCACCTATTGGAGAACAGGAATGCTTGTCCCTTGGACCCTCCCAGAACCTAAGAGTTCCTCTTGTTCTCCTTTACTACACTATCTCTATCAGTCCCCAAGCAGTCTTTCCAACTCCTTGCCTAGACTGGACACCGATGCTTTCCTTGCACCATTCTTCCTGTGACTCAGTGCCCAATGGGCACCCAGAGAACCACAGTAAGCAGGTCCAGTGGGCTTCTGTTACTGAGAGAAGGACATCCCAGAAGGAACACTCAAAGCCCCAGCTGGATTCTTCCAAAGTCCCAAGCGCAAAGTCCCGAAGATCGAGCCCTTTGACAGTGAAGTATGACCGGAGACAGCTACAGATGTTGCTAGAGACAGAGCAGTGGGTGGATTCCCAGCTTCAGGAGCTGTACCAGGTTTGTACAGAGGGGATTTGGGGATGCCTGGGAGAAGTGGGCAGCAAAGGTATGGCTAGAGGTTCAGAGAGGAGCTGGAGATCAGAAAGGACTAGGTTAATTATTTGGGTCAATTATTTTATCCTTCTTGGTTTCATTTTCCTCATCTCTAAAATTAGGGGGTTGAACCAGATTGATCAACTTGTCCGAGAATCAATAAGTTTTTAATAGGGGACTACTATATTTGAGCTCCTGTGCCAGGCACTGGGGATTCAGGAGTAATATCAAAGATTGTCCTGCCCTCAGGGACCTTACAATGTCTAGACCTTACAAAGTCCCATATCTAGAGCCCAGACGAATAGAAGCAACTTAGCTTCTGAGCTGGGGACTCTAGACTCCACTGAACGTGGCTGAAGCTGAGCCAGGGCTGGGTGATGGGCCTGAGGCCCATGAGTCCATGACCTGAGCCAAGAGCAAAATCAGTTCACTTCAACAAACATTTATGATTATTAAGTATATGTTATGATTGTGAGAGGTTATAATTGTGAGAGGAAGATAACATGTGCACAGATAAATCCAGGGTCTCAGAGGTTCCTTCCAAGTTTTGATATTCTAGGGACTGGGGGTGGAGGGACGCTAACCCTGTGGAGTTGGGATGGTTGTGACAAATAAACATAAAAGTGCTTTGAAAAGCATGAAGCAGGGGGCAGCTTGGTGGCGCAGTGAATAGAGCACTGGCCCTGGAGTCAGGAAGACCTGAGTTCAAATCTGACCTCAGACACATAACACTTACTAGCTGGGTGACCTTGGGCAAGTCACTTAACCCCAATTGCCCTGCATTCCCCCCTGCAAAAAAGCAAAGCAAAGCATGAAGCAGTATAGATCTTAATTTAATTTCATGCACGTGGTCACCCAAGAGAGGCTGCTGTGACCAGAATTGGTGCTTGTCTGCTAATCTGGACTTTCTCTCACAGCTAGTTTCTGGCTCTGACTCTGGTTCTTCAGAGGCAGCTGGTGGCACAGTAGATGTATCACTGGGCCTGGCATCAGAAGGATCCTAGATGTAAGCCTTAGATGCTTACTAGCTATGGGACCTTGGGTGAGTCATTTAACTGCTGCCTCAGTTTTTTCATCTGTAAAATGGGGATAACAGCAGCTACCTCATAGGGTTGCTGTAAAGTTTGAATGAGATATTGTTTGTAAAGCGCTTGGCAAAGTGCTGGGAATGTACTAGGAATTTAATAAACAGATATTCCTTTTTCTTGGTCCTTTGCTTCCTAGAAAGGGAAAAGATATGTCTTGGTCTTTATTAGGGGAAGCTGTCACTTTTTAAAAATTCAGCCAGATCTGGGTTTAAATAGATGTTCTTGGACTCTACTTCTTCTGATCTATCCTTTTGTGCTTAATCCCTTTTAACTCATGGCTCTAACCCTTTCCCTCCCAAGGGAATAATGATTTTGACCATGTTTTTTTAAAAACAGCTTTTTATTGATAGTTTAAAAAACATATCACCTACATTTCCCTATATGTCTCTGATACCCAGAGCCATAATTTATAACAATTTTTTTAGAGGTAGGGCAATTGGGGTTAAGTGACTTGCCCAAGATCACACGGCTAGTAAATGTTAAGTGTCTGAGGCCAGATTTGAACTCAGGTCCTCCTAATTCCAGGGCCAGTGCTCTATTCACTGTGCCACCTGGCCATCCCTAAAATTCTACCTCCTACAGGAAGCCTTTCTTGATCCCCCTAGGATCATGACACCACTCCTCCTCTCTGTTGATTAGCTCTCCAATTCATCCTGAGTGTAGCTCATCCCTACATAGTTGCTTACACATTGTCCCCCTGTTAGACTATGAGCTTCCTGAGAACAAGGGATTACCTTTTGTCTTTCTTATCTCCTTAGGCACTGAGCACAGTTCCTGGCATTTGGTAAATGCTTAA